>JAWHQI010000205.1:0-1200000 GCA_033032865.1 Dactylorhiza incarnata | reverse complement strand
AGTGGTTCTAAGAGTCTCCTTATCAAAAGACTCGGTGATTCTGAGATTCTCCTTATCAAAAGAGTCGGGAACGGTTAGTGAAATCCTACCATGGAGGTAGAATAGTGGACTATCCACATTTTGTTGAACCACTACAAAAATCCTGTGTCTTCTGGATTGATTTTCTGTGCTGTCCCAGTGTAGTGTGTTCTAGTTTATATTTTCTGCATTTACTTCTATTTTGGTAGTGTTAATTGCATAATTGTTAGTAGTTTTATTGTGTATGCACATTTAGGGCATAAAATATTTAAAACTCTATTCACACCCCCCCCCCCCCTCTATAGAATACTCTGATGCACACTATGCACTTTCACTCTTTGTAGTGGCATAATGAGATTCCATAGAGTTCACCTGATATCTAGAGCACACACATGTTGAAAACATTATGTCTGGTCTACTGGCAGGAAGGTAGAGCAAGGCTCCAATTATGCTTCTGTACTTGATTTCATCAAAAAGTTTCCCTTTCTCATCCTTGTCCAGAGTCATAGTTGAACCCATTGGGGTCCTCAAAGAGGTTGCATTCCCCATTCTAAATTTCTAAATTAACTCCTTGGTGAACTTCGTCTGTGAGATGAAGATTCCATCTTTAGATTGTTTCACCTCAAGTCCTAAGAAATACTTCAGCTCACCCATACTGCTCATTTCAAATTTCCATTGCATCAAGTTAGAGAACTTTTTGTAGACGTGATCATATGTAGATCCAAAGAAAATATCATCGACATATATTTGCACTAGCAGAATCTTGCATTTTACTTCCCTAAGAAATAAGTCTTATCTATCTTTCCTCTTGTGAACTTGTTCTCAAGAAGAAAGCTAGAGAGTGTCTCATACCAAGCTCGGGGAGCCTGTTTCAGACCATATAAAGCTTTGTATAAAAAGTAAACGTAATCAGGGAAAGATGAATCAACAAAACCTGGGGGTTTGTTCGACGTATACTTATTCCTTTAAATTACCATTAAGGAAGGCTGACTTCACGTCCATTTGATAGACTTTAAACCCTTTGTGAGCAACATACGATAGGAATAACCTGATCGCTTCGAGTCTGGCCACTAAAGCATAAGTTGGATCGAAGTCGATTACGTCTTCTTATCTGTAACATTGATCTACAAGCCTAGCTTTGTTCTTTATGAAAACTCCATTGTCGTCCAGCTTGTTTCTGAATACCCATTTTGTCCCTATAACATTTTGACCTTTGGGCCTTGGTACTAGCTTCCAAACTTTGCACCATTTAAATTGATTGAGCTCCTCTTCCATAGCAATGATCCATGAAGCATCTTGGTTTGACTCGTCAAATTTCTTTGGCTTAATCTATGAAAGAAAATTTAAGTGCAGAATTTCGTTAGTTGTACCTCTTCTTATTCTGTTTCCTTCACTAGGATCTCCGATTATCAGATCAACAGGGAGTTCTCTTGAGTGTCAGATCACTATATTCCTTGCAGTCCCACTAGATGTTTCTGCTACTTTTGGCGCGCATTCTTCATCTTGATGCTCTTCTTATTCCTCTATCAAATTTGGAGAGTTGATGTTGATGGAGCTTGGAACGTCTTCTTTGACTTCTTCTTCTAATCTCAACTCTTTTAGCTGAGCACATGCATCTTCAACAAAGATACTAGACGGGCTGATGTGGAGCATGCTCGTCTCATCAAATAGAACATTAATTGATTCTTCTACAACCAGAGTTTTCTTATTGAAAATCCTATATGCCTAACTATAGCTACTATATCCAATAAAAATACCTTCAAAACACTTTTCACTAAACTTTGTTTTATAATACTTCTCATTATTAAGTACAAAGCATTTGCTTCCAAATATCTTAAAATAAGACACGGTCGGATTCCTGCCCTTCAGAAATTCATAAGGTGTCTTACGATGGTCCTTGTGGATTAAGGCTCTGTTTTGCACGTGACATGCAGTATTGACTACTTCAGCCCAGAGGTACTCTGGTAATGAAGAGTCATTCAACATTGTTCTGCATTCCTCAATGAGTGTTCTGTTCTTTCTCTCAGTGACTTCATTTTGCTGTGGGGTGCGAGGAGAGGAAAACTAATGAAAGATACCTTGGCTTGAACAAAATTATATCATGGAACCGGATTTAAATTTTGTTTCACGGTCACTTCTGATTTTGACCATAGAGCAGTTCAATTTGTTCTGTATTTGCCTGGCAAAGGTGTGAAAGAATCAAAGGTGTCTGACATATGTTTTAGAAAGAATACCCATGCAAAATGCGAGTAGTCATCAACAATAACCAAGGTGTAAGATTTACCTCCAAACAACGAACAGCCATAGGACCGAATAAGTCCATTTGAAGCAAATATTAACATCTGGAGGAATCTTTATTAGTGATGCTTTTAAAGGTGACCCTTGTCTACTTGCCCATTTGGCATGCATGACACGACCTCTCTTTAACGCACTTAATATCGGGTGCATCACTCACTAAGTTGTGAGAAAATAACATATTTATCATTTTAAGATTAATATGTGCTAATCTTTTGTGACATTGATCACAAATAGATGTACTATCTTTTGCCAAAAAGCATACTGGTGCAGAAGATTCTAAACATAGAAAATCAAGACAAAATATATTTCTACTCTGAGTGCCTGTTAAAATAGTTTCTGACTTATCAGACGACTTTATCAGACACTTATCCTTGTAGAACTCTACCATATAACCTTTGTCATAAGCCACACTTGTGAACGAAATAATACCTTTAGTAATCATATCGTAGCCCTTAGTAATTCCTCTGTCGGATCCGCCAAAAATAACTTTTGGACCGTCTTTGACTGAGTTATAATCTTGTAGTAGGCTTCTTGTTCCGGTCATATGCCTGGAACGTCCACTGTCCAAATAGCAGATAGGATTTTTGTTGGCCTTTGGACATACCTGCATTCACAAATTAAACGCCCTTAGGAACCCAAATAGATTTGTGGTCATGGTTCCTTATTAGACAAAAACCAGTAGGAATGTTAACATTGTGAGGGGTCATTCTTGCATTGTTAACTCGTGGAGTCATATAAATAATAGAATTGAACCAGCAATCTATGGCAAACTTACCAACCTTGCCACAACTAAAACAGTCAAACCTGTTATACCTTCTTTTCTTCTCCTTCTTTACCTTTTGAACGGGAGGTCTAGCAGGAGCTACTGACTTGGAAGTGGAAGCCTCATGAGTCAAACATACACATGGCTCCTTTGTCTCATGTGTCTTTGTGACAACGAGTTTAACCTTTGGTTCTTTCTTAGCAATTAGTCCATGAATGAAAGGACCATAATTCTTTAGGACATTTTCTTTAAGAGGTGCCTTGAGAGCACTCTTTCCAAAATCTCTGGGATGGCACCTTCCTTGGTTATTCTTGTTAGGAGAAATGTACGTTGTTCTAGCAAGATGATCGTAGGAATTTTCAAGGTCTTATTGATTAGTCGCAACAACTAACTTCTTGAAAGAAAGTTGACTTTGAGGAGCTTTCCCATTGTCCTTAGCAGCATTATACCCAATGCCACCCTTCTTTGAAGTAGAAAATCCATCAATGATAGGAAGGATAGTCTTTGGCTTCAAGAAGTTTTCTACAAGCTTCCTCTGAGAAATTAGCTTTCTTCAAATTCATGAATGGCTTTCTCTTCAGACTTACAAATTCAGTAGAGCATTCCAATTGCTCTCTTAAAGATTGAATTTCCTCGCTAAGAGGTGATGGAGACAACGACCCTCAACATGAAGATGTGGATAACGGTGCACCTACGGTGGACAACACGCTTACGGATGAAGGCGACACGCCGACCAAGGATTTACGCCATCGCCGTCGCGGCGACATTGATGCACGCCGTTATAATCTCCGCCCGTGGCGCAAGCAAAACAATTAACAATTATAATAGCCTTATTATAATTATTAATTCTATCTTCATTATATTTTATGTCACTTTAATATTTTATTTTTTGTTATGTTTGATTTTTGGACTGCGTTAAGTCAAAACTGTGGCAAAGCCTATAAAAGGCCATGTTGTAATATTTTTGAGTTAATTTTGATGAAGAGAAAATGAAAACCCTAATCCCCTCTAATATTCTCTCCCTCTCTCTCTCTTTGGTCACCCCCCTCTCTTTCCCTCTCCTCCAAGTTTCGGCCAAAGGTGGCCGACCCTCTCTCCTCCTCCTTCAAGTCGTCGGCCGCCCTCCTCCTCTAGGAAATCCGGCCCCCTCTTCTCCCATCTAGCCTCTCCCTCTACCAAATATTCTTTACCACCTTTTCTCTTTCCTATTCAAAACAAGGCTCTCTCCATCCCCTACGGATTCCTCTAAGGGATCTAAGTGATATTCGGTAGATCTTGGTTGCGGTGAAGCGAAGACGGCGAACGGATTCCTCTCCAAACAATGCGCTTCCGGTGGATCCGTAGAAGAACGGTCAGGCGAGTGCATGCTTGAGTCCAATCCAATCTCAAGCGGGTAACGAACAATCCACCTGTGTGACTTCTCTTCTTGATTTATCTTGTGGTGGTTTTCTGTGGCATGATCTTCGAATCACCAAATTTTTCATGGGTTTTCTTCATATTGTAATTTTGCATATCTTCCTTTATTTTTAATTATCGAAGGGGTTTGGCGAGCCCCGCATTGTGTTGGGAGAGATCAACCATTTCCGAATCGATATTTTTCGGTGGATCTCTTTTGGTACAACGCATAGCTCGATCGAATCGGGTGGGTCCATTTAGCGGAGCGAATATTGGCCTATAGCCTCTATTCAATCTCTAGCGGATTGGCTAACCGTCGAGGCGAACTAAAAATTGATAAAATTGCATTTATGTTTTGTTGCGTTCTCCGTTCACGTGCGTAGTAATCGTGATACGTCGGGTAGGAAAGTGAATTAGTTTTTAGTGTCCGCTTTGGAGGGTGAGCCCTACATCAGTTTGGTATCAAAGCGAGGTTAGCATTGATTTCTTAATTGATGCCTTCCTACAAATCTCTTAGTTCGCCGGCACTTACAACCGTCACACGTGAGTGATGCGTGTCGGCAAGTGCACCGGTCGCTGTCAAGTAATAATTGTGGAGAATAGAATCCCCGAATGTCGGTCTCTTAAGGAATGCAGGATGGGTGAACGAATCGCGCAGTGACTATTGTTACACAAACATTTAACAAACATAAAGAGGGGGGCTTTTGATTGGTTTTCCTAATCTTAGCAACGACAAAAGAGATGCGGGTCGAAAACACCGCTTCGCGAAGTGAGGTGGATGCAACGGCCGCGATGCCGTGCTTCGTGAGGCGGATGGAATGTACTCAAGTGCGAGAGGGTGACGGTCGCAAACACCTCTTCACAACTGTCGTTGGCTCTTGCTAACATGGAACAAACACCTTGCGTGCGCGTGCGAGTGAATGAGTGGAAAAGGAGTGAATCACAACCGAACCATGAAGAACAACAAAGAAACATTCATTTCAACAAACAACATTACAATACTCAAGTTTACACGGCTCAACGAGTACAATGGAGGAAAGAGGAAAGAAATAACCGATGGTGAAGACTAGCGGCCGTTCACGGCCGGAATGGTAGGTTGTCGGGCTACCTCCGGACTCGGGCGGACTATGCTTCCGGCGTAGAGAGCTGTCACGATATCCCTACGTAGCTCCGTCGTCTTCGACTTCAGGTTTCTTCTTCTTCTCACCGGGCGGAGTGAGAGAATGGTTTCTTGGAGGCTTGCGGACGATGGAGAACACTCACGGACAATGGAGGAAGTCTTGGAATGGATGGAGGAGGCTTCCCCTTGCGTAGGAGATGAAGTGGAGGCGTCCCAAGGTGGTGGTCGGCGGCGCACGGAACAGGAACTCCGCTCCCGCAAGTCCTCCCTGCCCTAAAATCGCAACAGGCGTTTAAATAGGCGCTGGATTAAATACTGCGCACGGTCATTGGCGCACGACCAGTGGTCGTGCGCACTGGAATTCTGTGATCGTGCGCACTGCCTGGGTAGAACCTGCAAGATACGAAATTATAAAATAAAATGTTCGCACGACCAGTGGCGCACGACCGGTGGTCGTGCGCACTAGCGTTGATGGTCGTGCGCAATACAGCAAACATAACTCAGAATTTTAATGATAAGTGCGCACGAGCAGTGGCGCACGACCGGTGGTCGTGCGCACTGGCGTTGGTGGTCGTGCGCACTGCACCAAATAGAACTCGTGAAAAAGGGTTAAGTGCACACGATCAGTGGCGCACGACCAGTGGTCGTGCGCAATAGAACCGGCGATCGCGCGCAGTGTTCCTGTGCAGAATTGCACCGGGAACACTTGCACGACTCCTATTCCCGCACAACCACAGATCTAGCCACTGAAAGTGGCACTTAACAGCACATGAATACTACTAATGACAATAAGCACGAAAATCACACCAAAGTGGGCCTAGATGTGCACCTAGCGTGGATTATCAAATATAAACTATAACAAGGCTAAAGTGCGGAGAATTGACTAAATAACGGCCCGGATGAGTCCATAAATGTGTATATGATCAGGACTCATCACACCCCCAGACTTAACTGTTTGCGCGTCCCGAGCAAACGAATCCGGCGGAGTGTGAAAACGATAATTAACATAGAGAATTACACAATAGAGTACGGTGCGAAGTAACATACGCATGCGAGTAGAGATTCTAGCAGAAGGAGATTCTAACTGTGCTAACTAATTTACATGAGTATTAAAGTGTAAGTAAAGATTTAGTTATACTCAGTTGTAGAATTATGAAGAATTTGACGATCATGCCCGGTGTGAAAGTGACAAGATACTGAGGCGGGTGTTGCAAAAGATCGGGGCTTAGGAATAACTCCGCTAAAATCCATCAACGTCGTGAATCATACGCTTGCCCGGTCACACTCTCTCCACGGCGCTAGCACTCTCGCAAGTCAAATCAGTAGGGCTTTTAGGATTAAAACGGGGCTTAAGTTACGGTATGATATTTCAAAGTTAAACACGATGGCTACGCAACCCAAGTGAGCTAACGGAACGCAGCACCACTCAAGACCAACAAACAATGCTTGTGTGACACACCCCCAGACTCATCATGAAAACCAGGTGTGCACACGGCCTACTTCACAAATACCAACAGATTTTCTATTTAGCTCGGAAGGATTTTTTCCAAAATACTCCTTTTTTTTTCTTTTAACATCTTTTACTTCTTTTATATATCCTCCGGTTGGTTCAAAATCAGCAGATAGACTTTATTTTCCTTTCATGACACAATGATTCCACACACCACACAAGTTGAGACTTATAAGCGCAGTCAAAAACAATTTGGTTGCGGGTGTAGGATAGGCTTCAGGCTTTGGTGGATGAAGAGGAGCTGAACAAAGGATTGGTTGGCACAAATTTGGCTTGCAACGGCAAATGAAATGGACATGGAATAACAAAGCTCAAACTAGCCAAAGGGTGGCCTACATCATGTTTAACTCGACAAGTCGCTCTCACCCATGCTTCGAGAGTCGCTTGGGGCAAGTTCTTAGCCCACGAGAAAGGTAAACCTTCCTCCCGACTCGAGCAACACACGACTAGTAATCGCACACACACAACACCGGGTTATCGTTAATTCCATACAAATTCACCACTTGAGTATATTAAATCTAAATTTACGCAGAAATACTAAACATAAATTAGATGCATAAAGAAAATCTAGTTCTACTCAAATTCTACCATAACATGCAAAGTGACTAGAACACTACATGAGTCAACATCGCACTCCAAATAATAATTCCTATGTTAACAATCTATTTCACATTCCGATCAAAATAGTTTAAACGGAACAACGACAAAAAGATAAGCACGCACTCAAGTGGGTGAAGTGGTGTGTGAAGCATGAAAACAATGATAATGACTGGAATAAATAAGAAACAACCTTCTAGTATGCAGTGCAACTCGTGCACAGTGGGTGACGACATACGCTCCCCCAGACTTAAGCTAAACAATATATCTAGAAATTTGAAGCTAAAAGAGGGGAGGAAGTGTTACCCAATGCTCAGAAATGAGCATACCAGACGATTGACGTTTATGAACAGGAATAGTCCGCAGCATCCGCACCATCGAACACAAAACCTGCAAGCACAAACTCAAAACAACACAAGCAAAAGCAAAAGCTGAACTAAAAGAAGTTAGATAAAGAGAAATACGAAATCAGGAAATCTGGGTTGTCTCCCAGTAGCGCTTTCATTTAACATCCTTAAGCTGGACCAAATACCTGTATTAGCATTGTTTATAAAGTGCAGGAATTAAAAGAGGAGTTCTAGAACAGTTCACCACATCAAATAAACACAAATCAGCTAAAAGCGCTCTTATGGTGCGCTTCTCCCGTAGCACGTAGGCGGGAGGTGAAGGCTTTAGGGCCAGCACTGGTGTTACCCAATGCTCCCCTAACCTCCGCCATCTTGCCACGGAGAGCTGCAGCACGAGCATCGCGCAGAAGTTTTTCCTTTTTAAGTTTGGCGACAGTCGGAGACTGCCACCGTTGAAAGTTTTCAGAATTTTCCGCCTTAGTGGCGGGTGGCGTCACTTCCGGCATCGTGGTGACTACCGGATCGGCCCAGGAGATGGAACGCTTAGATTGTTTATTACAAGATTCAACACAGGGAGATAAATAATCCGCATCCCGAACTACATTCACGTCAACGTTTCCCGAATTGCAGTCCTCCTCCGTCTCGGAACCGAACTCTCGCCGAAGATCAACTTCTTCTCCTTCACTAGACAGGTACTCCTCCGTTTTCCCTTCACTTGATTCCTTGACTTCTTCAGGCCCTGCACAGCTCAACGATTCATCAAAATTAAACGGAGGGGGCGGAGTGAATGTTTCAGCTGTGGCTTCGGGGCAAGTGGGCTGCAGCACCAAATTGGTTAGGGAAATGCACCCCGTAGCAAAATCAAGGGTGGCGCCGCTCTCTTTCAAGAACGACACACCCAAGATAGGAATAGAATGATTGTCCTGCGGGCCCAAAACCTGAAAATCAGCAACAACAGTTGTCCCCTCAACTGTTACTTCCACATTCTTCACTTCCCCCCCGGATTGAATAACAGTCCCATTGGCAAGCACAAGGGATTTCCTTTCCTCCGTGTTCATTTCCAGTTGTAATTTAGCTACATCTTGCAACGCAATGACGTTGCGAGATGAACCAGAATCACACAAAGCTTTCGTTTCAAAATTGTTGATGGCACAAGAAATTACCAGCTCACTCGGTTCAACCTCTACCACATCCCCAAGACTCTTCCCTTGATCAATTGGGTTCTTCTCCGTGTTGCTGGGAAGGGTCCCCTGCGATCGCTCGGTTAGCACTTGGGCCAATTGGCCCAACTGCGTTTCCAGGTTTCGCATGGATGCAGTTTGATTTACCATATTCGAATTAGCTACTTGCATGAATTTCTCCATCATCTCTTCTAGATTACTCTTTTTTTGAGTAGGGGGTGCTTGATTATAGTCCGGGTGTGGTGGCCTCGGTTGGCTCCCGGAGGCGTAAGCATCGTTTTGATGCTGCCCCGGTGCCCATCGTTGGCCAGGTGTGTTTGGATTCCACGAGAAGTTCGGGTGACTTCTCGCTCCCGGATTATAAGCATTATTGAAAGGCGCCACCCTAGGCTGATTTCCTACATAATTAACAGATTCGTTCAAGTTCAAGTGTGCGAAGTCACCTGCCACGTTGTTCCCCGAACACTCATACACGTGGTGGCCTCCGCCTCCACATCCCTCGCAGGTAATGACAGCAGCAGTCACGGATGGAGAGGGGAGAGAGTCGACCATGAAAAGACCTCGGCCGCTTCTTGGAGCATTTCTCCCTGCAGTCCAGAATGTACTGTGGGAGGCAGTGTCGCGCAGAATTTGAAGGGCTTCCTCAGGGGTGTGGTTCATCAAGGTGCCACCCACCGTAGCATCGATCATTGCCCTGTAGTTGGGCTCGATCGCGAAGTAGAACAATTCAACCACATTCCATGGTTGGAGCTCGTGGCCAGGGCAACGGCGAAGGAGATCGTTGAGGCGCTCCCATGCTTCAGCAAGGGTCTCTTGGTCAAGTTGGCGAAATGTGGCGATCTCCCGCCGCAAGCTTACAATCTTATCCACAGGGTGGAATTTAGCAAGGAACTTGGATGCGAGGGCATCCCAAGTTGCAGCAGTCCCGGGCGGAATGGAGTGGAGCCACACCTTTGCTTTGTCGCGGAGTGAAAAGGGAAACAGTCTAAGCTTGACCGTGTCGTCAGCAATCCCCGCGTAGCGAAAGGTTCCGCAAATATCAGAAAACTCCGCCAGATGCAGATGCGGATCTTCGCTGGCCAACCCCGAGAACTGAGCGTTGTTCCGGATGATGTTTAAGATCGCTGGCTTGATCTCAAACTGATTATTCATAATATTGGGCCCAAACCCCGGATACACACTCCCAGCAGTTGGAGTGGTGTAGTCTCTCATCGTGCGGGTCCGAGGCCTGACCGCCTCCTGCTCGTCTCCAGGCTGATGTTGCCCCACGTCGGGCGCTCTTGCGTCACCATCATTTGGGTCTACCTGATCACCCATTGCCACCTGTACGGCAGCCGCGCGCCTTCGTGCGCGAGCAGTCCATTCAATCTCAGGATCGAAGGGTACTAGCTCCCTTGCGGCTTGTCTCTGCATGCACTATCACAAACAAAAAGAAAAACAAAGAAAATCAAAAACAACTGCTCGTATAACGAAAGTCACAACACAAGACGAAACACGCCTGCATTCCCCGGCAACGGCGCCAAAAACTTGATGCGTGTCGGCAAGTGCACCGGTCGCTGTCAAGTAATAATTGTGGAGAATAGAATCCCCGGATGTCGGTCTCTTGAGGAATGCAGGATGGGTGAACGAATCGCGCAGTGACTATTGTTACACAAACATTTAACAAACACAAAGAGGGGGGCTTTTGATTGGTTTTCCTAATCTTAGCAACGACAAAAGAGATGCGGGTCGAAAACACCGCTTCGCGAAGTGAGGTGGATGCAACGGCCGCGATGCCGTGCTTCGTGAGGCGGATGGAATGTACTCAAGTGCGAGAGGGTGAGGGTCGCAAACACCTCTTCACAACCGTCGTTGGCTCTTGCTAACACGGAACAAACACCTTGCGTGCGCGTGCGAGTGAATGAGTGGAAAAGGAGTGAATCACAACCGAACCATGAAGAACAACAAAGAAACATTCATTTCAACAAACAACATTACAATACTCAAGTTTGCACGGCTCAACGAGTACAATGGAGGAAAGAGGAAAGAAATAACCGATGGTGAAGACTAGCGGCCGTTCACGGCCGGAATGGTAGGTTGTCGGGCTACCTCCGGACTCGGGCGGACTATGCTTCCGGCGTAGAGAGCTGTCATGACCCCCCGCCGTATTCCGCCGTTTTCTTCTCCAGTTCGTCCAACTTCGCCCCTCCATCGCCGCCCACCATCTAGAGGTGCTCCGGGCTTGTTCTTCACGCCAATCTTGAGCCGGAGTGTCCTCTCGGCCTCCTCCTTCATCCAAGAGCTCCAAAGGAAGATCTAGCCGCCATCTCCATCGAGCAAGAGGAAGTTTGCAACCTCTACCGGATCGTGACACGAAGAAGACGAGTCCATTGGAGAGTCGTGACAGCTCTCTCTACCCCGGACGTAGTTGCGGACCGAGCTTGGACGCGGATTGACAACCCGACGACTCCAACCGTGAATCTACAACGAGACTTCGGATTCGGTCGATTTCTTGCCTTATTCTTCTCTTATTGATGTGTATGTAGCTAGAACCAACATTTTGATGAAGTATATTTTTACTTGTTAACATTAGTATGAAATCATGTCTATGTGATTGAGTAATCTTGTTATATTTTCATTTGAGGTGTGCCCCGTGGTGTGGATTGTTCGTTGTGTTGTGCCGCCCTAACAATTGTTAGTGGTGTGCTTTGCGAAGAGGTGCTTACGACCCTCATTCCGTTAGCCTACTCGCCCATCCGCCTACCGAAGCGTGGCATTGCGGCCCGTGTATTCCATCCCGCCTAACGAAGCAGCGTGCTCAAGTCCTGCACAGTTCGATTCCGCTTGCCTACTCGTTCATCCGCCCTTTCGACGCAGCGCGTTCAAGGCCTGCCTAGTCTCCATCCCGCCAAGCAAAGCATTGCATAGCGGCATTGCATAGGAGTAGTTGATAGCTTTTATTTTGTTTTCCAAAAGCCAACCCAACTCCCCCGCATTCCATCCGATTTAAGGACTTCAATCTCAAGTCCTTCCTCGAAACCTAACTCCACCTTACTGTGTTCCTCAAGAGACCGACACTCGGGGATTTTCCCCATTATTATTACTTGCGCGACCGGTGCACTTGCCGAATCTTCGCATCAAGGTTTTGGCGCCGTTGCCGGGGAGTTGGGTTTTTGCCCGCCGACCACCACCTTGGGACGCCTCCACTTGATGCGTGTCGGCAAGTGCACCGGTCGCTGTCAAGTAATAATTGTGGAGAATAGAATCCCCGGATGTCGGTCTCTTGAGGAATGCAGGATGGGTGAACGAATCGCGCAGTGACTATTGTTACACAAACATTTAACAAACACAAAGAGGGGGGCTTTTGATTGGTTTTCCTAATCTTAGCAACGACAAAAGAGATGCGGGTCGAAAACATCGCTTCGCGAAGTGAGGTGGATGCAACGGCCGCGATGCCGTGCTTCGTGAGGCGGATGGAATGTACTCAAGTGCGAGAGGGTGAGGGTCGCAAACACCTCTTCACAACCGTCGTTGGCTCTTGCTAACACGGAACAAACACCTTGCGTGCGCGTGCGAGTGAATGAGTGGAAAAGGAGTGAATCACAACCGAACCATGAAGAACAACAAAGAAACATTCATTTCAACAAACAACATTACAATACTCAAGTTTACACGGCTCAACGAGTACAATGGAGGAAAGAGGAAAGAAATAACCGATGGTGAAGACTAGCGGCCGTTCACGGCCGGAATGGTAGGTTGTCGGGCTACCTCCGGACTCGGGCGGACTATGCTTCCGGCGTAGAGAGCTGTCACGATCTCCCTACGTAGCTCCGTCGTCTTCGACTTCAGGTTTCTTCTTCTTCTCACCGGGCGGAGTGAGAGAATGGTTGCTTGGAGGCTTGCGGACGATGGAGAACACTCACGGACAATGGAGGAAGTCTTGGAATGGATGGAGGAGGCTTCACCTTGCGTAGGAGATGAAGTGGAGGCGTCCCAAGGTGGTGGTCGGCGGCGCACGGAACAGGAACTCCGCTCCCGCAAGTCCTCCCTGCCCTAAAATCGCAACAGGCGTTTAAATAGGCGCTGGATTAAATACTGCGCACGGTCATTGGCGCACGACCAGTGGTCGTGCGCACTGGAATTCTGCGATCGTGCGCACTGCCTGGGTAGAACCTGCAAGATACGAAATTATAAAATAAAATGTTCGCACGACCAGTGGCGCACGACCGGTGGTCGTGCGCACTAGCGTTGATGGTCGTGCGCAATACAGCAAACAGAACTCAGAATATTAATGATAAGTGCGCACGAGCAGTGGCGCACGACCGGTGGTCGTGCGCACTGGCGTTGGTGGTCGTGCGCACTGCACCAAACAGAACTCGTGAAAAAGGGTTAAGTGCACACGATCAGTGGCGCACGACCAGTGGTCGTGCGCAATAGAACCGGCGATCGTGCGCAGTGTTCCTGTGCAGAATTGCACCGGGAACACTTGCACGACTCCTATTCCCGCACAACCACAGATCTAGCCACTGAAAGTGGCACTTAACAGCACATGAATACTACTAATGACAATAAGCACGAAAATCACACCAAAGTGGGCCTAGATGTGCACCTAGCGTGGATTATCAAATATAAACTATAACAAGGCTAAAGTGCGGAGAATTGACTAAATAACGGCCCGGATGAGTCCATAAATGTGTATATGATCAGGACTCATCAGTTAGCGTTGTCAAAATCTCAAAATTTTCAAACTGTGGTCTGCGTTTAGCGGACAAAATCTGTTATTTTTCAGCAAAAAAAATAAATAAAAAATTTACATTCTACATATTATTTCCTGTTAGAAAATCAAAAAAAATATTTTATCCTAGTTATTAGGAATAAAGAAAAAATTCATCTGTTATAAAATTTTTCTGGTCAGAAACGTTTTTGTCTACGTTGCATGCGTACGAGACTTGGCACGGAGTATCCTACGCTCTCGTCTCAAATGATGGACGAACGGGACTCGGGTCACGGTCCAACGGCTATTGATGACCTCCGTCGGGAGTTCAATGATCAGTTAACGGACATCCGAGAGATGCTACACGAGATTCGGCTAGCCCAAAGGGCACCTCAGGATCATGCTGCCCACCAACACGTAGGCAAAAATGTTAACGTTAATCATATTCCTGAACCTGACCACCAAAACCCTACAGCCCACCAACGTGTTGAAGGGAACATTAACCCTAATGTTAACCCTGAACAGGCCCCACGAGCACCGCACGGATTTGATATCACTAGGGCTGTTCGGATCAAGCCATTATCTTATGATGGGTTGGGTGACACCCAAGTTTTCTTGGATTGGGTTACGGAGATAGAGTGCTGCTTTCAGTGACAAAATTTGACTAACGGGGATAAGGTGCGCGTGGCGCGTATGAAGTTGTTGGGTCGATCCAAGTCATATTGGCTGAATGAGGAGCCGCGTTTAGGTGTGAGGGATGGTTTGCCTCCCATTGGTTGGGTGGGCACGAAAGCCTTGTTGACTGACCAGTATGTCCCAGCGTATCATCGAACACAAATGTTTGATGAGTTAGTGATGCGATGATTCGGCAAGTGCACCGGTCGCGCAAGTAATAATAGTGGGGAAAATCCCCGAGTGTCGGTCTCTTGAGGAACACAGTAAGGTGGAGTTAACGTTCGAGGTAGGACTTGAGATTGAAGTCCAGCGATAGGTGGAGTGCGGACGAAAGGGATTTGGTTTGTGAAAAATAAAGAGAAAATACTATATCTACTCCTATGCAATGCCGCTGTGCAATGCTTCGCTTGGCGGGATGGAGACTAGGCAGGCCTTGAGCGCGCTGCTTCGTAAGGGCGGATGGACGAGTAGACAAACGGATCGAACAATGCAGGCCTTGAGCGCGCTGCTTCGTTAGGCGGGATGGAATACGGGCCGCGATGCCACGTTTCTGTGGGCGGATGGATGAGTAGGCTAACGGAATGAGGGTCGCACGCACCTCTTCGACGAGCACACCACTAACAATTGTTAGGGCGGCACAACACAACCAACAATCCACACCACAAGGCACACCTCAAAATAATAAGCAAGAATACTCAAATCACATAAACATAATCAGTAAAAATGCTAATAATCAAGCACGCTTCATCATAATGTTAGATCTAGCTACATACACATCAATAAGAAGAGAACAAGGCAAGAAATCGACCGAATCCGAAGGCTCGTTGGAGATTCACGGTTGGAATCGCCGGGTTGTCAATCCGCGTCCAAGCTCGGTCCGCAACTACGTCCGGGGTAGAGAGGGCTGTCACGACTCTCCAATGGACCCGTCTTCTTCGTGTCACGATCCGGTAGAGGTTGCAAACTTCGTCTTGCTTGATGGCGATGGCGGCTAAACCTTCCTTGGAGCACTTGGATGAAGGAGGAGGCCGAGAGGAGACTCCGGCGAAGATTTGGCGTTGAAAGCTTGCCCGGAGATCCTCCCTAAGGTGGGCGGCGATGGAAGGGCGAAACCAGGCGGACGGGAGCAGAAAACGGCGGAGTCGGGCGAGAGTTTGACCTAAAATCGCGAGCAGGGAATTTATAGGCGCTGGAATTAAACAGTGCGCACGGTCATTGGCGCACGACCAGTGGTCGTGCGCACTAGCATTCGGTGATCGTGCGCTCTGCCTGGACGGAACCTGCAAAGACAAAAATTATAAAATAACATGTTCGCACGACCAATGGCGCACGACTGGTGGTCGTGCGCACTATCGTCGGTGGTCGTGCGCATTAGACCAAACAGAACTCAGAAATTTAATGATGAGTGCGCACGAACAGTGGCGCACGACCGGTGGTCGTGCGCACTAGCGTCTATAGTCGTGCGCACTGCACCAGACAGAACTCGTAAAAAGGGTTAAGTGCGCACGATCAGTGGCGCACGACCGGTGGTCGTGCGCACTAGAACAAGTGATCATGCGCAGTGTTCCTGTGCAGAATTGCACCGGAAACACTTGCACGCCTCCTATTCCAGCACAAACACAGATCTAGCCACTGAAAGTGGCACTTAACAAGCACATGAATACTACTAAAGATAATAAACACGAAAAAACACACCAAAATGGGCGTAAATGTGCACCTAGCATGGTTATCAAATATAAGCTATAATAAGGCTAAAGTGCGTGATATTGGCTAAATAACGGCCCAGATGAGTCCATATATGTGTATATGATGAGGACTCATCACACCCCCAGACTTAACTGTTTGCGCGTCCCGAGCAAACAAATTCTACGCGAACGGGGAAAGAAAAGTAGATATCTTAAAACTACAGTACAGAGTACCATGCGAAGTCGCATGCTCACGTGCATAAGAAGAATAATAGAAAAGACGTCTAATTATAAAAAACAGTTTATATATTTCTAAAAGAGTAAAAGCATATTACAACTACTCAAAATGGTGAATTACGGTGAATCATTCAGTCATGCATACGGAGAAAGTAAACTAAACGCTGAGACGAGCATTGCCCAAGATCGGGATGCGGGAAAAACTCCACTGAAATCCATCAGTGTCGGTGACCATAGGCTTGCCCGGTCACATTCTCTCCACGGCACTGGTTTGACTCAAATGCGTGAATCAATAGGACTTTAGGTTTTAATTGGGGCTTGGGTTTAGGTGAGGATAAACAAAGATAAAAACGACGGCTCAAGCACTAAACCCAAATGAGCTAATGCAGGATACAATCCTCATTCGCTACACAAACACGCGGGTACACAACACCCCCAGACTTGAACTTAACAACATGGGTGCGTGCACCGCCTACTCCCAAACATAAATCTATACATAAATTTTTCATTAAAGCTCATCTTTTTCTTTTCTTTTCACTTCTCTTCTTTTTCTCATTTTCTTTCCTTTTCTTTTCAAAACATTTTCAGCAAATCTATCAATGAGGCACATCCACATTTTCACAAAAGTACCACAACATCAACAACCCAACTCATGAAAATAATAAACAGCTAAAGCTCCGATTTGGGTGTGCGACTAGGATTGGCGTTTGGGCTTTGGTGAAATAAAAGTGGGGCTGAATCAAAGAACGGGTAGGCACAACTGGGCTAGCGAGGATATAGCGGTAGGGATAGGCACAAAGGCTCAACCGGGCCAAAATGATGGCCTATATCACATTCACACAAATGACTAACCATATACCCATGCTTCAAGAATCGCTTGGGGCAAGTTCTAGCCACCGAGAAAGATTCTCCTTTCTCCCGACTCAAGCAATACGAATCTAGCGATCGTTTACACACATCCCTATGCTACCGTTTGATTCCACCGAATTCACCATTTGAGTAGAGTAAACAACATTTACACTAATAAGAAAAATATAAAACCATAAGTATAAAGAGAAATCTACTCTACACAAATTCCTATGCAACCGAGCACTCGACTAGGAGCACTACTAGAGTCAACATTTTACTCTACTACATAGTCTTAAGCCATCACCTAGATTTTCCCAAATAAGCAGAAGAATTAAATTCACAACAGAGCAGGCAAACAGATGAGTATGCGCTCAAGTGGGTGATGTGGTGTGCAATGAAAATAAACAAAATATTTTAAAATGAAATCTTCTAGTATGCAGTGCAATAGTGCACGTGAGCGGGTAAACAAAACTACTCTCCCCCAGACTTAGACTAAACAATCCGCATAATATGTGACATGAAAACTAGAATAGGGCTAGGGGAAGAGAGTACCCAATGCTCAGAAATGAGCACACCAGAAGATTGGCGTTTAAACCTGGACTAAGCTGCAGCGTCCGCCATCCAGAAAAGAAACCTGCAGGGGTCAGCTCCGCAAAAACAAAAGAAAAAGACAAACTAAAATAAACTACAGCTAACTAAACATGATTGAATAAAATAAAATGCATGAAAAGTAAGATAACTACTGGGGTTATTGTCATCCCAGCACGACTTATTTAGCATTTGTACAGTTCTAGCTAATGGGCCTATGAAAATAAAAGTGGACAGGTAACTGTTCTAATATGCGTGTAGGTAGCGGGTACCTATACGGAGAAAGAACAGTCACGCCTCTACCCGAATATAGATAAAACCTGCCCATCACAGGTAGAGGGAAAAGAAAGTAAGAAGAGGAGGAGGCCTGGTCCTCACTCAACTCACCAAAAATATCCTTGCCTAGCAAGGCGTCGTCAACAGGGAGGCAGCTGGAGGAAAAGGCAATGAGTGGAGCTTCCTCTACGGAGGGGGAATAAACCTCCTCACATGAGAGGATGCTCACATCATTGACTTGAGCAAAAAGCTCCAAGTCCTCCTGGGATACCTGTGAAGACTCAACCTGCACAGGCTCGAATGAAGAAGGGGGGTCGAGAAATAAAGAAGACGAATGACATAAATAAACATTAATCGGGGGAGTGGTCCCGGTCTCACTCCCATCAGGTTGGGGAAGTAAAATAATGTTAGCATTGTCATCAATGCTGCAAGAGTCGGCGGGATCAACGGTGGCCAGGCTAAGGATTTGGACTTCCTCCACCGGTGTTGAGGAAAACTCCTCTTCACCTAGAAGGTTGTCCTCCTCCATAGGAATAGGCACAACACTAAGATCAACAACCTCATCCTGCGACACATCATCGACAATGTCGTCAGAAACGAATGTAGAATGCACAATAGGGGAAAGAATCGAATCCACTAGAAGTGGTGGAGGCACATGGAGAATTGGCTCAGCAATGTCGGTGCATAGATCAGCCGCACATCCGGTGACCGTATCCATGCCATACCCTTCAAAATGTGAAGGTGACAAAGACACATAGCCGGATGTTGAAGGTGTGCCGCCAGAGCTAGGAGTTGGGACGATCCGAATATCCGGCTCGTCATCCTCATCCAATTGGCGATGAAAAGCAGCACAATCCTTCAGGGCGTGATCTGTGCTCCGACAAAACTGGCACTGCCTAGCAGGCTTCTTTGGCACAGCGGGAGCTGGAGCCGAAAAGAAGTATGATGGCAATGGCTCAGCAGAGTAGCCATAAGACTTACGCGCACCATATGGAGTATCAGACGGAGTCGATGCTCTATATGCTGGGCGAGAGGAATTATGCCTACTATTCTCCGTAGGGCATTCAACACTAGAGTGGGAAGTAGCTCCACACCAACGGCAATGGAAATTTAGATGTGCCCACATAGTGTGAAGATAAAAACGATTCAAACAAAATGTGCAAAAACTACGCCTAACAAAAAATTACTAAAGCAACCTAATAAAACGGAAAATAGAATACGAAGAAATAAAAAAAAACAAAAAAAAAAGAAGATGCAATTTACAAATGAAAGGGCTTCTCCCTCAGGTTCTCCCTCTCCAGAAAACTCACACAACTGTGTTCCCCGGCAACGGCGCCAAAAACTTGATGCGATGATTCGGCAAGTGCACCGGTCGCGCAAGTAATAATAATGGGGAAAATCCCCGAGTGTCGGTCTCTTGAGGAACACAGTAAGGTGGAGTTAACGTTCGAGGTAGGACTTGAGATTGAAGTCCAGCGATAGGTGGAGTGCGGACGAAAGGGATTTGGTTTGTGAAAAATAAAGAGAAAATACTATATCTACTCCTATGCAATGCCGCTGTGCAATGCTTCGCTTGGCGGGATGGAGACTAGGCAGGCCTTGAGCGCGCTGCTTCGTAAGGGCGGATGGACGAGTAGACAAACGGATCGAACAATGCAGGCCTTGAGCGCGCTGCTTCGTTAGGCGGGATGGAATACGGGCCGCGATGCCACGTTTCGGTGGGCGGATGGACGAGTAGGCTAACGGAATGAGGGTCGCACGCACCTCTTCGACGAGCACACCACTAACAATTGTTAGGGCGGCACAACACAACCAACAATCCACACCACAAGGCACACCTCAAAATAATAAGCAAGAATACTCAAATCACATAAACATAATCAAGTAAAAATGCTAATAATCAAGCACGCTTCATCATAATGTTAGATCTAGCTACATACACATCAATAAGAAGAGAACAAGGCAAGAAATCGACCGAATCCGAAGGCTCGTTGGAGATTCACGGTTGGAATCGCCGGGTTGTCAATCCGCGTCCAAGCTCGGTCCGCAACTACGTCCGGGGTAGAGAGGGCTGTCACGACTCTCCAATGGACCCGTCTTCTTCGTGTCACGATCCGGTAGAGGTTGCAAACTTCGTCTTGCTTGATGGCGATGGCGGCTAAACCTTCCTTGGAGCACTTGGATGAAGGAGGAGGCCGAGAGGAGACTCCGGCGAAGATTTGGCGTTGAAAGCTTGCCCGGAGATCCTCCCTAAGGTGGGCGGCGATGGAAGGGCGAAACCAGGCGGACGGGAGCAGAAAACGGCGGAGTCGGGCGAGAGTTTGACCTAAAATCGCGAGCAGGGAATTTATAGGCGCTGGAATTAAACAGTGCGCACGGTCATTGGCGCACGACCAGTGGTCGTGCGCACTAGCATTCGGTGATCGTGCGCTCTGCCTGGACGGAACCTGCAAAGACAGAAATTATAAAATAACATGTTCGCACGACCAATGGCGCACGACCGGTGGTCGTGCGCACTATCGTCGGTGGTCGTGCGCATTAGACCAAACAGAACTCAGAAATTTAATGATGAGTGCGCACGAACAGTGGCGCACGACCGGTGGTCGTGCGCACTAGCGTCGATAGTCGTGCGCACTGCACCAGACAGAACTCGTAAAAAGGGTTAAGTGCGCACGATCAGTGGCGCACGACCGGTGGTCGTGCGCACTAGAACAAGTGATCATGCGCAGTGTTCCTGTGCAGAATTGCACCGGAAACACTTGCACGCCTCCTATTCCAGCACAAACACAGATCTAGCCACTGAAAGTGGCACTTAACAAGCACATGAATACTACTAAAGATAATAAACACGAAAAAACACACCAAAATGGGCGTAAATGTGCACCTAGCATGGTTATCAAATATAAGCTATAATAAGGCTAAAGTGCGTGATATTGGCTAAATAACGGCCCAGATGAGTCCATATATGTGTATATGATGAGGACTCATCAGTTAGCCTCCCATCGACAAGGGAACCGCTCGGTCGCGGAGTACATGGGGATCCTGAAAGACATGATGGTTATATGTGACATTAAGGAGATGCCCGAGGTTACCCTCTCCCGGTTCAGCAAGGGATTTAATCCTAAAATTCAGGGTAAGCTGCTTCGCTATGGTCACACTGATTTGAACACAACGTATAACGCCGCGTTAGACATTGAGAAGCATCTGGCCCACAAGTCTAAGTCGCGTTCATTTCAGAAGAGTAAGTCCATCTTAGGACCTCCTCCGTTATCCATGAACGATAAAGGGATGTTTCGATCCACTGATTCGAACTCCGTCGTAATTACAGCTAGGAATATGCGTAACCCGTCCGACGATCGTGTGCCCATAGGTCGGATTAGCAAATCGAACGCTTCTTGCTTTAGCTGTGGTGTTCAAGGGCACTACGCGAGTGAATGCCCCACTAAGGCCAAGCCCTTAGCCCTGTTTGACACTGCTGATGATTCCGCCGAGCTCGAGTATGAAGCCAGTGAAGACTGCGATTCAGAGGGGGTGCCGAGTGATCTTGATGATGACACCAACATGATGGTGATGCGTTGTATTTTCGCCACCCCGGGTGCGTCTGATGATTGGAATCGGACAAACATATTTTCGTTAAACTTTAAGAGCGGCGAGAAGTGGTGCAAGTTAATCATCGATAGTGGTAGTTGCATGAACGTGATTTCGGAGAATGCGGTGACCCGGATGAAATTGGCCACCGAACCGAACCCTCACCCATATAAGGTGGCATGGGTTAATAAAACATCCCTTCCGGTTGCGCGGCGTTGTTTGGTACCTCTCACCATCAAAACTTATTCGGAGAAGGTTTGGTGTGACGTCATTCCCATGGATGTCTGTCATGTGTTGCTCGGACGCCTCTGGATTTATGACCATGACGTTAACCACTTCGGGCGAGACAACACCTACGAGATCAAGTTTAATGGCAAGACCAGTACCTTGAAGCCTACTCCGCCTAAGGACCCATTGAGTGCCTCGAAAGACACAATTGTGCCCGTAGAGAAGAAGACCTTAAGTTTGATTGGTAAGAAAGAGTTCGCATGACATACATTATTGGATGGTGTCCTTTATGCTTTAGTTTGCCTACAAATCAAGGAAGACGTGCCTTCGTTTGATAGTTTACCACCCGCTTTGCGGAACATGTTAGAAGAATTTAAGGATGTCTACCCGGAAGAGCTACCCCCTACGTTACCCCCGTTACGAGACATCCAACATGCGATTGATTTCATTCCAGGTTCCTCGTTATCCAACATGCCGCACTATTGGTTGAATCCATCTGCACATTTAGAGATCCAAACTCAAATTTCGGATTTGTTACAGAAGGGATTTATCCGTCATAGTAAGAGTCTGTGTGTCGTTCCGGCTTTGCTAGCGCCTAAGAAAGACGACTAGTGGAGGATGTGCGTTGATAGTAGAGCCATTAATAAAATCACAAATAAATATCGGTTTCCCATCCCGCGTTTGGACGACTTGTTGGACATGTTAGCTGGAGCCACGATCTTTTCTAAATTGGACCTTAGGAGTGGCTACCACCAGATTAGAATCCGGGAGGGTGATGTGTGGAAGACTGCTTTTAAATCTAAAGAAGGGCTCTATGAGTGGTTAGTGATGCCTTTTGGATTATCCAATGCCCCTAGTACATTCTCGAGGATGATGACACACGTCTTCCAACCCTACATGGGAAAATTTATTGTGGTATATTTTGACGATATTCTCATTTTTAGCATGTCTACCCTTGTTCACGAATCGCACTTGAGGACTATCCTAGAGACGTTGCGCGCGGAAAGATTATTCATCAATATAAAAAAATGTACATTCTATGTTACGTCTGTAGAGTTCCTCGGATATATAGTGAGTTCGAAAGGCATACATGTGGATCCTAAGAAGGTCCAAGCCATAAGAGATTGGCATGAACCCACTAACATTAGGGATGTTAGGAGTTTCCACGGATTAGCCACCTTTTATCGCCGATTCATTCGCAATTTTAGTAGCATCATGGCACCGATCACCGAGTGCATGAAAAAAGGGGAATTCACTTGGACAAAATCGGCCACTCACGCGTTCCAAACGATTAAAGCTAAGATGTCAGAATTCCCCTTATTGCGGTTGCCGGACTTTAATAAGGTTTTTGAATTATCTTGAGATGCGTTGGGGATCGGGATTGGAGGCGTGTTAAGTCAGGAGGGTCATCCGGTTGGGTATTTTAGTGAGAAATTGGCAGGTCCAAAATTGAATTATTCGAATTATGATCGTGAGTTCTATGTCGTGATACGTTTCCTCCAACATTGGCGGCACTACCTTCTCCCGATGGAATTGTCATCCAATCCGATCATGAGGCATTAAGGTTTGTCAACTCCCAAAGCAAGGTCAGCCCCTGACACGCTAAGTGTGTCTCCTATCTCCAGGAGTACTTTTTTATTATCAAGCACCTTAAGGGAACCCTTAACCGGGTGGCGGACGCCCTTAGTCGCGTCTCCTTGTTATTGACCACGTTAGAGGTGAAGGTCATCAGATTTGAACGTATTAAGGATGAGTATGTCAATTGTTCGAACTTCAAAGAGATATATCTTTCCGCTCAAGGCAATGCGCCCACGACCATTTCCGCGTATTATATTCGCGATGGCTACCTATTTAGGCATGCCAAGCTTTGTATCCCTCGCTCGTCCCTTCGCCATTTCATCATGTGGGAATTGCATAGTGGTGGTCTAGGCGGTCATTTTGGACGTGACAAAACCATCATGTTAGTGGAGGACAAGTTCTATTGGTCGGGCCTTAAGTCTACTGTGCATAAGATTGTGAGCAGTTGCCGGACTGCCAATTGGCTAAGGGCAACAAAACGAATGTGGGGCTTTATACCCCTCTCCCGATTCCTTCCGTACCTTCGGAGGATATTAGTATGGATCTCATTCTGGGTCTTCCTATCACTTTTCATGGCAACGATTCCATACTGGTGGTCGTTGATCGCTTTTCCAAAATGGCATATTTTATTACGGGTAATAAGACCGACGATGCATCTCATGTAGCAAAGTTATTTTTTAAGGAAGTAGTTGGGCATCAGGGCGTTCCTAAGTCTATAGTCACCGATCGGGACGTGAAATTCACTAGTTATTTCTGGAAGACCTTGTGGCGAATCATGGGCACTAAGCTCTTGTTTTCCTTAGCCTACCATCCACAAACGGATGGGCAAACGGAGGTAGTGAATCAGAGTTTGGGTAGTTTACTACGATGTCTCGTTGGTGATCACAAGGGTACGTGGGACC
This sequence comes from Dactylorhiza incarnata, assembly GCA_033032865.1. Classification (NCBI taxonomy): domain Eukaryota; kingdom Viridiplantae; phylum Streptophyta; class Magnoliopsida; order Asparagales; family Orchidaceae; genus Dactylorhiza; species Dactylorhiza incarnata. Next base: position 1,175,472 of record JAWHQI010000205.1, on the reverse strand, counting down.
TCATCCTTCCCCATGCACAATTGGCTTACAATAATTCTAAAAATAGGTCCACCGGGTTATCCCCAAATGAGATTGTGCACAGCTATAAGGCCCCTGTGCCACTTGACTTAGTTCTGTTACCGCCATCTTACAAGTCGAGTCAATTTGCACAGGATTTTGCCGCTCATGTTCATGAATTACATAAACATGTGAAGGGCACGCTCGATACTCAGTACGCGTCTTATCAATTGCATGTTAATGTACATAGGAGGGCATCCCAATTGAAAGATGGAGATTTGGTTATGGTGCGTCTTGTCCCTGAACGGATGCCTTCGGGTTCCTTAAAAAAGTTGGCTAATCGGCGAGCGGGCCTGTTCGAATTTTAAAAAAACTAGGAGAAAATGCGTTTCTTTTGGAGTTACCCACTGATTGGGGAATCTCCCCTATTTTCAATGTTTCAGATTTAACGCCGTATGTTTCTCCACCACTTGATTTATCGGTCTGCCCATTTGGTTCCACTTCTTTGTCTAATGGGTTTGGGGGTGAGGTTATGCCCGGATCGCTCTCTTCTTCGGTCCCCACTGGAGGTATGTTGAATATTGATGACGGAATTAATTCCCCTTATTTGCCTAACGCTTTTCCATGGTTCCCCCGAACCATTTATGTTCCTGACAGGATCCTTAGAGATGAAGTGCTTTCCTCTCCCAGTGGTACCGGTCGCCGCTACTTAATTCGTTGGCGTTACCTTCCGGCTTCCGATGACTCGTGGCTCCCAGAATCGGAGGTGACCCTTATTGATGATGCTCTTCTCCGCCGCTACCTTCGCGACAACTCATCGGTGATGAGTACTTTTGAGCGGGGGGAGGATTGATGGCGACGACGGCCCTCAACGTGAATATGTGGGTAACGGTGCACCTACGGTGGATGGCGCGCTTACGGATGAAGGCGATACGCCGACCAAGGATTTATGCCATCGCCGTCGCGGCGACATTGATGCACGCCGTTACATTCTCCGCCCGAGGCGCAAGCAAAACAATTAATAATTATAATAGTCCTATTATAATTATTAATTTTATCTTTATTATATTTTATGTCACTTTAATATTTTATTTTTGGTTATGTTTGATTTTTGGACTGCGTTTAGTTAAAACTGTGGCAAAGCCTATAAAAGGCCATGTTGTAATATTTTTGAGTTAATTTTGATGAAGAGAAATTGAAAACCCTAATCCCCTCTAATATTCTCCCTCTCTCTCTTTGTCCGGCCCCTCTCTTTCCCTCTCCTCCAAGGTTCGGCCAAAGGTTGCCGCCCCTCTCTCCTCCTCCTTCAAGCCGCCGGCCGCCCTCCTCCTCTAGGAAATCTGGCCCACTCTTCTCCCCTCTAGCCTCTCCCTCTACCAAATATTCTCTACCACCTTTTCTGTTTCCTATTCTAAAGAAGGCTCTCTTCATCCCCTACGGATTCCTCTAAGGGATCTAAGTGATATTCGGTGGATCTTGGTTGCGGTGAAGCAAAGTTGGCGAACGGATTCCTCTCCAAACAATGCGCTTCTGGTAGATTCGTAGAAGAACGGTCGAGCGAGTGCATGCTTGAGGCCATACCAATCTCAAGCGGGTAACGAACAATCCACCCATGTGACTTCTCTTCTTGATTTATCTTGTGGTGGATTTTTGTGGCGTGATCTTCAAATCGCCGAATTTTTCGTGGGTTTTCTTCATATTGAAATTTTGCATTTCTTCCTTTATTTTTAATTTTCGAAGGGGTTTGGCGAGCCCCGCTTTTTGTTGGTAGAGATTAACCATTTCCGAATCAATATTTTTCGGTGGATCTCTTTTGGTACAACACATAGCTCGATCAGATCGGGTGGGTCCATTTAGCCGGAGCGAATATTGGCCAATAGCCTCTATTCAATCTCTAGCGGATTGGCTAACCGTCGAGGCGAACTAAAAATTGATTAAATTACGTTTACGTTTTGATACGTTCTCCGTTCACGTGCTAAGTAATTGTGATACGTCAGGTAGGAAAGTGAATTAGTTTGTAGCGTTCACGTTGGAGGGTGAGCCCTACATCAAGAGGTGTCAATCTTTCAATTTCCTCCCTTAGCTTAGATTCCAATGCTTTGAGAGAGGCAATCTCTTTGGCTTGATATTTGATCGCCTTGCGGCATCTATCAAATACTTTGAGTAATGCTCAGTGCTGAACCATTAAGTCTGACTCTTCCTCAGAAGAGTTGTCTTCATGACCATTGGGGCTAGTGTTTGATTCAGATAAAGGAGTGTGAGAGTTTACCTTCCCATTATATTGGGGGTCGTAGTTCTCATCATCAGACTGTGCCTTTAGCCCAAAGTTGGCTTCTTTATCTGAGCTTGACACACTTAAGTCATTGTCGCTTAGAGTCTTAGGCTCCTTTGCGATGAAGCTCTTTTCTTCTTTCTTTTTACCTCTGAAGGATCTCTTCTCTTCATCTTCGATCCTTCCTTCTTCTTGTGAGGACAATCAGCGATCACATTTCCTGGCTTATTACAGCAGTTGCAAATAATGTCCGAAGAAATATATTTATTCTGCTTAGATTTATACCTGTCGTTACTGTTGGAGCTATTCTTGTGATGATCACCATCACGACTTGATCATCTAAAATCAGATGAAGAAGACTGATTTCTTATCTTCTTCCTCTTATTGAGCATCCTCTTAAACTGCCTGGAGAGTAGTGAGAATTCTCCATTTGACATTTCAGAATTTGAGGAGCTTGCTTCTGATTCTTCATGTTCATCTGTAGCATGTGTCCTTACCGGTGACACAGATCTGCTTTTTCACGACCCTTCGGCCTTCAGTGCTACGGACTTCTCCTTCCATGAAGTCCTGCTTCCCTCTTCTTCTGCTTTTCTAGTGTTTAACTGCAGCTCATGGGAAACCAGCCTCCCGAACAAGTTCTATGGATCGATGTTGGGCAGTTTACCAAACTCCCTTACGACAATTACCATGCTATCCAATTCTTTGGTTAAGGATCTCTAGAACTTGTCATTAAGTTCATCGTTAGTAAACTCACGATCATAGTTTCTTAAGCCATTGAAGATATTGAAGAATTCTGCATAGCATTCATAAATAATGTCTCTTTTGTCTTGTTTGAACCTTTGTATTCCTGATTCAGAAGGGATCTCCGATCATTCTTTACTTCCTCCATTCCTTCCATAAGAACAATTAAGGAATCCCACATTTCCTTTGCAGACTTATAGTGGATTAAGTTTTGTAGCATTTAATTATCCACCGCACTAGCAATATTGTTCTTCGCCTTCTTATCTAGAGAGATAAGAGCAATTTCATCCTTGTTTAGTTCCATCATTTTCTTAGGGACCATTACATGTGGATTCAGGGCTGATGCAGTCTTAGGAATATGAGGACCTTCTACTACCACTTGGAAGATTCTCGGATCAGCAACTTCCATGAAGAATTTACTTTTTCCTTCCACATCAGGAATTTTTCCTTGGAGCACGCTAGAAACTTCATCGAGGACATACCCTTGCTTCTTTCCATTCCAGGCATGCTTTTCTCTTGACAACTTGAAAAAGGATCTGTTCAGGGTGTTAGCCTTATGAAGAACGAACCTCACTCTGATAACAATTAAAAGTATCTAGTTGTTTACCAAAATCACCTAGAGGGGGTGAATATGTGAATTCTAAGGCTTTTAGCGGAATTAAAATACTTTAGTAAAATATGCACACAGAACAAGAGAAAAGTTAACAACATAGACACAAAGATATATAGTGGTTCCCCAAAATGGGTATGTCCACTTTCGCACCTCGCTTATCTAGCACTTCGGGCTAGGCTCGTCTTCTTCACAAATCTCAGATTTCAATAAATCTTACAACTCGGAGTCTTCAACTCCTACAAACTCGGATACAACGTCTCCTACAAAATCTCAGAGAACAACCTCTCCTGCACTTGATCCTCTAAACTAGGATCTACAAAACTCGGATGAAAAACTTCCTACAAGAGATGTAAAATGATTTCTTTGCAACCTATAGATTGAGAACAATCTTCTTGAAATCTCAAAGAGATTCTACTTCAGATCTGAGAGAAACAAATCTTCTTCATTGCTTGAGAATAAAACTTGAACCTCAAAAGATTGCAGGAGAAGAATGCTTGCACTTGAAAATGCTTGATCTGAACTTGAGAATCAACTAGATCTTGAGAAAACTTGGAGTATTTGAGATCAGTGATCTACTCGAGACTTTTCTTTGAGAGGAATCAGGAAAATGATTTGTCGGCGTCGAGAGCTTCTTTTGCGAGAACGACAATGAGCCGACAGAGAATAATGTGAATTTCTATTTCTGTTCACGATTATGGTTTAAAGAATTAACCCTTAACTATATATAGGGATTCCACTTCTAACGGCTTGAACGAGACTTCTAGATAGACCTCCACGTGTATTATACATGGCAGAAGCCCTAAATGGAAAGTCGTCAACGATTTCAAAAGATGAATTTGTAAGTCCATATTCATCTCGTGATCACGTGATATCTCAAGATTACTCGACGAATTATCCATAACCATTCGATGAAATATACTTGGCTTTGATTTGACATACAATAGAACATTACTTCAGAGATCACGATACTTCTCGAGAGTACTCGACGAATTCATCGAGAGACGAATTTGTCGAGTGTTCACGAGAACTCACTAGATCACTCGACGAATTTGACTTGGCCACAGACTGGAAATATGATTCATATTTTCTGAATTCACTCGAGTAGACTCGACGAATTGGTCGAGTGCTCGCGTGATATCTCGATGAATGAAATGATTGTTCAAGTGAGTACTCGATGAATTTTACTTGGAATATTCTTATTGATCCAGAATCCAGAAAACAACTACTTCTTGATTTATCCTTGCACTTGGAAATGAAGTACACTCCAATAGGGAGATTACACATGGATCAACACTATGTCCTACACAATGAAGAATTATATTGCATAGTCATGTGTTTTATGACCCATTGTAATCTGACATTGGTTTGCACTTAGCAATTTATAGTCCTGCACAAATATAACTAAAATATAGTGTCAAATACAAAATCAATTCATCTTAGCTCAATTGTGGACTTCTTCAAATCAAGGTTATTGTGGATACAATACCCAACAAAATATTATGCAAGGATTGAAATTGCAAGACATAAAAGTGTAATGTAGAGAAAAAACATAAAATTAATTTAGGAATGATCCAAATCGAGGCAAGGACTTGATGATGAACAAATTGGAAGTAGTTGGCTTTTTATAGCTGAAAATTTTAGGAATCACCCCCTCAGACACGCCCGTGACCTAGGGCGTGTCTGGGAATAACTACCACTTAAAAAAGGAAAGTTTGGAAGGAAACCGCTAAAATCTGAATTAACTCGAAGTAACACATCCTAGGTCACGCCGTGACCTAGGGCAAGTCAAGTTTGATCTGGAACGACAGCAAACGACTCAATTTGGAAGTAATTGCAGCTGTTACTGGATGGGTCATGCCCGTGACCGAGGGCGTGTAAAATTAAATTAAGGTGGGGGAGTTATCTTGGCAGCTAGAACATGGTTGGGTCGTGTTATGGACGTGACTAAGAATCACGCCCTTGGTCACGCCCGTGACCAAGGGCATGTAACTTTAAAGTTGCACTAGCGGGTGTTCTGGAGAAGGTCGTGACCATGAACACATGTCACGCCATAGGTTACACATGTGACCTAGGGCTTGTACTTTGCGATGTTGACAAAAATTGTTCAAATCATCTCCTGATCACTTCTATGATCTCCAATTTGCTATTAGCAGCCCAATTATTCCTAAAAACATAAAAGGAAGCGTTTTAGACTATAAGATAAAATAAACAAAAAAGTATTTATTTAATACATAAAAATTATAATAAATATTTATCAGGAGAAGGTCATGGCCATGAACACATGTCACGCCCTAGGTTATGCCCGTCACCTAGGGCGTGTACTTTGCAATGTTGGCAGAAATGCTTCAAATCATCTCCTAATCACTTCTTTGATCTCCAGATTGCTATCATTTTCCCAATTATTCCTGAAAACATAAAAAAAGCATTTTAGACTGTAAGAGAAAATATAATAAATGTATTTATTTAATACATAAAAATTATATTAAATAATTATATATCTATTACTACTTACAAAGAAATATCGTGACTAGGTAATTAGACAAGCTAAATAAGATATTGGGATAATCTCGACCATTGGATCCCAAACCTAGCCCATCATTATGATTAAACAATCGAACTATATCTCTCCTCATTCTTGATCAAACCTCCTACGCCTCCCAATTTTTACGCTCTTCCCGCTGCTCGCTCTTCGTGTTTGTTCCCCCGCTCTTCCGCCCTTCCGTTCTAGCTCTTTACTTTTCTTGAAGCCAAGTCATTGCATTCTGATGTACCATTTTAGTATGCTGCCATAGGTCCCCCTTTGTGTCTGTAATAGTTGTCTTCTTACTGGTGACGATCTCTGAGATAGGAATACGCAACCGGAGAACACGCTCATTCAGGTATTTCTTACAGAAGTTCATGACCTACTTCCCCTGCCTCTACATTTATGCCCATCACCAGCCACATTGAAATCCAATTCTTCCAATGATGGCTATGAAATCATGGTGATCAGCACCATATTCCAGGTAGGGCATCGACTCAAGTTGTTCTAGCTGACTTTGGAATTTCCATGTTGGGCAGCTCGCACACATCTTCCTAGAAAGACATTAAATACATACAAGTTGTGGAGACGACTTTGGCATTTCTATGTTCGGGATCTCGCCCAGTTCTTCCAAGTAGGGCACCAACTTCAATTTAGCTTATATTACAACACACTTTCGGGAGGGCACTTGCTTCTTCTACCTAGGCGATCGATAGCAATGGTCCATTTTACTTCAAGTACCTCCCTACCATCATTATATCTTTCTCTTTTCCTACTGAAAAAATCTTTAAGCTTTTCTACTGTAAATTAACTGTGGTTCGATTTGCCTATTAGTTATATGAGGTAATGCATGTAAGAAAATTTACTTTTGAGTTAACTTTTTATTTTTTATATTTTTTGTTAAGACTATGAAACTCTTTTTGTTGCCTGAATTTTATCAATTTTTCACATATTTTAATGGTTTATGTGGAGATTTACTATTCAATAGAAAGTGTTTTTATTTTATTATGGATAAAGAAGCCAACACTTTTTTGCTACTCTCGGGTTCCCTACTAACTAAATCTGCATTACTTGAACTTCATGATTCCTGAAGCATTTCAGTTTTCCTGATGAGGAATCCGTATTTTAAAAGCCTAAAATTTGTCTGAATCGGCTGAATTGCTACAAATTACTGTTTTCCCATTATTATGGGAATAAAGTAACATTTTTGACAAATTTGCCAAAATCGGCTGAGTTTTAGCCTCTCTTCTCGGGTAAAAAAACATTTTTGTCTTTTTTTTTTAGAAACTCTCATGGCACAAGCACAATAACTTATACTGGATTGAGGAAGATTACCATTTTTCATAGATTATTTAAGAAGAGATGTTTTATTAGATTATCAAATTTTGAATCATCTGTGTTTTAGAGACTTTGAACGTATTAGATACTGATTTTTAGATTTATTTGCATTTTCAATTCATAAAAGTCATGGGGCTATTCATATTCAAGCACTAAAACAACTTGAGATTCAGTTTACATGTTGGCAAAGATAAATTTTGAAATGCTAAATTATATATATAGTGGTTTTTTGAATAAATCTGCCGGTAATGCTCTTTATTACTATTATTATTTACGAATTGGGCATGTGAAATTATCATACTATTTTTATACAATAAAGTGATATTAGAGTCAACGGTTCAGTTTACATCAAATGTTGAGTGTTGACTGCTTCAATTTCTTCATTAGGATTAGTTTACTATGTTTATTGAACGCATATAGGTTTCATATTAATCTCATTATGGAGAGCATTTTGCATTCTTATATATAATTTTGATGCAATTTATTCACCTCATATATATTGGATTACCATGTAAGCTTCAAAAAGTAAGCATTGTTAGTTATCTATACTATATTAAAAATATTTATCATCTAAGGGTATTTAAAAAGGTAAATGAGACACTCAATAAATCTCAATCGTTCATCAAATATAAAATATCTCCTGTACCCTGCTTTAAGAGCATTCTCAGCTCAATCCACATAAAACTAACCCTAATTTCTCCCATTGCACTCCTCCCTCCCGCTCTTCGCATTCTAGGGTTTAGGGAGCTAGCATAGTTCTTCCAAGTGTGGCACTTACATTAAATGTTGCCCCCATGACAAATGTCACCCCCATGAAAAATGTTGCCTCCCACGATAAATGTCGATCCCGCGATAAATATCACCTTTGATCGGGGCAGAGCCCCGTGCCGGTCAATCATGTATATATAATGCATTATCAAATACCCTCATACTTAAGATTTTAGTATGAGAAGAATCCATAGAACATTTCAAAAAGATTAAATTCTAATTATTTACTTTAAATAATATATGACTTATATCAAAATAAGTACTGAGATAAAACTCAGTTTCATAAGAAATAAGTCATGATTCACAAATTGATTTGAGTAGAGTAAATATTAGTTTCAAAATTCTCTAATTAAATTTTCACAAACAAGAGTGTATTGAATTAAGCAAAATAATCTAAGATTAAAATTAAAAAACTTTAAATATCATTTGAAACTTGTTAGAAAATCCCAAAATATCAATTAAGCTCTATCATAAATATCTTGGTTATGAATTTATATTGCTAAAAGGGGTTAAAATTGGCATAGAAGAAAATATCTGTATATGTTTAGGAAATGATGAATTTTATCCTATCATTTCCATGACATATAATCTTTTACAACCTGGGGTGCATATGTTTAGAAATGATGAATTTTATTCTTTCATTCCGTGACATATGATCTTTTATTAATTTCTTTATATTGCCAATCAATAGGTTAAATAAAAGGTAGGGGAAGGGCTAGGGTTTAAAGGCTATAAATTTTCAATGATAAATATTTTGAGAGCATAGAAAATAAATTGAGAAATCTTAAGAATCTATGAGCTAAAGTTAATTTAAGTAAAATCTAAAGATTATTAGCACAATTTAAACAAAATCTATTCATGATATTTTAAAGAGAGAAAGTAAAACTAAGAAATATTTTAAACAAATCAAGATAATGAAAAATTCGTTAAATGAAATTCATCTAAAAATTAAATCTAACAAATTTTGAAGAGACAAATAAAATCAAAATACATACAAAGAAAACTCTTTAGAAAACCTATAAATAAAACTAATAATAAAAATTAGTTAAGCTCAATTAAAAATAAGGAGGAATCTAATATTACAATATTTATACAAATATATTAAAAATAAATTTCAGATAAATTTTTTAATAAGTTTTTTTTCATTTTTTCCTGATTTCCTATATAAATTTTAAACATTATAGCATAAATATTTTCTTAATCTTGGACTGCCCAAGGAATACCCAATGAGGGGCTCTCAAGGCACTAGTCATTTTTGTGGAAAGAAAGCACAACTGGCCCTTTCGCAAGAAATTAGTTTTAAATTTTATAATGTTTTTGGTATTTTAACTGGCATAGAAAGAAAAATAAGACACAAAGACGTAAAAAAATTAAAAGAAAAGAAAAACATTTTATTGTATTTGGTAAAAAAACAATTTTAAAACAAATTTGAAAACAAAGAAAAGAGAAACAAATTTTTTTATGATTTTTAAAAGGTTTCTAATTTTTTTTGAATATTTTTAATTAAAACAAAAAATTAAAGAATGCACCCCCATACATAAAAATAAACATTGTCCCCAATGTTTATAAACTAAGTATGAAAAAACTTGTAAGGAAAATGCATACAAATAAAAAAGTCAAGAAAAACAAAGATAAGCAAGTCGTGCCTCCCATGAGCACTTTGTTTACCGTCTTTTAGCTAGACGTTTTGGGTTAGCTAGAAGGATATTTATAATTAAAATGCACAGGCAACTCCCTTAATTCACGCTGAGGTGAATATGTCGAAGACCATTTCCAGGTGACTCGTCCGCTATACCGCACCCCATGGCATCACACCAGCTAGCAGACCACGACCAAGCACGCCTGCCAGAAGGACTGCAGTCCAGGCACCCCAACCCATCTCCATGTCTGTTCTCAGCGCAACGGGTTGTTGAGGCTGGGGCTCGATCCCCAGACTTCCTTGATAAGAGCCACTCCTAACAGGCCTTATCACCAACTGACATGCGCTGATAACAGGCGTGGAGATGGGTTGGGGTGCCTGGACTGTAGTCCTTCTGGCAGGCGTGCTTGGTTGTGGTCTGCTAGCTGGTGTGATGCCATGGGGTGCGGTCGGGGCCCCGACGTCCTGCATCAGTTTCTTATGAAAATATAAAATTACGTGGAGGTAGTTCATTTTTACAACAAAATTTGTTATCCGAAAATTCATTGAAAATACCAAGGAGAATAATTCACGGGGCAAAATATTTTTATGAATTTCATTTTCAAAATAATTATGTGAAAATTCATGAAAAATAGGAGTGGAATCGAGCGAAGATGAAAGAGGAAACATGTTTAACTTCTATTGTGTCAAGTGTCTTCGTGCCTCTTTTAAATTCTTGGTATAAAATTTCTTCTTGATCTTGGGAATAATTATTTAAACTTGGACAAAAAAAATCCAGAGAATTCCTAAGAATAGAAGAAGAAGAATTTTGTGTGGGTAAAGGAGGAAGAATGAAAATCTTGTAAATGAATTTTCCTTATTGCACCGAAAACTATATGGGTGATCTTGCCACCATGAATAATTAGTTGTTAGGGATGGAACGTTCAACTAGAGGGGGGGGGGGGGGGGGGGGGTGTTAGGTGATCTTGGTACTTTTTGAGTTATTAGCGTGAGTTATCAGTAATCAAGCAATGCACAGAATTATCACATAAATAAATCACACCAGACGACACAAGATCTTTATTGGTTCCTTAAGACTGGGTATCTTAAGTAGTCCTGTTTCCCTCTATGCCTACCCAGCAGTGTGCTAGGCTCGGCAAACTCCGCCAAAAGCTTCAGGCCCTCAAGCCTTACAACACGGACCCGCAAGTCCCAAGAGCCTAGGCCTGCAAGCCCTACTGCCCCCGAGCCGGCAAGCTCGACACTCAGGCCCTCAAGACCTACCACACGGACCCGCAAGTCCCAACAACCTAGGCCCGCAAGCCCCTACTGCCCCCAAGCCCACAAGCTCGACAAGACGCACCCGCAAGTGCACTGCCCTGGCCCTTAAGCCTCACAACTCTCCATCCCTCAAGCTAGATGGTTTGGCCCGCATGCCTTACAAAAAATTACAGTAAGAAAAACTGTTACTTCTGTCGGATGAAGATCGGCAACTTTAGCCTGTTGAAGATTGGCTTCTTATGATTGAAGAAGATGCTTTTGAATCAGACCTTGAGCGCACGATTCTTCTTCAAATATTTTCTTAGCCTGATCAAGATTGGCACCTTAACAGTCGATGAAGATGACTGCTTCTTCTTTTACTTTCTTTCTTTCTTTCTTGCCTCGTTTGTACTGTTCGATTTGTTATGTGCGCAAGTTCTTTCTTTTCTGATCGATTGATACCATATTAGAGCAACCTCTTATCTCTTTTATAAGACTGCGAGGTCCCCAACGGTCTTCTGAAAAAGTGCCTTAAGTGTCAGACGCTCCTTTCCTTAAGAGCATGCGCTGATTAGACAATCAGGCGGCAGCATTAATTGCTGACAGTACGTCCGTAAGATTTGAATTCTGTCTTGAAGATATTTGCATCATTACAGCAACATGCTATCTCTAACTATGTCGTCGCGATCTTCCTTCCTGCATTATGTCGTCGTGATCACATTGTTCTTTCTACGACATGCCTTCTTTACGACGATGTTTGTTCATTCTCGACGACACAATCACTTTGGTGAAGTCGATGATACTGCGTCTTCTCTGCGTTCGACGATCTTGCTTCTGCACTCGACGAACATGCCAAATCTCAGTGGTCGTCGATCTTCCTTCTGAGCTCGATGATCTTCCTTCTGCGTTCAACGAATAACATTCTGTGATCGACGAACTTGCTTCTGCGCTCGACGAACATGCCAAATCTCAGCGGTCGTCGATCTTCCTTCTGAGCTCGACGATCTTCCTTCTGTGTTCGACGAATAGCATTCTGCGATCGACGAACTTGCCATCCATCGTTCGACGATCGGCATTCTTCATTCGAAGATCTTGCTATGTCTCAGCGATCAACGAACACGCTACTTCTCAGTGGTTGCTTTGCTCATCATCACGACACCAGACATACTTTGTCGACGACATTGCCCATCCTTTTCGACGATATTTTGTTAATCTCCTGAGACTTTATGCTAGAGAAGTAATCAAATACAGAGTTAAGTTTTCTTGACTTGGTGACTTCTTCAAATCAGGAATCATGTGGGCAAGATTCTCAACAATCTCCCCCTATTTGAAGAAGTCAGAATCTCAATTCAGGACTACTTTCACTGGACAATAAATATTATGATCTTAACTTTGAGCATGTGAGATTGTACTTATCTTTGCTGAGCTTTCTGAGTACATCATCAAGCTTGTTGCTCCCCCTTGAATTGATGTCTCTTCTTTATGGCTCCCCCTGTAAGACCCCCCCCCCCCTCTCCGGAACACAAAACACGGCCGAGGGAAGTCTTATGCCCAGAACAGCCGCCTTGCCGAAGCGCCAGCTCACGGGCTAGCCTCCTCCACAAGACGCCTATCCTGCCGGCTAACAAATATCATCAATGCCAACCCATCATATAAAATACAACAAGAAGCCACCATATATATATATCCGCATAAGTACAGTCCAAATACACACCAAACGAGTGTATATTATCAGAGTAACAAAAGGAAAGGCCCCAAGGGCTACAACAAAACTCGCTCACATCTGTCACTGACGGCTGCGATGGTATCGTAGTATCCTGCCCTGTCGTCCCGGCCGGACTATCCGTCTCCAGCGCCGTGCGCTGCTGCTCCAGGTTGCGCTGCCGCGCCAGGATGCGCTCCTAAAAAGGGGACGTAGCAACCGTTAGTCATAAAGACTAAGTGGCTTCACATCCGCTCCCCCGGCGACTCCAAGGCACCGGGCGGAAGGGAAGAAGAGGAGCTGCAATATTAGCAATAATAAACAAGCAGGTGACAGGTAGTAGTTGTTCATATGTGTCGGTTGTTTAAGTGCCCACGCACTTTCCATAGCACTATCTAATATGTTCGTAAGCATAAAAGTAGCAGTGGTTATATATATTTGCAAGTATAAGTAGCACAGACATAAGCAGAGTATTAGAGAACTGAATTGAACTTAACTTATAAGGATGCCCATACAAGCTTATAAGTCAAGGGTCTGTGTATAAAGGTAACTCATCATATAAGGATGCCCATACAAGTTTATATGATGAGGTTCCAATGCGGTGCAATGCAATGATTATGATATGAATGCGGTGCAATGCAATGATTATGATATGAGGACTGACTCATGCACGATTGCTATGTCGACATAGACATTTAGTTCCCACTTTTCGAGGGTAGCTAACCACTCAGGCGCCCCCCGTCGTGGCCAGACGGTGGCAGTGGCACGGGCTTCGCCACTACTAGGAGGGTATGAACACTACCGGTCCTAGGCCTATGTACGCCTCGACGCTCTTGCTCATAGCGGAGTCCCTGCGTACTACCCGCATTCATGCGGGGTCTCCAAGACGCGGAGGGGATCTATTGGGTAGATGGACACCAAGACATTCCAACCCAGCCGGTCTGAGTCTAACTGTCGGCTTCTGTCGGTGTCACGACTAGCGAGCCCGTAGACCCGCCACAACTTATCCTCCCACGAGGATCTATACACCATGCACAATTATGTTTACCTACGTAGTTTGAACACACCGTGCGTGCCATCGAGCACCAAGGACTCGCTCAATGAGCCTTACCACCTTCCGCCTCGCGCGGCAACAATCGATGCTAATTAGCATCCCAGGCTCCCAACAACTGGGTCCTTTCCTTTTTACCACCGGCTATAACTATAACTTGTGACCCGCACTAAGTTAACCGTGCCGCCCGTTCCGAGTAGATTACTCGTGTGCAGTGGTGTGCGTATAACATGGACATTATTAATCCAACTCATAGGACTGTGGACTACTTGCACACATGAGGGCATAACATATTATTTAACTATGGAATCTATTCGAGCCAAGCTACTGGACTTCCACCATTGGTCATAAGTAATTAACAATCCTATCACAGAGGATTCTTCATCCTTGTTGAACATATATATAAATATATATAATTGAAATCCTATTGACAGGGAACATATACATATGTATATAGCAAAGCAAAGGCCACCTTCTTCATCCTTGTTGAACACACACATATATATATATATATATATATATAAATGAAATCCCATTTACAGGGAATTATTCATCGTCTTCCCAAATAGAATTTAGGGCGAACACCTTCTCTCCTCCCATGCTCCCTCACAAGGCCACCACGTCTCACGAAACCAACAACCCACGTTCGTATTGAAGCGGGGAGTCGATTGGGGGCATTTTCGCGGCGAACGACGCCCTACGGCGAAAACCCTAACGCGGCCTCAACCTACAGAACTTCATTTCGCTCCCAAATCGACTCAACTGAGCTCGATATCTCGCCTAGGGGGTCTAAGATACTAGCACCAAGGGAGAGGGGTCGGAAGTCACCTGAATCCGGGCCGACGATCGCGACGGCATGACGGCGCTTGGACAACTCAACTCTTTCCAAGCTAGCTCTTCTTCCAACAGACGTACGAGCTTCTCCACGAATTTTCTTATGGCCAAGCTCCTAGGGTGGGGAGGAGAAATGGAAAGAGAGAAGAGAAAAGGGAGGAAGAAGGTGATGATGAAAACTCTCGGGAGGAAAATATCTGCCAGGAATTAAGAGTGAAAGGATTGTTATTGGATTTGATATTTAATAGCCTGGGAACCCCAACTCTGATGTCAAACTTTTATTGGACAAAATCCACTGCCTTCCCAAAGATAAAAATAAACTAACAGCACTCCAGACTTTCTCGGGAAGGAGTTAAACTTTCCGGTTCGACGATCGTCGAACGGGAGCAGCTCCCCGTTCGTCGATCGTCGAACAGGAGCTGCTCTAGCTAAGCGCTCCCCGTTCGACATTCGTCGAACGGGAGCGCTCCCCGTTCGTCGATCGACGAACGGGAGCAGCTTCCCTTTCGCTGAACGCTCCCCGTTCGACATTCGTCGAACGGGAGCGCTCCCCGTTCATCGATCGACGAACGGGAGCAGCTTGCGTTTTGCTTAACGCTCCCCGTTCGACATTCGTCGAACGGGAGCGCTCCCCGTTCGACATTCGTCGAACGGGAGCGCTCCCCGTTCGTCGATCGACGAACCGGAGCAGCTTGCGTTCGACGAATTCGACGAATTCGACGAATTCGTCGAACGGAAGCTGCTAGCTGAGAACTCTCCAAAAATCCATAGGATCAAGATCTATTCCTCCAGGAATGGGATGTTACACCCCCTACTTCTTTGCTCCCCCTATCTTTGAGGTCGTCTTCTTGAACATTTGATGCCCTTTCTCCCCCTTTCTGACTTCTTTTCTGGAGCACTTCTTTTAGGAGACAATAGTTCAAGGCTCCCCCTTTCTCGGTTATAGTTTATCCAAATCTTGAAAGGTTGTCCAACCAATCATCTAGAAAGGGATTAGTGAAAAATAAGTAGAGAATTATTCTAAGTTCAACATTCCCAGTTGGAATTTGAAGAAGTTGAACTTAGCTTCATCTAGGGGCTTTGTAAATATATCAGCCACTTGTTTATCTATTGGGACAAACTCAAGGGTGATATATGCATTTTCAACATGCTCCCTGATGAAGTGATACCTGATCTCAATGTGCTTAGTCCTGCTATGAGAGACAGGGTTCTTAGCAATTGAGATTGCGCTTGAAGAGACACAAAACACGGGTGTTTTGGTCATCTTTAGGTTGTAATCTTCAAGTTGATGTTTGATCCATAGCAGTTGGGCACAACAGCTTCCAGCCGAGATTTATTCTGATTCTGCTATTGAGATTGCCACACTTGTCTGCTTCTTACTGCTCCAAGAGATCAGTCTTCCACCAAGGAATTGACATGTCCCTGATGAACTTTTCCTGTCTTCCTTGCACCCTGCATAATCTGCATCTGAATAGCCAGTTAGTTCACAGCCATTGTTCCTAGGGTACCATAGGCCAAGATTTGATGTACCCTTCAGGTATCTTAAGATTCTCTTGACAAAGATATGATGAGATTCCTTAGGATTCACCTGATATCTAGCATAGACACATGTAGCAAACATTATGTCAGGCCTACTTGCAGTTAGATAAAGCAAGGATCCAATCATGCATCTATACTTGGTTTCATCAAAGGGTATGTCCTTCTCATCCTTGTCCAGAGACACATTGGTTCCCATTGGAGTTTTCATTGAAGAACAGGAGCAGCTTGCGTTCGACGAATTCGACGAATTCGACGAATTCGTCGAACGGAAGCTGCTAGCTGAGAACTCTCCAAAAATCCATAGGATCAAGATCTATTCCTCCAGGAATGGGATGTTACAAATCCTATAAACGAAAAAAAAACAATTTCGCCCCCGAAATTTAGGTTGGGGTCACGAGGGTCGCATAAACCATAGCAGCAGGTCTATTCTGAACACAAACAGAAGTTGTCAATGGTGAGAACTATAGCAGCTCCATCAGTGAAGTTAATAAGAAAGAAAAGAAAAACCAAATCCTTTCCTGGAGCATAACCGCAACACACAATTTCTCATTTTGGAAATCAATAAAAGAGAGAGAGAGAGAGCCCAGGTAAAAAAATTTCACATATATATGTGTACATGCCCCAAACCAAATGCCCTAACAGCAGAAAAAGTAGCTGCTACAGCTGATAACTTTTACCTGTATGTATATATATATGTTTAATCCCAAACCTGAAGGGGCATAGCAAAACCAGGGAGGAGCATAGCACCTACCCTCAATTCCAAAGGAAGAACTCCCAATATAAGAACAGCAAGAGGAACAACAACAACCAGACACTATAGTAGCCGCTAACAATTGTCATATATAGCTGTTCACGTCGCTGCCACTCCCATCAACAAAACTGCCTAATAAATGTTTACGCAATAGAAAGTCCGGTTCATAAAAAGAAAACAACACAGTTTTTGCCTAAGCTAAAAACAGCAGAAAACATATTATAACATATCCGAAACACAGTTGTAACATATTTGTGCCTATCAAAGAAATTCTCCGCGACTCAGTTCAAAGCATTTCGAACATCTCGCCGTTCGTCGCCGCGGGTTTTATTCACCTAGGAGGGAACCCGACCCTAACAACAATAAGGGATCCTATGATTCGAGCTAGTACTAAGTAACGAGGTTGTCGCTCTCGAGGGAAAAGAAGAAAATTTTCTGAATTGACCCTCCTACAGCCACCATAAATTTATATACGCCATCCGATGCATCGACACATGCGTCTCCCAGACCACGCGTTGGACGAGATGGATAGCCAACAAGGCTTCTACATGGGTTTAGTGCACATTTGTATGATACTAAGTTTAGGCTATGGTATTAAAACAAGAGATGACAGACTAGTTTAGGCCATACCTGGGGAAAACAATCCCGGGTAATGCTGCCGCATAAGGTCCATCGGCTCCCAAGTGTATTCCTCCCGTCCATGGTTGGACCACAACACTTTCACCAACGGAACCCTCTTTCTCCGCAGCACTCTGGTCTCGGTGTCTACTATCCGCAAAGGCTCCAGCCGGACAGACCTGTCGGTCTCCACAGGACCAGACGTAGCTACCACATGCTGATCAGGGCGAAGCAAGGCCCTCCGAAGGGAGGACACATGGAAGACGTCGTGTAAATTCTCCAATTCTGGCGGTAACATCAATCGATAAGCTAAGGGGCCAATCCGCTCCAGGATGGTATAAGGCCCCATATAACGAGGGCTGAGCTTTTTCCTTCCCCGAACCCGAGACACACCGTGCATCGGCCTGATCTTCAAGAACACTTTGTCCCCAACATGGAACTCCACGGCCCTGTGCTTTTTGTCATAATATTTTGCCTGCCGGCTCTGCGCTTCAAGCATGCGGTCTCGTATCAGTCTGACCATCTCATCGGTATCATCGATGAATTTCACCCCTAGCGCCTTCGGGTCCTCATCTTGGACCCAAGACAAAGGTGTCCTACACCTTCTTCCATACAATGCCGCATAAGGAGCCATGCCAATGCTCGCCTGGTGGCTGTTATTATACGAGAACTCCACCAAGGGCAGGAGTCTCTCCCATGGCTCTCCTCGATCTAGGACACAAAGGCGCAACAAATCTTCAAGGGTCCTGATCGTCCGCTCTGACTGACCATCCGTCTGAGGGTGGAAGGCCGTGCTAAAGGTCAGACGGGAACCCAAATAAGCTTGCACCGCTTTCCACTCCCTGGAGGTAAAGCGACCGTCACAGTCCGAAACGATCGTTTTGGGCACCCCATGATAGCGAACAAACTGCTCGACGAAGAGTCTTACCAACACATCGACATGCGAATCCTTCCTCATCGGTATAAATCTTGCGACCTTCGTCAGACGGTCCACGATCACCCAAACAGAGTCACTCCCGGAGCGGGAACGAGGCAGCCCGTGAACGAAATCCATGGATATGTCTTCAAACTTCCACTCGGGAATGGACAACGGCTGCAGCAACCCCGCCGGACTCCTACACTCTGCCTTTACCTTCTGGCACGCCTCGCAGTGAGTGACGAAATAAGTGACATCCTTCTTCATCCCAGGCCAAAACATCGTCCTTCGCAGATCAGTGTACATCTTGACAATCCCGGGGTGCACCGAGTATTTTGTGCAGTGAGCCTCCTTCATAATGTCCTCTCGAATTCCTCCACCTGCGGGTATGTATAACCTGCCACGGAAGTGAACCAGATCCTCTTGCATGGTGTATTCCTCTGTAGAACCAGCCTCCACTGCTCGAAGAATAGGTTCCAGGGCAACATATTTCCTCTGCTCTGCTCGAATGCGATCTCGGATATCACAAACTATGCTCATCGCGGACAGGTACTCGGCGAAAACCTCTGGATCGGCTTTAGACATGAGCGTGATCTGCATTTCCTCGAGCATCCTTACCAACTCCATGGCCATCAGCCGTGACTCCGGACTGGATGTCCTCCTGCTCAAAGCATCGGCCACCGAATTTGCCTTCCCTGGGTGATAGTTTAGCGTGTAATCATAGTCACACAGGAACTCGATCCACCGCCGCTGCCTCAAATTCAGATCCTTCTGGGTATGTATGTACTTCAAGTTCTTGTGGTCGGTGAATATCTCACAGTGGACCCCATATAGATAGTGTCTCCAAATCTTCAAAGCAAATATCACTGCACCCAGCTCCAGATCATGCACCGGATAGTTTACCTCGTGCTTTTTAAGCTGCCTCGACGCATAAGCAATCACGTGGTCGTACTGCATCAGTACGGCACCCATCCCCTGCAAGGACGCATCCGTGTAAATTTGAAATCCTTCTCTACCAGACGGAAGAGTAAGGACCGGGGCTGAGGTGAGGCGATCCTTCAGCTCCTGAAATGCGGCCTCACACTCAGGCGACCACACAAACGGCACCTCCTTTCTGGTCAGCTTAGTGAGCGGGAGAGCGATCTTCGAGAACCCCTCGACAAATTTGCGGTAGTACCCGGCAAGCCCCAGAAAGCTGCGCACATCTGCGGCTGACTTCAACGGCTGCCATTCCTTCACAGCACGAACCTTAGCAGGATCTACGGCCAATCCCGCACCGCTGATAACATGACCCAAGAAAGCCACCTTGCGGAGCCAGAACTCGCACTTGCCAAATTTTGCGAACAACTGATGCTCCCTCAGTTTTGCCAACACCAGCTCTAGATGCTTCCAATGGTCCAATAATGACTTCGAATAAACCAAGATGTCGTCGATGAATACGATCACGAAGTCGTCCAAATAAGGCGCAAACACCCTGTTCATCAGGCTCATGAACGCAGAGGGCGCATTGGTGAGCCCGAAGGGCATAACCGTAAATTCATACAACCCGTACCTCGAGCTGAAAGCAGTCTTCTGGATATCCTCCTCCTGAATCCTCAACTGATAATAGCCAGAGCGCAAGTCGAGCTTGGAGAACCATTGCGCTCCTTCCAACTGATCAAAGAGTTCGTCGATTCGCGGCAGAGGATAAGTGTTCCGGACCGTCAGTCGGTTGAGCTCCCGATAATCTATGCACAAGCGGAGCGAACCGTCCTTCTTCTTCACGAACAGAACCGGGGCTCCCCAGGGTGACAAGCTAGGACGAACGAACCCTGAGTCCACCAATTCTTGCAGTTGTACACGGAACTCTACTAGCTCCTTGGGCGCCATTCTGTACGGGGCCCGTGAAACAGGCTTAGCACCCGGTACCAGCTTAATTTGGAAGTCTACCTCCCTAGGTGGGGGTAATCCGGGTAGTTTTTCGGGGAAAACATCCGAAAAATCCCGGACTACCGGTACATCCTTCAATTCAGGCCCTATCTCCTTCATCTCAAAACAGATCACGAACACCTCATCGCCTTGCTCGTGAGCCTTCACAACCTGTATAGAAGACAACAAGTTTCGTGATACGGGTCTTATACCTTGAATTACCACCTCTGAGTCACCATGCCTCAGCGTAATCCGCTTCGCCACACAGTCGATCTTCGCGTGATTCCAGTGCAACCACGTCATGCCCAATATTAGATCAAGATCGGGCATCCGCAACACTGTTGCCGGTGTCTCAAATTGCTTCCCACCGATGGATATTACCAAGTTGCACCTGGAGGTAGATCGTATCTCCGAGCCATCCGGAAGGCGCACCCTCTTGAGGGATCCCCTGAAGCACTGTACTGCATCCAGTTCATTCACAAATTCTTCTGATACGAACGAATGAGTGGCACCCGTGTCAAAAAGAGTAAGGCCGGGTTTACCGCAAACGAGCACGATACCTGGGGTTAAAATCATGCGATCTTAAGCACCTTAGTTATGAAACGAGGAAAATACAAACATAATTACCTGTGATGACCTCCTGCGGGTCTCGCTCCTGAGTTAGATCCAAAGCGTATACCTGCTCCCGAGCAGGTCTGGGGTTCCTACCCTGCTGACCCTGGCCTCGACCTCGGCCTCTTCCTCGCTGTGCTGCCGGAGGAGCCATGGGGCGATTCGGAGCGTTTCCTTGCAGCTGCGGGCAGTATCTCCGAATGTGGCCGGGCTGGTTGCAATGATAGCACACCACTCGAAAGTGCTCTCTCGGCGGCTGAAGCGCCTGACCCTGGTGTGGCGGGGGCAATGGTAGCGGTCGCGCTGGCTGCTCCAACCTGAAGTTTGGGCGAGGACGCCCGCCATCTCTCCGCTGGCCTCTGTCTCTGCCCCTGGTGTTCTGCCTCCTCCTGAAGTTGGGCCCCGCCTCCATAACTTCCTCTGCGGGCCTCTTATTCCTGGCCTGGACCCCCAAGTGATCCACCTCCAACTTCTGTGCCATCTCTATAATCTGCGCGAGGCTCGAATCGGCGACGAAGAGGAGAGCCTGCCTCAGAGGATCTCGCAGGCCCTTGTAGAACCGCTTCGCGTACCCGCGATCATCTAAATCATAAGAGTCTGCGAATCTGGCTAAGTGCTGAAATTCCCGCTGGTACTCGACCACCGATCTCGACCCCTGCTTCAGCTGCAGAAATCTCTCCTCAAGCTCGTCCCTGGCCGTAGAAGAGACAAAGTGCTCCAGGAACGCGTCCGCAAACTCGTCCCAGCTTATGTCCAGGTGGTTGCGTCCTTCGAAGGTGGAGCCCATCAAGGACTTCCACCACCTCTTCGCATGTAGATCCAAGGTCGTGACTGCCAATGTGACTGCCATGTTGCTCGGGCAACGAATCCCTGCCAGTAACTCCTGCACTGTATCCAGCCACTCCTCCGTCTGAACTGCGGACTCCGTCCCATGGTAGGTGGGAGGGGAGAGAGCACGAAAGGTGCTCAACCAATTTGAGCTTGGGGCCTGCGGCTACACCGACATCTGCTGAGACCTGAAGGCATCCAGGATTGCCGTCAGAGTCTGGCCTAGCTCTGATTGTTGAAAAGGAGTAGGTACTGGGGGCACGGGAGTGGCCGTCGCCGGTTCTGAATGTACCGGAATCTACATGCATGGTAGATGTTTGGGTTAGGTTGGCTGTTCGAAGGAAGATAATAGACATACTTAATGTGAATTACACATGGGCACACCACTGCTTCCGCTCATTCAGTTTGTCCTCAAACTGAAGAGGTGAGAGGGGTGCACCATGCGGAAGTGGACTTCTTGATCTCAGGATCGTTGCAATCTGATACCATTTGTAAGAACCCCCCCCCCCCCCCCCCCCCCCCACCCTCTCTCCGGAACACAAAACACGGCCGAGGGAAGTCTTATGCCCAGAACAGCCGTCTTGCCGAAGCGCCAGCTCACGGGCTAGCCTCCTCCACAAGACGCCTATCCTGCCGGCTAACAAATATCATCAATGCCAACCCATCATATAAAATACAACAAGAAGCCACCATATATATATATCCGCATAAGTACAGTCCAAATACACACCAAACGAGTGTATATTATCAGAGTAACAAAAGGAAAGGCCCCAAGGGCTACAACAAAACTCGCTCACATCTGTCACTGACGGCTGCGATGGTATCGTAGTATCCTGCCCTGTCGTCCCGGCCGGACTATCCGTCTCCAGCGCCGTGCGCTGCTGCTCCAGGTTGCGCTGCCGCGCCAGGATGCGCTCCTAAAAAGGGGACGTAGCAACCGTTAGTCATAAAGACTAAGTGGCTTCACATCCGCTCCCCCGGCGACTCCAAGGCACCGGGCGGAAGGGAAGAAGAGGAGCTGCAATATTAGCAATAATAAACAAGCAGGTGACAGGTAGTAGTTGTTCATATGTGTCGGTTGTTTAAGTGCCCACGCACTTTCCATAGCACTATCTAATATGTTCGTAAGCATAAAAGTAGCAGTGGTTATATATATTTGCAAGTATAAGTAGCACAGACATAAGCAGAGTATTAGAGAACTGAATTGAACTTAACTTATAAGGATGCCCATACAAGCTTATAAGTCAAGGGTCTGTGTATAAAGGTAACTCATCATATAAGGATGCCCATACAAGTTTATATGATGAGGTTCCAATGCGGTGCAATGCAATGATTATGATATGAATGCGGTGCAATGCAATGATTATGATATGAGGACTGACTCATGCACGATTGCTATGTCGACATAGACATTTAGTTCCCACTTTTCGAGGGTAGCTAACCACTCAGGCGCCCCCCGTCGTGGCCAGACGGTGGCAGTGGCACGGGCTTCGCCACTACTAGGAGGGTATGAACACTACCGGTCCTAGGCCTATGTACGCCTCGACGCTCTTGCTCATAGCCGAGTCCCTGCGTACTACCCGCATTCATGCGGGGTCTCCAAGACGCGGAGGGGATCTATTGGGTAGATGGACACCAAGACATTCCAACCCAGCCGGTCTGAGTCTAACTGTCGGCTTCTGTCGGTGTCACGACTAGCGAGCCCGTAGACCTGCCACAACTTATCCTCCCACGAGGATCTATACACCATGCGCAATTATGTTTACCTACGTAGTTTGAACACACCGTGCGTGCCATCGAGCACCAAGGACTCGCTCAATGAGCCTTACCACCTTCCGCCTCGCGCGGCAACAATCGATGCTAATTAGCATCCCAGGCTCCCAACAACTGGGTCCTTTCCTTTTTACCACCGGCTATAACTATAACTTGTGACCCGCACTAAGTTAACCGTGCCGCCCGTTCCGAGTAGATTACTCGTGTGCAGTTGTGTGCGTATAACATGGACATTATTAATCCAACTCATAGGACTGTGGACTACTTGCACACATGAGGGCATAACATATTATTTAACTATGGAATCTATTCGAGCCAAGCTACTGGACTTCCACCATTGGTCATAAGTAATTAACAATCCTATCACAGAGGATTCTTCATCCTTGTTGAACATATATATAAATATATATAATTGAAATCCTATTGACAGGGAACATATACATATGTATATAGCAAAGCAAAGGCCACCTTCTTCATCCTTGTTGAACACACACACACACACACATATATATATATATATATATATATATATATATAAATGAAATCCCAATTACAGGGAATTATTCATCGTCTTCCCAAATAGAATTTAGGGCGAACACCTTCTCTCCTCCCATGCTCCCTCACAAGGCCACCACGTCTCACAAAACCAACAACCCACGTTCGTATTGAAGCGGGGAGTCGATTGGGGGCATTTTCGCGGCGAACGACGCCCTACGGCGAAAACCCTAACGCGGCCTCAACCTACAGAACTTCATTTCGCTCCCAAATCGACTCAACTGAGCTCGATATCTCGCCTAGGGGGTCTAAGATACTAGCACCAAGGGAGAGGGGTCGGAAGTCACCTGAATCCGGGCCGACGATCGCGGCGGCATGACGGCGCTTGGACAACTCAACTCTTTCCAAGCTAGCTCTTCTTCCAACAGACGTACGAGCTTCTCCACGAATTTTCTTATGGCCAAGCTCCTAGGGTGGGGAGGAGAAATGGAAAGAGAGAAGAGAAAAGGGAGGAAGAAGGTGAAGATGAAAACTCTCGGGAGGAAAATATCTGCCAGGAATTAAGAGTGAAAGGATTGTTATTGGATTTGATATTTAATAGCCTGGGAACCCCAACTCTGATGTCAAACTTTTATTGGACAAAATCCACTGCCTTCCCAAAGATAAAAATAAACTAACAGCACTCCAGACTTTCTCGGGAAGGAGTTAAACTTTCCCTTTCGACGATCGTCGAACAGGAGCAGCTCCCCGTTCGTCGATCGTCGAACAGGAGCTGCTCTAGCTAAGCGCTCCCCGTTCGACATTCGTCGAACGGGAGCGCTCCCCGTTCGTCGATCGACGAACGGGAGCAGCTTCCCTTTCGCTGAACGCTTCCCGTTCGACATTCGTCGAACGGGAGCGCTCCCCGTTCGTCGATCGACGAACGGGAGCAGCTTGCGTTTTGCTTAACGCTCCCCGTTCGACATTCGTCGAACGGGAGCGCTCCCCGTTCGTCGATCGACGAACCGGAGCAGCTTGCGTTCGACGAATTCGACGAATTCGTCAAACGGAAGCTGCTAGCTGAGAACTCTCCAAAAATCCATAGGATCAAGATCTATTCCTCCAGGAATGGGATGTTACACCCCCTACTTCTTTGCTCCCCCTATCTTTGAGGTCGTCTTCTTGAACATTTGATGCCCTTTCTCCCCCTTTCTGACTTCTTTTCTGGAGCACTTCTTTTAGGAGACAATAGTTCAAGGCTCCCCCTTTCTCGGTTATAGTTTATCCAAATCTTGAAAGGTTGTCCAACCAATCATCTAGAAAGGGATTAGTGAAAAATAAGTAGAGAATTATTCTAAGTTCAACATTCCCAGTTGGAATTTGAAGAAGTTGAACTTAGCTTCATCTAGGGACTTTGTAAATATATCAGCCACTTGTTTATCTATTGGGACAAACTCAAGGGTGATATATGCATTTTCAACATGCTCCCTGATGAAGTGATACCTGATCTCAATGTGCTTAGTCCTGCTATGAGAGACAGGGTTCTTAGCAATTGAGATTGCGCTTGAAGAGACACAAAACACGGGTGTTTTGGTCATCTTTAGGTTGTAATCTTCAAGTTGATGTTTGATCCATAGCAGTTGGGCACAACAGCTTCCAGCCGAGATATATTCTGATTCTGCTATTGAGATTGCCACACTTGTCTGCTTCTTACTGCTCCAAGAGATCAGTCTTCCACCAAGGAATTGACATGTCCCTGATGAACTTTTCCTGTCTTCCTTGCACCCTGCATAATCTGCATCTGAATAGCCAGTTAGTTCACAGCCATTGTTCCTAGGGTACCATAGGCCAAGATTTGATGTACCCTTCAGGTATCTTAAGATTCTCTTGACAGAGATATGATGAGATTCCTTAGGATTCACCTGATATCTAGCATAGACACATGTAGCAAACATTATGTCAGGCCTACTTGCAGTTAGATAAAGCAAGGATCCAATCATGCATCTGTACTTGGTTTCATCAAAGGGTGTGTCCTTCTCATCCTTGTCCAGAGACACAATGGTTTCCATTGGAGTTTTCATTGAAGAAGCACTCTCCAATCCAAATTTCTTGACTAGCTCCCTAGTGAATTTGGTCTGAGAGATGAAAATCCCATCTTCAGATTGTTTCACTTGGGGACCTAGGAAGTATTTGAGCTCACCCATACTACTCATCTCAAACTTTCCCTGCATCAAGTTGGCAAACTTTTTACAGAGATTGTTATCTGTAGAGCCAAAGATGATGTCATCTACATAGATCTGCACTAGCAAGATCTTTCCCTTCACTTCCCTTAGGAACAATGTCCTATCAATCTTTCCCCTTGAGAACTTGTTCTCAATTAGAAAGCTTGACAGAGTCTCATACCAGGCCCTAGGTGCCTGCTTTAAGCCATAAAGTGCCTTTCTAAGAAAGTAAACATAATCAGGATAAGTAGAGTCGACAAAACCTGAAGGCTGCTCTATATATACTTCCTCTTTGAGGTCACCATTTAGGAAGCCTGACTTCACATCCATTTGGTAGACCATGAAACCTTTGTATGCGGCATAGGCTAGGAACAGTCTTATTTCTTCTAGTCTAGCTACTGGAGCGAATGTCAGATCAAAATTTATCCCCTCCTCTTGTCTGTAGCCTTTTGCCACTATTCTTGCTTTATTCTTGGTGATGATTCCATTTTCATCCAATTTGTTCCTGTAGAACCATTTGGTTCCTATGATGTTGTGTCCTTGGGGCCTTGGAACCAATTTCCATACTTTGCATCTTTTAAATTAGTTCAGTTCCTACTGCATTGCGGCAATCCAAAATGGATCCTGATTTGCTTCTTCAAATTTCTTGGGTTCAATTTGAGAGAGAAAACTCAGGTACAATGATTGATTTGCAGCTCTACTCCTTATCAGCACGCCTTGGTTGACATTTCCTATTATCTGCTCTTGGGGATGATCTCTTACTTGTCTCAAGGCAGTTGGTAGTGTACTTGGTATTTCTGTATGAGCTACTTCTTCAGGCTGCACTTCTTCAGCCATTTCTGTATCGTCTGCAGGTTCTATCTCTATTTCAACTATCACAGACTGATTCTTGTTGTTGAGTGAGGTGTCATCCTTGTCTTCAATGGATAGCTTCTCTAATCTTTCCACTGTACCTGCATTCACTAGAGAACTAGACCAGCCCTCATGGATAAGGCTAGTCTCATCAAATACAACATGAACAGATTCTTCCACTGTTTGGGTATTGAGGTTGTATACTCTGTATGCCCTGCTGTGGGAGCTGTATCCAACAAAAATACCTTCACAGCTTTTCTCAGCAAACTTAGTTAGTTTGGATTTCCCATTATTAAGGACATAACATTTGCTACCAAAGATCCTAAAGTAAGATAGAGTTGGTTTTTCTGCCCTTCATTAGCTCATAGGGAGTTTTCTTGTGGTTTTTGATGATTGAGGCCCTGTTTATTACATGACAAGCAGTGTTGACAGCCTCTGCCCAGAAGTATTCTGGTAAGGAGGAGTCACTTAGCATTGTTCTGCTGGCCACTATCAAGGTTCTGTTCTTCCTTTCAGCAACCCCATTCTGTTGAGGAGTTCTGGGGGAGGAGAATTCTTGGGAGATACCTAGGTCTTGGCAGAATTCTGTCATGGCCCCTGACTGAAATTATGTTCCATGGTCACTTCTGAATTTGACCACAGTACAGTTCATTTCATTCTGGATCTGCCTGACAAAATTTTTCAAGATATCTAGGGTATCTGATTTCTTTTTGAGGAAGAATACCCAAGTGAACCTTGAGTAGTCATCAACAACTATAAGGGTGTAGGCCTTCCCTCCTAATCTATGAACTGACATAGGACCAAATAGATCCATGTGCAGTAAAAATAAGCATCATGTGGACTCTTTGTTAGAAATGCTTTTAAAGCTAGTCCTAGTCTGCTTTCCAAGTTGGCAGGCTTGACAAGGACCATCTCTGATGCACTTAATGTCAGGTCCATTTCTGACCAGGTTTTCTGAGAAAAGCTTGCCTATTGTCTTATAATTGATGTGTGCAAGTCTCTTGTGCCATTGTACACATAGGGCCTCTTTGCCATCATCGACAAGACATATGGGCGTGGAAGAATTTATATTGAGGAAATTCAAACAATAAATGTTCCCACTCCGAGTCCCAGTTAAGGTAGTCTAAGAATCTGAGAACTTAATTAGGCACTTGTCCTTGTGGAAAGTAATAACAAAGCCTAGATCACAAAGCTGACTTATGCTTATGAGGTTGTGTCTTAACCCTTCCACATAAGCCACCTTTGTGATGGTAACTAACCCATTAGTGATGTTGTTGTAGCCCCTGGTCACTCCCTTTTCTGAACCTCAAAAGATAACAGTCGGTCCATTCTCCACATGGATGAATTCTTTCAAATACTTTCTGACTCCAGTCATGTGCCTGGAGAAGCCACTGTCCAAATACCAAATTGGAGATTGGTTGGCATTTGGACCTACCTGCAAAACAAATCACTTCCCCTTAGGTACCCAATAGGGATTGGGTCCTTGGTTTCTGTTAGGGCGATAGAATGGAATCGCAAACCTCGAAGGGTTCTGCACTCTCCTTGCATTGAGCCCTTTTGGGTTGAACCAACAGTCCAGTGCAAAGTGACCTACTTTCCCACAGCACCAACACTCATATATGTTATATCTTCTCTTCTGCGCCATCATCTGTGTAGACAGTGCTGATGAGCAGGAGAGAAGGCTTCTTGTCTAACAGATCTAGGGTGTACCTCACGTGTGTGAGCCGGGGGAGGAATTGGCTTCACCACTCTTTGGTTCACCTTCTTAGGAGCAGGCTTTGTTGGAACAGCCTTTCCCATTCTCTTAACTGTTGTTGCTGCAGGTCTGTAGGCTGAAGGACTTGTTGTCAGCACCTTCTTATAAGAAGGTCTAGCTTCAGGATCTTTGCCCATGACTGGCTCCTGATTGAAACTGATACCAGCTCTGAACTGTCCAGAGAAGGTGTCAGTTATTGGCAGGATAGTTTTGTGCATTGAGGAGCTGGAAGCAAGTTTCTTCTCAGCCAACAACATTTCCTCAAGGTCCCTAATGAACTTATTTTTCTGCCCTAACTCAGCATTCTTAAGCCTTATAGCTTCCTTAACTTTGTCCACTTCTTTGCTCATAGAAGTTAGCTTTTCAGCTGTCTCCTGGAGCTTGGATTGGACAGGCTTTAAGGAATCTAACTCCTTGGTTTGCACCTTGAGGATTTTCTTACTGCCTATGAAGGCTTTCCATAAGGCTTTATATTGCCTTATTAGTTCAGATTCAACTTCATGCTGGGATCTTGAGGCTGTACTATTGGCAGCAGATACCTCCTCATCATCATGCAAAGAATCTGCCACTGATCTAGAATCAGAGGCAGATAGAGAAGTTCTGTGTTTTACCTTTCCAGGAGAGTTGTCATCCTGGTTGCCTTCATTTATGGTCATCAGTCCAATAAGTGCCTCATCCTCAGTCCCAGAGGAGCTTGAGTCAGAGTCACTCAACGTTTTGGTCTTCTTTGCCACGAACCCCTTCTTAGAGGTTCTCTTGCTCCTAGAGATTCTTCTCTCTTCATGGTTCCTTGACTCCCTTTTCTTGGAGGGGCAGTCGGCATCCATGTGACCTGTTTTGCTGCAAGAATAGCAAACAGTATTATTTAAATCATGTTTACTGGAGTTGGATCTATATATGTCCTCCCTTGGAGTCCTGGATCTGTCCCGATGGTCAGATCTTCTGGAGCTTGAGGAGGAGCTTCTGCTGTTGTCCCTCCTTCTTCTGTGTAGCAGCTTTCTGAATTGTTTTGAGAGGAGGGCCACCTCTCTATCAGTGTCATCGGAATCAGAGGAGCTGGCTTCTGATTCCTCACTGTTCTCAGTTCTGCTCTTAGAAGCCGAGGTCTTGCCCTTGAATCTTCTGGTGCTCTCAGCCTTTAGAGCCACTGATCTTTCTCTTGAGCTCACCTTTGAGCTTTCTTCTTCTTCAGCCTTTCTTGTATTAAGCTGAAGTTCATGAGACAGCAGCTTCCCGTATAGGTTCTTGGGCTCCATGTTGCCCAATTGGCTCATCTCTCTAATGGCACATATCTTGATATCTCATTCCTTTGCGAGGGATCTGAGAAACTTGTCATTTAGATCAGAGTTTGTGAACTCTCTTTCGTAGTTTCTCAGGCCATTCACGATCTTGAAAAATCTCTCATAGCAGTTGGAGATAGTTTCATTCTTGCCTTGTTTAAAGGCTTCATATTCCTAGTTGAGGAGAGATTTCCTGTCATCCCTTACCTCTTTAGTACCCTCCATGTATACGATCAAGGAGTTGATGCGCAAATCTTAGCACACCGCTATAGGCGGTAGTAAGACTGCGGCACGAAATGGCAGTGTACCGATCGTTCAAGTAATATAAAATGGGAATGAATCCCTAAGTATCGATCTCAAAGGAACACAGTAAGGTGGAGTTTACTATTGAGGCAGGACTTGAGATTGAAGTCCTTTAAGTCGGATGGATGCGGAAACGGGGGTTTTGGATTGTGGAAAATAAAGAAAAACAACTACAACTACTCCTATGCAATGCCGCTATGCAATGCTTCGCGAGGCGGGATGGAGACTAGGTAGGCCTTGAGCGCGCTACTTCGTAAGGGCGGATGGACGAGTAGGCAAACAGAATGAGGGTCGCAAGCACCTCTTCGACAAGCACGCCACTAGCAATTGCTAGTGCGGCAAACGAACGCGACGGTGGGATGGAGGATGGAATGGGGCGCTCCTCAAATCACATAAACCATAAAAGCATTTCACATAGACATGAAATATAGAAATACATACAAGTTTATGTGCCACTTCATCATAATATTTAGATCTAACTACATACACATCAATAAGAGAAGAACAAGGCAAGAAATCGACCGAATCCGAAGGCTCGTTGTAGATTCACGGTTGGAATCGCCGGGTTGTCAATCCGTGTCCAAGCTCGGTCCGCAACTACGTCCGGGGTAGAGAGAGCTGTCACGACTCTCCAATGAGCCCGTCTTCTTCGTCTCACGATCCGGTAAAGGTTGCAAACTTCCCCTTGCTTGATGGTAATGGCGGCTAAATCTTCCTTTGAAGCTATAGGATGAAGGAGGAGGCCGAGATGATCTCCGGGCTCAAGATTGACGTGAAGAACAAGCCCGGAGCACCTACTGAAAGTGGGCGGCGATGGACGGTGAAAAGGGCGCGGAACTGGAGCTCTGGGAGCGGGAAAAACGATCGATCAGAATAGGGCAAGACCTGCGGCTTAAATAGAAATTCTGTCAAAAAATGGTCACGCACGGTCGAACGCACGACCGTGCGCAGACCGTGCGTTATTAAATGATAAAACTTGACTTGGGGAAGACGTTGCGCCGCCCATGCGAATTGCTCACGCACGATCAACGCCGCCTGTGCGTACAAACGCACGGGAAAAATCTGACGCTCTGAAATCAAGAATACACAGGTCGACCGTGCGTTTTACTCATGCACGGGCAAACCGCCCGTGCGTGAAAACGCACGAGTAGACTCCGACGCTCCATTTTCTGCCGGACACAAATGAACGGCCGCAACCGACCGTGCGTCAAGGAAACGCACGACCGTGCGATATGCACAGACATGAATTCTGGGGAAAACAGGACGATCAGGTCACCTGCATACAAAGCAACCCAGCTGGGAATACCTCCAGCACCCAATAAACACAGAAAATAGATTGGGGAGCACCAAGTGCTTTCCCCCAACAGCAAAGCGTGCAATTGCACACCAAAACGGCCTAAGAATGAACCTAACAGGGAATAACAAATATGAATGTAAATATGTACGAAAACATGCCTAAAGTGTGGTGCAAAGACTATAAAATCGGCCCAGATGAGTCCATAAAAGTGTATATAATTGGGACTCATCAGGATTCCCACATCTCCTTGGCCGTTTTGCAGTGAATCAGGTTCTGGAGGGTTGAATCATCTACATCGCTTACAATAACATTTTGTGCCCTCTTATCCAGACCTGCCAAGGCTAGCTCGTCCTTGGTCATGTCTTCATATTTCTTTATTACCTTCCGCGTCAGATCAATGGTGGAAGGGGTAGTTGTGGGGATAAAAGGACCCTTTTGGACTGTCAGATAGATTCTTGGATCGGCCGCTTCCATGAACAGCCTAACTCTTTTCTTCCAGATGGGAAAGTTCTCCTTGGTGCAGATCGGAAGTTTCATAGATCTCATCTCCCGATTTTGATCTCCACCGGCCATGGTGAATCGTTCCTGATCTAAATCGGACTGTTTAGTCTTCTTTTGATCAACCTCCCTCTGATACCACTTGTTAGGGATGGAACGTTCACCTAGAGGGGGGTGTTAGGTGATCTTGGTACTTTTTGAGTTATTAGCGTGAGTTATCAGCATTCAAGTAATGCACAGAATTATCGCACAAATAAATCACACTAGACGACACAAGATCTGTTGGGAAAATGATTTCTCTTAACACCTGTTGGGAAAATGATTTCTCTTAACACCTGAAAATGAGTTGAATATGAATTCTAAGAAAGGAAAATCAAGGTTAAGTGAATATGCGTCGAATAGTATTCGACGCAACGTCGAAGTAGTATCGACGTTTCTTTCAGAATGAGTCGAAGTACCTTTAAGCAGAATTCGACGTATCCTATGTCGACGTAGCTCTGACTTCTAGTCGACGTATCTTGAGAAGTCGACGCACCTTCCTTATTCTCCTCTCGACGTTCAGCCAGGACGAATTCGACGCTTACGTCGAATAGTAATCGACGCACGTCGATTTCTATGATTAATTCAAAAATCGCCAGATCTCTTTCCTTCTTTCATAAGATCTGATTTATATCGAATCAAATTATTCTTTATAGCCGTTCTGAATTATTCTTTCCTCTAATGAATTCTTGGCTAATTTGATTAAATCCATTATGGACACTATTTGAAATCAGAATGAATACTTTCCTTCTATGGATATAATTGTTATGGAAATTTCTCCTTCTTTCTAATACTCTGCCTGCTGATTGATTACTCTCCTATAGTGTTATTTTAATGAACAGAGCTATAAATAACAAGGTGGTCGACAGAGAGCAACATAGAAGTGATCCACCATTTTTACATTTGAAAAAGAGGAAGAGCTCCCAAGTGAAAAGAGAAAATTGAGAGATAGTGCTGCAGCAAAGATCAAGCTTCCTTCTCCTTCTCACTCTGAAGCCATACTGCTGCAAACTCTGATAGCTCTCACAAAAGAGAGAAAAGGCCTACAATCTCCTTCTCACTATAGAAGAGAGATTTTATTCACTACTTCTTGTGCTTCCAATCTTCGTGCTAGGAAGAAGATTCTTTCTTGTCCTAAATACTTCTTTCTTCTTTTTCTTATTTTCACTTTCACATACTGTAAAAGAATTTTTAGAATCTCTCTTCGAAAAATTCAGTTGTACTGGTTCTAAGAGCCTCATTTTCAAAAGACTCAGTTGGTTCTAAGAGTCACCTTTTCAAAAGACTCAGGGTGGTTCTAAGAGTCTCCTTATCAAAAGACTCAGTGCAAGATAGTGAATTTCCTACCAAGATGGTAGAAGAGTGGACTACCCAAAGTTTGGGGAACCACTATATTTCTTTGTGTTGTGCTGTGATTTTTCCTCTTGCATTTATTTTCTTTACTTGTTTAATTCTTGTTGGTGTGTGGGAAGCTCTAATCTGTGATCACTACACCCATATATATATAATTATTAACTTTGCACAAAAATATTTTAAATCTCTATTCACCCCCCCCCCCCCCTCTAGAGAATTCTAGTGAGGTTAACTGTGCACTTTCAATTGGTATCAAAGCGAGGTTGATCTAAAAAGGTTAACTCCTTGATCAAAAAGATCCTACCTCTTATTTATATATATATATATTTTTCTAAAAATTATTTTTCACATGGCACAAATCAAAGATTATGCTTCCACCAGACCACCAATGTGCAATCTTGAAAAGTTTGCAGTTTGGAAAATAAGAATTAGGATTTATATGAATTCTATTGATGAAAATTTATTTAATGTTATCTTGACAGGTCCTCCCAAGCCTTATAGAAAAGACTCAAGTGGTGAAGTGACTCAAACACTTGTCCCAAAGACTGAGTGGACAGTTGAAGAGAAAAAGGCAGGAACATGTGATGCAAAAGCTGTAAATATTCTGGTCTAAACCCTCTCTGATGAAATCTTTCAAAGGGTTGTTGATTGTGAATCAGCCAAAGAAATTTGGGAGGCTCTCATAAAGATGGTAGAAGGAAGTGCTGATGAAAGAAAAGATAGGAAGACTCTATTGATCTCTCAATATGAGAACTTTCAAAAGAAGAATGAAGAAAGCATCTCTGAGATGAATGACAGATTCAGTCTGATCATCAATCAACTAAGGGACTTGGATAGAGAAATCTCTATCACAGAAATCAATGACAAATTGCTAATGAGTCTCCCAAGTTCATGGGACTGAAGGATATGGGCAATAAGAGACACAAGAGGACAAAGGGAAATTTCAACAGATGCTCTCTTGGGAAAACTCAGATCCTATGAGCAACTGCTGAAAACCAGAGAAGAGAAGAAGAGAAAAGAAAACACTCCAACTTCATCAAAAGACAGGAACATTGCATTAAAAGCAACAGAAGAAGGAAGCTCTATCACTGAAGAAGAACTATTCAGTTTCCTAGCCAGAAAATTAAAGAAATGGGTCAGAACAGATGGATCAAGAAGGAGAGAGTCAAAACCAAGGTATGACAAAACTCCTACTAAAGAAATTATTTGTTATTCTTGCAGGAAACCTGGACATATTGCCCCAGAATGTCCAGAAAATGCTGAGATAAAGAAAGATCTGAAAAAGAAAGATCTCAAGAAAAAGTGGAAGAAGAAAGAAAGATGCTTTATAGCAGAAGCCTGGAGTGATACAGACTCTGAGGACAGCTCCTCTTCTAAGAGTGACAATGAAGAGCCTAAGCAAGAAGATCTATGCTTGATGGCCCTTGAAGCCTCAAAGAATGATGATGGTGCTAAATCATGGAGTGAGACAGGATCAGAAGAAGGCATATCTTCTGAAGATGAAAAAGAAGATAGCCTTATTCTCATAGAGGAATCTGAGGATAAGGATGAGGTAAGCATGTTTGATGAAATAGATTTTCAAAGTGATAACTTCAGAAATGATTTTATGGGAATGTGTCTAGATCAACTAAAAGCTACACAAGAATTTAAAGATCTAAAAGAACAAATCAATGTGGCTAAAAACCAGAGAAATAGAGAAGTTAAATGCTCTAAAAATTATGAATTAAGGGCTAATATCATAGAAAAGGAGGTAGAAAGGGCTAGAATAGAAAACCAGCTCCTTAAGGAAAAGGTATCCCAGGCCAAAGCTTTTGAAGAATCAATAAAAATGAGAAGCCAAACTCTCAAGGAAATCACTGAACAACAAACAAGGAGACATAAAAATCTTGGTCTAGGTGCTGATCCCTCAACCAGCCAAGTTCCATCCAACAAACCTGCATGGATGATTCCTGTAAAATTCACAAAACCCATCAAATCAAACCAAGAAAAAGACTCACTAAATAAGGAAGAAGACTCCCTCAAGGAAATAAAACAATTTGATGAAACATCATATTATTCAGCTGATGACTCTCAAACTTCATCTGAAGAAGCAACTAAGCCAAAAGAAACAATACATAAAAGAACAAAATCAGAAAAATGGAAAAAGAAAATGTATGAAGATACAATTGCGTCGACTTTATATCGATGCATGAATGATAGTGCGTCGACTTTTACTCAACGCAACCTCTCTGATGCCTCGACCTCTACTCGACGCTTGAATAAAAGTACGTCGACTTCCAATCGACTCAACTTTTTCCATGCGTCGATATCAGATCAACGCTATCGGGAGAAAGCACCGAATATAAATCGAAGCAACTATCAACATGCGTCGAATAGATATCGACGCACAAAAATTCAGAGCAACATAAATGCCTATCCTCCAAAAACCTTATATAATTCCCATTCAGGATCCATTCATCCTAACCATGATTTCCATCCTAATCAACACCCCATCCTAACCAAAATTTCTACCCTAAACCTGGTAACCAAAATTCCCATCCTAATCAAACTTTCTATCCTTCTCTAAACTCAAATTATCATAAGAATAAGATAATCAAGTGGCATATATGTAACAAAACTGGCCACCTTGCCAAACAATGTTGGCACAACCAATCAAACTATCTGTAAAAATTAGTCCAAGACTGACTTAGAACTATGAAGAGATAAAAAGAAATAAACACCTAAAATTCTTCAGGAAAATCAAAAGTCACGTCGACTTCTAATCGACGCACCATCGATGACTCAACTCAATAAGTGAAATCGACGCATACATCGACTCCAATCGACGCATACGTCGATAGGAAATCCTATCATCCCAAATCAGACTATATCGACGCTCACGTCAAATTCCATTCATCATAACGTCGACTTCATAAAAACGAGCGGCAATACTATAATATTTTTGATCACATCCACTGAAGTACCGAATAAGCCTTGAATTGAGTCCCGTTTCGACGCTTCACCTAACTTAAAAAGACTCTTCAGTTAGAAACCTTCACTACTCTGTATCCTTCATCCTTCTTGATCCTTAGTCCAGCCATTTACTCCTCTCTTTCACTGACCTAAAATGGCTCCCAAGATAAACTCTGGTTTCGACATTGACCTCGACTCCTTCCAAGCCGCTGCAGAAAATTATAAGAACATCATAGCTCTCTTAACTTAAGTTGGATTGGACAAACTCATCTCCACAAGATGCAAGCTCCTGGAAATAGAGCTCACTGAGCTGATGACTCATGTTCAGATATCTGAACAAGGAGAAATCTAGGGAACAATCTATGAAACACCAGTCTCAATCTCTGCAGAACATATTAGGACCACCTTTGATCTTCCATCAGGTATATCCTAATATTATCTTGGTTCAAATAAAATAGGGAAAGGAAATCAATTTCTAAAGAATAACCTCATAAGTCTTCATCATTCCCTTATTAGGTGATGAATCTATAGATCTCACACCTGATGAAATCAAGCATCTGCTAACCACCATGAAGTTTTCAAAGGATAAACCAATCCATCTAAAGAAAATAGACTTTTCTGAGGAGTACAGACTGCTAGCAGATGTAGTAGGAAAGATACTACTATGCAAAATTTCAGCCCATGATGCAGTACCCAAGCAGCAACTGAACATCATGGGGGCCCTTGTGCTGAAGAAGAAGGTGGACTGGGCCACATGCTTGCTCAAGATGATAGGCTCCAAATACTCACACAAAGAAAATGCATATATGAGGATTATGAGTCAAGTACTCTTCCACTCCTTCCCTGACCTCTGTAGGTCAAAAGGAATCCCCATTCCTCCAGGGAAAAGAATGTCAATAGCTCTATTCTCCAAGTGGAACAGGCAAATCCCTAAGCCTGGTTCCATTCCTGAAAGGACTCCCTCTCCTCCTAACTCTCCTGTTCATCCATCTCCTCCTCCTCCTCCTCCTCAAAGAGACAATCCTTCTCTACCACCATCATCCACTCCAATAGTCTCTACCACCCTCACAACTCCTACTCTACCTACTTCTTCTCAAACACCTGCTCTTCAAACAGCAGTTTCTCCATCTCCTCCTCCTCATACTTTCTCATCCTCTC
Organism: Dactylorhiza incarnata; assembly: GCA_033032865.1. Classification (NCBI taxonomy): domain Eukaryota; kingdom Viridiplantae; phylum Streptophyta; class Magnoliopsida; order Asparagales; family Orchidaceae; genus Dactylorhiza; species Dactylorhiza incarnata. The sequence goes on along the minus strand of JAWHQI010000205.1, from coordinate 1,137,628 downwards.
TAACTCCATTATCACCAATACCTCATACATCAACTAACCTTTCTCCACCCTCTTCACATCCTCCACCACTCTCTTCTCATCACCAACCACAACATGAACCATCTGCATCCATTGAAGCTCTCCTTACTCAGTGCATTGCATCAACAGCTCAAACATTCCAAGCAATGCTGGATGAGCACTGCTTCCAGATTCATTCCTCCATCCTTCACATGCGCACCCAAATAGATGGTGTCAGTGCCTCTATGCAAAATCTGAAGACCTCTCTCTCTTCCTCTAGAGTGACCAGGTCTTTCTTAACCTCCCTGGCCAGGAAGGTCAAGAAGGGGGAGAATCTAGATGAAGAACAGCTCTCCAATCCTAAATCTCTCTCACACAAGTCCCCTCCTTGCTCAAAGGATGATAGTCTTGCACTTCTCAAGACAATTGGAAATGAAGTTGTACCTGAGCTACACTATGAAGAACAAACAATAGAGGTACTTAATATAGCAAGAGAGGTTGCAAATCAAGTGATACTATTACAAGGGGAGGCAAGCAGAGCAGACAATGAAGCTGAAAAGAAAAATGTGGCAGATAGTAAGAAAAATAAAGAAACTGAAACTCAGGGGGAGCTGGATACTGTTATGAATGAAGCTGAAAATGAAAAAGGACAGCCAGATGCTGTGTTGGCTGAAGAAGGAGCTAAGGAGCCAGATATAGCTGGAGCTGAAGATGATAAAGAAATTGAAGAGGTAGAAGGATCAAAGGAAGTTCCATCCCAGGGGGAGCAATCTGCTCAGGGGGCGCTAGGTGAACTTCCTGCAACTGAGAAGGAGAAACCCCCCTCTCCTAAAACAGTAGTATTCAAGAGAAAGAGAAAGACTCCTCCTACCCCTCCTGAGTAATGTTTGAAAATAATACTGATACACTTTACCCTATAGTTAAATACTAATTGGTATGAACATGAAGTCTGTTTATATATTTCTGAAAAATTTGGTTATATGATCTCTCTCTCCAATTTCTTTTCTGCTTGATTGACATATTTCTTTACTCTACAAATGCTGTGATGCTAGTACAATTTTTCTCTGAATAGGGTTAAGACAAATAGGGGGAGATTGTTGGGAAAATGATTTCTCTTAACCCCTGAAAATGAGTTGAATATGAATTCTAAGAAAGGAAAATCAAGGTTAAGTGAATATGCGTCGAATAGTATTCGACGCAACGTCGAAGTAGTATCGACGTTTCTTTCAGAATGAGTCGAAGTACCTTTAAGCAGAATTTGACGTATCCTATGTCGACGTAGCTCTGACTTCTAGTCGATGTAACTTGAGAAGTCGACGCACCTTCCTTATTCTCCTCTCGACGTTCTGCTAGGACGAATTCAACGCTTACGTCGAATAGTAATCGACGCACGTCGATTTCTATGATTAATTCAAAAATCGCTAGATCTCTTTCCCTCTTTCATAAGATCTGATTTATATGGAATCAAATTATTCTTTATAACCTTTCTGAATTATTCTTTCCTCTAATGAATTCTTGGCTAATTTGTTAAATCCATTATGGACAATATTCGAAATCCGAATGAATACTTTCCTTTTATGGATATAATTGTTATTGAAATTTCTCCTTCTTTCTAATACTCTGCCTGCTGATTGATTACTCTCCTATAGTGTTATTTTAATGAACAGAGCTATAAATAACAAGGTGGTCGGCAGAGAGCAGCATAGAAGTGATCCACCATTTTTACATTTGAAAAAGAGGAAGAGCTCCCAAGTGAAAAGAGAAAATTGAGAGATAGTGATGCAACAAAGATCAAGCTTCCTTCTCCTTCTCACTCTGAAGCCATACTGCTGCAAACTCTGATAGCTCTCACAAAAGAGAGAAAAGACCTACAATCTCCTTCTCACTATAGAAGAGAGATTTTATTCACTACTTCTTGTGCTTCCAATCTTCTTGCTAGGAAGAAGATTATTTCTTGTCCTAAATAATTCTTTCTTCTTTTTCTTATTTTCACTTTCACATACTGTAAAAGAGTTTTTAGAATTTCTCTTCAAAAAATTCAGTTGTACTGGTTCTAAGAGTCTCCTTTTCAAAAGACTCAGTTGGTTCTAAGAGTCTTCTTATCAAAAGACTCAGGGTGGTTCTAAGAGTCTCCCTATCAAAAGACTCGGTGCAAGATAGTGAATTTCCTACCAAGGGGGTAGAAGAGTGGACTACCCAAAGTTTGGGGAACCACTATATTTCTTTGTGTTGTGCTGTGATTTTTCCTCTTGCATTTATTTTCTTTACTTGTTTAATTCTTGTTGGTGTGTGGGAAGCTCTAATCTGTGATCACTACACCCATATATATATAATTATTAACTTTGCACAAAAATATTTTAAATCTCTATTCACCCCCCTCTAGAGAATTCTAGTGAGGTTAACTGTGCACTTTCAAGAACTATAGAGGTTCCTCAAGACGGGGTGTCTTGAGTAGTCCTCTTTCCCTCTACGCCTACCCAGCAGTGTGCTAGGCTCGGCAAACTCCGCCAAAAGCTTCAGGCCCTCAAGCCTTACAACACGAACCCGCAAGTCCCAACAGCCTAGGCCCGCAAGCCCCTACTACCCCCGAGCCGGCAAGTTTGACACTCCGGCCCTCAAGCCCTACCACACGGACCCGCAAGTCCCAACAGCCTAGGCCCGCAAGCCCCTACTGCCCCTGAGCCCACAAGCTCGACAAGACGCACCTGCAAGTGCACTGCCTTGGCCCTCAAGCCTCACAGCTCTCCAGCCCTCAAGCTAGACGGTTTGGCCCGCAAGCCTTACAATAAATTACCGTAAGAAAAACTGTTACTTCTGTCAGATGAAGATCGATAACTTTAGCCTGTTGAAGATTGGCTTCTTATGATTGAAGAAGATGCTTTTGAATCACACCTTGAGCGCACGATTCTTCTTCAAAACTTTTCTTAGCCTGATCAAGATTGGCACCATAACAGTCAATGAAGATGACTGCTTCTTCTTTTACTTTCTTTCTTTCTTTGTTGCGCCGCTTTTACTGTTCGATTTGCTATGTGCACAAGTTCTTTCTTTTTTGATCGATTGATATCGTATAAGGGCAACCTCTTATCTCTTTTATAAGACTGCGAGGTCCCCAATGGTCTTCTGAAAAAGTGCCTTAAGTGTTAGACGCTCCTTTCCTTAAGAGCATGCGCTGATTAGACAATCAGGCGGCGGCATTAATTGCTGACAGTACGTCCGCAAAATTTGAATTCTGTCTTGAAGATATTTGCATCATTACAGCAACAAGCTATCTCTGACTATGTCATCGCGATCTTCCTTCCTGCATTATGTCGTCGTGATCACATTGTTCTCTCGACGACATGCCTTCTTTACGACGATGTTTTTTCTTTCTCGACGACACGGTCACTTTGGTGAAGTCTACGATACTGCGTCTTCTCTGCATTCGACGATCTTGCTTCTGCGCTCGACGAACATGCCAAATCTTAGCGGTCGTCGATCTTCCTTCTGAGCTCGACGATCTTCCTTCTGCGTTCGACGAATAGCATTCTGCGATCGACGAACTTGCTTCTGCACTCGACGAACACGCCAAACCTCAGCGGTGGTCGATCTTCCTTCTGAACTCGACGATCTTCCTTCTGCGTTCGACGAATAGCATTCTGCGATCGACGAACTTGCCATCCTTCGTTCGATGATCGTCATTCTTTGTTCGACGATCTTGCTATGTCTCAGCGATCGACGAACACGCTACTTCTCGGCGGTTGCTTTGCTCATCATCACGACGACAGGCATACTTTGTCGATGACATTGCCCATCCTTTTCGACGATATTTCGTTAATCTCCTGAGACTTTATGCTAGAGAAGTAATCAAATATAGAGTGAAGTTTTCTTTACTTGTTCACTTCTTCAAATCAGGAATCATGTGGGCAAGATTCCCAACATTAGTATCGGAGCAAGAAGAAATTTCATAATAAATTTCTTTAAAAAAATCACTTTGATAATAAAAATTATTTTGATAATAAAATGAACATTCCTCACTAGAATGATTTGCACCGCAAAAAATAGAAATAATTTGACGCTTTCTTGTGGCTTCCAAAATGTTAATTTCGTTATATAAGTTCAGCAATTTTAGCAGTCAAATTAGTTAACATTTTTTATAAAATAAAATAACAGTTACTTAATAAAATGAAATTTGGGAAGAGAAAAAAATTATGGGTGGGGGTGGGGGGAGGGGGGTAAAGAGAATAATAAACTTAATAAAATTCACGCTTTCAAAATATCAACAAAAATGTCCCCGACAACGGCAGCAAAAATTTGATATGTAAAATTTAAGATATATTTTCTCCAAATTCTATGAACTACAGGTAAGATTATTTATCGTTCATAGTATAGTATATTTTAAAATAAAATATCATGTGTCGTATTTCACGGGGCTATTTAGTACTCATACTCTCGCAAATTACTATTATATAATTGGTAATAAATTTGGTTTTGAAAATAAAATAAATAAAAAGAGGGAGAATTTGATCGAGAATCTAACATAAGAAAGACAATTAGCAAATCTAAAATTTATAAGCGTTTGATGTAAAATTACTTGGCCATGGAGGTTCCCAAACCATGATAGCAACTCTCTCGAGATATACTACCAAATAATCTTAGGTTGATCGATTAAGATCTCTCGACCAGTCAAAACCCCTAATCTAGATTTACGAGGTGAATCCCACTATTGGATTTGACTCTAATCTGGAAGATTCATGTCATCCTTTCTCAATGGGTGCATGCAACTCCATTTACCGATGAACGGTCTACTCGTATTCACGGATCTCTCGATCAACTAGAATTCAGATCAAGATTGACTATCATATTCTAAAAATATGAAATCAATAATTTAGGAATCAAAGGTAAATCGAGCATTTACATTCAAAGCTCGTGAAGAATAAATTACAAAATTTTAATTTTAAAGAAGTCATTCAATCAAATGCAGAAAGGAATTAGCTAAACATGATTCGGAAAAAGAAGATAATTTTATAAAATGGAAAAGGAATTACTAGTACAAGATATTAAATATTATTCTAAGAAATAAAAAGGTGCAAGACATAAAGAAATGTCAATGAAAGAGAGCAATTTTATAACTAAAAATTTAAGAGTGCAAGCGCATGAAAATTAAATACTATGCTAGGAATTAAAATTGCAAGACATAAAAGTAAATTGTAGTGAAAAAAACATAAAATTAAGTTTAGAATGATCCAAATCGAGGCAAGTACTGGATGATGAACAACTTGGCAACAGCTGCCCTTTTATAGTTGAAAATTTTAGGAGTAACGCCCTTGATCACGCCCATGACCTAGGGCGTGTTTGTGAATAACAATGGGAATGTTGGGAAGGAAACTATCAAAATTTGAAGTAACTCAAAGTTACACTCCTTAGGTCACTCCCGTGACCTAGGGGATGTCAGGATGGATTTGGAACGACAGCAAACGGCTCGATTTGGAAGTAATTATGTATGTTATTGAACGGTTCACGCCCTCGGTCATGCCCGTTACCGAGGGCGTGTAAAATTAAACTAAGTTGGGGGCGTGATCTTGGCAGCTGGAACATGGATGGGTCGGGTAACATCCATGACTGAGAGTGATGCCCTTGGTCACACCTGTGACCAAGGGCATGTACCTTTAAAATTGCCTTGACAGCTGTTCTGGAGAAGTTCATGGCCATGAACACATGTGACCTACGACGTGTACTTTGCGATGTTGATAGAAATGCTTCAAATCATCTTCTGATCACTTCTATGAGTTCCAAATTTCTATCTGCAACCCAATCATTCTTGAAAACATAAAAATGAAGCGTTTTAGACTATAATTAACATAAAATAAACTAAAAAATATTTATTTCAGACATAAAAATTATAATATATATAATGCATTATTAGTGTTGTAGAGCCAAACACAAATGATCCATGATTTTTCATCTGGATTTCCTCATGATGTACCTTGAGAGCACTCAGTCCAGAGTCTGCTCTATTTTGGAGTTCCGTGGCTTTATTCAACTGGTAGAGCACTTATTGGACAAAAATCCAAAGGAGAGATCATGATTATAAGTATTGGTAGGCAAAATGACCTTCAGAAAAATAGTCTGATCTCTTATAGCCTTGCCCTTGCATGCATCCTCAGTATATCCAACACCACTTCTATTGTTGGAGTTTCTGAGGTGATCTCAAAGCAATCAACAGTTAGTCTTACTGCCAACGCAATATGAGCCTATAGGGTCGCACATAAAAGCGTTTGGAGAAGTTGGAGAAAGGATTGTGTTGGCCTTACTCAAATTGGATATGAGTGAAGGACCAATCCTGTGACTGCTTGGAATTAAGTTGAGAAATGTCTCAACGGGAAAATCATTTAAAGTGTTTAAACGAATGGATTTATACTAGATAATTCGGCTAAAGGATTTAGACGAATTCGGCTAAAAGGTTTAGACGAATTCGGCTAAAGGCTTTAAACAAATTCGGCTAAAGGGTTTAGACGAATTCGGCAATGTCAAATTCGGCTAAAGTGTTTAGTTGAATAAATGACAAATTCGGCTAAAGGGTTTCGCCGAATTTATATAGCCGAATTTATATAGACGAATTCGTCGAAATGGTTTCGCCGAATCTGAGTCAAATTCGGTTATATTGTTTAGTCGAATTCGGCGAATGTAAATCTGGACAGAAATGATCAGTTTTTCCTCTGGTCTGCGGATAGCCTGATTTATGCGTTTTAGTATAAAAGGGCATGAGATTTTAGGTTTACATGCACTTAATCTTTTCGTAATTTTAGACGAGCAGCCGACCGGAACCGTTCCGCGCCAGGGCATCTCGATCTTACCGTCCGCCGATCGTCTTCTACCGCCGCCGGTCGCCGCCTCCCCTGAATCGGACCTAGTAGTCCGTGGGGACGTTGAGAGCTTCCTTCTCTGACCTAGTTCGTGTAAGACAAGAAGCTAGGGTTCTCCTTTTGCTTGTGTGGACTTCTGTAGAGGGATCGATCCCTTTAGATTCTTGAAGAACTCAAAGGCAGATCTTGGATTTATGTTTGGAGCACCTTGGTTGAGTGTTGACTCAATCCCGCAAAGATACTTTGTATTTCGATTTGTTTATTCTCTTGAATCATGAAAACCGCAAGATCCGTTAGTCTCTTTTGGGTTGTTCTTGCTATTATTTCCGCTGTGCATATCTGATATGTCATCCCGTTAGGGGTATAGAAAACCCAACATCTATATGGTTCAGAAATATTGTCAATGATTGACAGCACAGTTTGTGGTTTGGAAAACCTAGCCACAAGCTTCCTCTCAGTGAGGTACTACTCCTCAAGAACTTTGATGATCTTGTTCTTCTAACTTAATGTATAACCTTGGATCTTTGAGATCCCTCTTAGCTTACTAAGTTCTTCACTCACTTAAGCTAGCTTCAGAGCAGTCTCAAGGAGTACAGATTTAGCAACCTTGTGGGATTCAATCTCCTCAGTTTGTGCTTTGTCATGCTTTTTCCTTCTTTTCAGAGCATCCAAAAAAACACCAAGCTGATCCACTTGATTAGCTTCATCCTCATGATCAGACTCAGATGAGGATGATCTCTTAGAATCTATTTTATAATAAGATTTTGCTTTTGATTCAGAATTAGTACAAGATAAAGGTGCTCTGATTTGTACCTTAGCAGGTGAGTTGGACTCATCCTGACATTCTTTTGATATAGATATAAGCCCATAGTTGTCCCCTTCTTCGGACTCACTGTTTGTCACGGATAAGGGTGCCCTTATGCACACCGTGGCAGGAGGATAAACAGTCTGTCCCTCATCTTCAAACAGAGTAGTAACCCCAATGTAAGATTCTTCTTTAAAATCTGATGAGATGCTACTGATGTCACTCAGAGTCTTAGACTTCTTGGCAATAAAGCTCTTCTCATGCTTCTTGCCCTTATGAGATGTTTTCTGATCATAAATGGCATTCTTTTTTTCTTTTCTCATTACTGGACAGTCTCTATTTTTGTGACCTGCTTTTTGACAGCCATAACAAACAATATTAATAGAAACATATTTGTTATGTTTAGAGTCATACCTGTCCCCATTGGACATGTGCTTTGGGCTGTTATAGTTGTGATCAGACTTTCTAAAACTTGAAGGGGAAGCCATGTGCTTGACCTGTCTCTTCTTTGACAATAGTATCTTGACTTATTTGCTGAGAAGATGTAACTCTTCATCAGAAAGTTCAGAGTCTAAAGTGCTGGCTTCAGATTTATCATATTCAGTATTTCTCTCTTAATGACTTGGATAGTCCTCCATGTACCTTCTTGTGCTTTTAGCTCTGAAAGCTACTAACGTGTCATTGCTGCATTCCTCTTCAGCCTTCCTTGTATTTAGCTGCAGCTCATGGTACATCAAATTTCCAAATATGTTTTGGGGCTCCATTCTTGCAAGGTTCCCCATCTCCCTTATGGCGCATATCTTTATGTCCCGTTGTTTATTTAGTGATCTAAGAAACTTGTCATTCAAATTATAGTTGGAGAACTCTCTCCCATATGTTCTCAGACCATTCACTATCTTGAAGAACTTTTCATAGCATTCTGAGATGGAGTCCTTCTTATCCTTCCTAAAAGCCTCATATTCTTTATTCAGTAGGAATTTCTATCATCTCTCACTTCTCCAGTACCCTCCATAAGGATTATCAATGAGTCCCACATATCCTTTGTTGTTTTGTAGTGAATTAGATTTTGAAAGGTTGAATTAGCTATGGCACTAACCAATATGTTCTTAGCCCTCTTGTCCATGGTGACTAAGATGATTTCATTATTAGTCATTTCATTATAATACTCAGGGACTTGCGTGGCTGGATTTATAGTTAAAGCTTTCATAGGGATGAAAGGACCTTCTTCCACTATTATGAATATCCTTGGGTCAGAGGCTTCCATAAAGAACTTGACCCTCTCCTTCCAAATATTAAAGATTTCCTTTCTACAAATAGAGAGTTTCATAGATTTGAGATCCTTGTGACTTTCTCCAGAAGTCATGGTGGTTAGACTTTGAATCCCTTTTAAAGATCTTGTTCAAGCTGTTAAGCTTTCTTTGAACAACCTTCCTCTACCACCACTTGTTAGTTATGAGATAGTATAATCTTCACCTAAAGGGGGGGGGGGGTGAATAGAGGATGTCGTTTTTTTCAAAATTTAATGCAGAAAAATATAACTAAGAGCGATAGACACGTATAGTCATAGAAAATACACATCATAAACACAAAAAGCTATAGTGGTTCCCCGAGTGGGGTATTCCACTTTCCTCCTTCGCCTATCTAGAAGTGTGCTAGCCTTGACCACTTCCACTAAAACTCAGATCCGCAGATCCTATAACTCATAGACAAAGTCTCCTACCTCAGAGGCACTGAATCACCTTCGATCCATAACTGGAATCCTATACTTAGGCCATATAGGACCCTACAGCTCAGGCCATACAAGACCATACAACTCAGGTTGCCAAATCCCTACCACAATCTCTGTAACTCAGGCCACACACTCAGATTCTACATCAGATCCTAAGGATCCTATATTCAAATTCCCACTGGAATCCCATAGCTCATATCCTAGAGAAATCCTGCAACTCAGGCCGCACATGACCCTACAACTCAGATTCCTCAAAGGAATCCTACAACTCAGATCTCAGAAAGAACTTACTAATAAATAAGTTTTGTTACAAAACCTTTCTATGGAATAAGAATAATAAATCTTGATAAATTAGGAGTCTTCTTTAAGCCTGATGGTGATTAGCTTTTATGGGTCTTATTATTAGAGTTCTTGAATGATGACTTTTGTGAAAGCATTTCCCTATTCTTTCGAAGACGCACAGGATTGTTGTAGCAGATTTGGCTTGTTTTTTGAATCAGCAACCTAGAATTGATCTGACTTGAGACGATATAAACAATTTTAGCTTCAAAGTATATCTTCTCCAATCTTGATGGCAGAAAGCTCGTGTTTCAAATGTATTGATTAGTGTTTTTTATTCACGACTTCTTCCTCTTATAAGACCAAGATCCTTAACTATCAATTCTCATACTAACTTTATGCCAAAAATCTCTTTCCTTAAAGGACAAATCTGATTGGCCCAATCCACTGAGGCATTAAATGAGATAATGTCAAAACTATGAATTAATTTGAATTCAGTCCTTTCACGCAATTCGTCTAGATGTTTGGTCAAATTCTTCTTTTTCAGTCGAATTCCTTCTTCACAGCTCATTATGGTCGAATCATACACATCTAGTTGAATCTATCTGTTCATTCTTCTAGACAATGTGATCTGGTCGAATGTGCTTCATATTCAGTCGAATTATGAACATCTAGTCGAATCTCTAGATGTTCATTCAAATTGCTTCTTTGTCAAGACGGATTTCATTTTTAAGAAATATCTAGTCGAATCATCTTAACTCTTTTGCACGATCACGTAGATGATCTAAATGATTTTGCACTTAACAGTTTTATGCATTCTTCTCATCTGCATGAATCGTCTTGACTCATCTGCTTGAAAGGCTTGACGTTTAGTTGAATTTGCACACTCTTTGCATTCTGAGTCATCAACCCGAATCACCTTGATACTTCTGCACGATCGGTTTGACGTTTAGTCGAATCTATACTTAATTGATCTGAGCTTTCAGTTAGACCATCTAACTGTTCGACTAGATGTCTAGTTGAATTATTACTTAGTTAAATCCTAACTTTTTATCCTTGACTCCTTTTCATTACTCAACCTTCTAGATCTTTCTTCCAGTTGATTATGAGTGAGTGACAAGTCTAACATAGTCTAGATCATAGTTCAACATGGTATTTTGCACAATGAGAAATTACATTGGCAAAACTATGTCTGATGGCACTAAGTCTAGCCCTATGCTAGGCTTGCATTATCTAATACCTTAAATAAACATAAATAAACACATGCATCAAGTACAATGTGTGTTTATCCTTAACTTGAGGACTTCTTTAAATCAGGAATATTGAGGGCAAAGTTCACAGCACTAGCACTAGCATTAACGTCTCACGACATAGAGCCTTCACGATGATATGGATGTTGGTCTCAATGAAATGCAGCCTTCACAACGACATGGAAGATGGAAGAACATATGGAAGTATACTACCGCTGGGCAGTATAGATAATGAATGTTGGACGTTAGCCGTGCTAAAACGAGAAGATTCCAAAAGAGCAAAATCAACTTCCTAGATTGAAGATTCTGGCACCAAAATTGTTGTCTTAAGTACTACCACAGAGCGTTATCGATAACACTAGCGTTAGATCCTCAAGTCTATAAAAAGGTAACCTTGGCTTAGTTTGAAAGGATCCCGAACCCTAACTCTACTACTTCATGCTACCTAACGAGGAATTCATATTAGATGTCCAAGCATCTCACACACAATCTACAAAGAAGATTTGTGAAGGCAGATTCACCATGACTATTCAACATGAAGGCCGCACACATCGACTATGATGATCTCCTTGGCGTTCCTTCAACCTCATCCTTGAGTTCTACAATTAAGGGAGTTTTTTTATTTTTGGATTGTATTCATATTTCTCTTGTTCATTGTTGGTAGTGAATTTTCCTTAGGAGTTGGCGACTAAGTCTTGGGAGACATAAGTGGAATTCGTCGTGGGTTGTGGAGACAAAGTCTAGGGTTAGATCTACGGTGAGGCTCGAGGTCTTACCCGGGGAGAGATAGAATAGAGTCAATCGTTCCTTGGGAGAAGGGTCGGTATTGAAAACCAAAAAGGGTTTTACGTCCGCCTCGATTCCGAGTGTCATTGGGATCAAGTTTTTAAATCTTTTTACTGATATAAAAATATTTCAATCTCTTTTTTACTCTACATATTTATGCTCTATGTTATTTCAAGCAAAAGGGGATCTCTGTCACTAACATCGAGCGACAACTTCTATCGCTGGCGGCAGCAACCGAGACTCAACTTCTCCATAAGAACATCTCTTTAAAAGATATTTTCTCAAAAGTATAAATGCCAAGTTGTAATATAAATATCTCGTAGAATAATCTTAACCAATAACTATATTTATATTTAGATTTAAAATTAGCAAAAACCCTTATTCACCCCATGTAAGGGCTCCTTCAGATCCAACAAAAATCACATCAATGTTATCTTTCACCTTGTTTATGTCATTCTCAATCCTGGAATGTTTGCAATAACTTTTGATTTTGAAGATAATGAGCAAGAAGAACCTATGATGGATGAAGAAACAAGTAAGGCCTTATCAATCATGAGGTTTTGTAAGGCAAACAAATATAGGTTAACAGAAGTGAAGTAGGATTTTAGATTTAGTTCCTAGCAGATGTTAATGATGCGATGATTCTATGTAAATCGATAACATATAAATGGTTCTTTGGAGAACACATACATCTCATGATGAGGAAAGTATTGAGAATGAGATGTAACTAAGGACTGTTGATTTACAAGCAAATCGAGCAAAGGATAACGCTTATAACTATCCATCGTGGTAGAATAAAAAGTACAGTCTTATGATACATGTATCTATATCTGTCATCTTTGAGGACTTTGTATACCATTGAAAAGAAGAATAACATTGACATATTATTTTGAATCAATGAAAGAAGTATCTGAAGAGGAATCTGCTCCCTGACATGATTCTTATTCTAAAGTAATGACCATTTTCCAGAAATGACATTGCTTCATCCATAAATGAAGTACTAAAGCGGGGGAGGGGGATATCAGACAGATGGGCAGGCTTCTTTGATATGTCATAAAAAGGATCTTCTAGTATCTTGTATAAGGTTAAGTAATCTTCTAAATCTTGCAGGGACGGACTGTTCCTTGAAATACTAAATAAGGTAAAAAGTATTTTTTGCAGGGGAGGTCGAAGGTTTGGCATGGGGGGGGGGGGGGGGGGGGGGTAAAAGAAGAAATCAATTATAACAACTCTTCTAACTTCGTAACAAACTACCTGAATCTTTTGTTTAAAGATGTCCTGTAAAACAACTTTATGTTGTGTGAACTTTCTACTCCCTCATAAGATTCTCTCTCTCACTCTCTACTGATTTTGTTGAAAAACAAAGTTTCATACTCTTATATTATTTTCTACATCAAAATTCTGAAATATTTATGTCTACCATGTAAGATCTCTTTCTTTCTAAAACCCGCTCGGGTACTTGAAAACTCGAACCTCTCCCGCATTGCACGGTTGAGGTGGATCTTCGCCCAGAATCGCTGCCTTGCGGTGTCACCAACACACGGGTTGGCTAACACCGCTCAGCACCAACCCTGCCGGCTATACGATCATAAGTAAAATATGCCAAAAGAAGGCATGTCCACAATCACAGCATCATATATATATATATATATATATATATATATATATAATGAAAACAGAAAGTCCAAAAGAGAAGTACAAGCAAAAAGGGGCTTATGCCCGATACATAACCAACGTAATGTACTATCTCTCTCTCTCTACAACATGCGGAAACTACAACAAAACTCTCAAAATGCGGAAGTCTAACTATCTACTCATCAACCTGTGGCATCGTGGTAGTACGCTGCATCCGCTGCTCAGGTCCTGCCATCTCGTCCAGCTGCGCGCGGGACAACTCCGTCTCCTCGGACTCCTGCGGTCACACCGACCGTTAGTCATAAAGACTAAGTCATTTTGTCCTCGCCTCCCCCCACGAATCCTAGGCACCGAGTGAGAGGAAGAAGCGGAGGACAAACAAGGGGGTAAACAAGAAGAGTGATGTGGCACTAACTAGCAGTACATAAATATAATTAGTAGAGCTGACAGTAACAAGGTAAAGAGCATGTAAATAAATGCGGTAAATAGTAAACAAGTAAGTAATATAGTGAACAATAAGTAAGTAAAGGCGGTGCAGTAAGTAAAACTAAACTACCATCACAGATTCGTACCTTAACTTATATGAACGCCCATACGACATATAAGTTAAGATGTCCAGGTAACCCATCATATAAAAGAGCCCATACTAATTTATATGATGGGGTATGCAGATGTGCGTTGTGATATGCTATGTTTATGATGTGTATTATGCAACTATGCAATGCAACTCACCCACACGACTCCATGCGCACAGACCTTTATAGTTCCCAATTTGTTTGAAAGGAAGCCAACCTTTCGGGTACCGACCGTCGTGGCTCACGGTGTCAGTGGATCGGGCACTCCACATCCTAGGCGGGTATGGTCACTACCAAGCCTAGACCTCATGTACGCCTCAACGCTAAGAACACAACAGCGGAGCTCTTGCGTACTCTTGCTGGAATCCACCAGACTTTAAGGTCGGGGTGGGTTATTAGGGATTGTACTCCAGACCGCTGTACTCAAACTTACCGGCCCTCTAAACCTCACCCTCACCTGAGTCAACGTACTACCGTCGGTGACACGACTCGCCTAGTACCGAAGACTCGCCACTATTTACATAAGAAATAGGTGTTAACAAGTCCACCCGAGCTTCCGGCTCAGGGTCTAACCCACAAGCTGATCCAACCCATCCCCTTCCCGGAGGAGATCCATACTAGATTGCAGACCTACTTAGGCTACTCTTGCCTACAATTTAGTTAGTGTTATAATTAGGGTGAATCTTGGACTTCCCGTGGTGTACTCCGTCAGGGGCCCCTAACGGTACTACGGATCAATGGGCTCAACCCCACTATCCTCCTCAAGACAATTACTTTAGTTGGTGATTAACGTTTGGTTCACCCCTCATCATTTCATATAGTTAAAGTGACTTAGCTCATCTCCCGTCCTACCCAAACGGGGTGGACGTGCCTCCATTCCTCCAACATTAACTCTAGCACAACCTCACAACTAACCCTAGGATTGACCCTCCTTGAATCATGGTGTAATATAACCCATTTACTGATTGGATATAACTCCTAAACACTACTTAGGGGTCTGAATTGTCTAAAACTCAAAATTCTGTTTTTACTAAACGCAGACCACTAAGTTGAACTATCCATCAACCCCATAAGGGAATCCTTCTAAAAACTCATCACAAAGGTCTCTAATAATTATCCTAGTCTCCTACTGACCTTAACAAGGTATGTTCCAATTTTCATAATTTTCCATATTAAATTGGTATTTAATATAATTTAAAGTAGTTAAGGCTTTAAGTCAAATTACACATGAACTACCCTCAAAATGATTCTTCATGCTACATGAAAATTATCAGTAAGGTAATATCCCATATCAAGGTGGTTCACGGAGTCCCATGACCCTAGGGTGTCATTTGGCCTACTAAATCATCATTGTTATATAATTACCAAATTGCCACTATAATTAGGAAAAATAGTATTTCACTTCTGAAAATTCTACAAAAATTACCAAGTGTCCATATGGGGACCTAGAGTCCTCTGCCAAATTATTGTGTCATTACCATGTGATTTGATATTTTACAATGATTAAACATCCAAAAGTAGCAATTACCAATTTCTACATGAGGTACTTGAATTATAAATCTACAAGCTTCCAAACTGTTGTCATGTGCATATACTAACATAAAAAAAACAGATTTCCAAGTATCGTAACATTGCCCGATGATTTGATATTTTAAAAGGATTTAATACTCAAGTGGTGTAAATTCCAATTCCTACATGAGGTACATGAAATATAATTCTATGAGCTTCAAAATAGTATTTCACTTTTTTTTCTGCCGACCACCTTGTTATTTATAGCTTTGTTCATTAAAATAACACTATAGGAGAGTAATCAATTAGCAGGCAGAGTATTAGAAAGAAGGGGAAATTTCCATAACAATTATATCCATAGAAGGAAAGTATTCATTCAGATTTCAAATAGTGTCCATAATGGACTTAATCAAATTAGCCAATAATTCATTAGAGGAAAAGAATAATTTAGAACAGCTATAAAGAATAATTTGATTCCATATAAATCAGATCTATGAAAGAAGGAAAGAGATCTGGCAATTTTTGAATTAATCATAGAAATCGACGTGCGTCGATTACTATTCGACGTAAGCGTCGAATTCGTCCTGGCTGGACGTCGAGAGAAGAATAAGGAAGGTGCGTCGACTAAGGTGCGTTGACTTCTCAAGATGCGTCGACTAGAAGTCAGAGCTACGTCGACATAGGATACGTCGAATTCTTCTTAAAGTTACTTTGACTCATTCTGAAAGGAACGTCGATATCACTTCGACGTTGCGTCGAATACTATTCGACGCATATTTACTTAACCTTGATTTTCCTTTCTTAGAATTCATATTCAACTTAATTTCAGGTGTTAAGAGAAATCATTTTCCCAACAATCTCCCCCTATTTGTCTTAACCCTATTTAGAGGGAAATTGTACTAGCATCACAACATTTGTAGAGAAAAGAAATATGTCAATCAAGCAGAAAAGAAATTGGAAAGAGAGATTATATAACCAAATTTTCTAGAATTATATAAACAGACTTCATGTTCATACCAATTTGTATTTAACTATAGGGTAAAGTATATCAGTATTATTTTCAAACATTACTCAGGAGGGGTAGGAGGAGTCTTTCTCTTTCTCTTGAATACTACTGTTTTAGGAGAGGGGGGTTTCTCCTTCTCAGTTGCAGGAAGTTCACATAGCTCCCCCTGAGCAGATTTCTCCCCCTGGGATGGAACTTCCTTTGATCCTTCTACATATTCAATTTCTTTATCATCTTCAGCTCCAGCTGTACCTGGCTCCTTAGCTCATACTTCAGCCAACACAGCATCTGGCTGTCCTTTTTCATTTTCAGCTTCATTCATAACAGTATCCAGCTCCCCCTGAGTTTCAGTTTCTTTATTTTTCTTACTATCTGCCACATTTTCCTTTTCAGCTTCATTGTCTGCTCTGCTTGCCTCCCCTTGTAATAGTATCACTTGATTGTCTGTTCTGCTTGCCTCCCCTTGTAATAGTATCACTTGATTTGCAGCCTCTCTTGCTATATTAAGTACCTCTATTATTTGTTCTTTAGAGTGTAGCTCAGGTACAACTTCATTTCCAATTGTCTTGAGAAGTGCAAGACTATCATCTTTTGAGCAAGGAGGGGACTTGTGAGAGAGAGATTTAGGATTGGAGAGCTTCTCTTCATCTAGATTCTCCCCCTTCTTGACCTTCCTAGCCAGGGAGGTTAAGAAAGACCTGGTCACTCTAGAGGAAGAGAGAGAGGTCTTCAGATTTTTCACAGAGGCACTGACCCCATCTATTTGGGTGTGCATATGAAGGATGGAGGAATGAATCTGGGAGCAGTGTTCATCCAGCATTGCTTAGAATGTTTGAGCTGCTGATGCAATGCACTGAGTAAGGAGAGCTTCAGTGGATGCACATGGTTCATGTTGTGGTTGGTGATGAGGAGAGAGTGGTGGAGGAGGTGATGAGGGTGGAGAAATGTTAGGTTATGTATGAGGTATTGGTGATAATGGAGGTAAAGAGGATGAGAAAGTATGAGGAGGAGGAGATGGAGAAACTGCTGTTTGAAGAGCAGGTGTTTGAGAAGAGGTAGGTAGAGTAGGAGTTGTGAGGGTGGTAGAGACTATTGGAGTGGATGATGGTGGTAGAGAAGGATTGTCTCTTTGAGGAGGAGGAGGAGGAGGAGGAGAAGATGGATGAACAGGAGAGTTAGGAGGAGAGGGAGTCCTTTCAGGAATGGAACCAGGCTTAGGGATTTGCCTGGTCCACTTGGAGAATAGAGTTATTGACATTCTTTTCCTTGGAGGAATGGGGATTCCTTTTGACCTACAGAGGTCAGAGAAGGAGTGGAAGAGTACTTGACTCATTATCCTCATATATGCATTTTCTTTGTGTGAGTATTTGGAGCCTATCATCTTGAGCAAGCATGAGGCCCAGTCCACCTTCTTCTTCAGCACAAGGGCCCCCATGATGTTCAGTTGCTGCTTGGGTACTGCATCATGGGCTGAAATTTTGCATAGTAGTATCTTTCCTACTACATCTGCTAGCAGTCTGTACTCCTCAGAAAAGTCTATTTTCTTTAGATGGATTGGTTTATCCTTTTAAATCTTCATGGTGGTTAGCAGATGCTTGATTTCATCAGGTGTGAGGTCTATAGATTCATCACCTAATAAGGGAATGATGAAGACTTATGAGGTTACTCTTTAGAAATTGATTTCCTTTCCCCTATTTTATTTGAACAAAGATAATATTAGGATATACCTGATGGAAGATCAAAGGTGGTCCTAATATGTTCTGCAGAGATTGAGACTGGTGTCTCATAGATTGTTCCCTGGATTTCTCCTTGTTCAGATATCTGAACATGAGTCATCAGCTCAGTGAGCTCTGTTTCCAGGAGCTTGCATCTTGTGGAGATGAGTTTGTCCAATCCAGCTTTAGTGAAGAGAGCTATGATGTTCTTATAATTTTCTGCAGCGGCTTGGAAGGAGTCGAGGTCAATGTCGAAACCAGAGTTTATCTTGGGAGCCATTTTAGGTCAGTGAAAGAGAGGAGGAAATGGCTGGACTAAAGAGCAAGAAGGATGAAGGATGCAGAGTAGTGAAGGCTTCTAACTGAAGAGTCTTTTTAAGTTAGGTGAAGCGTCGAAACGGGACTCAATTTGAGGCTTATTCGGTACTTCAGTGGATGTGACTGAAAATATTATAGTATTGCCGCTCGTTTTTATGAAGTCGACGTTATGATGAATGGAATTCGACGTGAGCGTCGATATAGTCTGATTTGGGATGATAGGGTTTCCTATCGACGTATGCGTCGATTGGAGTCGACGTATGCGTCAATTTCACTTATTGAGTTGAGTCATCGACGGTGCGTCGATTAGAAGTCGACGTGACTTTTGATTTTCCTGAAGAATTTTAGGTGTTTATTTCTTTTTATCTCTTCCTAGTTCTAAGTCAGTCTTGGACTAATTTTTACAGATAGTTTGATTGGTTGTGCCAACATTGTTTGGCAAGGTGGCTAGTTTTGTTACATATATGGCACTTGATTATCTTATTCTTATGATAATTTGAGTTTAGAGAAGGATAGAAGGGTTGATTAGGATAGAAAGTTTGATTAGGATGGGAATTTAGGTTACCAGGTTTAGGGTAGAAATTTTGGTTAGGATAGGGGTGTTGATTAGGATGGAAATCATGGTTAGGATGAATGGATCCTGAATGGGAATTATAGAAGGTTTTTGGAGGATAGGCATTTAAGTTGCTCTGAATTTTTGTGCGTCGATATCTATTCGACGCATGTTGATAGTTGCTTCGATTTATATTCGGCGCTTTCTCTCAATAGCGTTGATCTGATATCGACGTATGGAAAAAGTTACGTCGATTGGAAGTCGCCGTACTTTAATTCAAGCGTCGAGTAGAGGTCGAGGCATCAGAGAGGTTGCATTGAGTAAAAGTCGATGCACTATCATTCATGCGTCGATATAAAGTCGACGCAACTGTATCTTCATACATTTTCTTTTTCCCTTTTTCTGATTTTGTTCTTTTATGTATTGTTTCTTTTGGCTTAGTTGCTTCTTCAGATGAAGTTTGAGAGTCATCAGCTGAATAATATGATGTTTCATCAAATTGTTTTATTTCCTTGAGGGAGTCTTCTTCCTTATTTAGTGAGTCTTTTTCTTGGTTTGATTTGATGGGTTTTGTGAATTTTACAGGGATCATCCAAGCAGGTTTGTTGGATGGAACTTGGCTGGTTGAGGGATCAGCCCCTAGACCAAGATTTTTATGTCTCCTTGTTTGTTGTTCAGTGATTTCCTTGAGAGTTTGGCTTCTCATTTTTATTGATTCTTCAAAAGCTTTTGCCTAGGATACCTTATCCTTAAGGAGCTGGTGTTCTATTCTAGCCCTTTCTACCTCCTTTTATATGATGTTAGCCCTTAATTCATAATTTTTAGAGCAATTAACTTCTCTATTTCTCTGGTTTTTAGCCACATTGATTTGTTCTTTTAGATCTTTAATTTCTTATGTAGCTTTTAGTTGATCTAGACACATTCCCATAAAATCATTTCTAAAGTTATCACTTTGAAAATCTATTTCATCAAACATGCTTACCTCATCCTTATCCTCAGATTCCTCTATGAGAATAAGGCTATCTTCTTTTT
The DNA here is from genome assembly GCA_033032865.1 of Dactylorhiza incarnata. Classification (NCBI taxonomy): domain Eukaryota; kingdom Viridiplantae; phylum Streptophyta; class Magnoliopsida; order Asparagales; family Orchidaceae; genus Dactylorhiza; species Dactylorhiza incarnata. Next base: position 1,117,597 of record JAWHQI010000205.1, on the reverse strand, counting down.
CATCTTCAGAAGATATGCTTTCTTCTGATCCTGTCTCACTTCATGATTTAGCACCATCATCATTCTTTGAGCCTTCAAGGGCCATCAAGCATAGATCTTCTTGCTTAGGCTCTTCATTGTCACTCTTAGAAGAGGAGCTGTCCTCAGAGTCTGTATCACTCCGCGCTTCTGCTATAAAGCCTCTTTCTTTCTTCTTCCCCTTTTTCTTGAGATCTTCCTTTTTCAGATCTTTCTTTGTCTCAGCATTTTCTGGACATTCTGGGGCAATATGTCCAGGTTTCCTGCAAGAATAACAAATAATTTCTTTAGTAGGAGTTTTGTCATACCTTGATTTTGACTCTCTCCTTCTTAATCCATCTGTCCTGACCCATTTCTTTAATTTTCTGGCTAGGAAACTGAATAGTTCTTCTTTAGTGATAGAGCTTCGTTCTTCTATTGCTTTTAATGCAATGTTCCTGTCTTTTGAAGAAGTTGGAGTGTTTTCTTTTCTCTTCTTCTCTTCTCTGGTTTTCAGCAGTTGCTCATTGGATCTGAGTTTTCCTAAGAGAGCATCTGTTGAAATTTCCCTTTGTCCTATTGTGTCTCTTATTGCCCATATCCTTGAGTCCCATGAACTTGGGAGACTCATCAGCAATTTGTCATTGATCTCTGTGAGAGAGATTTCTCTATCCAAGTCCCTTAGTTGATTGATGATCAGACTGAATATGTCATACATCTCAGAGATGCTTTCTTCATTCTTGGCTTCTGCTATAAAGCCTCTTTCTTTCTTCTTCCCCTTTTTCTTGAGATCTTTCTTTTTCAGATCTTTCTTTGTCTCAGCATTTTCTGGACATTCTGGGGCAATATGTCCAGGTTTCCTGCAAGAATAACAAATAATTTCTTTAGTAGGAGTTTTGTCATACCTTGGTTTTGACTCTCTCCTTCTTAATCCATCTGTCCTGACCCATTTCTTTAATTTTCTGGCTAGGAAACTGAATAGTTCTTCTTCAGTGATAGAGCTTCGTTCTTCTGTTGCTTTTAATGCAATGTTCCTGTCTTTTGAAGAAGTTGGAGTATTTTCTTTTCTCTTCTTCTCTTCTCTGGTTTTCAGCAGTTGCTCATTGGATCTGAGTTTTCCTAAGAGAGCATCTGTTGAAATTTCCCTTTGTCCTCTTGTGTCTCTTATTGCCCATATCCTTGAGTCCCATGAACTTGGGAGACTCATCAGCAATTTGTCATTGATCTCTGTGAGAGAGATTTCTCTATCCAAGTCCCTTAGTTGATTGATGATCAGACTGAATATGTCATACATTTCAGAGATGCTTTCTTCATTCTTCTTTTGGAAGTTCTCATATTAAGAGATCAGTAGAGCCTTCCTATCTTTTCTTTCACCAGCACTTCCTTCTACCATCTTTATGAGAGCCTCCCAAATTTCTTTGGCTGATTCACACTCAACAACCCTTTAAAAGATTTCATCAGAGAGGGTTGAGACCAGAATATTTACAGCTTTTGCATCACATGTTCCTGCCTTCTTCTCTTCAACTGTCCACTCAGCCTTTGGGACAAGTGTTTGAGTCACTTCACCACTTGAGTCTTTTCTATAAGGCTTGGGGGGACCTGTCAAGATAACATTAAATAAATCTTCATCAATAGAATTCATATAAATCATAATTCTTTTTTTCCAAACTGCAAACTTCTCAAGATTGCACATTGGTGGTCTGGTGGAAGCATAATCTTTGATTTGTGCCATGTGTAAATAAATATTTTTCAGAAATATATATATATATAATAAGAGGTAGGATCTTTTTTGATCAAGGAGTTATCCTTTTTAGATCAACCTAGCTCTGATACCAATTGAAAGTCCACAGTTAACCTCACTAGAATTCTCTAGCGGGGGATGAATAGAGATTTAAAATATTTTTGTGCAAAGTTAATAATTATATATATATGGGTGTAGTGATCACAGATTAGAGCTTCCCACACACCAACAAAAATTAAACAAGTAAAGAAAATAAATGCAAGAAGAAAAATCACAGCACAACACAAAGAAATATAGTGGTTCCCCAAACTTTGGGTAGTCCACTCTTCTACCCCCTTGGTAGGAAATTCACTATCTTGCACTGAGTCATTTGATAAGGAGACTCTTAGAACCACCCTGAGTCTTTTGATAAGGAGACTCTTAGAACCAACTGAGTCTCTTGAAAAGGAGACTCTTAGAACCAGTACAACTGAATTTTTTGAAGAGAGATTCTAAAAACTCTTTTACAGTATTTGAAAGTGAAATAAAGGTAAAGAAGAAAGAGAGATAATTAAAAGACAAGAAGGAATCTTCTTCCTAGCAAGAAGATTGGAAGCACAAGAAGTAGTGAATGAAATCTCTCTTCTATAGTGAGAAGGAGATTGTAGGCCTTTTCTCTCTTTTGTGAGAGCTATCAGAGTTTGCAGAAGTATGGCTTCAGAGTGAGAAGGAGAAGGAAGCTTGATCTTTGCTGCAACACTATTTCTCAATTTTCTCTTTTCACTTGGGAGCTCTTCCTCTGTTTCAAATGTAAAATGGTGGATCACTACTTTTTTTTTTCTGCAGACCACCTTGTTATTTATAGCTCTGTTCATTAAAATAACACTATATGAGAGTAATCAATTAGCAGGCGGAGTATTAGAAAGAAGGGGAAATTTCCATAACGGACTTAATCAATAGAAGGAAAGTATTCATTCTGATTTCAAATAGTGTCTATAATAGACTTAATCAAATTAGCCAATAATTCATTAGAGGAAAAGAATAATTCAGAATGTCTATAAAGAATAATTTGATTCCATATAAATCAGATCTATGAAAGAAGGAAAGAGATCTAGCGATTTTTGAATTAATCATAGAAATCGACGTGCGTCGATTACTATTCAACGTAAGCGTCGAATTCGTCCTGGCTGGACGTCGAGAGAAGAATAAGGAAGGCGCGTCAACTAAGGTGCGTTGACTTCTCAAGATGCGTCGACTAGAAGTCAGAGCTACGTCGACATAGGATACGTCGAATTCTTCTTAAAGTTACTTCGACTCATTCTGAAAGGAACATCGATATCACTTCGATGTTGCGTCGAATACTATTCGACGCATATTTACTTAACCTTGATTTTCCTTTCTTAGAATTAATATTCAACTTAATTTCAGGGGTTACGAGAAATCATTTTCCCAACACAAGGTCCTATGACCATGCATTTCATTTTATTAAGGAAAGGGTGGCTATTTCATTTACTAGGAAGAAAAAAATACTTAAATACCTCTAAAAATTCTCAATAAATTAACTAAGTCATTTTATGCTCCTACAAACATATCTCCAAAGTTCTGAGCCAAGGCAAGAACATTTGCTCCCATGCCCTTCACAAGTCTCACTTTGCACCCTTAAGGGTTTACCCTTACGGTTTAGGGTCACACCACCCTAATGGCTCCAAATGGACCACTAGGGTGTGCCACATGCCTGTGTATATCCATACCTACATAGCCCTCATGCTGGGAGGAGGCTAACACACTCAACTCCTCAAAATGGCTTAAACCCTAATATGACCCTTAAAGGCCCTCATTAGGGTTTCCCATTTTCCATATCAAATAAACTCCAAATGGAGTGAAATTTTAGGTAGGCACTGCTCATATACCAAAGAGCATGCCACCAATGTTTGGTGCCATTTGGACATCATATGCTCCAAAAAGCAAATTAATTTAAATATTCTAACTACCACAAAAACTCTATGTAAAATTGACCACCAAGGGCTATCCCTTTGGAAGGGGGTGCTCCTAGGGTATACCAACCCATGGTTAAAAGCACAGCTCCAAAGAATGAAAGGTTTGACCTAGGTAATTATTCTAATGGACTGACCTAGTGTAGGACCAGTCCTAGTAAAACAGCTCCCTAGGGGGTTGTAGGTCACCAAATGACCCAAACTTAAGGCCAAATGAAATTTAAGACCAAGGCCTACAACTTTCATGTTGGGCACGTTTTCTAAATCAGCCATTAAGTGGCCTTAATTTCTATTTGAAGTGGACTGATCAAATGAAGGCAGAAATTCATACTATAGCATTAAATAAATAAAGGATAAATGAGATCTGCACAGATCTTAAAGCAATTCCAAGGGCATTCAGATCGTCTTCCTCCTTGAGCCGACGGCCAGGATTGGTCTCGACACGGGCCATCTTTTTCCTCCTTTTCCCGGCCACCTGGTGGCCACCACGGCCGGCCACCACCGCCACCACCTTCGTGGTGGTCGGGGCTACAACTCCCGACGACATGGCGGCCGGAGGAGGCGTTTTCCGGCGATCCTGGGTGTCACAAATCTAGCCGAAAACCATGGATTTCAGAGATGGATCCAGGCTCAATTGAGCCCGATCCTTCAGCATTATGAGATGAGAAGCTAGCATGGATGGAGGGGAGGAGAAACGAACCTAGAGTGGAGCTTGGCGGTGGCGGCGGCGGCGGTTGGCCATGGAAATGCCTTGCTCCGGCGATCCTGCTCACAGCCACGATTCTCCACCAAAGGCTTTGCTCCAAAGGTCGATTCCGACTGCTCTCCACCTTCTGAAGCTAATAGGATGGATAGATTGGGGTGGGGAGGAGTGTATACCCGGTTTTGAACTTGGGTGCTCACGTGATTGCATGGTTATCCCATGGCTGCCACCCCCTGCTACCTCCTGTTCCTCCAGCAATCAGCCTGGACATTTCCCAAGCCCCAAGAGTGATTGGCTTGGGTGTAAAGGGTGGCCAAGCTTTTGCTTTTCTCTTTTTGTCCCCTTACACTCTCTCCTCCTTTTCTCTTAATTCAAATGTGGTGACATGGACTCACCTAGGTTTAGCCAGCTGCCATGGTCATCCTGGTCATCAATTGATGTGGGGCCCTAAGGCTTGATTTGGTTCAAGTGTATGAGGGCTAAGCCACTTAAATTGGGCTATGTTGACCATGATTGACCTAGAGTTGACTTTGACTTTGACTTGGTCAACATGATGAGTGGGATGGGCCCACTTTATGGTCTTGGGTCCCTTGTCACTACCCAATGTTGGTTGGTCCATGGTGGGGCTCCAATTGGTTCAATTTAATCAAAGGGTGTAGATTTGACCAAAATTGGGTGAAGTTTGACTTTGGTCAATTGGGGTCAATTGGTCCCATCATGAGGGGTCTTTTTGGTCCAATGGGTTCCTTAAAGTGTTTAGGGTGTGGTGGTAAGGTCATTTTGAACATGTTGGGTCAATTGAACCCTAATTGACGTAGTTTGGTTAATGTTGACCTATTGTTGACTTTGGTCAATTTCATGCAATTGGGTCCCACCCAAGTGCAATTCTCAAGGTAATGGTCTTCCTTAGTGGTTAGGGTGGTATGGGGGAGGTCAATTTGGTGAATTGAGGGTCAATTGGCCTAAGGTAGTGGTATTGGCCTAAGTTGATTTTGTGCCCTTTGGTGTGCACTTAGCACACTCCACTTGGTCCAAGGGCCTTAGTGGCCACTCAGCACACCACCCATGCCCTAATACCAACTAGGGGTCTAGAAGGATTGGGGATGTTACAAATCCCAATAAACAAAAAAATATTTCGTCCTCGAAATTCAGGTTCGGGTCCACGGGTTGCAAGCACTTATTAGAGTAAAGGATTTCCAAGACGATTAATTTGCACCCGAGGTGAAGAGTTCCGGGAAACATTGTTGTATGAAGTCCAAGGGCACCCAGCTGTGCTCCTCTTGCCCATGATTGAACTGTAATAATCGGACATCAGAGCCTCCTTCCACGGAAGAACTCGGACCTCTACTATAAGATAACTTAAACTGAAGCAACCTCTTTACCAAGACTTATCATGGCACTTCTACCATTCCTCGCTAAGATTGTCGGCAATATTCCCACTAGGGGTTAATTGAAGTCTTAACCCGCCGCTCAGACCATCGTGTCATTAATCACAACGCGGGTTCTACTTGCTCCATCCCGGTAATAAATAGGAAATAAATACTACTAAATCAAAACAAGCTAACCAGGTGTGGGTGTTAACAAAATTACTACACCCCCTGGAGGAGGATCTATCTGTAAAACATAAGGCCCTACATAGTTAATTTATACTATCATGTCGCGCTAGATAGCACCGAAGTTCTTCTAGTTCAACTTAACTTCATAAGGTTATATTCACGAACCATGATTACATAATATTCTGCTCATAAACCGATTGGCCAGGACGTGGTCGTTTAGCCAACCGACATTGTCTATTCCGATTCTTCACCACCACCTACACCAAGAGACCTTATCTCTTGACATATGGGGTCTCTGCTAATAAACCGTTTCTGACTCTGCGGATACAAGGCCAGGTTTATCAGCTACAAACTAATAACATAAACTTGATTACACTTGGGCCAGAATCTCTTATGTCCTACGAACGTTACATGAGGTTAACGCTTCCTCCCGTTAAACAAATGCAAATAACCTCCATGCTTTCCTTGAGGAACATAACGTCTGCAGTTTAAAAAGATGTTCGTGAAATGACTCCCATCAACATTCCATATCCATTTGGTTCATAACTCACGAGGGTAAAACCCTTTTTATCATGACATGAATTGACACAAATTGATTTCAACATGAAGGGTGTCTCATTAAAACCCATTAATCCTCAAGAAGTTTCACCATTTATATCTGGAAATCAAACCTGTCTCCCTTATTCTTGAATCTTCCTGACTGGAATTATAATGTTTTGGGAGAAATTGTAAGTTCCGGCTCTTAAGATCGGAGGATCGTATGTAAATTATATATCTTCAATATATCATTCGTCTAATTTCACTTTAGATTCCCAATATCGAGTGGGCTAAACTTTTAAAGCCAAGTAGTCTCATCTCACTTAAGCTATAAATTATGAATTAAAGGATTCATCATAACGACCCTTCTCTTAGTTGTGTCGTTCAAAGTTACATTGATAAATCTCATTAAGTAATCTTAATAATTTCAAGTGGGAGTGATAGAAACAACAACTAACCGTTTATTTTAACTCTCTAATCCTCAACATTTTAGTACATGATGGTCGTTGCCATTTTTCCCCGAGATCCGAACATAGTAAGATTCTCCATCTTAGCCCTAAGTAGTTTACACCATCATATACTAAGATCCCAAGAGTCACATTCCTAAGCTCTCTGGTTGTGCATAAACCAAATCTAAGAGTAAAAAGATCTTAACTAAATTTTCACCAAGGAGAGGGCTTGAATTTTAATTAAAAATACTATCTGAGAATTACCTTTGAGAGCCCTGAAGTGTAAGCCACTCTAGTTATAATTTTACTTGCGAAACCTTGATTCCAATCCTCAAAATTTCACGATGTGACACATTTATCCCAAGCTACTAAACCTGATATTCTTCTTATTTTCATCACTTGATTGAAACGAGGCATTTGATCGGACGTCAGTGTTTATTAATTGATTCCGGTAACTCTACAAATCGATGTCTCGAGATTAAGAAGGTGTGTTTACAACAACACACTAGTAAGTTTGTTACGATAAACTGATTATTTCTTATGGTCATGAGAACTTATAACTCAGTCTTACTTCTATCCAATCTAAATCTCACTTGGTCCTGCATTGAATTTGCCGCTAATGACATCCTTCCCTTGTGACCGGTAAGAGCTTGATAACCAAACGTCCTTATAAAAGACAAGACAACATTGCTTGGATCAGGAAGTTAGTGGAATTCCCTAAATTCTTAACCTGACTTTCTTGATTCCGAGAGTCTTATGCCCATACACTGGACAACCATTTACGTATACTCAAATGATTAACAAGTTGATCACTTTTGTCGACTTAGAATCGACCTTGGAGCAATAAGATGAGTACACACTCACTCTTGAAGTGTACCATTCACTTAACTTGCCAGTATAACTATAGCGATCACAACTTGGTATAAACAATCCCTGCTATTTAAGGTGAAGTAATTCTCCAAGGGTCTCAAACTTCTAAGGAGGGTTGGTCCACAAATCAAAAGCGTATGAATAAGATCCTGTCATCACCTGAGTATCATTGAGTACTCCAAACCTCGAGATTACTACGAAAATGTCATAACCTTTTCTAAACAAAGTCTAGGGGGCAATCCAAGTCGGTATTTTATTGGCCCAATAAACAAAAGGATAAGCCCCTACCGATTTGGGCTAAGTCTTTTTAGTACTTCTACTGTATATTCATCTTACATCCGTACCTAAACTTTAGGGCATATAATCTCTGACTTGGTGTTCCACCCTGAGACATATTGTTATGATAAGACTTAGGCTCCCAATGTTATAAATTATGCTAACTTTTCCGAGTTCCCTATATGATTAACTAGGAAAGGGGCCTTTTTAAAACCAAAAAAATTCAAATTCTAATTCGACCTCTGGTATTTTATGGTGGTTGTCTCAACGTACTGTAATGGGAAGTATCAAGTTAAGGTAAGGGGGTTATGCTTATGGGTCTTCTATTTCTCTAAAGAAGACTACAGACACCCGATCTCCTCGAGATGGTCCTACCATTTGATAGTAAAGCGTAACCCTCAGCGTGAAAGTCTCAACGTCAAGACTTAAACTAACTTCTTCCCTTAGCCACGTTGGGTATCCTTAACCTTCAACCAAATCTAGACCCGAGGTCGCTCTATAGACTAGGATGCGTCACTAAATTGTCTAAGTAAGTCAAAATTTGACCTAACTTGCTGCTTAGTGGACTGTTTTATGTGATTTCATACATGGGCACACCACAACTTCCGCTGCATAGTTTGTCCGCAAACTACACTCGAGCGGGGTGACCCAGTATGTTGTGGACTGTTTTGTTATGATCGTTCGTTCTCTGATACCATTTGTAAGATCTCTTTTTTTCCAAAACCTGCTCGCGTACTTGAAAACTCGAACCTCTCCCGCATCGCACGGTTGAGGTGGATCTTTGCCCAGAATCGCTGCCTTGCGGTGTCACCAACACACGGGTTGGCTAACACCGCTCAGCACCAACCCTGCCGGCTATACGATCATAAGTAAAATATGCCAAAAGAAGGCATGTCAACAATCACAGCATCATATATATATATAATGAAAACAAAAAGTCCAAAAGAGAAGTACAAGCAAAAAGGGGCTTATGCCTGATACAAAACCAACGTAATGTAAAATCTCTCTCTCTCTCTACAACATGCGGAAACTACAACAAAACTCTCAAAATGCGGAAGTCTAACTATCTAGTCATCAACCTGTGGCGTCGTGGTAGTACGCTGCATTCTCTGCTCAGGTCCTACCATCTCGTCCAGCTGCGCGCGGGACAACTCCGTCTCCTCGGACTCCTGCGGTCACACCGACCGTTAGTCATAAAGACTAAGTCATTTTGTCCTCGCCTCCCCCCACATCTCCTAGGTACCGAGTGAGAGGAAGAAGCGGAGGACAAACAAGGGGGTAAACAAGAAGAGTGATGTGGCACTAACTAGCAGTACATAAATATAATTAGTAGAGCTGACAGTAACAAGGTAAATAGCATGTAAATAAGTGCGGTAAATAGTAAACAAGTAAGTAATATAGTGAACAATAAGTAAGTAAAGGCGGTGCAGTAAGTAAAACTAAACTACCATCACAGATTCGTACCTTAACTTATATGAACGCCCATACGACATATAAGTTAAGATGTCCAGGTAACCCATCATATAAAAGAGCCCATACTAATTTATATGATGGGGTATGCATATGTGCGTTAAGATATGCTATGTTTATGATGTGTATTATACAACTATGGAATGCAACTCACCCACACGACACCATGCGCACAGACCTTTATAGTTCCCAATTTGTTTGAAAGGAAGCAAACCTTTCGGGTACCGACCGTCGTGGCTCACGGTGGCAGTGGATCGGGCACTCCACATCCTAGGCGGGTATGGTCACTACCAATCCTAGACCTCATGTACGCCTCAACGCTAAGAACACAATAGCGGAGCTCCTGCATACTCTTGCTGGAATCCACCAGACTTTAAGGTCGGGGTGGGTTATTAGGGATGGTCCTCCAGACCGCCGTACTCAAACTTACCGGCCCTCTAAACCTCACCTGAGTCAACGTACTACCGTCGGTGACACGACTCGCCTAGTACCGAAGACTCGCCACTATTTGCATAAGAAACAGGTGTTAACAAGTCCACCCGAGCTTCCGGCTCAGGGTCTAACCCACAAGCTGATTCAACCCATCTCCTTCCCGGAAGAGATCCATACTAGATTGCAGACCTACTTAGGCTGCTCTTGCCTATAATTTAGTTAGTGTTATAATTAGGGTGAATCTTGGACTTCCCGTGGTGTACTCCATAAGGGGCCCCTATCGGTACTACGGATCAATGGGCTCAGCCCCACTATCCTCCTCAAGACAATTTCTTTAGTTGGTGATTAACGTTTGGTTCACCCATCATCATTTCATATAGTTAAAGTGACTTAGCTCATCTCCCGTCCTACCCAAACGGGGTGGACGTGTAACACCCCAAAGATCGTGGTTCAGCGAGGTAGGCGGAATGGTAGTGTTGCGCTCGGGATAGGCTCAAGATTCCAGATCAGGTCAATGTGCACGACCATTGTCCTCTTCGCGCACGACCAGTGATCGTGCGCCAATGATCGTGCGTAACCCGCAAAGAATCGGAGTTCTGTCTCGGCTTATGCGCACGACCATTGTCCTCTTCGCGCACGACCAGTGATCGTGCGCCAGCGATCGTGCGTTAATTCAGAAGAAAATCGAGTTCTGTCTCGGACACTGCGCACGACCATTTCCCTCTTCGCGCACGACCACTGACCGTGCGCCTGTGATCGTGCGCCCTGTATATTCTGCTCCGCGATTTTGAGCGGAGAAGAAGATCGGACCGTCCAAATCTTTTGGAAATTGATCCAACGGCTAGGTTTAGTTGCGGGAGACTATTAGGGCTGATGAGAGGGGGTTAAACCTCATATTCTCTAAGCCATTCTCTCTTCAAACCCTAGAGAAAGAAGGAGGAGCCAAGGAAGAAGAAGGGAGATTCTGCCATTGACGGAGCTCCGGAGCTCCGATTCGCGAGCCGTTTCCAGATTTGGAGAGTGCAGCCCGGTGCGGTCGTTTCCCTCCGTCTAGAATCTCGGATCCATGGCGAAAAAGAATGCTCCTAGGGTAACGATTTCTTCTCCCGTTGTTTGGACTTGTCTTTTGTCCTCTCCTTCATTTCTCTATGCTTGCATGAGGAATCCCTTTCACCAAATGGGTGAAGTGTAGGATTTCCTCAAGTTCTTCGGAACTCCGGGTCGATTGTGTCCGTCCCCGGCATATTGCATGTAGAAAATCCGGTAGTCGTGCGGATTTAGGCATTGTGTGTGAAGCCTATTCGTGGTCGCGAGCCCGAATCGGTGATGCTTGATTTGCGACGTTGCATTTAGGTTAAGCCTAGAATGCATGCCGGAGAATGACTTTGTGATATATGCGATAGTATTGCGGGATTTAAGCGTAGGCATCTTGTGAAGATCCTAACGGAAGCCCCATGCTTTGCGAGTGGTTGAATGCAAACCTTCACCACTAGAATTGTTGAGGAGTGGTCTTGTACCTCCTTTTTGGTTACGTATAAAGCCCTAACGATCCCTCATGCCCTCCGGCCGAAAGGCGGAGTCGGGTCTTGAGTCGTTACAAAGTAAACTTGTAAGGCTTGGGTGTTGTAACTTATGTTTTGTGTAGCACTAGCGAGTGTTAACCCTTACGGGCCGAGGTGATGTCATACCCGCATCGTGTGTTCAATCGATGACAAGAGCACGGGAATTGGCTGAACTGAACCCGTTTCCAGGCGTGGCGGTAGGGGGATTTATCTCTTGTAAACCCGAACGACCTTGGGAGAGGTTGGGAAGGGCGTCTTGCCTAGACCGACCAAAAGCTCTTTTCTATCTAGAGTTTCCGGACTCATGATGGTTTTGGTGCTCGAGAAGAAGTACCTTTGGTGCATGCCTTGTGAGCATGGAGCGTGCGGTTGTGTGTACCCACGTTTGTGATGAATTGATGTTGTTAGCCTCATGCGGTTGTTTAGGCGGTTGTGGGAACCTTCGGGTGAACCCAACCAACATCATGTGCATACCTAGGTTCCTTTCTTTTGATGCTCAACCTAGAAGATTGATTGTGCTTGAAACCTCACCTTGTGTAGTTGCACTTTCTTTATATTAGTACTTGTGCTAGTATGGCTTGCTTGCAGGGTAGAATCTCCGCCACCCCGGGAAAGAGGTGGGGTCGTTATAATTTGGTCAGCTGTGCTGACCGTTACTTTGTTTGCCACCGCTTGGTTGAATGTCTTATGCAGGTGCAGGTGAGCATAGCGGGAAATAGCGGGCGGTGGCCCCTTTTGCTGAGTTGGCCCTTGAAGGCCAGCCTCCTTTTTTTGCTTTTTCATGTATGGCCGGCCTGCGTGCCGATGTATGCTTATGGAGTTTTGTGCATTGGATGAATGTAAGGCCTTAAGGCCGTAACTCTTATTCTGTATACATTCCTATGATAGTGGACAATTCTCTTTGAATGGTTTATTTAATGCTTCCGCTTACGTTTTGTACTCTCGTTTAGTTGTTACTTTTCTGGTTATCACCTTTTAACTCCTAGCTAGTGTGGTTTGTATGGCGTGGGGTCCCGGCCGGACCTGCTGTTATACTCTTCGTACTGACAGGGTGTTACAATTTGGTATCGGACTTAAGGCATCGATCCGTAGTTTAGCGAATTCGGGACGAATTCCTTCTAAGGGGTGGTGTGCACGGGATGTGCATTCACCTAAAACGACAAAAACTAATAAGAATGTCCACTTAGGAATGGAAAAACATACTTGTTTGCGGAACCTGAGCGTTCCATGATTGTTGTTTTGCTATGCTTTCAGTCACTAAATTGTCTCTTACACGATTATAGGTGACTAGGAGTGGTGCGGGGCCGTCTCAACCCCGTAACACTGCTGAAAGTAGTGGGTCGTCTGAGGTGACAGCGACCACTCCTTCGGCTGAGATGATCAAGTTAGTCGCTGAAGCGGTCTTCGCGATGATCAACACTTAGTCTGGGCAGCTTGCACAGCCTACTACTCCGACTCTGGATGTGGCCCCTGTAACTGTTGCTGTAGTGGAACCTGCGGTAGAACTGAGGGTGGAACGTCGAGTTGTGCAAGTAGTAGTGGGGCGAGCGCGTCACCAGCAATTAAAGTACTTTCTGAGCCTCAACCCTCCATCCTTCGAGGGGACGGAATCCCCTGGGAGAGCTGCTGAGTGGTTGTCAGAGATAAAGAGGACTTTAATGTCTATGCTTATAAGCAAAGATATGTTGGTAACCGTAACCACCTTCCTACTTATAAGAGAAGCAAGACTTTGGTGGGAAGGAGAGTTGTTGCATAAGTTTGGTGGGAGACAACTTTCCGAAATCTCTTGGGAAAGCTTCCATGAGTCATTCCTTCTAAAGTTTCTACCCCTAACTGAGATTCCTGAACTACAAGATCAGTGTTCACACCTAGAGTAGGGAGAACACTCAGTGGATGAGTACCTGATTGAGTTCATCAGTCGGAATCGTTATGAGAGGTCTATGTGGGAAGATGAGGAAACCAAGGTCTACAAGTTCTACAATGGTCTGCGAGATGACCTAAGTCTAATGCTTGTGGGTCCAAAGTTACTCGGCTTCAACGTCTTAGTGAAAACAGCTAAATCTCTGGAAACGGATATGAAGAGTATGAGCCGCGCGAAAGACTTCATTGTAAAGAAGTCAGAGTTTCATGCGCCAGTCTCTCAGTCCAAGTTCGAGTTCAGAAGAAACAAGAGAAAGTTCAACTCTGTGGAAGTTAAGACTGCACGGTGTTCCTTAATTTGTTTCACTTGTGGAAAGGTGGGACACAAAGCCCGAGTGTGTCGAAGTGGTCCCCCAAAAGCAAAAAGCGGAGAAGTGGACTATGCTCGTGCGATGGGTTCAGCTCCTATGGAGAAAGGCAAAGCGGTGGAGTCTTCGATTCCCCAATATTCTCTTACCCAACCGAGAGTCTACTCTTATGGCCAGCAAGAGGTCATTCAGAAATGCGATGTTGCCACAGGTATGGATGATCATCTCCAAATATGATTTATACCCCGTGTGCGGTTAAAGATAGAAATATGTCCACTGTATCTGTTGACAACAAAATTTTATGTCTTGTATTTGTGTGCAATTAGGCCTTGTCCTAATTATCGACTATTCGACGAGAGCTCTGTTGGTGTGGGAGCATCGCTCTCCTATTTGTCTAAGGACTTCGTGTTATGAATCGAATTGTCATTTACCTTAGTCATGGATAGATTGGAGGTAATGCTGCCTAATAGATCTCGAGTGAGCGCGAATAGGAGAAGCTGTGAAAAGGCGCGAAGATGTTCTTCACCTTGTTGAAGGATTCGGGGCCTAAGACCAGTTTTGTGTTGTCCTAGTAGTAGCGGACCAAGCTGACCGAGAGGAACCGTTATCCGATTCCGAGAATCGACGACTTACTTGACCAACAGGTTGGGTCGACGGTATTATCTATGCTTGATTTAAGGTCCGGCTACTATTAGCTTAGTATTAGGGAATGTGATGTTCCAAAGTCAGCGTTCAGTACCCGTTTTGGGCACTATGAGTTCACGGTGATGCCGTTCGGTCTGTCTAATGCACCGTCGGTATTCATGGACTTAATGAATATGGCATTCCGTGAGTATTTGGATCAATTTGTGATCGTCTTCATCGACGACATTTTGGTATACTCTCAATCGGAAGAGGAGCGTGTAGGGCATCTGCACGCAGTTCTGAGCACCTTGAGGAAGAGTCAGCTATATGCCAAGTTCTCCAAGTGCGAGTTTTGGCTACCGTCAGTAGCATCCCTTGGTCACGTCGTTAGTGGAGATGGAATTGCGGTTGATCCGTCGAAGATAGAAGCAATCCGAGCCTGGCCTTTGTTGAAAAACGTAGCAGAAGTCCGAAGTTTCTTAGGACTTGCCGGCTATTATAAGCGCTTTGTGGAAAACTTCTCGAGGATTGCACTTCCTCTCACTAAACTGACTAGGAAAGATTATAAGTTCGTTTGGTCGCCCGAGTGCGCACGAGCTTTTGAAGAGCTGAAGAGCCGTCTGACCACGGCGCCCATTCTATGCTCGCCATGTGGTACGGAAGGCTACGAAATTTATAGCGACGCCTCAGGGAGTGGTTTGGGTTGTGTCCTAGTGCAGTTCGGTAAGGTAATTGCCTACGGCTCCCGGCAGTTGAAGGTTC
Organism: Dactylorhiza incarnata; assembly: GCA_033032865.1. NCBI lineage: Eukaryota > Viridiplantae > Streptophyta > Magnoliopsida > Asparagales > Orchidaceae > Dactylorhiza > Dactylorhiza incarnata. The sequence continues at coordinate 1,102,417 of JAWHQI010000205.1, read as the reverse complement.
ACGAGAGGAATTACCCGGTCCATGATTTGGAGCTAGCGGCAGTGGTATTCGCTCTTAAACTTTGGAGGCATTATTTGTATGGCGTGAAGTTCGACATCTTTACCGACCACAAGAGCCTCAAGTACTTGCTAGATCAAAGGGAGTTGAATATGCGACAGAGGAGGTGGTTGGAGTTCCTTGGGGACTGCACCTTCGACATCAAATATACTCCTGGAAAGGGAAATGTAGTTGCGGACGCGTTGAGTCGTCGGGCTCCCGCTCAAGCAAATTGGATTTTGATGCACGATGAGCGTCTAATCCGTGAGCTGGAAGAAATGGAGATCATTTGCGTTGATAGGAGAGCGTCCACTTCAGCATGCTTGAACTGGACAGAGGTTCAATACGACCTTGCCGACCGAGTTCGACAGGCATTGGAGCTGGATGAGAGCATGAAACGCTAAAGCGGAAACCGTTGACGGGTTAAATGCTGATTTCTCTTTCGAAGATGGCCTTATGTGGAAGAATGGCAGATTGTGCGTCCCAAACGTTGGTACTCTACGGGCGGAGTTGATGTACGAGGCTCATCATACCAAGTACTCTATCCACCCGGGGAGCACGAAAATGTACGTGGTCATGAAGAAACTTTTCTGGTGGCCGGGCATGAAGAAGGACATTGCCCTCTACATGGCCAAGTGCAACACCTGCGCGTTGGTGAAGGTGGGATGTCAACGTCCCGGTGGATTTTTGAAGTCCTTGCCGATTCCGGAATGGAAGTTTGACGATATTTCGATGGATTTCGTGCACGGATTGCCGAGATCGCAGCATGGAAACGACGCCACCTGGGTGATCGTGGACAGACTGACAAAAGTATCGCATTTTATTCCGAACCGGAAGGATGATTCTGTAGAAAAGCTAGCGAAGCTCTATGTCGATAGTATTGTGCGGCTGCACGGTGTCCCTCGTAGCATCGTCAGCGATCGTGACGGGCGTTTCACATCGAAAGGTTGGAGGCTTATCCATGAACTGTTGGGCACTAAATTGAAATTTAGCACGGCCTTCCACCCGCAAACGGATGGACAGACCGAGAGGACCAACAGGACTATGGAGGATATGCTCTGAATGTGCGCTCTAGATTTTGGAAAGAAGTGGGAAGATCATCTCTATATGATCGAATTCGCCTACAATAAAACCTACCAAGCCAGTATAAAGATGGCTCCTTTCGAGGCCCTCTATGGTAAGAAGTGTCGTACGCCGTTGTCTTGGGCAGAAACGGGCGATACTTAGCTATTAAAGCGAAAGGATGTTGAGGAAGCAACTTCGACGATCCGAACTATTCGAGAAAGGCTATTGATTGCCCAGGATAGGCAAGCAAAATATTACAACGCCAAGCATAGGAACCTAGAGTTCGCCGTCGGTGACCGGGTTTACTTGAAGATCAAACCGTTCAAAGGGGTACCAAGGATCCGACGCTTGAAAAAGCTCAGTCGAAGGTACTTAGGACCGTTTGAGATTGTGGAACGTGTTGGTGATGCGGCTTATCGGCTTGCACTATCTGCAGAGCTGAGCGGTCTGCACGACGTGTTTCACATTTCAGTGTTGAGGAAGGCAGTGCAAGAGCCTACTCATATCGTTGCGGTCGGCAAAGTTCCGGTTGATAGTGGGTTGTCGACGAAGGTCAAGCCCTTACACATCGAGGATACCGAGGTAAAGCAGTTGAGGAACAAGTCCATTCGGATGGTAAAGGTCCGGTGGGATAATTGCGGGCGAGAGGAGCTAACTTGGGAGAGAAAGCAAGCGATGCTTGCGGAGTACCCCGAGCTATTCCTCTCAGGTAAATTTTCTTTAAAAACGGTAAATTCCAGCTGTTACTGTTTTCAAAATTTCGGGACGAAATTCTTTTAAGGGGGGTGGAGTTGTAACACCCCAAAGATCGTGGTTCAGCGAGGTAGGCGGAATGGTAGTGTTGCGCTCGGGATAGGCTCAAGATTCCAGATCAGGTCAATGCGCACGACCATTGTCCTCTTCGCGCACGACCAGTGATCGTGCGCCAATGATCGTGCGTAACCCGCAAAGAATCGGAGTTCTGTCTCGGCTTATGCGCACGACCATTGTCCTCTTCGCGCACGACCAGTGATCGTGCGCCAGCGATCGTGCGTTAATTCAGAAGAAAATCGAGTTCTGTCTCGGACAGTGCGCACGACCATTTCCCTCTTCGCGCACGACCACTGACCGTGCGCCTGTGATCGTGCGCCCTGTATATTCTGCTCCGCGATTTTGAGCGGAGAAGAAGATCGGACCGTCCAAATCTTTTGGAAATTGATCCAACGGCTAGGTTTAGTTGCGGGAGACTATTAGGGCTGATGAGAGGGGGTTAAACCTCATATTCTCTAAGCCATTCTCTCTCCAAACCCTAGAGAAAGAAGGAGGAGCCAAGGAAGAAGAAGGGAGATTCCGCCATTGACGGAGCTCCGGAGCTCCGATTCGCGAGCCGTTTCCAGATTTGGAGAGTGCAGCCCGGTGCGGTCGTTTCCCTCCGTCTAGAATCTCGGATCCATGGCGAAAAAGAATGCTCCTAGGGTAACGATTTCTTCTCCCGTTATTTGGACTTGTCTTTTGTCCTCTCCTTCATTTCTCTATGCTTGCATGAGGAATCCCTTTCACCAAATGGGTGAAGTGTAGGATTTCCTCAAGTTCTTCGGAACTCCGGGTCGATTGTGTCCGTCCCCGGCATATTGCATGTAGAAAATCCAGTAGTCGTGCGGATTTAGGCATTGTGTGTGAAGCCTATTCGTGGCCGCGAGCCCGAATCGGTGATGCTTGATTTGCGACGTTGCATTTAGGTTAAGCCTAGAATGCGTGCCGGAGAATGACTCTGTGATATATGCGATAGTATTGCGGGATTTAAGCGTAGGCATCTTGTGAAGATCCTAACGGAAGCCCCATGCTTTGCGAGTGGTTGAATGCAAACCTTCACCAGTAGAATTGTTGAGGAGTGGTCTTGTACCTCCTTTTTGGTTACGTATAAAGCCTTAACGATCCCTCATGCCCTCCGGCCGAAAGGCGGAGTCGGGTCTTGAGTCGTTACAAAGTAAACTTTTAAGGTTTGGGTGTTGTAACTTATGTTTTGTGTAGCACTAGCGAGTGCTAAACCCTTACGGGCCAAGGTGATGTCATACCCGCATCGTGTGTTCAATCGATGACAAGAGCACGGGAATTGGCTGAACTGAACCCGTTTCCAGGCGTGGCGGTAGGGGGATTTATCTCTTGTAAACCCGAACGACCTTGGGAGAGGTTGGGAAGGGCGTCTTGCCTAGACCGACCAAAAGCTCTTTTCTATCTAGAGTTTCCGGACTCATGATGGTTTTGGTGCTCGGGAAGAAGTACCTTTGGTGCATGCCTTGTGAGCATGGAGCGTGCGGTTGTGTGTACCCACGTTTGTGATGAATTGATGTTGTTAGCCTCATGCGGTTGTTTAGGCGGTTGTGGGAACCTTCGGGTGAACCCAACCAACATCATGTGCATACCTAGGTTCCTTTCTTTTGATGCTCAACCTAGAAGATTGATTGTGCTTGAAACCTCACCTTGTGTAGTTGCACTTTCTTTATATTAGTACTTGTGCTAGTATGGCTTGCTTGCAGGGTAGAATCTCCGCCACCCCGGGAAAGGGGTGGGGTCGTTATAATTTGGTCAGCTGTGCTGACCGTTACTTTGTTTGCCACCGCTTGGTGGAATGTCTTATGCAGGTGCAGGTGAGCCTAGCGGGAAATAGCGGGCGGTGGCCCCTTTTTCTGAGTTGGCCCTTGAAGGACAGCCTCCTTTTTTTGCTTTTTCATGTATGGCCGGCCTGCGTGCCGATGTATGCTTATGGAGTTTTGTGCATTGGATGAATGTAAGGCCTTAAGGCCGTAACTCTTATTCTGGATACATTCCTATGATAGTGGACAGTTCTCTTTGAATGGTTTATTTAATGCTTCCGCTTACGTTTTGTACTCTCGTTTAGTTGTTACTTTTCTGGTTATCACCTTTTAACTCCTAGCTAGTGTGGTTTGTATGGCGTGGGGTCCCGGCCGGACCTGCTGTTATACTCTTCGTACTGGCAGGGTGTTACAGGACGTGCCTCCATTCCTCCTACATTAACTCTAGCACAACCTTACAACTAACCCTAGGATTGACCCTCCTTGAATCATGGTGTACTATAACCCTACTTAGGGGTCTGAATTGTCTAAAACTCAAAATTCTGTTTTTACTAAACGCAGACCACTAAGTTGAACTATCCATCAACCCCATAAGGGAATCCTTCTAAAAACTCATCACCAAGGTCTCTAATAATTATCATAGTTTCCTACCGACCTTAATAAGGTATGTTCCAATTTTCATAATTTTCCATATTAAATTGGTATTTAATATAATTTAAAGTAGTTAAGGCCTTAAGTCAAATTACACATGAACTACCCTCAAAATGATTCTTCATGCTACATGAAAATTATCAGTAAGGTAATATCCCATATCAAGGTGGTTCACTGAGTCCCATGACCCTAGGGTGTGATTTGGACTACTAAATCATCATTGTTATATAATTACCAAATTGCCACTATAATTAGGAAAAATAGTATTTCACTTCTGAAAATTCTACAAAAATTACCAAGTGTCCATATGGGGACCTAAAGTCCTCTGCCAAATTATTGTGTCATTACCATGTGATTTGATATTTTACAATGATTAAACATCCAAAGGTAGCAATTACTAATTTCTACATGAGGTACTTGAATTATAAATCTACAAGCTTCTAAACTGTTGTCATGGGCATATACTACCATAAAAAGATAGATTTCCAAGTATCGTAACATTGCCCCATGATTTGATATTTTAAAAGGATTTAATACTCAAGTGGTGTAAATTCCAATTCCTACATGAGGTACATGAAATATAATTCTACAAGCTTCCAAATAATTACCATGGGCTTATAATAGCATTAAATGACAGATAACCAAGTTTCAAAATTTATCCCCATGATTTGGCATTTATCAAAATTAAATTCCCTTAAGCTAGCAAGTACTTAAAATTTCCTACACAAGGAATAATACTTCAATAAATCATAACAAAATTACTATAGTCCATTTTCAGCCCTAATCAGCCACTGATAGAGTTTCAACACCATACAAGGTCCTATGACCATGCATTTCATTTTATTAAGGAAAGCGCGGCTATTTCATTTACTAGGAAGAAAAAAATACTTAAATACCTCTAAAAATTCTCAATAAATTAACTAAGTCATTTTACGCTCCTACAAACATATCTCCAAAGTTCTGAGCCAAGGCAAGAATATTTGCTCCCATGCCCTTCACAAGTCTCACTTTGCACCCTTAAGGGTTTACCCTTAGGGTTTAGGGTCACACCGCCCTAATGGCTCCAAATGGACCACTAGGGTGTGCCACATGCCTTTGTATATCCATACCTACAATGCCCTCATGCTGGGAGGAAGCTAACACACTCAACTCCTCAAAATGACTTAAACCATAATATGACCCTTAAAGGCCCTCATTAGGGTTTCCCATTTTTCATATTAAATCAACTCCAAATGGAGTAAAATTTTAGGTAGGCACTAATATTTTACCAAAGAGCATGCCACCAAAGTTTGGTGCCATTTCGACATCATATGCTCCAAAAATCAACTTAATTTAAATATTATAACTACCACAAAAACCCTATGTAAAAGTGACCCCAAGGGCTGTTCCTTTGGGAGGGGGTGCCCCTAGGGTATACCAACCCATGGTTAAAAGCACAGCTCCAAAGAATTAAGGGTTTGACCTAGGTATTTATTCAAATGGACTGACCTAGTGTAGGACCAGTCCTAGTAAAACAGCTCCCTAGGGGGCTGTAGGTCACCAAATGACCCAAACTCAGGGCCAAATGAAAGGTAAGACCAAGGCCTACATCTTTTATGTTGGGCACTTTTTCTAAATCAGCAATTAAGTGGCCTTAATTTCTATTTGAAGTGGACTGATCAAATGAAGGCAGAAATTCATACTATAGCATTAAATAAATAAAGGATAAATGAGATCTGCACAGATCTTAAAGCAAATCCAAGGGCATTCAGATCGTCTTCCTCCTTGAGCCGACGGACAGGATTGGTCCCGACCTGGGCCATCTTTCTCCTCCTTTTCTCGGCCACCTGTTGGCCACCACGGCCGGCCACCACCGCCACCACCGCCACCACCTTCGTGGTGGTCGGGGCTACAACTCCCGACGACATGGCGGCCGGAGGAGGCGTTTTCCGGCGATCCTAGGTGTCACAAATCGAGCCAAAAACCATGGATTTCGGAGATGGATCCGGGCTCAATTGAGCCCGATCCTTCAGCATTATGAGATGAGAAGCTAGCATGGGGGGAGGGGAGGAGAAACGAACCTATAGCAGAGCTTGGCAGTGGCGGCGGCGGCGGTTGGCCATGGAAATGCCTTGCTCCGGCGATCCTGCTTACAGTCGCGATTCTCCACCAAAAGCTTTGCTCCAAAGGTCGATTCCGACTGCTCTCCACCTTCTGAAGCTAATAGGATGGATAGATTGGGGTGGGGAGGAGTGTATACCCGGTTTTGAACTTGGGTGCTCACGTGATTGCATGGTTATCCCATGGCTGCCACCCCTGCTACCTCCTGTTCCTCCAGCAATCAGCCAGGACATTTCCCAAGCCCCAGGAGTGATTGGCTTGGGTGTAAAGGGTGGCCAAGCTTTTGCTTTTCTCTTTTTGTCCCCTTACTCTCTCTCCTCCTTTTCTCTTAATTCAAATGTGGTTACATGGACTCACCTAGGTTTAGCCAGCTGCCATGGTCATCCTGGTCATCAATTGATGTGGGGTCCCAAGGCTTGATTTGGTTCAAGTGTATGAGGGCTAAGTCACTTAAATTGGGCTATGTTGACCATGATTGACCTAGAGTTGACTTTGACTTTGACTTGGTCAACATGATGAGTGGGATGGGCCCACTTGATGGTCTTGGGTCCCTTGTCACTACCCAATGTTGGTTGGTCGGGGCTCCAATTGGTTCAATTTAATCAAAGGGTGTAGATTTGACCAAAATTGGGTGAAGTTTGACTTTGGTCAATTGAGGTCAATTGGTCCCACCATGAGGGGTCTTTTTGGTCCAATGGGTTCCTTAAAGTGTTTAGGGTGTGGTGGTAAGGTCAATTTGAACATGTTGGGTCAATTGAACCCTAATTGACTTAGTTTGGTTAATGTTGACCTATTGTTGACTTTGGTCAATTTCATGCAATTGGGTCCCACCCAAGTGCAATTCTCAAGGTAATGGTCTTCCTTAGTGGTTAGGGTGGTATGGGGGAGGTCAATTTGGGGAATTGAGGGTCAATTGGCCTAAGGGAGTGGTATTGGCCTAAGTTGATTTTGTGCCCTTTGGTGTGCACTTAGCACACTCCACTTGGTCCAAGGGCCTTAGTGGCCACTCAGCACACCACCCATGCCCTAATACCAACTAGGGGTCTAGAAGGATTGGGGACAATGACAAAGGGCATCGTCGACGGGAGAGGTGTCATAACACGTGGTCGTCGAAGGGCGTCGTCGGACACGAGGAATATGCGGTGTCGTATGAGGGTGAGGAAACCCTAAACCCTCGCATGATAGATGGGAGCGGAAGGGGATGACGCGAATGAGTAAGGCGCAGCGGCTGTTGGGGAGTTCCGGAAACTTAAAAATGGTTTGTTAATAGATGGTTTTTAGAATGAAAAAAAAAAGACTAAAATTGCTTGAACCCGATTTTTTTTGTATGCTAATAGAGAATGTCGGTTTGATAATAACAGCGTCCTAAAATAACTCATGCATCCTAATATAAAACCTCCCAAAGAGCAAGTATCTAATTAACCAGAAACTAACACCCGAAAAGCTAGCAAGTAATCTCACACTGGAAAACAAAAGCTACAACTGAAGCAAAGGAACAACTACCTCACAACCGTGAGTGGAAAGCGGACAACTACAACTAACCACAACTCCGAAAACACCAACTCGACTACCCAAACTGCTACAGCTCCGAGACTACGACATTCAAAAGAAAAGAATGCATCAGCAAGAAAGTTCAAGTGGCAGCAATAAAAACCAAGATTTCTACACAAGGGTTAGCAGCAAACAAAATAATAGATTGCAGAAAAAAGAACTAAAAAGATTAGCATTTATTAGCTTATAACACCTCGAGCCAGCTCAAACGAGTGCACTCGGTAAGAGAAATGCCTGCACCAAAGTAATGGACAAATTGATCAAAACCAATCACGTGTCCGTTACTGCGGCTCAGAGGTGATGGTCAAACATAATATAATACACGCACACACACACACACACACACACACACACACACACACACACATATATATATATATATATATATATATATATAAGCATATATGTTATAAGCACTTGAGACTGGTCATCTTGAGAAAAGTGCATCATTTAACGTCGGGCAATAACAAGGCCTCGGGTGTATGATCCACAAATGGGCACTGAGGTGGTGGTCCTTTATCCACTGCCAACCTTAGCCTAAAATAAACCAAAGCAGGGGTACTGCGGCGGTGACTCTAGCCCACACAAACCAACAGCCCAACAGAGGCACTGCGACAGTGACTCTTAGCTCACACAACCAACAGACTCTAACAGAGCATACCTGGCTCTCAATATTCAACAGAGCAAACATCGCTCTTCATATCCAACAGGACAAACAAAAGAGTGCTAGGCAGGAAAATATGATTTTAGATGGTTTTAACCAGAACTCATGACGACAGAATCAGTAAGCACAAGATTCAGCAATCAATCATTAGATCAACATTCAACTTAACAATAGGTTGAAGATTTCAGCAAGCTGACACCATGCAAGGCTTGGTGTCGGAATAAGACAAAGATAAGCTTAACACGAATGACAAATACCAGAATAATACTCAACGGTTTATTAAAAAAACACTTGGTGAATCCAAACTTGACTCCTAATGAACTTCTCGCAACAATACGATGAATAAGGCATAACTTCACCTAAAGTCTCAACGAATGGACTTAAAATGCTTTATAACATAGCTTACGATACCAGGGATCACCCGACAAAAGAACATACAAATATGATGAAACAATTCAGAATGTGCGATGAAATCGACAGAAAGACTTATCAAAAGTCAACAAGAAAAGCTAACTCCAATCGACGGGAAAAGCTAAGGCAAAAGTCGACGGAAAGCTTATAGCAAAAGTCGGCGGAAAAGGCTTAACTCAAAAATCGATGGGAAAGGCTTAACTCAAAAATCGCTGGTGATAGCTCTGAGTTGTAGGGATTTTTGTCCTGAGGTAGGATCATCTTTGATCTGAGAAGTTCTGAGGAACTTGTGTTGTAAGCACTTGGAGCTGAGTTGGAGGAGTTGGCCCTGTCTAACACACTGTTAGAAGGGTGAAGGGGGTAAGTGGACTACCCATAGACACACTGTCTTGGGGAACCACTATAAACACTTGTGTGTTTTTATGTGTTGCTTGATTGTCTGATTAGAATAGTTTTAACAGGCCATAATTATCAAGTAAAACTCAAAAGACCTATTCACCCCCCCACCCCCTCTAGGTGAATTAGTTAGCATACCTATATTATTTCAAGTTGTTTCAAAGCTAGGTTGGTCAAGAAGGACTTAACATTTTGACCAGTTCCAAAATAGGTATTGTTGATTCAAAATCAAATGGCCTCCAGTGGAATTAAGAAGGAGTTGGGGTCAATGAAGTTGCCCATGCTCCAAAGAAAACTTTGGCATATGGAAGCAAAGGGTGATGCTGTTCATGGAAGCCTCAGACCCAAGGATCTATGTGTAAGACCCCAATTCAGAAAAATCAGATTTCTGGAATCCAGCGCTATCGCCGGCGATAGCGGCTATCGCCCGGCGATAGCGTTCTGTTGAGAAGGGTTCTGGAGAGGTTGTCGGGCGGCGTTAAGTGCTAACGCTGGCGACACTGTGACATGTGTCATGCACTATTCGCAGCGCTGGCATTGACGGGTCAAGTCGGTTCTTTACCATTGTCGCTAGGCGAGAGCGGCTATCGCCGGGCGACAGCTCCAAGTTGTACTTTGCAGCCGAAATCATGGCCATTTATGGCACTTTGACTTTGGGGGCTGTTTTGGATGGAGGAGGCTCGGTGGCTGGCATAAGGTGGCCGAAAACCCCCATCATTTCCTTATTCACTTAAGGGTTTAATTAAGAGAGAGAGAGAGCTTGGAGAAGGAGATGAATAGGGTTTTCCAACCCTAGAGCTCATCTTTGGTGGAGCTACACGCATCGAAATCCCTCATCGTTGGTGGCTACGCGTAGAGGAGGGCTATACGCTCCTTTCCATCCATGCCAAATATCAAGTTATGACTTCGAAGCGGCGTCTAAGGGTAACGATTCTCTTTACCCTTATTTGGACACATTCTAGTCCGTTCCGTGCATCGTTGAGGCCCCTACCCAAAAGGGTGAGGTCGTGACCTCCGACGGGTCGATTTGTGTTATCCCCATCAAATCTTGCATACATGTAGAGTCCATGCATGAAATGGACGTAGGCGCGCTGTGTGAAGCCCATCCGAGACGGTGTGTAAGACCCCAAATCTGAAAATTCAGAAATCTGGAATCCAGAGCTGTCGCCGGCGACAGTGGCTGTCGCCCGGGCGATAGCGTTCTGTTGAGAAGGTTCTGCCGTGAGCTGTCGGACGGCGTTGACTAGTCAATGTCGGTTCATTGTCGCTGTCGCCGGGCGACAGCTCAAATTTGGACTTTATGGCTGAAATCAAGGGCATTGATTGCACTTGGACTTTGGTGGCTTGTTTTGGCTTGGGAGGCTTGGTGGCAGCATACAAGGCCAAAAATCCCTCTCTTTTCATTTATTTTCTTAAGGGTTCTTAAGAGAGAGAGAGAGAGAGGAGCTTGGAGAAGAAGGTGAATAGAAAACCCTAGCTTGGAGCTTGGGTTTGGAGGAGCTACACTCATCCAATCCCTTCAAAGTTGGTGGCTACGCGTAGAGGAGGGCAAGGCGCTCCTTTCCATCCATGTGGAACGTCAAGCCATGGTCTCAAAGTGGCGTTTAAGGGTAACGAACTTTTCTACCATCTCTTGGACATGCCTTAGTCCATTCCCTTGCATCGTTGAGGCCCCTACTCAAAAGGGTGAGGTCGTGGCCTCCGACGGGTCGATTCGTGTTATCCCCATCCAAGTTGCATACATATAGAGTCCGTGCGTAATACGGACGTAGGCGCGCTGTGTGAAGCCCATCCGTGACGGTTCGTCCGGATTGGTGATGCCTTGTGGTATTGTGCGTGCTCGGGGAAAACCCCGTGTTGTTATCCTGCTACGTAGGACTAGAGAGTGCTACTGCATGCGCAACAACGCCCGAGGGTGTGCCCCGGGGAGCACCCGAAGTTAAAAGGCAGAAATGGAGTTCTGTCTAGCTGTCGCCAGCGCGACAGTGACTGTCGCCTGGGCGACAGCTCCCCAGAATTGGATTCTGATGAATTTGGGTGTTCTGAGGCTAGGGAGTGCTACTGCATGTGCAACAATGCCTGGGGGTGTGCCCCGGGAAGCATCTACAGCTAGAAGCCAAATTAGGGTTTGTGCACTGTCGCTGGCGACAGTGAATGTCGCCTGGGCGACAGCTCCCAGACATGGGTCTGGTGATGTTTGTTGTGCCCACCTGTGGAGGGGACCTGAGGTCGGCGTGCCCGACCTGTAAGGGTGTCCTGGTGGATGACTTAACGGCCCGTGGAGCTGGCTAATTGAGAATACCTGGTCTGAGGGGACGCCATACCCGCATTTCGTGTTGTACAACGAGTGTGTGAACAACGGGCATTTGGCGAACCTACACCCGAACCATTGCAGCACCTGATTACTAAGGCTCGAATAGCATGTCGGGAGGCAACGGGGAAGAGTCTTCGGACTGCGCAAGTTCACAATTAAAGCACGGGGGAGCCCTGGTATTCGGGCCGCCGACTTTAGCCTCGAAGGGCAAAACCATCAATAGTGGATGGTGGTGGAAGGTGTAGTACACCAAAGAGTGCCTAAGTGCACGAGACGTGGAGGCCATTCCCACGTTTGTGTTGTTGCATATGTATGAAATGTTGTGGGCTCGTCTAGTCGCACTCTCATATATGTATATGCTGTTGAGACTGTTTTGCAGGGACGGTTAGCACTGCCACCCCCTCGAAGGGGTGGGGTCGTTATAAATTGGTCAGCTTTAGCTGACCGTTGCCCTGTTTTTCCACCGTTTTTGGTGGGCTTGTTGTACAGGTGCTGGACCGAGCGGGAACTTGGCGGGATGAAGCCCCTGCGCTGCTGCAGCCCTTGAAGGCCTTTGGTGTTCCTTCGGTTTTTCATGTATGGCCGGCCTGCGCGCCGATGTTGGTAAACTGTAAGGCCGTCGTGCCTCTTTTGTGTTGTAAAACATTTTATTCCAAGTTAATAGAAGTGGACATACCCGAGTTCGGGTCTTGTGGTTTATAATTCTGTCTCTCTCTCTTTTACTTCCGCATAGAATGCTCTGAGTTAGGCTTTGTGGTATAGTGTCGTTGTATATTCAATAGTGACGTTCCCGTTTGTTTTGTAGTATATGGCGTGGGGCCCCGGCTGGACCTTCTGCTATATGCTTCTTAATGGATGGGGTGTTACAAGTTGGTATCAGCTACTAGGGTTCCGTATCCTTCTAAGGAATTCGTGGACGAATTCTTTTAAGAGGTGGTGAGCACGTGTGTTCGCTACCGTTGAGACGTAAAATAAACCCAAAAATGTCCACTTAGGAATAAAATGTAACAACAAACCAACAATAATTGCATGATTTTGGAACCTGAGTGTTCCTTTTGCTGTTAGTTGCGACTGCGCTGTCGCCTAACTGTGTGTTGCACTTGTGTAGGGCACTCGAAGTGCAGCGGGACCGTCGCGTCCCCGTGATGTGCATGAGAGTAGTGGGTCTGCTGAGGCCCCTACAGCTCCGTCTGCTGAGTTGGTTCGGCTAGTTACTGAAGCCGTTCTAGCTGCGTTGAATGGACAGCCTGAAAGGCAAGGCCAACCGCCAGTGCAAGAGGTGGCCCCTGAGCCACTAAGAGTGGAGCAAGTCCCAGTGAGGCGTCCTCCTGAGCAGCAGCTGAAGCATTTTCTGGGATTTTGACCTCCTCCGTTTACCGGGGTTGAATCCCCAGCTGAGGCCGAAGACTGGTTGTCGCATGTGAAGCGAATTCTGACAGCGACACAGTCGGAGGAAGCGCAGAAGGTGACCTTTGCTTCCTTCTTGCTAGAAAAGGAAGCTAGGCGGTGGTGGGATGAGGTCGAGAGGCGCCAGTTCGCGGGAAAGCGACTGGTTGATGTGACGATGAAAGAGTTCTCGAGAATCTTCCTCGCAAGGTATGTGCCTCAGTCGCAGCAGATCGCGATGGAGAACCAGTTCTTGGCCCTAACACAGGGTGGTAGACTGGTTGATGACTACTTGCATGAGTTCACCCGCTTCGGGCGCTATGCTGGAACTTCTTTCGATGATGAGGAGAGAAGGGTGAACAGGTTTTATGGAGGTTTGCGTACTGAGTTGCGGCATCTTCTGACAGGGCCGTTGACGCAGGGTTTCACGACCCTCGTTGGTTCAGCCCGAGCCCTTGAGCAGGACATGCTCAGGGAAAAGGGCAAGGCCGTTGTGGTCGAGGCAGTGCCGGAGGGCAAAGCGCCGGGTGCGGCAAAGTTGCGGAGGTTGAGTCGCTGGAAGAAGGCTCGAGTATCTGGGCCAGCTCCCTCTGCTTTGGGCGCGTCATCTGGACGTGGCCCTCTTATTTGTTTCACTTGTGGCAAGCCTGGCCATTTCTCGCGGGATTGCCGCAATGGGCTTCCAAGGCCAGAGAAGAAGGCGGGGCCAGCTTATTCTGAGAAGGGGAAGGCAGCTGAGTCCACTGCTTCCCGTATGGCTCCCCCGCAGCCCAGAGTCTTTAGTCTCGATCAACAGGAGGCTATCAAAGCCAAAGACGTCGTGACAGGTACAATTTAAGATACAGTCTTTACTGTTTGTATACCTGTTTTAATGTTCATGCTAACATGTTTGGCAGCATAGGCTATGTGAATGTCTTAGGCATTCCTGCGAGAGCGCTTTTCGATACTGGAGCTTCGCACTCCTTCTTATCGTCGGACTTCGTCCAACGTATTGGTGCGTCGTCGATTGCTTCTGCAGATGGACTGGAGGTCCTACTGCCGAATGGATATTCGATGCGTGTGGAGAGGAGTTGCTGCGTAAAGGTTCTAGTTGGTAGTCGGGAGTATGACCTGAAGGCATCGTTACTCCCCCTGGTTGAGTTCGATGTTATCTTTGGTATGGACTGGCTGTCGGAACAGCGTGCGTGCATCGATTGCACCACCAAGGAGGTGAGGTTTGGGCAAGGTGTCGATCGTGAGACGGTCTTTGCGGGCATGCGTGGATCGAGCAAGATGCTGATGTCTGCTCTCCAGGTGTCCAAGGCAGTGCGACAGGGAGCAGATTTATTCTTTGCTCTTGTGGAGGCTTCAACGCCGAGGCCCAGCCTAGCGGATGTTCCGGTAGTAGCAGAGTTTCCCGATGTGTTCCCGAGCGAGCTCCCCGGTGCTCCACCACAGCGGGAGATAGATTTCACCATTGAGTTGGTGTCAGGCGCTAAGCCTGTGGCCCGCTCGCCATATCGTATGGCTCCGAAAGAGTTGGCGGAGTTGAAGCTGTAGTTGCAGGAGCTGCTTGAGCAGGGCTACGTGCGTCCGAGTTCCTCACCTTGGAGTGCACCGGTCCTCTTTGTCAAAAAGAAGGACGGTAGCCTGCGACTTTGCATCGACTATCGGGAGCTGAACAAGCTGACGGAGAAGAATAAGTATCCTCTTCCGAGGATAGATGATTTGTTCGACCAGCTCGTTGGTTCGACAGTATACTCGAAGCTGGACTTGAAGTCCGGCTATTATCAGGTGCGGATCAGGGAGTGCGATATCCCGAAGACTGCCTTTAGTACGAGGTACGGGCAGTATGAGTTCACCGTGATGCCGTTTGGGCTGTCTAATGCGCCTTCGGTGTTTATGGACTTGATGAACCGGACTTTCCGAGAGTACCTCGACCGGTTTGTGGTCGTCTTCCTGGATGACATACTAGTCTACTCTCAGTCCGAGGAGGAGCACGGTGATCACCTGCGGGTAGTTCTGGAGGTTCTGAAGAGGAACCAGTTGTATGCCAAGTTCTCGAAGTGCGAGTTCTGGCTTCCTTCTGTGGCATTCTTGGGCCATGTGGTTAGTGGTTCAGGTGTGGCGGTAGATCCGGTGAAGGTTTCGGCCATTAGGAGTGGCCTGTTCTTTCTACTGTAGCGGAGGTCCGTAGCTTTCTCGGGCTGGCTGGCTATTACAGGCGCTTCGTGGAGAACTTCTCGCGGATCGCGCTGCCTCTTACGACGCTGACACGGAAGATGCAGGAGTTCATTTGGACGCCCGCGTGTGTGCAGGCTTTCGAGGAGCTGAAGCGGCGGCTTACGACGGCTCCGATCTTATGTTTGCCTTGCGGCACGGAGGGCTACGAGATCTACACCGACGCTTCTGGAAGTGGCCTTGGCTGCGTTCTGCAGCAGCACGGCAAGGTTATAGCGTATGGCTCTCGCCAGCTGAAGGTGCACGAGCGGAACTATCCGGTCCACGACTTGGAGTTGGCGGCCGTGATATTTGCCCTGAAGCTATGGCGGCATTATGTGTATGGCTTGAAGATCAACATCTTCACGGACCATAAGAGCCTGAAGTACATTCTGACGCAGAAAGGGCTGAATATGCGGCAACAGAGGTGGATGGAGTTCCTGGGGGACTTCACCTTCGAGATCCACTACACTCCCGGGAAGGGGAATGTGGTTGCGGATGCACTCAGTCGCAGGGCTCCAGCGCAGGCCAACTGGATTCAGATGCATGATGAGCACCTGATACGTGACCTGGAGGCCTTGGATATTTCTTGCGTAGGGAAGAGGTGCAGTGCCGGTGCCTGTTTGAGTTGGTTTGAGGTGCAGTACGACCTCGCAGAGAGAGTCCGCCAGGCTTTTGAACTCGATCTGAGTTTGAAGCGCTACGCGGAGGATGCTGGTGGTGGGCCAGATGCCCAGTTTCAGGTTCGAGACGGATTGCTGTGGAGAGGCGACCGTTTGTGCGTCCCCAAGGTGGGTGAGCTGCGCGATGAGTTGATGTACGAGGCGCATCGTACCAGGTATTCAGTTCATCCGGGGAGCACGAAGATGTACAAGGACATGAAGGTCCTTTTCTGGTGGCCAGGTATGAAGAGGGACATCGCTCACTACGTGGCCAAGTGCCACACTTGTGCGCTAGTGAAGGCGGAATGTCAGAAGCCCGGTGGATTTTTGCAGTCATTGCCTGTTCCGGAGTGGAAGTTTGATGACATTTCCATGGATTTCGTGCATGGGCTGCCGAGATCGCAGCGCGGGAACGATGCCATCTGGGTAGTTGTAGACCGGCTGACGAAGGTGGCGCACTTTATCCCCAACCGGAGGGATGACTCGATGGAGAAATTGGCAAAGTTGTATGTTGATACTATAGTGCGACTGCACGGTGTGCCCCGTAGCATCGTCAGTGATCGTGATGGACGCTTTACTTTAAGCGACTGGAGGCTAGTCAACCGTCTTTTGGGTACGAAGCTGCAGTTTAGCACGGCCTTTCATCCTCAGACGGATGGCCAAACTGAGCGTACCAACAGGACGATGGAAGACATGCTCCGGATGTGCGTCCTGGATTTTGGCAAGGGGTGGGAAGATCACCTCTTTCTTGTTGAGTTCGCGTACAACAACAGCTATCAGGCGAGTATTCAGATGGCGCCTTTCGAGGCCCTCTATGGCAGGAAGTGCCGCACTCCCTTAGCTTGGGCGGAAACGGGCGAGACGAAGCTCTTCAAGAGGAAAGACATCGAAGAGACGACTTCGACGGTGCGGTTGATCCGAGAGAGGCTTTTGGTTGCGCAGGATAGGCAGGCGAAGTACTATAATGCGAAGCACCGCGACGTCCAGTTCGCCGTTGGCGATTGGGTTTACTTGAAGATCAGGCCGTTCAAGGGTGTATCCAGGATTCGACGCTTGAAAAAGCTGAGTCAGAGATACCTTGGACCGTTTGAGATCATCGAGCACGTCGGCGACGCGGCTTATATGCTTGCTCTATCAGCGGAACTGAGCGGGCTACACGATGTATTCCACATCTCCGTATTGCGGAAGGCAGTGCAAGAGCCTACGCAAGTGGTCGCGGCGGATCAGGTTCCCGTGGATAGTGGGCTTAAGATGGCGGTCAGGCCCGTTAGCATCGAGGATGCTGAGGTGCGTCAGCTGCGGAACAGGGCGATCCGTATGGTAAAGGTCCTTTGGGACAACTGCGGTCGCGAGGAGCTCTCATGGGAGCGTGAGCAGACCATGTTGGAGGAGTTCCCCGAGCTGTTTCGGTGACGCTTATCTCTTCTTTTCCCCCTGTATGTAAAGACTGTTTTGATATGTATATATGCGTGTTTTTACAAATTTCGGGACGAAATTTTTTAAGGAGGGGAGGGTTGTAAGACCCCAAATCTGAAAATTCAGAAATCTGGAATCCAGAGCTGTCGCCGGCGACAGTGGCTGTCGCCCGGGCGATAGCGTTCTGTTGAGAAGGTTCTGCCGTGAGCTGTTGGACGGCGTTGACTAGTCAATGTCGGTTTATTGTCGCTGTCGCCAGGGCGACAGTGGCTGTCGCCGGGCGACAGCTCAAATTTGGACTTTATGGCCGAAATCAAGGGCATTGATTGCACTTGGACTTTGGTGGCTTGTTTTGTCTTGGGAGGCTTGGTGGCAGCATACAAGGCCGAAAATCCCTCTCTTTTCATTTATTTTCTTAAGGGTTCTTAAGAGAGAGAGAGAGAGAGGAGCTTGGAGAAGAAGGTGAATAGAAAACCCTAGCTTGGAGCTTGGGTTTGGAGGAGCTACACTCATCCAATCCCTTCAAAGTTGGTGGCTACGCGTAGAGGAGGGCAAGGCGCTCCTTTCCATCCGTGTGGAACGTCAAGCCATGGTCTCAAAGCGGCGTTTAAGGGTAACGAACTTTTCTACCATCTCTTGGACATGCCTTAGTCCATTCCCTTGCATCGTTGAGGCCCCTACTCAAAAGGGTGAGGTCGTGGCCTCCAACGGGTCGATTCTTGTTATCCCCGTCCAAGTTGCATGCATATAGAGTCCGTGCGTAATACGGACGTAGGCGCGCTGTGTGAAGCCCATCCGTGACGGTTCGTCCGGATTGGTGATGCCTTGTGGTATTGTGCGTGCTCGGGGAAAACCTCGTGTTGTTATCCTGCTACGTAGGACTAGAGAGTGCTACTGCATGCACAGCAACGCCCGGGGGTGTGCCCCGGGGAGCACCCGAAGTTAAAAGGCAGAAATGGAGTTCTGTCTAGCTGTCGCCAGCGCGACAATGACTGTCGCCTGGGCGACAGCTCCCCAGAATTGGATTCTGATGAATTTGGGTGTTCTGAGGCTAGGGAGTGCTACTGCATGTGCAGCAATGCCTGGGGGGTGTGCCCCGGGAAGCATCCATAGCTAGAAGCCAAATTAGGGTTTGTGCACTGTCGCTGGCGACAGTGAATGTCGCCTGGGCGACAGCTCCCAGACATGGGTCTGGTGATGTTTGTTGTGCCCACCTGTGGAGGGGACCTGAGGTCGGCGTGCCCGACCTGTAAGGGTGTCCTGGTGGATGACTTAGCGGCCCGTGGAGCCGGCTAATTGAGAATACCTGGGCTGAGGGGATGCCATACCCGCATTTCGTGTTGTACAATGAGTGTGTGAACAATGGGCATTTGGCGAACCTACACCCGAACCATTACAGCACCTGATTAGTAAGGCTCGAATAGCATGTCGGGAGGCAACGGGGAAGAGTCTTCGGACTGCGCAAGTTCACAATTAAAGCACGGGGGAGCCCTGGTATTCGGGCCGCCGACTTTAGCCTCGAAGGGCAAAACCATCAAGAGTGGATGGTAGTGGAAGGCGTAGTATACCAAAGAGTGCCTAAGTGCACGAGACGTGGAGGCCATTCCCACGTTTGTGTTGTTGCATATGTATGAAATGTTGTGGGCTCGTCTAGTCACACTCTCAGATATGTATATGCTGTTGAGACTATTTTGCAGGGACGGTTAGCACTGCCACCCCCTCGAAGGGGTGGGTTCGTTATAAATTGGTCAGCTTTAGCTGACCGTTGCCCTGTTTTGCCACCGTTTTTGGTGGGCTTGTTGTACAGGTGCTGGACCGAGCGGGAACTTGGCGGGCTGAAGCCCCTGCGCTGCTGCAGCCCTTGAAGGCCTTTGGTGTTCCTTCTGTTTTTCATGTATGGCCAGCCTGCGCGCCGATGTTGGTAAACTGTAAGGCCGTCGTGCCTCTTTTGTGTTGTAAAACATTTTATTCCAAGTTAATAGAAGTGGACATACCCGAGTTCGGGTCTTGTGGTTTATAATTCTGTCTCTCTCTCTTTTACTTCCGCATAGAATGCTCTGAGTTAGGCTTCGTGGTATAGTGTCGTTGTATATTCAATAGTGACGTTCCCGTTTGTTTTGTAGTATATGGCGTGGGGCCCCGGCCGGACCTTCTGCTATATGCTTCTTAACGGATGGGGGTGTTACACGGTGCGTCCGGAATGGTGATGCTTTTTGATATTGTGCGTGTCGGGGGAAACTCTGTGTTGATATCCTGCTTCGTAGGACTAGAGAGAGCTACTGCATGCGCAGCTACGCCTGGTGGTGTGCCCCGGGAAGCACCTGAAGTTAGAAGCAGAAAAGGAGTTCTGTTCACTGTCGCTGGCGATATTGACTATCACCAGGCGACAGCTCCCAGACTTGGTTCTGGTGATTTTGTGCGTTCTGAGGCAGTGGGAATGCTACTGCATGTGCAACAATGCCTGGGGGTGTGCCCCGGGAAGCACCCACACCTAGAAGACAAAATGATGTTCTGTTCACTATCGCTGGCGATATTGGATATCGCCAGGCGACAACCCCCAGACTTGGTTCTGGTGATGTTGTCGTGCCCACCTGTTGAGAGGACCTGAGGCCTGTGTGCCCGACCTGTGAGGGTGTCCTGGTGGATGACTTAGCGGCCCGTAGAGCCGGCTAATTGAGAATACCTGGGCTGAGGGGACGCCATACCTGCTCTTCGTGTTGTACAACGAGAGCTGTGAACAACGGGCATTTGGCGAACCTGAAACTGCACCATTGCAGCACCTGATTAGTGAGTCTCGTACAGCATGTCGGGAAGCAATGGGAAAGAGTATTTAGACTACAGGATGTTCACAATTAAAGTACGGGGGAGCCCTGGTATTCGGGCCACCGACTTTAGCCTCAAAGGGCAAAGCCATCAAGTGTGGATGGTGGTGGAAGGCGGAGTACACCAAAGAGTGCCTGAGAGCACGAGACGTGGAGGCCATTCCCACGTTTGTGATTGTTGCATATGTATGAACTGTTGTGAGCTTTGCTAGCCGCTTCATTATGTTATATATATATATATGATGTGATGCTCTTGCACGGACGGGAAACTGCCACCCCCTCGAAGGGGTGGGGTCGTTATATTTTGGTCAGCTTTAGCCGACCGTTGCCCTGTTTTGCCACCGTTTTTGGTGGGCTTGTTGTACAGGTGCTGGACCAAGCGGGAACATAGCAGGCTCTTAGCGGGCTGAAGCCCTTGTGCTGTTGCGGCCCTTGATGGCCTTTTGATGTTCTTTTGCTTTTCTTGTATGGCCGGCCTGCGCGCCGATGTTGGTAAATTGTAAGGCCGTCGTGTCTCTTTTGTTGTGTAAAACATTTTATTCCTATTAATAGAAGTGGACATACCCGGGTTCGGGTTTTGTGGTTTATATAGCTTGTCTCTCTCTTTTGCTTCCGCATAGAATGCTCTGAGTTAGGTTTGTTGTTTAGCGTCGTTCGATATTTCAATAGTGATGCTCCCATTTGTTTTGTAGTATATGGCGTGGGGCCCCGACCGGACCCTCTGTTATATGCTCCCAAACGGATGGGGGTGTTACAAATTGGTATCAGATTCTAAGGTTCCGTGTCCTTCTAAGGAATTCGTGGACGAATTCTTTTAAGGGGTTGTGAGCACGTGTGTGCGCTACCGTCGAGACGTAAAATAAACCAAAAAATGTCCACTTAGGAATAAAATGTAACAACAAACCAACAATTATTGCATGATTTTGGAACCTGAGTGTTCCTTTTGTTGTTAGTTGCGACTGTGCTATCGCCTAACTGTGTGTTGCACTCGTGTAGGGCACTCGAAGTGCAGCGGGACCGTCGCGTCCCCGTGACATGGTTGAGAGTAGCGGGTCTGCTGAGGCTCCTACACCTCCATCTGCTGAGATGGTTCGGCTAGTTACAGAAGCCGTCCTAGCTGCGTTGAATGGCCAGCCTGGAAGGCAAGGTCAACCGCCGGTGCAGGAAGTGGCCCCAGAGCCACTAAGAGTGGAGCAGGTCCCCGTGAAGCGTGCTGCTAAGCAACAACTGAAGCACTTCCTGGGATTTCGACCTCCTCCGTTTACCAGGGTTGAATCCCCAGCTGAGGCCGAGGATGACAGCGACACAGTCGGATGAAGCGCAGAAAGTGACCTTCGCTACTTTCTTGTTGGAAAAGGAAGCCAGACGGTGGTGGGATGAGGTAGAGAGGCGCCAGTTTGCGGGAAGGCGACTGGTTGATGTGCCGATGGAAGAGTTCTCGAGAATCTTCCTGGCAAGGTATGTGCCTCCGTCGCAGCAGATCGCGATGGAGAACCAGTTCCTGGCTCTGATGCAGGGTGATAGACTGGTAGATGACTACCTGTATGAGTTCACCCGCCTCGGGCGTTACGCTGGAACTTCTTTCGATGACGAGGGGAGAACGGTGAATAGGTTCTACGGTGGCTTGCGTAGTGAGTTGCGGTACCTTCTGACAGGGCCGTTGACGCAGGGTTTCACGACCCTCGTTGGTTCAGCCCGAGCGCTTGAGCAGGACATGCTCAGGGAGAAGGGCAAGGTGGCTGTGGTCGAGGCAGTGTCGGAGGGCAAGGCGCCGAGTGCGGCGAAGTTGCGGAGGTTGAATCGCTGGAAGAAGGCTCGATTATCTGGGCCAGCTCCCTCTGCTTCGGGCGCGTCGTCTGGACGTGGCCCTCTTATTTGTTTCACTTGTGGCAAGCCTGGCCATTTCTCTCGGGATTGCCGCAGTGGGCTTCCATGGTCAGAGAAGAAGACTGGGCCATCTTATTCTGAGATGGCAAAGGCGGTTGAGTCCACGGCCTCCCGTATGGCTCCCCCGCAGCCCAGAGTCTTCAACCTTGGTCAGCAGGAGGCTATCGAAGCCAAGGACGTCGTGACAGGTATAATTTAAGATACAGTCCTTACTGTTTTATATACCTGTTTTAGTGTTCATGCTAACCTCATTTGGCGGCGTAGGCTTTGTAAATGTGTTAGGCGTTCCTGCGAGAGCGCTTTTCGATACTGGAGCTTCGCACTCCTTCTTATCATCGGACTTCGTCCAACGTATTGGTGCGCCATCGATTGCTTCTTCAGATGGACTGGAGGTCCTACTGCCGAATGGATATTCAATGCGTGTGGAGAGGAGTTGCTGCGTGAAAGTTCTAGTTGGAAGTCAGGAGTATGACCTGAAAGCATCGTTACTCCCCCTGGTTGAGTTCGATGTAATCTTTGGCATGGACTGGCTGTCGGAACAGTGTGCGTGCATCGATTGCACCACCAAGGAGGTGAGGTTTGGGCAGTGTGCCGATGACGAGACGGACTTTGCGGGCATGCGTGGATCGAGCAAGATGCTGATGTCTGCTCTCCAGGTGTCAAAGGCAGTGCGACAGGGAGCAGAGTTATTCTTTGCTCTATTGGAGGCTTCAACGCCGAGGCCCAGCCTAGCGGATGTTCCGGTAGTTTCAGAGTTCCCCGATATGTTCCCGAGCGATCTCCCCAGTGCTCCACCGCAGCGGGAGATAGATTTCACGATTGAGTTGGTGCCAGGCGCTAAGCCTGTGGCCCGCTCGCCGTATCGTATGGCTCCGAAGGAGTTGGCGGAGTTGAAGCTGCAGTTGTAGGAGCTGCTTGAGCAGGGCTACGTGCGTCCGAGTTCCTCACCTTGGAGTGCACCGGTCCTCTTTGCAAAAAGAAGGACGGTAGCATGCGGCTTTGCATCGATTATCAGGAGCTGAACAAGCTAACCGAGAAGAACAAGTATCCTCTTCCGAGGATAGACGACTTGTTCGACCAGCTCGTTGGTTCGACAGTATACTCGAAGCTGGACTTGAAGTCTGGCTATTATTAGGTGCGGATCAGGGAGTGCGACATCCCGAAGAATGCCTTCAGTACCAGGTACGGGCAGTATGAGTTCACCGTGATGCCGTTTGGGCTGTCTAATGCGCCTTCGGTGTTTATGGACTTGATGCACCGGACTTTCCGAGAGTACCTCGACCGGTTTGTGGCCTTCTTCCTTGACGGCATACAAGTCTACTCTCAGTCCGAGGAGGAGCACGGTGATCACCTGCGAGTAGTCTTGGAGGTTCTGAGGAGGAACCAGCTGTATGCCAAGTTCTCGAAGTGCGAGTTCTGGCTACCTTCCGTGGCGTTCTTAGGCCATGTGGTTAGTGGAGAGGGTGTGGCGGTTGATCCGGTGAAGGTTGCGGCCATCAGGGAGTGGCCTGTTCTTTCTTCTGTAGCGGAGGTCTGTAGCTTTCTCGGGCTGGCCGGCTATTACAGGCGCTTCGTGGAGAACTTCTCACGGATCGCGCTGCCTCTCACGACGCTAACACGGAAGATGCAGGAGTTTATTTGGACGCCCGCGTGTGCGCAGGCTTTCGAGGAGTTGAAGCGGCGGCTTACCACAGCTCCGATCTTATGTTTGCCTTGCGGCATGGAAGGCTATGAGATCTACACCGACGCTTCTGGGAGCGGCCTTGGCTGTGTTCTGCAGCAGCATGGCAAGGTAATAGCGTACGGCTCTCGCCAGCTGAAGGTGCACGAGCGGAACTATCCGGTCCACGACTTGGAGTTGGCGGCCGTGATATTTTCCCTGAAGCTTTGGCGGCATTATGTGTATGGCTTGAAGATCGACATCTTCACGGACCATAAGAGCCTGAAGTACCTTCTGACGCAGAAGGGGCTGAATATGCGGCAGCAGAGGTGGATCGAGTTCCTTGGGGACTACACCTTCGAGATCCACTATACTCCCGGGAAGGGGAATGTTGTCGCAGATGCGCTCAGTCGCAGGGCTCCAGCGCAGGCCAACTGGATTCAGATGCATGATGAGCACCTGATACGTGACCTGGAGGCCTTGGGTATTTCTTGCGCAGAGAAGCGAAGCGGTGCCGGTGCCTGTTTGAGTTGGACTGAGGTACAGTACGACCTCGCAGTTAGAGTCCGCCAAGCTTTAGACCTCGATCCGAGTTTAAAGCGCTACGCGGAGGAGGCTGGTGGTGGGCCGGATGCCCAGTTTCAGGTGCGTGACGGGTTGCTGTGGAGAGGCGACTGTTTGTGCATCCCCAAGGTGGGTGAGCTGTGCGATGAGTTGATGTACGAGGCGCATCGTACCAGGTATTCAGTTCATCCGGGGAGCACGAAGATGTACAAGGACATGAAGGTCCTTTTCTGGTGGCCGGGTATGAAGAGGGACATCACTCACTACGTGGCTAAGTGCCACACTTGTGCGCTAGTGAAGGCGGAATGTCAGAAGCCCGGTGGCTTTCTGAAGTCATTACCGGTTCCAGAGTGGAAATTCGATGACGTTTCCATGGATTTCGTGCATGGGCTGCCGAGGTCGCAGAGCGGGAACGATGCTATATGGGTAGTCGTAGACCGGCTGACGAAAGTGGCGCACTTTATTCCCAACCGGAGGGATGACTCTGTGGAGAAGTTAGCAAAGCTGTATGTTGATACAATAGTACGACTGCATGGGGTGCCCCGTAGCATCGTCAGTGACCGAGATGGACGCTTTACTTCGAGCGACTGGAGGCTAGTCAACCGTCTATTGGGTATGAAGCTGCAGTTTAGCAGGACCTTTCATCCTCAGACGGATGGCCAAACTGAGCGTACCAATAGGAAGATGGAGGACATGCTCTGGATGTGCGTCCTGGATTTCAGCAAGGGGTGGGAAGATCACCTCTTTCTTGTTGAGTTCGCGTACAACAACAGCTACCAGGCGAGTATTCAGATGGCGCCTTTCGAGGTCCTCTATGGCAGGAAGTGCCGCACTCCCTTAGCTTGGGCGGAAACGGGTGAGACGAAGCTCTTCAAGAGGAAAGACGTCGAAGAGGCGACTTCGACGGTACGTATGATCCGGGAGAGGCTTTTGGTTGCGCAGGATAGGCAGGCGAAGTACTATAATGCGAAGCACCGCGACGTCCAGTTCGCCGTTGGCGATTGGGTTTACTTGAAGATCAGGCCGTTCAAGGGTGTATCCAGGATTCGACGCTTGAAAAAGCTGAGTCCGAGATACCTTGGACCATTTGAGATCATCGAGCGCGTCGGCGAGGCGGCTTATAGGCTTGCACTATCGGCGGAACTGAGCGGGCTACACGATGTATTCCACATCTCCGTGTTGCGGAAGGCAGTGCAAGAGCCTACGCAGGTGGTCGCGGCGGATCAGGTGCCCGTGGATAGTGGGCTTAAGACGGCGGTCAGGCCCGTTAGCATCGAGGATGCGGAGGTGCGTTAGTTGCGGAACAGGGCGATCCGTATGGTAAAGGTCCGTTGGGACAACTGCGGTCGGGAGGAACTCTCATGGGAGCGTGAGCAGACCATGATGGAGGAGTTCCCCGAGCTGTTTCGGTGACGTTTATCTCTCTTTTTCCCCTTTATGTAAAGACCTTTTTGGATATATATATGCCTGTTTTTACAAATTTCGGGACGAAATTTTATAAGGAGGGGAGGGTTGTAAGACCCCAATTCAGAAAAATCAGATTTCTGGAATCCAGCGCTATCGCCGGCGATAGCGGCTATCGCCCGGCGATAGCGTTCTGTTGAGAAGGGTTCTGGAGAGGCTGTCCGGCGACGTTAAGTGCTAACGCTGGCGACACCATGACATGTGTCATGCACTGTTCGCAGCGCTGGCGTAGACGGGTCAAGTCGATTCTTTACCGCTGTCGCCAGGCGACAGCTCCAAGTTGTACTTTGCAGCCGAAATCGTGGCCATTTATGGCACTTTGACTTTGGGGGCTATTTTGGATGGAGGAGGCTCGGTGGCTGGCATAAGGTGGCCGAAAACCCCCATCATTTCCTTATTCACTTAAGGGTTTAATTAAGAGAGAGAGAGAGAGCTTGGAGAAGGAGATGAATAGGGTTTTCCAACCCTAGAGCTCATCTTTGGTGGAGCTACACGCATCGGAATCCCTCATCGTTGGTGGCTACGCGTAGAGGAGGGCTATACGCTCCTTTCCATCCGTGCCAAAAATCAAGTTATGACTTCGAAGCGGCGTCTAAGGGTAACGATTCTCTTTACCCTCATTTGGACACGTTCTAGTCCGTTCCGTGCATCGTTGAGGCCCCTACCCAAAAGGGTGAGGTTGTTGCCTCCGACGGGTCGATTTGTGTTATCCCCGTCAAATCTTGCATACATGTAGAGTCCATGCGTGAAATGGACGTAGGCGCGCTGTGTGAAGCCCATCCGAGACGGTGCGTCCGGATTGGTGATGCTTTTTGATATTGTGCGTGCCGGGGGAAAACTCTGTGTTGATATCCTGCTTCGTAGGACTAGAGAGTGCTACTGCATGCGCAGCAACTCCTGGGGGTGTGCCCCGGGAAGCACCCGAAGTTAGAAGCAGAAAAGGAGTTTTGTTCACTGTCGCGGGCGATATTGACTATCGCCAGGCGACAGCTCCCAGACTTGGTTCTGGTGATTTTGTGCGTTCTGAGGCAGTGGGAATGCTACTGCATGTGCAGCAATGTCTGGGGGTGTGCCCCGGGAAGCACCCACAGCTAGAAGCCAAAATGAAGTTTTGTTCACTATCGCTGACGATATTGGATATCGCCAGGAGACAGCCCCCAGACTTGGTTCTGGTGATGTTGTCGTGCCCACCTGTTGAGAGGACCTGAGGCCTGTGTGCCCGACCTGTGAGGGTGTCCTGGTGGATGACTTAGCGGCCCGTAGAGCCGGCTAATTGAGAATACCTGGGCTGAGGGGACGCCATACCCGCTCTTCGTTTTGTACAACGAGAGCTGTGAACAATGGGCATTTGGCGAACCTGAAACCGCACCATTGCAGCACCTGATTAGTGAGTCTCGTACAGCATGTCGGGAAGCAATGGGAAAGAGTCTTCGGACTACGGGATGTTCACAATTAAAGTACGGGGGAGCCCTGGTATTCGGGTCACCGACTTTAGCCTCGAAGGGAAAAGCCATCAAGTGTGGATGGTGGTGGAAGGCAGAGTACACCAAAGAGTGCCTGAGAGCACGAGATGTGGAGGCCATTCCCACGTTTGTGATTGTTGCATATGTATGAACTCTTGTGAGCTTTGCTAGCCGCTTCATTCTATTATATATATATATATATATATATATATATATGCTGTGATGCTCTTGCAGGGACGGGAAACTGCCACCCCCTCGAAGGGGTGGTGTCGTTATATTTTGGTCAGCTTTAGCTGACCGTTGCCCTGTTTTGCCACCGTTTTTGGTGGGCTTGTTGTACAGGTGCTGGACCGAGCGGGAACATAGCGGGCTCTTAGCGGGCTGAAGCCCTTGTGCTGCTGCGGCCCTTGAAGGCCTTTTGATGTTCTTTTGCTTTTCATGTATGGCCGGCCTGCGCGCCGATGTTGGTAAATTGTAAGGTCGCCGTGCCTCTTTTGTTGTGTAAAACATTTTATTCCTATAAATAGAAGTGGACATACCCGGGTTCGGGTTTTGTCGTTTATATAGCTTGTCTCTCTCTTTTGCTTCCGCATAGAATGCTCTGAGTTAGGTTCGTTGTTTAGCGTCGTTCGATATTTCAATAGTGATGCTCCCGTTTGTTTTGTAGTATATGGCGTGGGGCCCCGGCCGGACCCTCTGTTATATGCTCCCGAACGAATGGGGGTGTTACACTATGTAACAGTCAAAAATGGTGCTTATACCTTTGAGAAGGCCTCCACTATTGACCCTACTAGAAAAGTACTCAAGGTATTTACTGATTTGTCCAATGATGAAATTGCACTATACAATATGGACAAAAGGGCCCAGAACATAATTGTTAATGCAATTGATGACACTACATTTCAGAATTTGGTACACTACACAAATGCCAAGGAAATGTGGGACACATTGGTTTTATATATGGAAGGAACATCTGAAGTGAGGGAAGATAGAAAGTCACTCCTCAATCAGGAATATGAAGCCTTCAGACAGCAGAGCCAGGAGAACATCTCCATGTGCTATGAAAGGTTCTTTAGGATAGTAAATGAACTAAGAACCTATGAGAGGGTATTCACTGATTATGAGCTGAATGACAAGTTCCTTAGATCTCTAACTAGGGATTGAGACACAAAAATCTGTGCAATCAGGGAAGCGGCAAGGCTTGGAGAAACCCCTACCCAAACAATTTGGGAAGCTGCTCTCCTATGAGATGCAGCTGTCTACAAGGGAGGAAGAGGACACCTCTTCAAGGGCTCAAGCAAGGGAGAATTCTGTAGCTCTCAAAGCTGACAGCTCCAAGAGAAGCAAGGGCAGGATGATGTCTCCTCAAAGGACAAATGCTGAATCAGAAACTAGCACCTCAGATAGCTCTTCCTCTGATGAAGAGTTTGGTGTCTTCTTAAGGAAATTCAAGAAGATGGTGAAGAGGAGTCAATGGAAGAACAAGCCCTCTTCCTCATATCACAAAAAGGAGGACAGCAAGGAGTCAAATCATCATTCCAAGAATGACAGGTATGGCTCTAACTCTAAATTTAATTCCTCTAAAGTTGTCTGCTACTGCTGCAGCAAGCCAGGGCATGTCATTACTGACTGCCCAGTCAAGAGAAAAGAAAAGGATGAGAAGAAGGCTCATCAGCCAAGAGGCAAGAAAGGAGAAAAATCCCTTCTAGCTAAGAAGGAAAAGAGCTGGAGTGAATCAGACTCCAGCTCATCTGAATCTAAAAAGGAAGAAGCCCTTATTGGGCTGGTTGCTGTTGAAGAATTTACAGCAGAAGAAGATGAAGATTGCCTAGCTGCAATGGTTAGAATCAGGTCCCCTCTATCACACTCAGATAGTGATGAAGAGCAGGATGAAGAAGACTGTGTTCAGCTAGGCCTTATGGCCCTCAATGATGAGGAAGGCAGTCAGAATATGTCTGACAATGATCAGGTATCAATCCATTCCACTTCTATTTCTGATCATGATGCATGTCAAGAATCTGATGCACACTCATCAATTGATGGAGGTAATTCAGAAGCTGAAGTGGATGTCAATCAATTGATTGACAAGTATGATGCTTTAGTTATTGCTCTGAAAGAGAGCAAGAAGCATGCCAAAAGCCAAGCCCTAGAGATTGACTCTATTAAGAAGGCTGAAAGAAATAGTTCTGAGTCTCCCACTTTGGTGGCTCAGATGAGTAGAGAAATAAGCAAACTCATGGGGATAACAATGATCCACTTGAGCTCTATTTCTCTAAAGAATAAGATCATCAAGGATCTTGAGGAGAAACTGAGAGAAGTAGATAGCTCCTCCACCAGAAGGGGCAAGGTGCTACTTCCAACATGTATGACCATGAAAGCATTTATGGTCACTGGAAGAATGGGAGTTCCTATAGGAAGGAAAATACTTCTTCCCATAGTGAAAGAAAGGGCATGGGATTGAGTGCAATGAAAGCTCCCCATGAAGAAATACAAATGGCCCAATCTGGACCATTTGTGTTTGGTGCTTCAGCACCTTCAGTCAAGAACAAGGAAGCAAGCACTTCCAAATCAGCTTCAGCAAAAAGCAAGACTGCTGTCAAATCTGTTGACAAGGCCTGCTTCCTAGTGCCTGATTCCATCAGATCTTGTATGGCTGCCAAGCCAAAGCAAGCTGAGGCCATCAGGACAAATAGCAGCAAGACTATCCACATATTATCCTTCAGTCAGATTATTGTTGAAAGAAACAGGAAGAATGCTGCAGTCTCTTCTGCTGAACATGTGCACAGTGATGTACCAATTCAGAAAAATGTTCAGAAAAGGAGATACAATATTCATGATTGTTGGTGCTGTGGCAAGGTGGGACACTTTGCCATAGATTGTTGGTACAATCCCAATGTACCTAATGCAAAGAAGAGCCTTCCTGCCAAGGGTGCAGCTAGAGTAATGTCATTTCATCATGCTAACATATTCCAAGGACCCAAAGCTAATTGGGTTCCTAAGGATAACTAATCTTCTTGCAGGTTAGTCCAAGTACCAGTCTCAACCAAATATGGTACTTGGACAGTGGGTGCTAAAGGCACATGACAAGAAGGAGATTTCTTCACATATGTATGCCCTAAGTGAGGGGGAGCATTGCTCTCTCTATGAAGAAGGAGGTGGGTGTGCTAGTGAGGGGGAGCACAGACCAGATGTTGGAAGAGCAAAAGCTCAGAATAAAGAAGAGGTCATCAGGGTAACTGACACCATGGAAGTTCTACCCTCTTGTGAAGAGATGTCAAGACAAGAACCTGCAGTGGAGAAGGCAAACAATGGGGTTGAAGAGGTGGTAGAGAAAAGGATGGCCACAGCTGTTGTGCACAACCATTGTGAATTCAACATCAATTGAGGTCTACCTCCTCAAGATAAGTATCTCTGCTCCTATTGATTTTAAAGAATGCTGATCAGCTGAATCAAAAAATTCTGGATCAGCTGGAATTCTAGTTTTCTTTTAATCAGCAGGGAAATGTCTGGGTCAATACAGGTGCTCCAATTAAGGGGGAGCAAGCTCCTGCTCAAATTGAAGGGGAGTTGGCTATAAGTTGAGGGGGAGATAGCTAATGCTCAGTAGGTCATAGTGGATGTAGGTTGTCCTAAAAGAGGATTTGGAAAATGCTTTCTAATCTATCTTAGGATTTGTTAGAAGTATCCAGAAAAGGGTAGAGGTTGAAGAATCCTATTCCCTAATGGGAAAGAGGTCGAAGAATCCAGAAAGGGGGAGATGGCCAATGCTAAGACCAAATTTGGTCTTGCTAGATGCAAATAGGAGATGGAATGCTAGTTGCTAAGACCAAACTAGTGTTAGACCTCTAAGTTAGTTATCATGATATGTTATTCAATCTGAGTTAGAAAGGGGGAGATGCCCTTTAAGCTAGTCAAAGCTTTATATAACCTGTCATGAAGTTGTTAGCTTAAACAATGTTGTTCTCTAGAAGCTATGTTATCATGATTATCTTATAGATCATTTACATAATATGTCCTTCAAGTGGTATCATGATGTGTTTTTGTTGGCTATTTACCTTAGCATTGGGGATGTTCTGCCTTCTTCAAATAGGGGGAGATTGTTGGGAATATTGCCCTCAATGTTCCCTTGATTTGGTGAGGCATCACTTACAATACTAAGTACATATTGTATTTGATAAAGCTTTGTTTTTGTAAGTTAAACAGGCTTAGGTGACTCAAGAGAAAGGGTTAATCAAGATCTAAGGTTAGGAGAAATCTTCTCCTAAGTTGATGAAGAAATGTCTCAGCTGAACCGCTGAGACAGTTTCTCAGTCTCAACTGAACCGCTGAGACAAGGCCAGGAGCCGCTGAGAAGGTGTCTGGGCCAGCTGAGCTGCAGATAGAAGAAAACCGCTGAGACAGTTGTCTATCTCAGCGGATCCGCTGGAACGGGATAGAAGAAAACCACTGAGATGGCTGACCATCTCAGCCCAACCGCTGAGACAGTTCAACCTTGATCTGACAGGTTCTACTGGTGGCGCAAGCTGCAGGAATGCATTGTGAGGACCATCAATCACTCCCATACTTGACAGAAGGTCAGCTAAGAGCCGTTGAAGATAAGAGATGTATAAAAGAAGATGTTAGGGCAACTTTGAAGATGTTGGTTGTGTGCTTAACCAATACTATTCCATTGTCGGCCAAGAGAAGCTCTGGTTTACTCTCCTGCTGCTCACTGAACAAGCAAGAAGAAGAAGAGTGATAAAGACAGCTACTTTGTAAGAAGGAGCAAGGAGATCTTCCAACCTTCATCTGAAGAAGAAGATCAGTTGTAGCTGCCATCAACATCTTCAGCTACAGGAAAGCACAAACTGTGCAGGATCTACAGGAGAGTATTTCTGTTGTAGAATATTTCTAAAATATCTTTTTCTGTAAGGCTTTTTGCCTGAGTTTGTAGGGCATTTGCCTGAGTGTGTAGGGCTTGTTGGCTTGAGCTTGTAGGGCTGATTTGCATGAGATTGTAGGGCTGTTTAGCCTGAGGAGTAAGGCTTGTTTCCTGAGGTTGGACCAGGAGGTGGTCTGAGCTGTAGGAGGTGTATTCCTCTGAGTTTGTAGGGCAGCAGTGCCTGAGGTAGGAGTTGGTGATAACTCTGAGTTGTAGGGACTTTTGTCCTGAGGTAGTAGCTGGTGATATCTCTGAGTTGTATGGATTTTTGTCCTGAGGTAGGATCATCTTTGATCTGAGAAGTTCTGAGGAACTTGTGTTGTTAGCTCTTGGAGCTGAGTTGGAGGAGTTGGTCATGTCTAACACAATGTTAGAAGGGTGAAGGGGGTAAGTGGACCACCCATAGACACACTGTCTTGGGGAACCACTATAAACACTTGTGTGTTTTTCCGTGTTGCTTGATTCTCTGATTAGAATAGTTTTAACATGTCATAATTATCAAGTAAAACTCAAAAGATCTATTCACCCCCCCCCCCCCCCCCCCCCCCCCCCCCCCCCCCCCCCCCCCCCCCCCCCCCCCCCCCCCTCTAGGTGAATTAGTTAGCATACCTATATTCTTTCAACCCTTTTTAATGTAAAACAAGTATCTTGGTTAACATAAAAGGTTATAGATCTAACAAATACTGACACAAAAAGAAAGAAATAACTCATTCAAGGCCAAAAATAGAATACACAATGAATTCCATTTAGCAACTAATTTCATATCGAGTCGTCTAAGGATATTATATGACACTAGTCAAATCCCTCAATGTTAACTCCCTTATATAAGACACAAAATTTAAGGGTTGGTGTCGGTCGCTTAGCGATCCCACTGACCGAATGAATCGGACCGTCATAGATCAAGAGTGAGTCAAGCATGCAAACAGTCAAAATGATGAACCAACAACAGGCGGCAATTAAAATTTCACGTGGAAACCCCGAAAATGGAAAAAAGCACGAGTTCAGACACACTTCTGAGAATATCCACTAGTTGTAGTTAATTACATTAGTTAGAGTTTTAAAGAGTGACAGACTACCTCTCGTTTTTAGAAATGTTTCTCAGTGTTTGGTGTTTGGCAAAGTTGAGCGTTGTGGAGCGCATTTTGGAATGGAGTGCTGAGGCGCGCACTGGAGCGGTCTTGCAATCGGAGCGGACATGCGGAAAGCGCTTGCTGAATGAGATTTGATGTCGAAGCAGACACACGAAAAGTGCATGCTGAGGTAGACTTGATGTCGGAGATTACACGCGGAAAGCACGTGCTGAGCGAAAAGATAAGTGCTAAGAAGGAGGATGACAGCTGGGGAGGAGATCCTTGCCGGAAAATTTTAGAGCTCTAACTCTATTCCCTTTTTTCTCTCTCTTTCAAATGAAGAGCTAGGTATCTTTTTATATTTTTATGGGTGGCGGAAAGGTAATTGCTGCGCTCTTTCGAAAACTGAACGGGCGAATAGGAACGCGTGTTCACAGTCACATGTATTTTGTTGTGAAGTCAGAGAACAAAATACAAATATGGCGGTTAGTGCAACTCGGGCAGGCTCGCTGGTGACAACGGTACTGGTGATGTCGGAGGAGGCGGTGGCGAATATGGCGGTTAGTGCGGCGATGAGCGCGTGTGCTGGGGCATGCGTGCGGGTGCCGGCAGGAGCGCGTTCTGCAAGCCTACGCAAGCAGGTGCGCGCACGGGAGCGCGAGGGAGCGCGCACGGGAGCGCGAGGGAGCGCGCACAGTGCGGGCATGCGAGGGGCATGTTTTGAGATATTAAAAGGACTCGAAATTGCACGAGAATGAGCCGGTTGAAAACGCCTTGGTGGCCAGTAGAAGTCGTGGCAAAAAACCTCCAGCTTAACCAATTCCATATTTGGGCAAGCCCATCAAGTATAATATATCATCGTTTAGTAGTTATATTTAAAATTATGTCTTAGACAAGTATGGATGCACGGCCAATTATAAATCTTAAATATTTTTTTCTCTTCCTAGCTATTATTATTTGAATACAAACACACCTAATATACTAGTTTTCATGTATAATATAATATAAACTAAGGATTTCTAAACCATTTGGCTCCACCTCAAATTCTCTAAAGAGACACATAATATACTTTGAGGACTGTGTAAAGATGACTTGGAAGAAAAGATGATCTTTTCTTCTCTAGAATTTTACTAAAAGACATATCGAGTGTTGGTTTTATCTTATCCGAGTACGTGTTACAATTTTTATTGATATACAAGTGTGGTAGAGCCATAAGCCCATAATAGGAGAATCTGTAATTTAATGTCGCTCAAAAATTCAAGTACACAGCTTAAAGAGATCCAACGATCCTTGTTACTTTGTTAGGATTCACAGTATATTACCTGTGTTTATTCACCGTAATAACTTAATTCTCAATCACTTCATAAGACACATACAATTATTTATTAGCTTTAGAGTCCGTTTCGCATGAGGATGGCAGTCGCGGTGGTTATGAAACATCGTTCGTGAACGTCCGACCTCACCTAAGGAATTTCATTCACTTTTATGTTCAAAGCTAGACTTTTTTCTTTCTGGTGGTCATAACCGTTGTCTTGAAAAACATATTTTCTATGACGGCGGTGTTTTAATCCAAACTTACAGGGGCAAAAACTCCGCTCCAAACGGAGCCTTAGACGAGTTGATTTCAATAAACTATCACCTCTTTTTCAAGATAACCACATAGATTTGGCCATAAATGGCCCAAATTCTATATCTATAATATTAATTACCCAAATCTCCTATGGGAGTTAGCAAAATTACAGATTGGATCCATCTATGTTTCGAAAATACAAAAACCTCCCATGTAAGTTTTGATTTCGTATCATACATGCACAAAATTTTCTCTCTGATGCTTTCCTCCACGGGATATTTTTGTGCATACTTGTTACGAAAAATAAATTTGTAGGGAAGGTTTTTATAATTTCAAAAGATACAAGGATGCAAACTGTAATTCTAGGTTGCACTTATCTTTCTTTTATGCTATAAAATGAAAATTTATAATATAATTTTTGGTAATTTTAAAAGATAGAAGGATGGAACCTAGAATCTGCAAACTTACAAGAGAGATCTAGATAAACGACTAAAAGTTTTATTCTTGTATAATTTGAAGTATTCAAAATATTTGCTACACTCTCAGGTGATTCAACAACTCAAACTAAAGCATGATTCTCATATTGACCTTTGTTTTTTGCGTTTTCTTTGAATGTCCAAAAACAGAAATAGGGCAATCCCTCAAAATCCCAGAAACACAATACATGTAGCTAGTATCAAAAGACATCCTATCATGTGCATGACCCTAAAAAATCAAAACCATACAAAGAGAATAACAAAAACTATGCAAAGTATATGCGGAAGTTGAATCTTGATCAATCACAATTAAGATTTGGAGAAATCAAAATGTTCATTCACTGAAAAATATTGTGCTGTAGAAGCTAGATTTTTACGTGATGTAGGTGTTTACGCCAATGGAGAGTTCTGGCGTTGACTCTTATAGCGGAGAGGAATTAAGAATTTATGCATGGTTGAGTCGAGGAAGCTTGAAGGAGCTAACGATGTTTGAAAGTTGACGAGGGATCGATGATGATGTATTTTCTCCTAAGTGTGAAAGGGGCTAGCCACCTTTTGACCATATTTTAAAGCATGTGTTTCATGTCAAGTGTGAAAAGGGTAGCCGTCATTGACTATGAAATCAATATGTGCTCTTGAAGGAAACTTCTAGGAAAGTGCCTAGAGGAAGCTTCATGACATGTGCTTTTGACCGAGGGAAGCTTCATGGAAGCTTCATGCACATGCCATCTACCACCATCTACCCCTTGGTTTTGTCCTTATAAATATGCATGAAGGAGGAGGGGTAAGTCATCCACTCATCTCCCATCTCAAGCGTTGAAAGAGTTCTTAGAGAGGCCTTTGTGGAAACGTCTTGATTTGGGGAGAGCTTTCGGACGTCTCTGCGACGTTGACGAGGAATACTTCGCATACACGGATTGGATCTGGAGCAAACTTTGGCAAGTATTCGAAGAGGCATCTTGGAGAGGATTTGTGTAATCCGTCTCGTCCGCCACTTTCGGTAACTTGCAATTTTCTTGCTACTGTTTATTTTGTAATATTGTGTGGTGCGAAGTTGGTGAAGATCCTGTGTGTATCGAGGAGGGAAAGCCTTGTAATTGCCTATCTGTTTTACACATTTTTAGTGGCGGCTTTCCGGGTTGGACTCCGATCGTCCCGTGGTTTTCATCCTATTGGGTTTCCACGTTATATCTGTGTGTCACCTTTATTGTTGTTATTTTGTGCCGTGTTTCTGGTTGTGTATTGGCATACCTCTAATCAGTCGTGCAGGTACTTGTTCGAACTAATTTGCAGGTGCTCTGGCCGGGCTTGTGTGCTCTCTAGCCCAACAAGTGGTATCAGAGGGAGGTTCATTATAAGAGCAGTTATCAGACTGACCTATTTGAGATTTGAGACGAGTCGATCGAATATTTCGGGTTGGTGATCGGGTGCGGTAGGTGACGACTATTGGTCCGCTCCCTATCCATTTTGATTTTCTTCTTGGAAATAATCGGCTCAGAGAACTGAGGTCAGTCTTATCAATTGACAGAGCATAATGGAATCTACTTCAGGTTCGAGTTCCGAGCAAATGGTGAAATTAAATGGCGCAAATTATCATCAGTGGCACTTACTGATGGAAGATCTCATCTACGTCAAGGGCTGTCATGCTCCTACCTTTGAGGAGATGCCTAAAGACATGGATCCAAATAAGTGGAAGGTGGAGCACCGAAAACTATGCGGATTTATCAGACGGTTCCTAGAACCGAACGTCTACAATCATGTCGCGAGTATCGTTGACGCGAAAATCCTTTGGAAGACCTTGGAAACGTTGTATGCCAAGAGTACTGACATCAACAAGCTATATCTACTGAAGAAGCTGGGGGAGTTCAGATTCAGAGATAGATCCCCTATCTTGGATCATGTGAACGAGTTCCAAGGTATTATTGATCAACTTACTGCTATGAAAGTGACCTTCGAGGACGAGGGCAATGCACTATGGTTGCTGAAATCTCTTCCAGACTCTTGGGAAATGGTTAGAGTTTCTCTAATTAACTCCTCTCCCGGAGGCATCATTACTATGGAGATTGCCAAGAGTTGCATCCTGAACGAAGAGGTGAGAAGAAAGTCTCAAGGGATATCAGGCTCTTCTTCACGAGCTGACATCCTCTACACTGAGCCCAGGGGGAGAGGCAGGAGCAAGAGTATAGAAAGGAAGTGCGAGAGAGGACAAAGCAGGGGGAAGTCCAAGTCACGTTATGAAAACGTGGAGTGCCATTATTGTCATAAGAAAGGGCATATTCAGAAGTTCTGTTATTCTCTGAAGAATGACGAAAGAAAGAAATGAGTGGCTACTGATGATAGGAAGGAGAGTCACACTGCAGCTATTGCATCTACAGAGGACGATGCCATCATTGTTGGAGATGACGTCACAGCTGCACTCTCTTATGATGACCGAAGCTGGATTGTTGATTCGGGTGCTTCTGGACATGTCTCCCACAACAGGGAGTTATTTGCCACCTATACTACCCACGATTGTGGGGTGCGTAGGATGGGCAATAGTGACACGTCTAAAGTCATCGGAAGAGGAGATATGCACCTGAAGACGAGCACTGGAGGATTGATGATCCTAAGATATGTGCGACATGTACTTGACATCCGCTTCAACCTAGTTTCAGTTGGGAAGCTAGGTGATGAAGGACACTTAAGTGTCTTTGGTGGAGATTTTTGGAAGTTAATCAAGGGGTCACGGGTAGTGGCCAGAGGTTATAGAGACACTGGCCTATACTATATGGAGGGGAGACCTGAAGCTGCTCAGGCCAACACCGTTAGAGATGGGGCATCCACATCCCTATGGAATAGGATACTGAGTCACATTAGCCAGAAGGGTCTGGGATGTCTCTCCTGAAAGAAGATGATCTATGATCTATCTGTGGATCAGTTAGAGAGATGTGACCATTGCATGGCTGGAAAGCAGAATAGAGTATCATTCTAGAGTCATACTTCCACCAGAAGATCTGAGCCACTAGAGCTCGTACATACTGATGTCTGCGGGCCACTGAAGGTCCAGACGAGAGGAGGAGCGTCTTACTTCGTGACGTTCATTGATGACTATTCGAGAAAACTTTAGGTCTATGCTATTAAGATCAAAGGTGAGGTTCTCGACACTTTTCGGAGATTCCACACTGAGGTGGAGAGGCAATCTGGGAAGAAGTTAAAGTGCATCAGGTCTGACAATGGGGGAGAGTATATTGGTCCTTTTGATGAGTATTGTAGAGAGCAAGGGATCAGACATGAAAAGACTCCGCCCAAGACGCCGCAGCTAAATTGCGTAGCTGAAAGGATGAATAGGACCTTGATGGAGAGGGTGAGGTGCATGCTATCTGAGTCAAAGCTACCTGGCATGTTTTGGGGTGAGGCTTTATACACAGCTGCACACGTCATCAACCTAACTCCCAGTTATGCATTGCAGGAGGATGTTCCTGATAAGGTCTGGTATGGGAAGGACCCTTCATATAGTCACTTGAGGGTCTTTGGGTGCAAAGCCTTTGTGCACATCCCACGGGATGAAAGATCGAAGTTCGATTTTAAGTCCCGTCAATGCATATTTCTGGGATATGGACGCAGCGGCGAGTCTGGCTACAGGTTCTTTGATCCGGTTGAGAAGAAGCTTGTACGCAGTCGCGACGCCATATTTTGTGAGGATCAGATTATGCTTGATCCTGAAAAGACTGAGAAGACTGACACTCACACTGATGAAGAGTCTCCTGTGACTGGAGGTGATGATACTGAGGAGGCCGCAGAGCCTGATCTAGTGCAGGGCATTGAGCCACTTCTAGGCCATGAGGACATGAATGATGACGAGCCTACAGATGAAATCATTGATGATGTGCCCATACCAGCAGCTGAGCTCGTTCCGCGGAGGTCTGATCGAGTCAGACAACCATCTTCGAAATACTCTGCTACTGAGTATATTTTGTTGACTGATGCGGGGGAGCCTGAGTGCTTTGATGAAGCAGTGCAAAGCTCAGAGAAGGAAGAAAGAGTGGATGGTTGCTATGCAGGAGGAGATACAGTCTCTGCATGAGAACCATACTTATGAGCTGGTACGATTGCCTAAGGGCAAGAAGGCTTTGAAGAATCGGTGGATTTTCAGAGTAAAGCATGGAGACCCCTCCACACCACTCAGATACAAGGCAAGATTAGTGGTGAAGGGTTTCAGTCAGAAACAAGGAGTTGATTTTGATGAGATCTTCTCTCCTGTTGTGAAGATGTCGTTTATCCGGGTTGTTCTTGGCCTTGCTGCAAGGCTAGACGTGGAGATTGAGCAGATGGATGTCAAGACCGCCTTTCTGCATGGCGATCTTGAGGAGGAGCTTTATATGGAGCAGCCTGAAGGTTTCAATGTGAAAGGGAAGGAGAGCCTAGTCTGTCGCCTGAAGAAGAGCTTATATGGCCTAAAGCAGGCCCCGCGACAGTGGTACAAGAAGTTCGATGCTTTTATGGGGGAGATCGACTTCAGGAGGACCACCCTTGATCACTGCGTGTTTGTGAAGCAGTACGCTCCAGAGGATTTCATTATTTTACTCCTTTATGTTGACGGCATGTTGATAGTCGGGAGGAGCACTACGTGCATTGCCGAGCTGAAGCGGTAATTGAGCTCCACATTTGCGATGATGGACTTGGGAGCTGCGAGGACCATCCTAGGGATGCATATTCGGATAGATAGAGGCTCCAAGTTACTTTGGTTGTCGCAAGAAAGATTTATCAGGAAGGTGCAACAGAGATTTAGTATGGATCAGGCGAAGAAGGTGAGCACGCCGCTTGCAGCTCACTTCAGACTTACCGCTGACCAGTGCCCGAGCACACCTGAAGAGAAAGAGGAGATGTAGAAGGTCCCATATGCTTCTGTCGTTGGCAGTCTTATGTATGCCATGGTATGCACTCGCCCTGATATATCGCATGTTGTTGGTACTGTTAGTAGGTTTCTCTCAAATCCTGATAGAGAACATTGGAGCGCTGTCAAGTGGATGCTAAGGTACCTACATGGGACGTCAGAATTGACGTTAAGGTTTGGAAATAGTGAGCCAGAGCTTCTGGGCTACACTGATGCTGATATTGCTGGAGATTTCGACTCCAGAAGATCAACCTCTGGGTACCTGATCCTATTTGCGGGGGGAGCTATTTCATGGTAGTCGAGAATATAGAAGTGCGTTGCACTGTCGACTACGGAGGCAGAATTTATTGCAGTCACTGAGGCAGGAAAAGAGCTTCTTTGGATGAAGCGTTTCATCAAAGAGCTGGGTTTCACTCAGGAGCGCTACACACTCTTATGTGACAGTCAGAGCGCGATTCATTTAGGGAAGAACACCACTTTCCACTCGAGATCCAAGCATATTGATACGCGGTATCATTGGATACGCGATACTCTAGAGCAAAGAGAGATGGTTTTGCAGAAGGTGCACATGGATGACAATGAAGCAAATATGCTTACGAAGACCGTGTCGAGGGGGAAGTTCGAGCATTGTGTGAGAATCGCTGGCATGTCGATCTCTTCCACATAAGAGCAAAGGGGATAAATTGTTGGGTACAGTTCCCATCCTTTGTGGAGAAAACTGTGGATTCGAGTTTTACTAACTCGAACTTGGTGGCGCTGGATCTATCGACATATGGAGGAGACATGAAGGTCTTACCAAATGAAGATTATTAGAAGGCCGCATTTTTCACTTAGTCGAAAAGGGGGAGATTTGATGAGGTATTTTCTCCTAAGTGTGAAAGGGGCTAGCCACCTTTTGACCATGCTTTTCAAGCATGTGTTTCATGCCAAGTGTGAAAAGGGTAGCCGTCGTTGACTATGAAATCAACATGGGCTCTTGAAGGAAACTTCTAGGAAAGTGCCTAGAGGAAGCTTCATGACATGTGCTTTTGACCGAGGGAAGCTTCATGGAAGCTTCATGCACATGCCATCTACCACCATCTGCCCCTTGGTTTTGGCCTTATAAATAGGCATGAAGGAGGAGGGGTAAGTCATCCACTCATCTCCCATCTCAAGCGTTGAAAGAGTTCTTAAAGAGGCCTTTGTGGCAAGCGTCTTGGTTTGGGGAGAGTTTTCGGACGTCTCTGCGACGTTGACAAGGAATACTTCGCATACGCGGATTGGATCTGGAGCAAACTTTG
The DNA here is from genome assembly GCA_033032865.1 of Dactylorhiza incarnata. Taxonomy (NCBI): domain Eukaryota; kingdom Viridiplantae; phylum Streptophyta; class Magnoliopsida; order Asparagales; family Orchidaceae; genus Dactylorhiza; species Dactylorhiza incarnata. Next base: position 1,060,943 of record JAWHQI010000205.1, on the reverse strand, counting down.
GCAAGTATTCGAAGAGGCATCTTGGAGAGGATTTGTGTAATCCGTCTCGTCCGCCACTGTCGGTAACTTGCAATTTTCTTGCTACTGTTTATTTTGTAATATTGTGTGGTGCAAAGTTGGTGAAGATCCTGTGTGGATCGAGGAGGGAAAGCCTTGTAATTGCATATCTATTTTACACATTTTTAGTGGCGGCTTTCTGGGTTGGACTTTGATCGTCCCGTGGTTTTCACCTTATTGGGTTTCCACGTTATATCTGTGTGTCACCTTTATTTTTGTTATTTTGTGCTGTGTTTCTGGTTGTGTATTGGCATACCGCTAAGCAGTCGTGCAGGTACTTGTTTGAACTAATTTGCAGGTGCTCTGGTCGGGCTTGTGTGCTCTCTAGCCCAACAATCGATGCATGAACTATAGAGGTCAATGCTAAAATGTAGATGGGAGGACTTGCCTGCGATTCATAGTCAGGGGGAAGAGAATATCGATGCATGAACTGGGGGTAGAGAGGAGTTGTCGATGATTACCAGTGCAAGCAGAGAAAAAGCGGTGGAGGGGCTCCAATGTCGACTGATTCAGAGTCTGCTAGGATGCTTGGCGTTTGGTGTCGTCGATCGAAGAACGAGCAAGGATGTTTGGTGTCATCGGAGGAGGCGCAGGCGAGGTTGTCCAGCGACGATTGAGAGGGAAACTGGAGATTGAGAGGAAATTGCTATGGTTTCTGTAGTACACCCAGGACTTCGTTTGGGAGAGGAAAGACGTGTATCTAGGGCTTTTCGAAACATCGGGTTTGGAGGTGAGGGGTCTTGGGTTTAGGAGGATGTGAAGGATCCAAAACCACTGGCGCCAAACCATTCCCGATGTATGAATGGCCAGGATCAAATTAATGGGCTATTAGGAATCCAAATTTGGTCTCTAAGGTATTTCTAATATATATATATATAAATATAAATATATATAAAGATAGTATGTTATGGCGTAACATGATCGACAAACGAATACAAGCCGTCGGATTCCCCTTATCGGTGATAACCACCGTTCGATAAGGAGAAAGAGGGAGAGAGTGAGAGAGTGGAGAGAGGGAGTGGGGCCCACAATTAAGAGAGAGAAGGAGAGCGAGAGAGGGGAGAGAGGGTGGTAACATGCCTTGAAGTTGGAGAGCGAAATAGAGAGAAAGAGAAAGGAGGGAGGTGAAGGTGGGTTCATCAACATTAAAATATTAATATTTAGATATATATATAACTAAATTTTTTATAAAACTTAATTAAATTTTACATAAAACTTTAAAATACAGTATATAAATGTATATTAAAATTTATCTAAAACATCAATTTATCAAAATATTTATTAAATTAATGTTATGCACGTGATGAATCATGAATGTTGTTGTGCGATGCTCGCGCGCAAGAGCAGATGAGCACAAACGGGAGTGTCTCGGCTCTACAACACTCACGATGCTCGCATTTCCTCCAGCGCACGACAAAATGAGGCAACAAGCATAGTATTGTGCGCTCGAGGAATTGCAAGCGGCGTGAGCACCGTCAAGCCAGGGTACCGTCGCGAAGGGCACGGGGGGCTCCGTGTGTGTGTGTGTGTGTGTGTGCGCGTGTGTGTGTGCGTGTGTGCGTGTGTGCGTGTGTGCGTGTGTGCGTGTGTGCGTGTGTGCGTGTGTGCGTGTGTGCGTGTGTGCGTGTGTGCGTGTGTGCGTGTGTGCGTGTGTGTGCGTGTAAGTAATTATTACTTTTGAAACTCTTATATATATAATGATTTAATTAGTTAGACTGATAACAAAAAGAAGATAGAGCTCCAACAATCATTCAAGGTAATATTGGTTCATTCATAATTTAAAAGTACTGCATATTTTATTTCAAAAATATTACTCAATTTTTCATTAAAATAATTTTATGACTTCTTATTCTAACATTTGAATATTACCTATAAAAATTCAATCAATTAATATTGTATTATTTATATTTTTTGTCCACTCATAAAAAAGCTTAGATCTTCAAGTTTTTTTTCCAAAAAAAGCCCTTAACTTATTATGAAATAAGTCATAAAACTATCCATTTGTAAGTGACCTGTTGCTAAGATGAGCGTGTTGACACTTTTTCCTTCTCTTTACATATAAAACATATATTTATAAGATTTTATTCTATCACATTGGCTGGCATATCACAAAGCAATGATCTTGCACATATTCTATATAATCTAGCACCATATTTAAGTATTTCCTTATTGGTGCTAATTCAATTAAAAAAGAACTATTGATCAATATTTTTTGGGTAGAAAGAAAGCGAAAAGTTAACTACCGAACTCTCTCATACAAGTGCATTCCACGATCTCTAATGAGATTCCTAACTTCATTCGAGAGATCCTTCTCCGAACAAGAGAAATCCCTCTGACAATGGTAATGTTGGCGCACACATCAACCACACGATTTACAACTCAATACCCATGATCAGTAACAAAGGTATCAAGACTCAAGACCCAAGATTGCACATCAGAAACTTGCGCGGCAGAAGGATCCAGGCAAGGACCAGAGCGGTGAAGCCACTGAATAACCGTCATGGAATCTCCCTCCAGATGAATCATGAAGACGCTGAGCACCCATAACATGAATAGCCCGAAGGACTCCCTCCCAGGCAGCACGAAGTTCCAACGTTGACACACAAAGGCATCTGAGACGAACATAACCCGCAAGTAGGACAGTCCCGTGGTTGTCACAAACCACCTAACCAGCACCAACCCATGCACCCCAAGCGACGTTTGATGACTCCATCAAAATTTAGCTTCAGCATATCTCCTCAATGTCGGGGTTCCTAGATCAAGGTTGTTATGGAAAGGAGTCAAGCAAGACAACCTCGGGTTCCCTATTTAGGTCGATCTTGAAGCACCCTATGAAGATCATGTTGGATAGAGACAAGTAAAAAAATACGGGTTAAATAGTGTGCAGGTTATACTGGTTAAATAGATACAATTAAAAATCAATTCGTTTGGGACGATCAAAGTAGAAGGAAACTAACCACTAATGCGCTGCGGTAGCTCCTACTGCTGGCGGTAGCAATTGCTCTAGATGGACGGCTGGAAGGATGTTTTGAAGGAGCCATGACGTGAGATATCTCATTAAGAAATAACTACTGCGCGACGATAGGCTTATCGCATGGAGGTAGCTTTCGACAATCCGGTCAATCACAACATGATTGAGGAGTCAAAAGGATCAAGCAATATCATTTTGGAGGAAAGGAATTATTATAATTTCATGGGGTAATATTGTATCCAAAGATGACAATCATTGTGTTGGGAAAAACCCCTTTTGATTTAACTTAACAAATTAACTATGAGTGATTTTACCTTCTAGGTTTATTCACATTGTATAGTAAGGGTAATCTGGTCGTTAGATGTCTTAGGATGTCTCACTCAACTTAGAGTGTCAAGGTCAAGTCAAAGCAATCTCAAATCAAGTTGAGATAAGACTTGCTTCGAATACAAGTCGACGCAACTTTGACTTGATATCGACGCAACTCTGTGTTGTTGACGAAGCAGATCATTCATCCTGTCAATGTATAAGTTAAGTCGACGCAACGTCGAAAGGATCTCGACGCAGATGGAAGACCCAGTCGAAGCTATCTGTGAAGTCGACGAAACTTCGACTTCAACTCGACGCAGAAGATGAAGGTCAAGTCCAAGTCTTCAACTCGACGGTTACATCGATAAGTAATCGACGCAACGACTACATCTGAGTTCAACCAGAGCAAAGGAGCAATTCAAAGCTACTTCTATAAGAACTCAGAGGTGCGTCGATATGACGGAAGATGAAGTCGACGCAGCATCTAATACAGTCAGTAAAAAGAATTCTTTCTAGCTGTCTTTCAAATACCTTTTTAGAAAGTCCACCATACTGAAGACAGTTGTCCAACGACTAATTTGTTTCCAATAAAGGAAAGGAGTATTCGAGAAGAGGAAAAGCTTTCTTGGAATGAAATATAATGTGATAGACGGGTCGGGAACAAAAAAAGAAAAGAAATCAAGTATCAAATAAGAATACCTTCTCAGGTCTGTTCAAAACAAGAAAGAAATTCAAATCCAATGATGGACAATAAGTAGGCTGAGAAGAGAAGAAAGGGTAGAGCATTCATTACATCATTTCTCTCTCTGTCGATTAGGGTTGCTTCTTCTTCTTCCTCCTTCAACCCTAAGAGATATAGATAGAAATCAAGTCCTCACTCTGCACAGGAAAGATATAGGGCTGCTTCTTCTTCTACATCATACAGCAGCCAGATTACAAGAAGGATAAACAGAGAAGGATTAAATCAAATAAACCTTGTAATAATCACTATCATAAGCAAGAGTTCATCATTTCTAATCCTCTGAAAGAAAGAAGCAGCATAAGTGCTCCTGAAGAATTCTGAGAACAGAATTCTAATCTTCTCCTCCTTACTTTCTTCTTTCTATTTTCAACAACTGTAAAAGAGTTTTAAGAATCCCTCTTCAAAAGGATTCAGTGGTTCAAGATCTCCTTATCAAAAGATCTTAGTGGTTCAAGATCTCCTTATCAAAAGATCTGAGTGGTTCATGATCTCCTGATCAAAAGATCTCTGGATCTAAGAGTCTCCTTATCAAAAGACTCAGGCATAGGTTGTGCAATCCTACCAGGGAGGTAGAAGAGAGGACTACCCATATTTTGGGGAACCTCTATAAATATCCTTGTGTCTTTGCTATGAATTTCTGTGATGTCCCATTTACTTTTTCTGTGTTCATTTTCAGCAAACCTTATTTTATTTATTCTGCCTTGGTTTTGCTGTGTGGATAATACCTTAGTATTTTTTATTGTATGCATAGTTAGGATAGAAAAGATTTTAAATCTCTATTTACCCCCCTCTATAGAATTCTCAGAGGCACACTGTGCACTTTCAATTGGTATCAGAGGTAGGTTGATCATTAAAAGGTTAACATCTTAATAAGAAGATCTCCTTCTCTCATTTGTTTATTTTAAATTAATTAAAACCTTTTTAAATAAAATGATTTCTATGGATTATGCCTCAACTCACCACCAGTGCGTAATCTTCATAAGTTTACACTCTAGAAGGCCAGAATAAAATTATATATGAACTCCATTGATGAAGACATCTTTGATGTTATACTTTGAGGTCTCCCAGCTCCCGTCAGAGAAAGTGCAGGTGAATCTTCTACAACAGAAGTTGTCCCAAAAAATGAGTGGACAGAGGCTGAGAAGAAGCAGAAGGCATATGATGCCAAAGCTATGAACATTCTAGTTTCAACCATGTCAGATGACATTTTCCAGAAGGTATCGGACTGCCAATCAGCTAAAGAGATCTGGGAATCTCTTTCCAGAATGGTAGAAGAAAGTTTTGATGAAAGAAAGGACAGGAAGTCCCTTCTCATATCCCAATATGAGAACTTTCAAAAGAAGGCTAAGGAATCTGTTGCTGAGATGTATGACAGATTCGGCATCATAATAAATGAGCTGAAGATTCTAGAGAAGGAGATCTCTCTAACTGAAATAAATGATAAGATTCTCATGTGCTTCCCATGCTTATTGGATTCAAGGATCTGGGCTATCAGAGAGTCCAGATGCGAAAGAGAGATCACCACTGATGCTTTGCTAGGAAAGCTCAAGTCCTATGAGATGCTACTAAAGAGCAGGGTAGACACAGATGCTAAAGAGACAATCTCAACTCCAACTCATAGGAATCTTGCCCTAAATGCTTCTAAAGGAGAGCCCTCAACTCCTGAAGATGAGATGTTCAACCTCTTGGCTAGGAGATTCAAAAAATGGGTCAAGACTGAAGACTCAAGGAGAAGAGAGAGAAGCTCAAAGCCCAGATATGATAAGACTCCAAAGAAGGAGGTGATTTGCTTCTCCTGCAACAAGCCATGGCACATTTCCCCTGACTGTCCACAAGAGCAAAGGGACAGGAGCAGCAACAAAGATGAGAAGAAAAAGAAGTCTTTCAAGAAGAAAGACAAAAAGAATGCCAAAGGGTTCATTGTAGAGATTTGGAGTGACTCTGAATCAGAGTTAAGCTCATCCTCATCTGAGAGTGATGAAGAAGCTGAAGCTAAAGCAGCCTGCATGATGGCACTAGGAATATCTTCAGATGATGAAGATGATCAGGTATCTATTTTTTATGAATTTGATTTCAATTCTGCTGATTTCAATTCTGCTGATTTCAAAAATTGCCTTAACGAATTTTGTAATGATTTCTTTAATATGGAAAAAGAAATAGAAACATCTAGGGTAGAACTAGAAAGCCTAATGAAAGATGAATATTATTTGAGAAATCAAGATTTGATAAAAGAGATTAATAATAAGGAATCAGAACTAACTGAGATAAGAAAAGAAAACTTAGAACTAAAGGAAGAGCTAACAAAGGCAAAGGCCTTTGAAGACTCACTCAATGGGAGGAGTCAAAAACTCAAAAACATTACACAAAATCTCTCTATGAGATTTAAGCACCTAGGATTAGGAGCAGACTCATGCACTAACACAGAAGTCCCTAGGAAACCTGCCTGGAAAAATTCAGTTAGATTTATTAGACCTAGTGACTATCAATCAGGTGAGGGGAGTGCAATAACTAAGGACAGTAGTAATCCAACTAAAATAATTGTCCCTAACAAAGTAATTCTAAATAATGAAAAGAAATTAATAGGCAAGAACAATGCAGGGAAATTAAACAGCCAAAAGGCTAAAGCTAAAAATAGAATAATAAAACACTCTACTGATCTTTTATATTTAGATTCTTTCTATGCCCATTTTCAGTACCAAGGTAATAAGCATAGGTTTGGGAAACCCATTCCTTATCATCCAAAAGGGTATCATGAAAGAGCCTTCTATTCTTTCATTGAACCCTACAATGGTATAAGCAAAGGGCCTAAGGTAAACTGGGTTCCATCTAAAGTTTGAATTACTTGTGCAGGATAAGGTAGGGTCCTATCTGAGAGATAATGAAAGAGGAAGGAGGAACTAAATTCAATCAAGGGAGTGATTTCTTCTCTAAATTCCCTTGATATTCCCATAGTTCATAAAAGTAAAAGCATAAACACTATTTTTAATAAACATCATTGCTGGGAAAAACAACAAGCATTTTCTAAGAAAAAAATGATCTATTTATTCAGAGTAACGTCGAATTGAACTCGATGTCCCGTCGGGTCCTACTCGACGCAAGCTTCGAGAGACAATCAGAGCAGATAATTTGAATGATATTCGACGCATCGTCAAGTTCATATCGATGCATGCGTCAACTTAATAGTTGCTGATTAAATTCGAGGTCTCATCGATTACAACTCGACGCAACATCGACTGACTACGTCGACTTATTTGTTCCTAAACAATCTCGAAGTTGCGTCGAATAGTAATCGAAGCAACATCGAGATGTCAACGCGCGCAGGATTGCTTCTAGAAGCTGTCCTGGAATATTTTGGCGCGCTGAATATTAATGTATGTCGACGGTGCTTCGACTTGAACCCTAAGTTGCGGTGAATCATCTTTTTTTAAGCAACTTCAACATCGAATCATTTGCGCTTTCGAATTTTCTTCTCCGTGCTCTCTTGCTCTCTTCTCCTCCAGCTCTCGTGCTTCCTTATCTCTCTCTTTCTCTCTTTTCTCATATGTTTGCAGGTACCTCGAAATCAATGGCTCCTCCAAAGATTAATCCAGGCTTTGATGTGGATGTCGACTCCTTCAATGCAGCTGCAGATAGTTTCAAAGCCATTCTTGGCTTATTTCAGGCAGCTGGGTTAACAAAGGTTCCACAAGGAGAAAGATATTTGATATAGAGCTGACAGAGTTCAAGGAGAGTGTGCATATAGAATATGATGGCTCCCTTAATGGGAAAGTTTCTGAGACAAATATACACATCATAGAGGAGCTGCTAAATCAGACATTTGATCTTACAACTGGAAATGACTCAGATGAACTGACAGGGGATGAAATCAAAAGGGTTTTAGATATAATGCAATTCAAGAAAGAAAAGGCTATCAATCTAAAAAAGATTGATCTTGCAGAGGAATACAGATTTTTGGCAGACATTGTAGGGAAGGTGCTCCTTTGCAAAATCTCAGCTCATTATGCCATTCCAAAGTAGCAGCTGCAAATTATGGGCATTCTAGTCCTTCAAAAGAAGATAATCTGAGGAAGATGTCTCATGAAGTTGATTGGCCACAAGTATTCCCATAAAGAAAATGCCTTCATGAGGATCATCAGTCAAGTGCTCTTCCACCATTATCCAATGGTGTGCAAGTCCAAGGGAGTGCCTGTAATGCCCCAGGTTTTCGCTAATTATTTTAAATCTAATTATTATTTATTTTAAATATAATTATCATCGAAATGGCGGTGTGAGGGCGTTACCGTTTTGGGGTGTGTATAAGTAATTAATAAAGTGCGAGAACAAAAATAAAAGGATGAAAATAATAATAAGATTTATATGTATATCATATTATATATATGAAATATGTTTATACATGATAAAATAGTTTATAAAAGAATGCTACAATTCATATTTTCTTTATAGTCTCATTATTTTGATTAATCATAATGATTAAAATGTTAAGATAATATAAAACACTTAAATACTTGTGATTTGTCCAAAAGATTTCATGTAAAAAACACTATATGTATATATATAAAAGAATAAGTATAATCTTATAATTTATCACTACATATAACAACACTATGTATAAAAAAAATTAAAGCACTAATCTAATATAATATAATTATCAAAATCACTATGAATTATATATATATATATATATAAATAAATCTAGTTGTATATAAGTATTATTTTATATAATAAGAAATCTATTCAGAAGAATCGAGAAGGGAACTAGGCTAATGGATTTCCAAAATTTTCCACTTATAATATTTTAATTAAACTTGTCTCTAGTTCTTTTTCACTTCTTTTCTCGAGGAGAGTTTCCTGGTTCGGGAGGGAGAGAAAGAAAGAGGGTTTTCTTCTTTTCGTTGGCCGTTGAGGGAGCTCGTGAGCTCAGTTTCGTCGCCGGAGCGTAGTTTTGGAGAGCTCTCGCCGAGATCTTTGTGCGTGCGGTAAGTTTTTTGTGTTTCGTCGAATTTTGTCATCAAGCTAAACACTAATGGTTGGAGTTTTTTTTCCTTGCTTTCATGCCTAGCTTCTTCCCCTGCCGAGGAGTGCTAATCGACAAGTTGTCTCGCAAGTTCGAGGCAAGTTGCAGTATTTCTTTTCGTGTCTCTTTTCTTTTATTGCTAATAGCTTGAATTTTCTTTTCCATGTTGCCGTGGGTATATTTTCTGATTTGGTATGAGCAATTAGGTGTTTTCCCTCTTTGATCTATGGGGTGAGTAAATTTTGGTAGATATGAGAGGTTATTTGTGTGGGTGGGCTGCAAATAGCAGTTTTTTCTTCTTTGTTGTGTTGAATGATTTTTCATTCATAAGGATTTGTTTGGTCTCTTACTCTTGCTGTTATCTCTTCTACCATCTCTTTCTATTGTTCTTTAAGTGCTCTTTATCTTAAAAATGTTGTTAATTGAGTGTTCTGGTTGATTTGATTTCAAGATTATGTTTTCTGTCAAATTAATTTTCCTTTGCTTAATTCTGGAATTTTTCCTTTGCAGGAGTATGTCCAGTCGATTTTCTTTTGCCTTAGTTTTTTTCCTGGAAATCTGTTTGTAAAGCCTTCCCGTAGATCGGCACCCCGTCCGGTGGATCGAAGTGAGAGGGCATGGTGATCGTGTTCTGTCGAGTTTTCTAAGTTAAAATTGATGGGGCACCCGTCGATCGGGCTCCCGTCCCGTCGATCGGGCTCCCGTCCCGTCGACCGGGCCCTTTTCTAACCTTCTAGTCGATTTTGGCTAAGTTTTCCTGTCGATTTTTATTATTCTTCCCGTCGAGTTTTTCTTGGCTTTCTTTAGTCATCTTTGATAGAGAATTTTCCCGTCGATATCGTGTAGGCTTCCCGTCGATATCGAGCAGTTTTCCCGTCGATTATAACTTAAGCTTTCTTTAGTCATCTTTGATAAACCCTAAACCCTTTAAGTCAGAATTGGCAGGTCTTCCCGCCGATCAACGGGACAGCTAGTCGATTTTGACTAGACATTTTTCCTGTCGATTTTCTTAAGCTTTTCCCGTCGATTTTGGGTAGCTTTTCCAGTCATTTTTTCTATAAGTTTTCCCGTCGATTTTGTTAGCTTCCCGTCGACTTTGATAAATCTTTTCCCGTCGGCTTTGTCGTGTATTTTGAATTGTTTCACCAATGTTTTTAAACCCTTTTTGGCGTGTGGGCCAGAGTATTTTAAATTATGTTGCTAAGCGTTTTAAGCTCTTTTGTTGAGTATTTTGGTGAAGTCGTGTCTTGTTATATCCCGTGATGTTAAGTGTTCATTCTTCGTGTTATTTCATCATGTATATCGGGTTAATTCCTCAAATATTTTGGGATAGTTTTGGTGAGTATTTCTTGAATGTTTTGATCTATGTTGTCTAATGCTCCGAGTATTTTCTTTTGATCCGTATAGTGTTTTATTTATATATTCATCTATATGTTTATGCACCACCGCTTCTGTGGTTGTTGAGCTATGTTGGGGTCTGTAGGTTGTGTGAGCTAAGAATCACCGTCATAGTGCCTCCGTTTGGGCTGTTGATTTGTGTGGACTGGAGTCACCGTCACAGCACCCCTGTTTTGGTATTATTTTAGGGCTAAGGTTGGCAGTGGATAAAGGACCATCACCTCAGTGCCTGTTTGTGGATTTTACACCCTTGGTTTCGGGTTATTTTGGGGCTAAGGTTGGCAGTGTAGAAAGGACCACCACCTCAGTGCCCGTTTGTGGATTTTACTCCCCTAGTTTTGAGTTATTTTGGGGCTAAGGTTGGCAGTGGATAAAGGACCACCACCTCAGTGCCCGTTTGTGGATTTTTCACCCCTGGTTTCGGGTTATTTTGGGGCTAAGGTTCGTAGTGGATAAAGGACCACCACCTCAGTGCCCATTTGTGGATTTTACACCCCTGGTTTCGGGTTATTTTGGGGCTAAGGTTGGTGGATAAAGGACCACCACCTCAGTGCCTGTTTGTAGATTTTACACCCATGGTTTCGGGTTATTTTGGGGCTAAGGTTGGCAGTTAATAATGGACCACCACCTTAGTTCCCTTTCTTCTGAGCTAAGCAGTCTCAGGTTCTGGTATTTTTTCATTTATATATATATATTGAAAGTGCACAGTTAACCTCACAGAATTCTCTAGAGGGGGGGGGGGGGGGGGGGGGGGGGGTGAATAGAGATTTAAAAATATTTTGTGCAAAGTTAATAAATATATATATGTGTGTAATATCCACAGATTTAAGCTTCCCACATACCAACAAGAATTAAGCAAGTAAAGAAAGAAAATAGCAAAAAGAAAAACACAGCACAACACAAAGAAATATAGTGGTTCCCCAAACTTTGGGTAGTCCACTCTTCTACCCCCTTGGTAGGAATTCACTATCTTGCACTGAGTCTTTTGATAAGGAAATTCTTAGAACCAGCATGAGTCTTTTGATTAGGAGACTCTTAGAACCACTACAACTGAATATTTTGAAGAGGGATTCTTAAAACTCTTTTACACAATTTGAAAATGGAATAAGAATAAGAAGAAGAAGTAGAAGAAAAACAATTGAAGTAAGAAAGAATCTTCTTCCTAGCAAGATGATTAGAAGCACAAGTATAGTGAATGAAATCTCTCTTCTATAGTGAGAAGGAGATTGTAGGCCTTTCTCTCTTTCAGTGAGAGCTTTCAGAAATTTGCAGCAGTATGACTTCAGAAGGAAGAAGAAGGCTTTTTCTTTGCTGCAACACTCTTTCACTTTTCTCAGCTTTATCACTTTTCACTTGGGAGCTTTTCCTCTTTTTCAAATGGATGGAGTGGATCAATTGTTTTTCTTTTGCCGACCTCCTTCTGTATTTATAGCTCTGTTTATTCAAAAATATTGCTATAGGAGAATAATCAATTAGCAGTCAGAGAATTAGTAAGAAAGAAAAGTTTCCATAATCATTATATCTATAGAAGGAAAGAGATCATTCTATTTTCAAATAACGTCCATAATAATTTTAATCAAATTAGCCAAGAATCATTTAGAAGGAAAGACTGATTCAGAACGGCTAGAAGAGAATAATATAATTCCATAAAATTCAGATCTACAGAAAGAAGGAAAGAGATCTGGCGTATTTTTGAATCTGTCACAGAAATCGACGTGCGTCGATTACTATTCGACGTAAGCGTCGATTTCAGCCTGGCTAGACGTTGAGAAGAAAATATGGAAGGAGCGTCGACAGAGGTGCGTCGATATACACTTCGACGCTGCATCGATTACTACTCGACGCATATTTACTTAAACTACTTTTTCATTATGAGAACTCATTTTCTACTCATTTCTAGGGGTTAAGATAAATCATTTCCCCAACAATCTCCCCCTATTTGTATTAACCCAATCAGAGAGAAATTTTACCTTTTGTCTAAGGAATACCTTGATATATTAAAAAGGTTTGTCAAGCATTCATCAGAAAAGAAAGAAATCATATAAACAAGTTTTAAACTAAAAACTTCTTGTTATACATAAAATTAACAAAGGCAGAGTAGAGTTTCTTAGATAATTGTTCAACAGCTTCAAAAATGTAGGGCTTGTCTCTATCAGGATGCTCTTGAACATTTCTGATAATTGTGTGCAGTTTTGCCAAACTCTTTTCAGCATCAGGGAGAGTGTCATTTATGGAATTACCCTTGCCAATGATAATTGATGCCTTTTCATTAATCATTTCTATTGTAATGCCTTGAGGTTTCTCTCTCTTTTGTGCAGGTTTGGGTTCTGATGGTCCCTTGTTGTCAACCTTGGGCCTATATTTCCTTTTCTTTTCAGGTTCCTGTTTCTCAGGGATCTCAGACATCTTTTCTTTCCCTTTCCAGGGTGAATCATGCCATTTGTCTAATCCTTCTGGTTTCGTAGGCTTCTTATAGGGAATGTAAACATCTTCTGAACACCATATGCCCCTCTTATGCTTTTGTCCTTTATCTAGGATAATCCCTGCCTGAGGATTTTTCTTTTGATATGCTTCAACATCAAACAACTTCTTTGGAATATTGGTGGATGGTTCAGCAAGAATCTGTTCTTTGGTCATTCCCTTCTTGATCTTTTCTATCCAAGCATTTCTCTTATCCACTATTTCTTTCATAACTGCTTCAAATTCATACAAGTCTCTTTCTCTTATTTCATTATTCCTCTTTTCCATTTCAGGGTCATTGTACTCCTTTACAATACTGTCGAGAGAGATATTAGGAATCTTTTCAAACCTCTTTATCTCCTCACAAGCTTTTCTGTATTTCTTTTCCTTTGCATATTCTTTCCTTTCTTCTTTGGAATATTTTTGCCAGTGAGGGATGACCTCTCTTTTTCTTTTCATTTGCCCTCTTGGGCTTTGCCTAGGTAAGATTTGAGTAGGTGCTTTAACTGCTTGGTAGAAGTAAGTTTTGTTGATGGTGGAGATAAAGGTAGTAGAGGAGGTGGAGTTTTCTCTTTAGAAAGATAAGGTGGAGAAGGAACTTTTGCAGGAGAAGGAGTTTGTTCTACAATAGGAAGTAGAATGTCCTTAGGTAGGGTAGTCTCTGTTGAAGAATGTTTTTCTCCTTCAATTTCTTCTGGAGGAACATCCTCAAGTAGGGGTGTCCTAAGCTTGATGTAACTGGCAGAGAAGCCAGGAGAGTGATACTGTATTTCTTCCACACAAAGGGGTGCATCAATCCAGACTTGCCCTTTCCAGTCATCAGAAGTAGCTGCTTCTTCCTCCCCCTGGACTTCTGTATTTCTTGCTACATCAATCTCCCCCTGAACATATGGGGCATCTGCTTTGAATGCTGAATCCACAGCATGGTCTCCTTCTGTATGGTAGGATGAGGATATACCAAAGGGGTTTTTCTCCTTGAAGGTGTAATCAGAGTGAGTGGAGAAGATTTGTGCCTATAGTAAGAAATGGAGTTTAGGGTTTAGAGATTGGAGAAGAATTAACCCTGAGCTTAAGAGTAATAGAGAAGAATATGAAGCTTAAGAGTAATAGAGAACCTGATTGGAGCTGTTTCTGGAGCAACTCTCCCCCCTGGTTTATATCCTGCAGAAAGGATATAAACCCTTTTGGTGACAGATTTTGTTCTTGAAGAAGAATATGAAGCTCAGGAAGAGATGCAGAGATGTCGGCCAGTTTGGCTTCACAAGTGGTTAGCATGGAGGCACACTCGTTGGAGAAATTGATCAGTCGTGCTGAAATTCATTCATAAGTTTTTCCAGGGCATCATTCATCGCTTTGATGATGGCAGATTGAGCAGGAGTCGGCGCCATTGATGCAGAGAGAAAGGTAGAAGATGAAGTTTTTGGCGGTTTAGGAGAGTAGGAGTTATGAAATATGAGGTATTATTTAAAGAAGGTGAGACGTCGAAAAGGAAACAGAAATCGAGGTATATTAGGTAATCCAATCGTCAAAAGAAGAAGGAAATATTTGTTTCCTATTTTATCATGAAGTCGACGGTCCGTCGAGAAAGGATCGACGTATCCTTGCCTGTAAGAAATCAATGCCAGCGTTGAGTTCCTCTCGAAAGTGCGTCGATAGGTAATCGACGTATCTTCAAGTGCTTTCTTAGTTTTGTTGACCTCTTTTAGATTTGCCCAACAATGGTGTTACAAGCTTCCATCAAGCATTCCTAAGGTGTTGATGAAGTAAGTATACTTAGTTTCATCCAAGGGTTTGGTAAAAATGTCTGCTCTTTGACTGTCTGCAGGAATATATTCTAAGGTTATCTTGCCTTTTTCTACATTGTCTCTAAGAAAGTGATGTCTGATCTCTATATGTTTGGTTCTACTGTGAAGGACTGGGTTGGATGCTATGGATATAGCACTAGAACTATCACAATAGATCTTAGAGTTATTGACTTCCAATTTATAGTCAAGAAGCTCATTTTGCATCCATAGGATTTGTGAACAACAGCTCCCAGCAGCTATATATTCAGCTTCAGCTGTTGAGGTTGAGACTGAAGTTTGTTTCTTACTAAACCATGATATTAGTCTGTCACCTAGGAATTGGCAAGTACCAGATGTTCTCTTTCTTTCAACCCTACATCCAGCATAGTCTGCATCTGAGAAACCTATCAATTCAAAGTTGGTTTCTGCTGAGTACCATAGACCTAGTTCAGGTGATCCCTTTAGGTATCTAAGAATCCTTTTTACAGAGGAGAGATGGGATTCTTTTGGATCAACCTGAAATCGAGCACATATGCAGGTGGCAAACATAATGTCAGGTCTGCTAGCAGTTAGATAGAGAAGGGATCCTATGATTGCCCTATATGTCTTTTGATCTACTAATTTTCCCTTATCATCCTTTTCTATAATGGCATTAGTTGCCATAGGTGTTTTTATGGTAGAAGCTGATTCCATGCCAAACTTTTTGATTAATTCTTTAGTGTATTTAGATTGTGAGATAAAGATCCCCTCACTGCTTTGTTTTACTTGTAGCCCTAAGAAATAAGAGAGTTCTTCCATACTACTCATTTCAAATTTAGATTGCATTAGATTATCAAATCTTTTACAGAGTTTTGGATGAGTTGAGCCAAAGATGATGTCATCTACATATATTTGAACAAGAAGGAGTTGATTCTTGTGGGTTCTAGTAAAAAGTGTTTTATCTACTTTTCCTCTTTCAAAAGAGTTTTCTATAAGAAAGTTGGAGAAAGTGTCATACCAAGCTCTAGGTGCTTGCTTAAGGCAATAAAGTGCTTTGTTAAGTCTATAAACACAGTTAGGAGAGGAGGGATTGATAAATCCTGGTGGTTGCTCTACATACACCTCTTCTTGAAGGTCACCATTCAGAAAAGCACTCTTGACATCCATCTGGTAGACTTTCATCTTCATGAAAGCTGCATAGGCAAGAAAAAGTCTGATTGCTTCCAATCTGGCTACTGGAGCAAAGGTTTGGTTGTAGTCTATTCCTTCTTCTTGTCTATACCCTTGTGCTACAAGTCTAGCCTTGTTCCTGATGATTACTCCAGTGGAATCTAGTTTGTTTCTGTATACCCACTTTATACCAATAACTGGGTAGTTTATTGGTCTCTCACCTAAGTTCCATACTTTGTTTCTCTCAAATTGGCTTAGTTCTTCTTGCATAGCTATAATCCAGTGAGGATCACAATTTGCTTCTTCAAACTTCTTTGGTTCAACTTGTGATAAGAAGCATTGGAGCATCATTCCACTGGAGACTTGGTGTCTTGTTCTTACTCCAGTATTGGGGTCTCCAATTATTTGGGATTGTGGATGATTTTTCATATTGATTCCTATCCTGCTTGGATTTGTTAGAGGCTCTTCTTCCTCATTAATGATAGGATCATTTCCCACCTGTTCTTCTTGAATCATGTTCTCTTGTGGGAGTTGGTTTTGATTGCTCTTTTCTGAATCTTCTTTATATTCCTGTTCATATTCCTCACTTTGTTCCTGCAGCTGGTTTTCTCTCCCAGTGTCTGTGTTCTCTAGAGTCAGTTGTTCAAGCTGAGTCTCTATGCAGCTATTTTCCTGTGGAAAAGGACTGGTGGAAGTTTTCTCCCCCTTAAAAAGCATGTTAGTTTCATCAAATATAATATGCATGGAATCTTCAATTCTGAGAGTTCTCCTATTATAGCACCTATAAGCTTTACTAGATGATGAGTACCCCAGAAATATCCCATCATCAGACTTCTTGTCAAACTTGGCAAGATGATCTTTCCCATTGTTTAATATAAAGCAAGTACATCCAAAAGTCTTAAAGTATCTAACATTGGAAGTTTTTCCCTTCAGAAGCTCATATGGAGTTTTTAGCTTAGTTTTGTTTATGAGGCTTCTATTCAGAACATAGTTTACAGTGTTGACTGCTTCAGCCCAGAAGGTTTTTGGTAATCCTGATTCTGCAAGCAAGGTTCTTCCTGATTCAATTAAGGTTCCATTCTTTCTTTCAGCAACTCCATTTTGTTGAGGAGTTCTAGGTGCTGAGAAGCTTTGTTTGATACCTTCATCCTCACAGAAACTACAGATTAACTGATTTTCAAATTCTGTCCCATGATCACTTCTGATAATGGAAACATGAGTATTAAATTCAGATTGGATCTGTCTTATGAATCTTGAGAGAATCTTGTGGGTTTCAGACTTAGCCCTTATAAAGAATACCCAGCTATATCTAGAATAGTCATCCAAAATGACTAGGGTGTAAGACTTTCCACCTAAGCTCTGAGTGGATATAGGTCCAAAGAGTTCCATGTGCAGTAAGTAGAGAATCCAAGGGGAGTCATCTTTACCAATTGGTTTGAACGATGATTTTGTCTGTTTTCCTAGTTGGCAAGGTCTACATGGAGAATCCTTAGAGTACCTACCCTTTGGTAGGCCTCTGACTAGGTTATTCTTTGCTAATTCACTAATGGTTTTATAGTTTAAATGGCCCAGCCTCCTATGCCATAATTCACTTTTATCAATAATGTTGTTGAACAAACAAATCTCTGTGTGTGTGAAGCTAAAGTCTACTATATATACTTTCCCTTTTCTTATTCCATTGAGTACAATGGCACCAGTCATGACATCAATAACATGGCAAACTAGTTTGGTAAATTTTACCTCATACTTACCACTGTCACATATCTGACTTATACTTATCAGATTGTATTTTAGTCCTTTGACTACTGCCACATTCTTAAAGGTTCCTTTCCCTTCTTTGAAATCTCCAAAGCCCATGGTTTGCCCACAGCTAGAGTCTCCAAAAGTCACTGGTGGTCCAAGTCTATCCTCAAAGTTGGTTAATAGATTTTTGTACCCTGTCATGTGCATGGAGCATCCACTGTCCAAGTACCACACCAGCCTGAAGATGTGATACACCTGCACATAAGATTTAAACATTAGTTTGGACCCTGCTAAGCTGGGGTCCCTTCCTTCCAACAGTGAAAGGTTCAATGAAAGAATAAGTGGGTCTTTCAGAGTACCCTTCCTTCTTTAGAAGTGTTGGCTTATCATACCAGCAATCTTTGGTAATATTGCAGAAATAGTATTCATAATAAAAGGAAATGGATTGAGAAGACTTTTTGAAAAAGGAGAAATTCCTGTCAGATTGGTTGCGTCGATAGGAATTCGACATATGTTTATAGTTGCGTCGAGTGGAAGTTGACGCACTTTGGTGTATGCGTTGATTAGAAATCGATGCATCATTTAAGTTGCGTCGAGTAGAACTCGATGCACGTTGATAATAACTCGACGTAAATTTATTTCTTTTCTGAGGATATTTACCTAGGATTCCTTCATATATAGTGAAATTATTTTTATTAAAACAGTAGTTGTTTTTGGATTTTCTTGTGAATTTTCTCCTATCAGATTATTCTTCCTAGTGAAGTGGATAGGATGTCTCCAAACAGATTTGTTAGATGATTGAGGTCTGGGTTCTAAATCAGTATTAAACTCTAGTTGTCTAAATCTATCAGTGAGATTTTCAGAGATATTCTTAAGCTTTTGACTTCTGACATTTAGAGAATCTTCAAAGGCTTTTGCCTTTGCTAGCTCATTTCTTAGTGTTTGATTTTCAGTATTGATTTTATCTAGTAGCTCCTCTGATCTAGGGAGTTCTTGACTAAGCTCATAGCTTTTATATTGTGTATCAATTTGTTTGAGATTGTTCAATTCATTTCTTAGCCTTTTTATTTCTTTCTCAGATTTGACTTGATCTAAACAAAATTCTTTGAAATTATTTTTGAAATCAGTAGAAGAAAAATCTATATCATCAGATATATTTACCAGAGATTTATCTTCATGCTTCTCAGTAGCCATCAAACAGGTTTCCTCTTGCTTAGCCTCTTCTTGATCATTTTCACATGAGGTACTTCCTTCAGATTCTGAATCACTCCATGATTGAGCAATGAATCCTTTCTCTTTCTTCTTCTTCTTCTTCTTTAGATCTGTTCTTTTCAGATCTTTCTTATTACTGATCTCTTTAGGACATTCAGGTGCAATGTGTCCAGGTTTCCTGCAAGAGTAACATATAATTTCTTTAGTAGGATTTTTGTCATACCTAGTTTTTGAATCTCTCCTTCTAGATCCTTCTATTTTGATCCACTTCTTGAGTCTTCTAGCCAGTAGACTGATCAGCTCCTCATCACTTGTAGAGGGTTCATCTGCAGTAGCCTTTAAGGCAGTACTCTTTTCCTTTGAGAGTGAAGGAGTTTTTTCTTTCTCTTCTTTCTCAGATCTTGTTTTCAACAATTGTTCATAAGATCTTAATTTACCCAACAGGACATCTGTTGAGATTTCTTTTTGGCTTCTGTAGTCTCTAATTGGCCAGATTCTTGAGTCCCAAGAGCTAGGGAAGCAATTCAGCAATTTGTCATTTATCTCAGTGAGAGATATGTCCTTCTCAAGTGTTCTTAACTCATTTATTATGAGGCTGAATCTGGCATACATGTCAGCAACACTTTCACTATCTTTCTTCTGGAAGTTTTCATATTGAGAGATGAGTAATGCCTTTTTATCCTTTCTCTCATCAGCACTCCCTTCTACCATTTTAGTGAGAGCTTCTCATATTTCCTTAGCTGACCCACATTCAGCAATCTTTTGGAAGATTTCATCTGAGAGGGTTGAGACTAATATATTCATAGCCTTGGCATCACATGCTTGGGCTTTCTTTTCTTCACCTGCCCACTCAGCCCTTGGAGCAAGTGTTTGTGTGACCTCTCCACTTGAGTCCTTCTTGAATGGCTTGGGAGGACCTGTCATAATAACATCAAATAGTTCTCCATCAATAGAGTTTAAATAAATTTTAATTCTTGTTTTCCAAAGTGCAAACTTTTCAAGGTTGCAAATTGGTGGTCTGGTGGAAGCATAATCTTTGATTTGTGCCATAAAAGTTTTTAGAAATATATATATATATAAGAGGTAGGATCTTTTTGATCAAGGAGTTACCCCTTTTTGATCAACCTCGCTCTGATACCAATTGAATGTGCACAGTTAACCTCACTAGAATTCTCTAGAGGGGGGGGGGGGGGGGTGAATAGAAATTTAAAAACATTTTGTGTAAAGTTAATAAATATATATATATATGTAATATTCACAGATTTAAGCTTCCCACACACCAACAAGAATTAAGCAAGTAAAGAAAGAAAATAGCAAAAAGAAAACACAGCACAACACAAAGAAATATAGTGTTCCCCAAACTTTGGGTAGTCCACTCTTCTACCCCTTGGTAGGAATTCACTATCTTGCACTGAGTCTTTTGATAAGGAGACTCTTAGAACCAGCGTGAGTCTTTTGACAAGGAGACTCTTAGAACCACTACAACTGAATCTTTTGAAGAGGGATTCTTAAAACTCTTACACAATTTGAAAATGGAATAAGAATAAGAAGAAGAAGTAGAAGAAAAACAATTGAAGTAAGAAAGAATCTTCTTCCTAGTAAGAAGATTAGAAGCACAAGTATAGTGAATGAAATCTCTCTTCTATAGTGAGAAGGAGATTGTAGGCCTTTCTCTCTTTCAGTGAGAGGTTTCAGAAATTTGCAGCAGTATGACTTCAGAAGGAAGAAGAAGAAGGCTTTTTCTTTGCTGCAACACTCTTTCACTTTTCTCAGCTTTCTCACTTTTCACTTGGGAGCTTTTCCTCTTTTTCAAATGGATGGAGTGGATCACTTGTTTTTCTTTTGCCGACCTCCTTCTATATTTATAGCTCTGTTTATTCAAAAATATTGCTATAGGAGAATAATCAATTAGAAGTCAGAGAATTAGTAAGAAAGAAAAGTTTCCATAATCATTATATCTGTAGATGGAAAGAGATCATTCTATTTTCAAATAATGTCCATAATAATCTTAATCAAATTAGCCAAGAATCATTTAGAAGGAAAGACTGATTCAGAACGGCTAGAAGAGAATAATATAATTCCATAAAATTCAGATCTACAGAAAGAAGGAAAGAGATCTGGCGTATTTTTGAATCTGTCACAGAAATAGACGTGCGTCGATTACTATTCGACGTAAGCGTCAATTTCAGCCTAGCTAGACGTCGAGAAGAAAATATGGAAGGAGCGTCGATAGAGGTGCGTTAACTTTACTGGGTGCGTCGATATACACTTCGACGCTGCGTCGATTACTACTCGACGCATATTTACTTAAACAACTTTTTCATTCTGAGAACTCATTTTCTACTCATTTCTAGGGGTTAAGATAAATAATTTCCCCAATATATATATATATCATTATAATTGAGGCTGCCATTATTCTTGGTCCTAGTTTCCTTTTGCTCTCGCTTTTGAGCTATTTCTTCTGAATCGATGTTATTTTATTTGTCCTTAATTTTGTTGTCTAGTTGCTCATACCCTCTTAATTTCATGTTAACCTTAACTCTTTCTTTAGTATTGTGTTGCTTTCTTGCCCCTTTGGGCTGAGGCATTCTTTTCTTCGAATGCCTCAGGATCAGGTTTATAGCAGTCGTAGGTGGTTGAGAAGAGTCTTTCTGTCCTTGGTGGTGGCTTTCTTCCTTCCCTTCTTGGTGAGAGGTTGCCTTCTGTTGGTTGTAGTAGTTGTTTGCCTATGGGTTAGTTGGCACCCATAGCGTTCTCTTGTTGAATTCTGCTCTTTTGCTATTACGCTATTACTTCATGCTTTGGATGAAGTATTGCTCTCTGGGAAGGTTTTATGTTAGGGTGCATGCGTTACTTTACTTATATAAAATGTCATTTTTGCATAACATGGCTTTTAAGTAAATGTCACCTACTTTGATGATCGTAGAAAATCATTTCTTTACTTATACTAAATTTAGAGAATGTGCATTTCAATGCTTAAATGTTTGATCTTCATGCTCAAGTAGGATAAAATGAACCTATTTTTCCGCTGCGTATATACAGTTTTCTACTTGTGGACTAGTTGATCCAACGGACCGAGGGACACGGTCCTATGCTTAAAATGTGAATCCTCTTTTTAACTCAATTATATTTATGTCTTTTTTAAATTAATCATTTGAAGTGTTTGCCTGAGCGTCTGTAGTTGTCCCCTGCATGATGTGGCATCATAACGCGTGTTTTCTCCTTGCTCAGATAATGTTTATTAAATTTGTTAGAAAATGTGGGTTAACCGCCTGGTGACAATCATTATTCATTGCATACACACACTGAAGGGTCTGTTGGAACATGGTCTTCCGCAACTCCTAGGTTTGAGAATAACAAATCCTATGTGTATTTGATCTTGTGTGTTTAAGTGTGCATGAAATCAAAGTCCACATGACTCAAGGATGGAGCAGGTTTTCAGGAGAAAAGAAATTTTTGCTAAGTCAATTCGTCGAGATGTCTCGTGAAGTTCCGATGAATCTCGACGAATCCAGACAGAAGCCAAATTTCTAGTTTGAAGTAGAAATTTCTGCGTCTAAGTCAATTCGTCGAATGGTCTCATGAACTCCAGACGAATATCGACGAACGCAGACAGAAGTCAAAAAGGCAGGCTTGTGAAGAAAATTGTGCGGCTAAGTCAATTCGTCGAATGTTCTCGAGAACTCCCGACGAATTCTGACGAATGAAAACAGAAGACAGTACTCCCACTAGCGCCGGCGGTAGCATTTAGCGCCTGGCGCTAGCGATGATAGCGCAATTCCGGGAGCACATATGGAAGGAGATAACGCCTGGCGGTAGGCGATAGCGCAGGTGGTAGCGACGCACATGTTTGGCAAGAAGGAATTGTTTCCTCGGATTGAAGATTCTGCCGCGCAGAATGTGTCCTAATATGGGATAGCGCTGGCGGTAGCCGATAGCGCTGGTGGTAGCGCGGAACACAAGAGGAGTCTCAGTAGAGTTGCCACGGATTAAAGATTCTCGCGCGCAAAATATTACTTAATATGGGATAGCGCGGGCGGTAGCACTAGCGCAGGCGCTAGCGCTAAGTCTATAAAAAGGACATCTTAGCTCAGACTTCCTAAGCTTCTTGAGATCCAGAATTTCAGAGCTTCGGGCCACAACATAGAGAGGAAGTTTCAGAGAGATACTCCCACAAATCCATAAAGACTAAAGGAGATCCGTGGAGAAGATTTCAACACGCATCATCATCGTGACGAAAGACCGCATCGACTACGATCATACTCTGCGTCTTCTTCTACTTCTCCAAGAGATCCTCATAGAGGGAGT
This sequence comes from Dactylorhiza incarnata, assembly GCA_033032865.1. Classification (NCBI taxonomy): domain Eukaryota; kingdom Viridiplantae; phylum Streptophyta; class Magnoliopsida; order Asparagales; family Orchidaceae; genus Dactylorhiza; species Dactylorhiza incarnata. The sequence goes on along the minus strand of JAWHQI010000205.1, from coordinate 1,037,796 downwards.
TTTTATATTATTGTCTTTTATTTCACATCTTTTCTGTAATCGTTTAGTGAATTCGCCTCGTGTTGGCGACTAGGTCTGGGTAGGACTTAGGGCTGAAATTCGCCTCGTATTGGCGACTAGGTCTCGGGTGTAGGTCTAGCGGGTGCCCGAGGCCATATCCGGGGAAGGGTTGGCTAGAGCTGCTTGAGGCCGTATCCGGGGAAGGATCGGCTAAAGCCAACCGGTTCGTGGGGATACAAGTCGGTATAGAAAACAAAAAGAGTCTTTCTATTAGCTTTGATTTCTAGCTTCGATAAGAGATCAAGTTTTGTAATCATGCTTCTCAAGTTAATAAAATCATGTCGTTACTTTTACTTCACTTGATTTGTCTTGATCTTCTCTAGTTTAATAATCAAAGCTTTTTCAGTTATTCAAAATATATTATAAGTTTTTAAAACCCTTATTCACCCCCCCCCCCCTTCTAAGGGCACCTACCGATCCAACAAGTGGTATCTGAGTGGTTTTATTCCAATCGTCTTAACAACCAGGAATAATGGCGTCTCATGATCTCGCTTCTACTAGTGGGGTAAATTTTTATGAAGAAGGAAAATCACTAGCACCACCTTTATTTGACGGAAGAAATTTTAAAGGATGGAAAATATTAATGGAAAATTTTCTTAAAGCTTTTGATGAAAAAGTTTGGAATATCACTATTAATAAGCCACCTAGCATATTAAATAAAAACGAAATGGTTTTTAATGCAAAATCTATGAATAGTCTATTTTGTGCGTTAGATCAAAATATTTCCAAACTCACTCATACTTTTCCTACTACATATGAGATGTGGAATTTTCTTGAGATAACTTATGATCTTCCTCTTGCAGGTATGGAACAAACACAGGAAGAGAAGGACATACAAGCATCCACCATTATTCAAGAAAATCTCTCTTGTAGCAAAACCATGGAAATCATGGAAATTGACTTAGCCAAAGAGAGCAATTCATCAAGAGAAGATGAAAATTCATCTATAAAGAAGGAAGGCCTAGAAGACGACAAAGGAACGTCATGTTCACATCTTACCTCTTCCGATTGTGTTGTAAGAAAGTCTAATTCTTTAACTTATTTCCATATACAAAAAATTGCTAAACGTAGAATGAAGAAATAAAAAATTGCTAATAAGAGATTACGTTTAGAAAATAAAACTTTGAAAGCAAATGTGAATGAAGAATCCAAAAAGGATGTGTTTGAATCTCAATCATGCTCTTCATTTGAAAACTATACACCTTATTTTGAATATAATAATATTAAAGAAAAATTCAAGGATTTAGAAAAAGAGCTTTTAAATTCAAAAGAACATAACGAAAAATTGATAAACAAAAATAATATTCTCTCTCATAAACTTGAATCTTTAAAATCATTCTTTCAAAAAGGATTAAATAATTTTAAATATCTTATTTCTAGTTTATCAACAAACATGTGTAAAACTTCTACTAGTATATTAAAACATATTAAACATGCACCTAGTAGAATGTTTAATCACACAAACATAATGAATTCTAACCCACATTATATATCTCCCAAATTAAATTCTAATGTGCACAAATTTCCTATGAAATATAATTTCAAAAGTGATTATTATTTTAAACCTAAGTTTAATGAATATGGAAATTTGATGCATAATATTAAATCAAAATATGAATGGAGACCCAAAATAAAAAATGAAACTTTAACTCCACCTAAAAGAATTCGTTCATTATCGTCTCCCCAAAAATTATCACGCTATATTTGGGTACCTAAAGGAACCGTTACACTTGGTTCCCTTTGGATACCCAAATCTCTCATCTACTAGTATCATCCAAATGCATGAAGTAGAATATTTTCAAATTGAAATATACAAATTTTTACTTCATGATTTGCTTTAATGACTTTTCTATTTTTTCTTTTTTGTTTTCTTTTTAAGTCATCATGGCATGGTCATCTAATATAATATATTGAAATTTTGACTTTGTCCCCTAAAGCCTAAATGAAGTGTGCAAATCAAAGAAAAATCAAAAAGTAAAAGTCAAGTATTTTGCTCTCATTTATAAATGAGCAATCTATTACTAGTAAAATCATTACCCATAAATATCATAAGCATTCATATAAATTGAACTATAAATTTGCTATAAGATATTTCAAATTAAATTCAGTTATTAGGCTACTAAGTTTTTTGGCCTTCATCAACAAGTGGTTTAGAGGAATAACATGATCTAAAAGAAAGTTCAAGATCTAAATAAAAGCTCAACTTTCAATATGGTTGTCTTTGTTCACAACAAAAATCATATTGTGTTCACTCCTTGATGTCAAACATGATCTAAACCATCACTATTGTTCACCTAGCAAAATCACATATTTATTTTCAAAATTCATAATTAAAAGAAACTCACTAAAATGTATTGAAAGAATTTGCCTTCATATTGAATATTGAATTCACATACACCACCATGATCTATTGATGTCCTTTGCTAAAATCTCTAACATCATATATCATAAGTCATATCAAAAGTCTTCTAAAAACAATTATTTCTATCACAATTATGTGAATTATAATTGATATAATAATTGATGACAATTAATATTATAAACCATGGTTGGTGTATTATATGTGTATTGTGATTTATTCCTAGTTTAGACCTTTGAATCATCTTGATATCAAATCAAATAGAATCGTCACTCCATTATATGTCTATAAGTTGAAACACTATAAAACCTTGGTATAACATTAATCTCAAACTTATCATACCAACATTGTCGCCTAAAGAATATTTGTGTCTATGTTAGGCTTTATATGTTTACCAAGATATACAGGCGGGGTATTCTCATCTAGGGCTTATCTATGATATTCTTATGCATGAACATTATCTTTAATCACTAAAATCATGCATATTTGATTTGTTCATTCATGTCCAATCTTGCTTACATTTCCTATCATTTTCAAACTATAGTGGTAAATATAAGCCTTAAAATATTAAAATGGAGATATAATGAATTATATCACTTGCAAAGTTTATTTGGAAAAGTCATATACAAAATCGATAATGTTTCATGCAATTTGGACTATCTAGACATCTCCTAAAATTCTGAAATTTCTGCATGAAACTACTATTTGAACACTTAATCAAGATCAATAATTACAAATTTCAAAATCATCAAAAATCGTGTACTGTTTCCCGCTCCGCTAACGCCGGCGCTAGTGCACCTATGTGTTTTTCTGTATTTTTAAAATTTTGAAAAATCCCTAAAAATATATTAATCTATGTGTACTATTCATTTCTGCATTTTTGCTTTTATTACATTTTTGAAAAATCAAATACAAAATACAAAAACCAAAAAAAAAAAAATTATATGTTTTGCCTTTGTGTTTTTTGTCATTTGTTTAAATTCTATTTCTAAAAGAAAAAATCAAATACAAAAATATAAAGCAAAAAATTATCAAAAATTGTTATTTTTGAACTTAACTTCTTACTTGTATCTTGCGAAAGGGTGATTAAGGGCTATCATCCCATCATATCACCTAGTACTGGGCGAACCTCTCACAAGGTAGTCCTCGGGAAGTCCAAGATCAATTTTATGAGTTCAAACTTTAAATAAAAATTATTCTTCAAAAATATCAAAAATATTGTATGGACTTCATTGAAAATCAATCATGAATTAATCTATTATCTAGAACTTTTATAATGCTGCAATTTATCTTTTCAAACTACTTTGAACATTGCTTTCATCATGCTTTGATATATCTATTAATATGTGCATCAATTATATTGAAAGTGGTGTAGAACTAAGCTTAGCATGCCTCTAAGTATGAGTAAATGTTTTATGTTTGATAATGATCTTTATTCACTCACTTCTTTTGGCATTGTCTACATTTGTGTTTAATCTAAGAATGCTTGTGTATGTTTTGTATTAGTACAATGAATTAAAATTGCACAAGTATCTTACCTACACTCCTTTATTTGCACTTTTAAAAAATTAAGAAAAGTGGTAATCTTTCTTATAAATTATATTGGTTTGCAAAACAAGTGTATTCAGAGAACTTTGTACAAAACAAAAATCATAAAATAAAGTGACAAAGATAACTCCGCCAAGCACTACTTGAACCTCCTGATAAGTCTTAATAAAAGTTGTGAGGTTGAGCACCTTGGAAAGAATAATAAAGTATCTTGTGCAAACCATAACTTTCTTTCAAAATAAAAACCACTTACTCTTAAGTACACCGGATCACAATAAAAAAAAATCAATATTGAAGAATAAAATTATGTGATCCCCCAAGCACTACTTTGCACCATGATAAGTCTTAATGAGCATTGTGTGTGCAAAGCACCATGGTAGTTGTACATTTTTTGTGCATTGAAGTGAGTGGAAGTAAAATTATTTAGTGTTTTATTGTGCTCTTTACTTTACATATTACTTGTATTTTTGATTAAAACATTTGTTTACTCTATTCAAAATACACTTTTGTGCACATCATTATCTTCCATAACACTTCTTCTCATGAGTATTGGATCCTAATGCTAATTCTATACTACTCTTTACTTATGAAATGCACTAGATAACCTAGCATGCTTTCTACAATGTTTAGTATGTTTTAAAATTGTGAATTAAAGTAACATTGTAGTAATCTCTTTTTGATAACATCATTTCATGCTTGGTTACTTTATTATCAAACTTAAAGATTTTAATTGAAAAATGATTTACAAAAACATCTTCTTTTTGAAATTTAACTCATATATCTTTTTATGGATCATCATTAATTACAATAAAATGTTTCTTGTATTTCTATAAGTCTTCCACATCATCACCATATAATTATTTTACCTTGCGCTTTCATGCCTATTTAAAGTCTTTCATTTTGTGTGCATCATCACTTGAATCTTCAAATTCCTCTCTTGCAACAAGTGGTAAACTTGCTTGGTAAACTTTATATTGGTTGCTTTTAACATGAATCTTTTTGCTATAAACCTCTAATTTATTTCTATGAAAATGCTATTACGCTAAAACTCTGATTTATTAATGGACTTCAAAATAGCTATGAGAGTGTTTTTCATAAATTCAAATAAAAATATAACTCCATATGCTATGTCATTAGATCTAAAACGCTTATATGTTTCCAATAATTATTATCCATGACTTCATTTCTCACCATAGCGGGGGCGTAGGGTTGTAGACATTAGATAACCTTTATCTCTAGTCATGTCTTGTCCTTAACCGGGGAGGGTTCCAGTGGGGCCTTGCGAGGCACTGGGGGGAAAGAGTGCTAGGTTGAGTTGTGTCTAGTGTGTGCATATGGGACTTACTCCCCAACCTACGGCATGTATGCAGCTCCTCATGCCCATCCGTCACTTAGTACGGGGCTAGGGTGTAGACATATTGTCTAGGTAGTTTAGTTACTTGGAAATCATTACATTCTGGTTATACTACAAACTCTGATTTATGAAAATGTTATAATACTCAAACTCTGATCTATTTAAATGAAAAGTATTCTAAAACTCCTTATCATTTCCTTCTCTATAAGCTCGATCATGCTTTTATCTTATCATCAATTTTTAAGTGGTGTCTCCTTACCCGCTTTTGCTAATAACAAAAGGGGGAGAACTAACATGATAAATATTAATCTACTATCAAACTATAATGCTTAATTAAGATGATAGCTTACATATTAGGAGAGCATTCACTTAGGGGGAGCATGTATTTAGGGGGAGAAATTCTAAATGCTAAAATCAATAATTATCCTAAGTCATCACTCTCACACACACACAAATATAGTTTCATCATGCTTATTTATTAATGCTCTGATTTATCATTAATGGATTTGTTATTATCAAAAGAGGGAGTTTGTTGGAACATGGTCTTCCGCATCTCCTAGGTTTGAGAATAACAAATCCTATGTGTATTTGATCTTGTGTGTTTAAGTGTGCAGGAAATCAAAGTCCACATGACTCAAGGATGGAGAAGGTTTTCAGGAGAAAAGAAATTTTTGCTAAGTCAATTCGTCGAGATGTCTCGTGAAGTTCCGATGAATCTCGACGAATCCAGACAGAAGCCAAATTTCTAGTTTGAAGAAGAAATTTCTGCGTCTAAGTCTCTTCGTCGAATGTTCTCATGAACTCCCGATGAATATCGATGAACGCAGACAGAAGTCAAAAAGGCAGACTTGTGAAGAAAATTGTGCGGCTAAGTCAATTTGTCGAATATTCTCGAGAACTCCCGACGAATTCCGACGAATGAAAACAGAAGACAGTACTCCCACTAGCGCCGGCGGTAGCACTTAGCGCCTGGCGCTAGCGATTATAGCGCAATTCTGGGAGCACATATGGAAGGAGATAACGCCTGGCGGTAGGCGATAGAGTAGGCGGTAGCGACGCACATGTTTGGCAAGAAGGAATTGTTTCCTCGGATTGAAGATTCTGCCGCGCAGAATGTGTCCTAATATGGGATAGCGCTGGCGATAGCGCGGAACACAAGAGGAATCTCAGTAGAGTTGCCACGGATTAAAGATTCTCGCGCGCAAAATATTACTTAATATGGGATAGCGCCGGCGGTAGCACTAGCGCAGGCGCTAGCGCTAAGTTTATAAAAAGGACATCTTGGCTCCGACTTCCTAAGCTTCTTGAGATCCAGAATTTCAGAGCTTCGTGCCACAACATAGAGAGGAAGTTTCAGAGAGATACTCCCACAAATCCATAAAGACTAAAGGAGCTCCGTGGAGAAGATTTCAACACGCGTCATCATCGTAACGAAAGACCGCATCGACTACGATCATACTCTGCGTCTTCGTCTACTTCTCCAAGAGATCCTCATAGAGGGAGTTTTTATATTATTGTCTTTTTATTTCACATCATTTCTGTAATCGTTTAGTGAATTCGCCTTGTGTTAGCGACTAGGTCTGGGTAGGACTTAGGGCTGAAATTCGCCTCGTATTGGCGACTAGGTCTCGGGTGTAGGTCTAGGGGGTGCTCGAGGCCATATCCGGGGAAGGGTTGGCTAGAGCGGCTTGAGGCCGTATCCGGGGAAGGACCGACTAAAGCCAACCGGTTCGTGGAGATACGAGTCGGTATAGAAAACAAAAAGAGTCTTTCTATTAGCTTTGATTTCTAGCTTCGATAAGAGATCAAGTTTTGTAATCATGCTTCTCAAGTTAATAAAATCATGTCGTTACTTTTACTTCACTTGATTTGTCTTGATCTTCTCTAGTTTAATAATAAAGCTTTTTCAAAGTTATTCAAAATATATTATAAGTTTTTAAAACCCTTATTCACCCCCCTCTCGCCTACCGATCCAACAGGGTCATCTGTAAGTCTTGGCTGAAGCATGAACACTACACCCACAACATGATAAGAAGTATACGAGACATATTATGTAGTATGAGATGCATAATATATGTCTGTATATGAATCCTCATAGGTGACAACATGCGACGGTTATGTAGTATGGGATGCATAACGCCGGTCCCATGAATGTCCATTAGCTCGATTTTTCTTTTTCGTTATATGCGATAATATGTAGTATGAGATGCATAAGATCGCATGTGTACGTCACTCATAGCATGCATTAAGGCCTTTTTTAGACTGCATAACACTGCATGCACATCATGACATAGCATTAGCACACGTGCCAAGTTAAAGATATACATGATGATGCTCGTACACACATGATTTGAAATGAAATTTTAGCATTGATGCAATCATATTATGTGCACAAGTGTAAATAAGATGAGGATATATCATTCTAGGTTAAGCATAACATCATTTCATGAATTCCCAGAGCAAGTATTAGCAAGAGCAAGTATCTATTCTTTTCTGATCTATTTCGAGTTAGGAAATTTTAGTTTGCTAGATGTTGTGTCTTAAGCTAGGTGTAGATGAGCGGTGCTTTCGTAATTGCAGTCGATGACTCCAGAGCGTAGTGCGTCTGAGTTGGCTTTCCGGTTAGAGGATGAATCCTCAGGTGCGCGCAGTGAGACGGTGATTGAGGAGTTTCGTCAGAATAGCGAGGCATTGTCGAGGCAAATGGTCAAGATGCAGACGCAGATTCGGGCTTTGATGGCGGCTACTTTTGGGCAGCAGCCTGGGGTGCAGAACCCTGTTGTGGGTTAGGATGTGGTGTCGAGGAAGGGAAAGAGGAAGGTTGGCGAAAGTGGCAGCTCTGTTCCGAGTAAGAAGGGAAAGTTGGTGTGCAGCTTTTGCAGTCGTGTGGGCCATCCGTTCGAGAAGTGTTTCAAGAGGCTGGGGGTGCAGAAGCAGCTTCAGGTGATGGCTCTTCAAGGTGCTTCGAAGAATATCAGTTATTGCCCTTTTTGCAGAAAGATGGGGCACGATCTTACCCAATGTTGGAAGAAGGATAAGACATGTGAGTATTGTGGGCAAAGAGGGCATGATGCGACTCGATGCTGGTTGAAGGATAAAGTCTTTTATCAGTGTGGACAGAAAGGACATGTGAAATTTCGGTGTTCACAGTTCCGGTTGGCCGGCCAGCAGCTTGCCCTTCCAGCGCTGGTTCCGCCACCGCCTCAGCAGTGGCAGTTGGATCGAGGAGAGACCGAGTTAAGTGTAGTAGCAAAGGAAGAACAACAGTTTTCCCCCCAAGTGATCTCATGTTAGATTTGACCTAGTTGTTATTTAATAGTTATGCGGTTAATAATTATGTATCGATGCGCTTGTATTATTGAGTTTGCGGTAAGGAACCGTCATGCACGCATTCTTTCCAAGTCGGTGTTCCGCTTCACGTTGTAAAGTTTCGAGGCGAAACTTTCTTTTAGGAGGGGTGGTTGTAACGCCTCGGGTTTTCGCTAATTATTTTAAATCTAATTATTAATTATTTTAAATATAATTATCGTCGAAATGGCGGTGTGAGGTCGTTATCATTTTGGGGTAAGTGTAAGTAATTAATAAAGTGCGAGAACAAAAATAAAAGGATGAAAATATTAATAAGATATATATATATATATATATATCATATTATATATATAAAATATGTTTATACATGATAAAATAGTTTATAAAAGAATGCTACTATTCATATTTTCTTTATAGTCTCATTATTTTAATTAATCATAATGATGAAAATGTTAAGGTAATATAAAACACTTAAATACTTGTGATTTGTCCAAAAAATTTCATGTAAAAAGCACTATATGTATATATATAAAATAATAAGTATAATCTTATAATTTATCACTACATATAATAACAGTATGTATAAAAAAAGCACTAATCTAATATAATATAATTTTAAAAATCACTATAAATTATATATATATATATATAAATCTAGTTGTATATAAGTATTATTTTATATAATAAGAAATCTATTCAGAAGAATCGAGAAGGGAGGCTAATGGATTTCCAAAATTTTCCACATATAATATTTAATTATTAAACTTGTCCTTTCTTCTTCTTCTTCTTCCCCAAGTCTCCAGTTCTTTTTAGCTTCTTTTCTGGAGGAGAGTTTCCTTGTTTGGGAGGGAGAGAAAGAAAGAGGGTTTTCTACTTTCCGTTGGCCGTCGAGGGAGCTCGTGAGCTCGGTTTCATCGCCGGAGCGTAGTTTTGGAGAGCTCTCGCTGAGATCTTTGTGCGTGAGGTAAGTTTTTCGTGTTTCGTCGAGTTTTGTCATCAAGCTAAACCCTAATGGTTGGAGTTTTTTTCCTTGCATTCATGTCTAGCTTCTTCCCCTGCCGAGGAGTGCTAATCGGCGAGTCGGCTCGCAAGTTCGAGGCAAATTGCAGTATTTCTTTTCGTGTCTCTTTTCTTTTATTGCTAATAGCTTGGATTTCCTTTTCCATGTTGATGTGGGTATATTTTCTGATTTGGTATGAGCAATTAGGTGTATTCCCTCTTTGATCTACGGGGTGAGTAAATTTTTGTAGATATGAGAGGTTATTTTTGTGGGTGGGCTGCAAATAGCAGTTTTTCCTTCTTTGTTGTGTTCAATGATTTTTCCTTCATAAGGATCTTTTTGGTCTCTTACCCTTGCTGTTATCTCTTCTCCCTTCGCATTTTATTGTTCTTTAAGTGCTCTTTATCTTAAAAATGTTGTTAATTGAGTGTTCTTGTTGATTTGATTTCAAGATTATGTTTTCTGTCAAATTAATTTTCCCTAGCATAATTATGGAATTTTTCCTTTGCAGGAGTCTGTCTAGTCGATTTTCTTTTGCCTTAGTTTTTTTTCTTGGAAATTCTGTTTGTAAAGCCTTCCCGTCGATCGACACCCCGTCCCATCGATCGACGGGAGAGGGCAGGGTGATCGTGTTCTGTCGAGTTTTCTAAGTTAAAATCGATGGGACACCCGTCGACCGGGCTCCCGTCCTGTCGATCGGACTCTCGTCCCGTCGATCGGGCCCTTTTCTAACCTTCCAGTCAATTTTGGCTATGTTTTCCCGTCGATTTTTATTATCCTTCCCGTCGACTTTTTCTTGGCTTTCTTTAGTCATCTTTGATAGAGTCTTTTTCCTGCCGATATCGTGTTGGCTTCCCGTTGATATCGAGCAGTCTTCATGTCGATTATAACTTATGCTTTCTTTAGTCATCTTTGATAAACCCTAAACCCTTTAATTCAGAATCGGCAGGTCTTCCTGCCGATCGACGGGGCAGCCAATCGATTTTGACTAGGTCTTTTTTCCCGTCAATTTTCTAAGGCTTTTCTCATCGATTTTGGGCAGCTTTTCTCATCGACTTTTCTATAAGTTTTCCCGTCGATTTTGTTAGATTCCCGTCGACTTTGATAAATCTTTTCCCGTCGCCTTTGTCGTGTATTTTGAATTGTTTCACCAATGTTTTTAAACCCTTTTTGGCGTGTTGGCCCGAGTATCTTAAATTATGTTGTTGAGTGTTTTAAGCTCTTTTATTGAGTCTTTTGGTGAAGTCGTATCTTGTTATATCCCGTGATGTTAAGTGTTCATTCTTCATGTTATTTCGTCATGTATATCGGGTTAATACTCAAATATTCCGGGATAGTTTTGGTGAGTATTTCTTGAATATTTTGATCAATGTTGTCTAATGCTCAGAGTATTTTCTGTTGATCTGTAGAGTGTTTTATTTATATATTCATTTATATGTTTAAGCACCACCGCTTCTGTCATTGTTGAGCTATATTTGGGTATGTTGGTTGTGTGAGCTAAGAGTCATCGTCACTGTGCCTCCGTTTGGGCTGTTGATTTGTGTGGACTGGAGTCACCACCACATCACCCCTGGTTTGGTATTATTTTGGGGCTAAGGTTGGCAGTGGATAAAGGACCACCCCCTCAGTGTCCGTTTGTGGATTTTACACCCCTGGTTTTGGGTTATTTTGGGGCTGAGGTTGGCAGTGGATAAAGGACCACAACCTCAGTTCCCATTTGTGGATTTTACACCCCTGGTTTCGGGTTATTTTGGGGTAAGGTTGGCAGTGGATAAAGGGACACCACCTCAGTGCCCGCTTGTGGATTTTACACCCCTGGTTTCGTGTTATTTTGGGGCTAAGGTTGGCAGTGGATAAAAGACCACCACCTCAGTGACCTTTCTTCTGAGCTAAGCAGTCTCAGGTTCTGGTATCTTTTCATTTATCTATATATATACTTATATATCATTATAATTTAGGATGCCATTATTCTTGGTGCTAGTTTCCTTTTGCTCTCGCTTTTGAGCTATTTCTTCTGAATCAATGTTATTTTGTTTGTACTTACTTTTGTAGTCTAGTTGCTCATACCCTCTAAATTTCATGTTAACCTTAACTCTTTCTTTAGTATTGTGTTGCTTTCTTGCCCCTTTGGGCTGAGGCATTCTTTTCTTCGAATGCCTCAGGTTCAGGTTTATAGCGGTCGTAGGTGGTTGAGCGGAGTCTTTCTGTCCTTGGTGGTGGCTTTCTGCCTTCCCTTCTTGGTGAGAGGTTGCCTTCTGTTGGTTGTAATAGTTGTTTGCCTATGGGTTTGTTGGCACCCATAACATTCTCTTGTTGAATTCTGCTCTTTTGCTATTACGCTATTACTTCTTGCTTTGGATGAAGTATTGCTCTCTGGGAAGGTTTTATGTTAGGGTGCATGAGTTACTTTACTTATATAAAATGTCATTTTTGCATAACATGGCTTTTAAGTAAATGTCACCTACTTTGAAGATCGTAGAAAATCCTTTCTTTACTTATACTAAATTTAGAGATGTGCATTTCATTGCTGAAATGTTTGATCTTCTTGCTCAAGTAGGATAGAATGAACCTATTTTTACGCTGCATATGTATAGTTTTCTACTTGTGGACTAGTTGATCCACCGGACCGAGGGACACGGTCCTAAGCTTAAAATGTAAATCCTCATTTTAACTCAATCATATTTATGTCTTTAATAAATTAATCGTTTGGAGTGTTTGCCTGAGCGTCTGTAGTTGTCCCCTGCATGACGTGACATCATAACGCGTGTTTTCCCCCTGCTCTAATAATGTTTATTAAATTCGTGGGAAAATGCGGGTTGTGACAGTGCCCATTCCTCCTGGAAAAAGATTAACATTGGAATCTTCTCCAAATTGACTAGACAGATCCTCAAGCCTGGTAAAGATGCACCTTCACCTCCCCTCTCTCCAGCACCATAGGACATTGAGACAAATGTACCAGATCTTCCTGCCCAAAATAATCCACCAGCACAAGAAGGTGTCATTCTAGAGCAAAACCTCCAATCCATCCCATCCACCTCAACTCCAGAACCTACACCTCATGTCCCTCTCCAACCTCAGCTACAATCATCCACCTCCTTCATAGACAATCAGTCTACTCCCCAACCATCACAATACCACATCTCCCCAGAAGTCAATCATACACTCTCTCCCATCCATGAAGACTTCCCACCATCACCTCTTATATCTACCACACCTACCCCTCCCATTGACCTTGAGCAAGTTATCTAAAAAGCAATAGGGCTAGCCTCTAGCACCTTTGCTGATCTTCTAGCTGCTCAAACAAGGAAATTTGATAGAAAGTACTCTCAGATGGAGAGTGAATTACTTCAATCAAAAGGGTCTCTTTTGGCTCTAAAATCCTTTGTATCCTCCTCCTTAGTCACCAAAGAGTTTAAAACTCCCTAGACAGCAAGGTTCAGAAGGGGGAGATGGTTCAGGAGGAGGAAAAACAAGAAAAAATTCAGGAAGAGGAAATGCCTCTGGTAGAGGAAGATCCCAACAGATTAACTATCATTCAGAAAGGAAAAGATCCAGTAGAGCCTCCTGTAATGTCTCGAGAAAAAATAATCAATCCAGGGGGAGCCAGCTGCAGATATTACTGACGAACCTTCCCCTGTAGTAATCCAGGGGGAGTCTTCTGCAAACCCTCAAGAGATTCTTGAAGAAAATCAGGAGGAGCTTCCAGCTCAAGAACCGGCTCAAGAACCAGCTGGGGAAGTGATTGCCTCTGCTCAGGGGAAGTTAATTGTAGATGTTCAAAGAAATCTGTAAAGGGAAATGATTGCTGAAGACATATCAGTGAACTAGGGGGAGTTGATTCCCTCTATTCTAGGGGAGCCCCAAGCAGATGAATTACTGGATGAAGTTGCCAGAATTGCCAAGGAAGTTGCTCAGAATGCTGAACAGAATGCACAAACTCAGGGGGAGATTCCCAGAGACAAGGTTGCTGAGGAAGAAAATGAACCAATTACATTTGCCCCAAGGAAGATAATTCCAAGTGTTTTCAAGAAAAAGGAAAACTCCTGAGAAGGAACATTGAAACTCAGGAATTTCTGTTTATACCTTCTAAGGAAAAACAAATAGAATGTGGTGTGGTAAACAATATAACTTATTTGACAAATATATGAAATAGTCTGTGATGTCATTCTGTCATATATTATTATCTATGTTGTCTTATATGCATTTCTGATTATGTCAAAACTTGTGTAAAATCAATTTAAAACAACTGTAAAATTTGTTAAGATAAATAGGGGAAGATTGTTGAGAAAAACCCCTTTTGATTTAACTTAACAAATTAACAATGAGTGATTTTACCTTCTAGGATTATTACCCACATTGTATAGTAATGGTAATCTGGTAAATAGATGTCTTAGGATGTCTCACTCAACTTAGAGTATCAGGGCCAAGTCAAAGCAATCACAAATCAAGTTGAGATAAGGCTTGCGTCGAATACAAGTCGACTCAACTTCAGCTTGATATCGACGTAACTCTGTATTGTTGTCGAAGCAGATCATTCATCCTATCGAAGTATAAGTTAAGTCGACACAACGTCAAAAGGATCTCGACGCAGATGGAGGACCCATTCGAAGCTATCTGAGAAGTCGACGCAACTTCGACTTCAACTCGACGCCGAAGATGATGGTCAAGTCCAAGTCTTCAACTCGACGGTTACGTCAATAAGTAATCGACACAACATTGACATCTGATTTCAACAAGAGCTAAGGAGTAATTCGAAGCTACTTCTATAGGAACTCAGAGGTGCGTCGATATGAAGGAAGATGAAGTCGACGCAGCGTCAAATACAGTCAGAAAAAGGAATTCTTTCCAGTTGTCTTTCTAACACCTTTTCAGAAGGTCCACCATACTTAAGACAGATGTCCAATGGCTAATTTGTTGCCAATAAAGGAAAAGAGTATTCGAGAAGAGCAAAAGCTTTCTTGGAATGAAATAGAATGTGATAGACAGGTCAGGAACAAAACAAGAAAAGAAATCAAGTATCAAATAAGAATACCTTCTCAGGTCTGTCCAAAACAAGAAAGAAATTCAAATCCAATGATGGACAATATGTAGACTGAGAAGAGAAGAAAGGGTAGAGCATTCATTACATCATTTCTCTCTCTGTCGTTTAAGGTTGCTTCTTCTTCTTCCTCCTTCAACCCTAAGAGATATAGACAGAAATCAAGTGCTCACTATGCACAGGAAAGATACATGGCTGCTTCTTCTTCTACATCATACAGCAGCCGGATTACAAGAAGGATAAACAAAGAAGGATCAAATCAAATAACCCTTGCAATCATCACTATCATAAGCAAGGGTTGATTATTTTTGATCCTGTGAAAGAAAGAAGCAGCAAAAGTGCTTCTGAAGAATTCTGAGAACAAAATTCTAATCTTCCCCTCCTTACTTTCTTCTTTCTATTTTCAACAACTATAAAAGAGTTTTAAGAATCCCTCTTCCAAAGGATTCCGTGGTTCAAGATCTCCTTATCAAAAGATCTGAGTGGTTCAAGATCTTCTTATCAAAAGATCTTTGATTCTAAGAGTCTCCTTATCAAAAGACTCAGGCACTGGTTGTGCAATCCTACCAGGGAGGTAGAAGTGAGGACTACCCACATTTTGGGGAACCTCTATAAAAATCTGTGTGTCTTTGCTGTGAATTTCTGTGCTGTCCCATTTGCTTTTTCTGTGTTCATATTCAGCAAACCTTATTTTATTTATTCTGCCTTTGGTTTTGCTGTGCGTAATACCTTAGTATTTTTTATTGTATGCATAGTTAGGATAGAAAAGATTTTAAATCTCTATTCACCCCCCCCCCCCCCTCTAGAGAATCTCTATTCTGCCATCTCTTTCGAGTATTTTCTGAAGGTAATCTCCAGGACTTCCTGCAGCACATCACAGCACCCAGAACCCAAAAACAAGCATAGATACTCGGAGTCTTCTCCGGAGTGCAATATAACAATATCAACATTGTTGGAACATGGTTTTCCGCATCCCTTTGATTTGAGAATAACAAATCATGTTTGTATTTGATCATGGCTGCCTTTGTGGTTTTAGAATGCATGCTTGAATAGATATGACATTAGGTTGCTACATTATGGGTCTGGACCTGCCCACAAGCTGAAAAGTGGAATGATGTCTAATGCTAGGCGTTAGGACTTAACGTCGGCATTGACTCCCGTTCCCACCAAGACAAATGTGGCAAGGAGGGAAGATGCCGTGATTGAAGGAGCACTTTATAAATAATCTAACCTAACGCCAGCGTTAGCCTCAACGCCAACGTTAACCTCAACGCCAGCATTAGGGTTGCCTAAAATGAATGTTTCCTAAAGTGCAGTATCTCCTTCCTAATTTGAAAATCCGAGCCATTAAAACATTTCTATAATGGGTCAACGCAAGGCGTTACCCTTAATGCCGGCGTTAGCTTTCTGTCATATAAATAGGTGGATTTCAACTTCTTCAACTACAGATCATATAGAGCCGTATTCCAGCACTTATGAAACTATGCAAGGGCAGTAGTTTTTCTAACCACCATCTCCCACACAAATTCAAGAGGAGATTTCAAGGAGGATCAGATCAATGCTTACACAATGCGAAGAATGCACGCTTCGACTTCGACAATATTCAGCGAGCCTTCGCCCTCTCCAGAATTCTTCTTAAGGAGTTTTTATTTGTGGTTTTGTATTTATGTTAGTAACTCTTTTATTATAATTGTGGAGAAAATTCGCCTCGTGTTGGCGAATAGGTATAGGTAGGACTTAGGGAGGAATTCGCCTTGTGCTGGCGACTGGGTCTAGGGAGTAGATCTATGGGGTGCTCGATTCCTTTCTGGGGATAGAAGGGCTAGAGTGACTTGAGGCCGTATCTGGGGAGAGATCGGCTAATGCCAACCGGTTCTTAGTGAGACGAGTCGGTATAGAAAACAAAAAGAGTATTTCATATTTCTCCTTGGATTTCTAGCGTCATAGAAATCAGATTTTGTAACCAAATTTTATTAATGATAATCATGTCTTTTTCTATTTAATAAAATTGATTTACTACTCTTTGTTTTTGATTCACTCTTATTCAAATAAAATATCAAAAGTTTTCTATAAATATTTAAAGTTTTCTAAAACTCTTATCCCCCCTCTAAGGGGGCCTCAAGATCCAACAAGTGGTATCAGAGGCAGGTTATTCCAAATCGGCTTAACAACCGGGAATAATGGCGTTCTGTGATCTCGCTTTCCATGAGGGGCAAGGAATAAGTAGACCTCCACTTTTCACCAGAACTGACTATAACTATTGGAGAACGTGAATGCGTTACATTCTAATAAATTTAGATCTAGACATCTAGGCTAGTGTCGAAACACCGTATACCACTCCTACTTATGTTGTTGGACAGGTAACCATGGAAAATCATAGAGATAGATGGGATGATGGGGATAAAAATAAATGTAAAAATAATGCTAAAGCTATGAATACTTTATTTTGCGCATTAGATAGGACTGAATTTAATAGAGTTTGTGCTTGTGAAACTTCTTATGACATTTGGAATTTACTAGAAATAAATCATGAAGGTACCTCTCAAGTTAAAGACTCCAAGCTCTTCCAACTGGAATCGAAGTTTGAAAGATTCAGAACGGATCCAGATGAGGACGTAGACTCAATGTACACACGCTTTACCAAGATCCTAAATGCCTAAAAGATCCTTGGAAAAACCTTCTCGAATGGTGACTTGGTGAGGAAGATCCTTCGATCTCTCCCTCCGAAGTTCAATCCAAAGGTGACTGCTATTTCAGAATCACATGTGTTGAAACTAGGACTTGGCTTCTTTGTGGAGCTCGGGCCCTCAATGAAGAGGGGCAGCTAGCACTTACTGGTTCCTCAGAAGGAACTGACCAGAAACTCGGAACTAAAGATAGACCCTTGGTCACAGCGAGGAGGTCCCACCACACACCCGGAAGATCGTTGAGCGCTTCCCCTCCCAAGCCAAAGCTGAGACAGGGCACCTTGGAGAGCCTGAGAGCTAAACCAAAGTTACCTAGGGAGGAAGAAGCTCAGAGTCTTCTCATTCCCCTCTCCAAAGGTGCCCTTCAAGGCCTATTTATAGCTTTTTAAGCATGGCCTGCCAATATCGGAATCCCGCCTTACAATTTTACTATATGCAGCCCAAAATGGTCTGCCAACAGCCAAACTCCGCTGTTTGGAGGGGCTAACTACAGACCACCAGGGAATTTTGAGTAAAAACAACCCTGGACCCCTCCTGGGCGAGTCGCCCGTGAGGATCTCTCTCGCGAGACAAGAGGTTTGGCTCGCTCATCTTCCAGTGAGTGGGCGCCATTGCCTGGCCCGCTCGACCTCTTGTCAGCGGCCGGCGAGAGCCCAGCTCGCCCGGCCTTCTGACTCGCCCTCCTTCTTGCTTCTTTCGTTTGTTGGTTCCTGTGTCTCTGCCTTCTACACGGCGGACACCGGGGTTGTACACAATCACCGCTCTTCGCGAGGCTATCTTAGGCTCGTGAAGAAACGTCCAACCCCTGGTGTTCGCCATCCCTTGATGACGTGGTAAGAATCTTCTGGTGGGCCCCACGCCTACAGCTATAAATATCATCTTCCCAGACTGACACATGAGCTTTTTTCTCCTTCTTTCCTGTCTCGCTGCTCTCCACAGTCCTACTCAAGATGTCCAAGAGGTAAGAGATATTGGCCCGCCTTAAAGCCTCGCAGGCGGGTCAATAATGCAAAGCAACTGTGCTTGCATCCTGGACCTCTCCGGGTCCCACTCCGCCTCCGCCTCCACATCAGACATAGAAGGCGAAAACCATCCGGCAAGCACTAGGAGAGAACGAATTGTCGCCGTCATCCTCGCCTCCCGCCACGAGCTCGCCTCGCAGGTTATTCCGTGAAATACTCAATGAAGTCAATGGTATTTTCTTACTCTGCTTTCCTGCTCGCAGAACAATCATGCCGATGAAAACCTTATCAGGCCATCCCAAACAGGGTGTCCCCCCGCATCGACCACGAGGGCCGATCCACTGCCGGATGTGAGGATAACTGACTTGCGAGCCTCATCCCCGCCTCCTGGTAAGTCGCTTGGTCCTGCTCTCAATTGCTCATCTCAGGTCACTGACTCGTATTGCTCCTTTCTACAGGGTCTCGTCCCCCGACCCCGGAGAGGCGAGTCTCTCCCCCGTGGGCACGCCCCGCTCGCCGAAATAAAACATCATCACTCCGGGGTTCGGCATCCTGGGCCAACGGAGCCCGAGCAGCTCGCTACTTGCCGAGTCCCAAGTCCCGAACATGCCGGGACATCCCCCGGGCTTAGGGAAGTCTCTCACTCCGGACTTTACTGAGGCCTTCAAAGGCCAACCAGGTTCTTCTCGTGGGCGACCCGGTACCATTCTCAGCCCGCTGTGCTGGCAATTTCTGCTCGCTCCCCCTTTTATTGTTTCTTAGGTTAACTCTTCACTCGCAGGTGTTCCTCCAACCCCGTCTACCGAGTCAGAGCACGGGGAGGTGGAGATGTCCTCCCCTCCCTCGCCGAATAAGGTCACAGACTTCCTGGGGGATCCCAATGACCTGGAGCAGATAAAGAAGCGAGTCATGGATAAATTTCAAAAGCACACCTCCATGCTGCGAGGGCTGTTTAGTCAGAACCGGATGGACCGGATCGCTTATGAAGAGAGGTTCACCGCCTTGGTGGACGCGAACGCCCATGTCCTCGCCGAAGTGCAGCAGGTCGCTCACAATGAGGTCACCTCATCTGGGGTGCACCTCACGCGAATCGAAGACTACATGCGACTGATGCAGCGCGAGGTCCAATCGGTTCGCGAGTATCATTATCCAAGGGTTCCACCTCGCTCCGGTGTGCGAGGCCGCGGTCGCTGGAAATGGCTCAAATATTGAATAGCTGTACCTTGTTGTTACTTTTCTCTCGCTCTTGCCACTGCTTTCTCTCACCTCTGAGGGATCTGAACAATTATGGTCGTTTGTAATAAGGATACTCTCACCCACTCGCGGGCGTTTCCTTTTCTCGCATCGTATAATTTGTATGGTTATGCTAAGAGTGCTTTCATCTTGCATTCTTACTTTGATGTGTATGGCTCGCGAGATATCGTCTCGCCCTCGCTGTTCTTTTCTTTCTGCAGGTTCGGCTCGCCTGAAGAGAATCAAGGGACTTGTTTGGGAAGCTAACCCACTTGGAGCGTATAAGGCCTCGGAGGGTCGGAAAATTACCGCGTGATTCCGCTATCTGCACCCCCGGCGCTTCGAATTCTCCCCATCTTTTTTATCCCTATAAATAGCTGCAAGCTTTTACTTTCTCAGCTACCGCATTAACTGCCTTCTAGCCTCTCTTTTCCCTTCCAGGTCCTCTCGCCAGTTTCGTCTCGCGCTCGCTTTTCTGTTCCCGGTTCGCAAACACTGCAATCATGGTTGTCGAGGGTGAAGTCGAGGGGAGAGCCAGGTGCGCCGGGAATTTCTGCGAGCACTCCTTCTGCGCTTCGCTAACTAGCGACGAGTTTCTCTCCGTCGTGGACAAGTACATCCTTTTTGGGTATACTGCTCGCCTCCCGCCGAGCTCCGCCTCCCTCAACAATCCATCTGCCGACGAGCTCGCCATCCCCATTGCTCACTTCAAGAATGGGCTGCGACTCCCCCTCTGGCCAGAGGTTCGCCAGGTAAATCATTCAATCCTTACCACTCTCACTCGCCTCGCTGTGAGCATATTAACCGTACCGTTGTGAATTTTTTAGGTACTCAAGTACTACGGCATTCTATTGAGCCAGCTGACACGGAACGCGGTTGCGGTGATGGTCGCGTTCACCTGCTACCTGCGGGGGGGGGGGGGGGGGGGGGGGGGGGGGGGGGGAGAAGATCGAGTTCAGCCTGCTCGTCTTCCGCAAAGTCTTCTCCTTCCGCGCGTATAAGGATGGGATGACTCACTTTGCGAGCCAGCATGTCACCGTCTACGAGACGGTGAACAAAGCCCACTACTGGCACCAAAAGTTCATCCTGGTGAAACGATCCTTCGGCAACATCCCTTTCTCCCCCCTTCAATGAGATGACGCGACCTACCGCCCTCCCACCTCGCTCGGCGGTGATGATGCGAGGCTCTACCAATACCTGAACGGCCAGGACATCAAGGTGGCCCACCTCCAGCGGAGGGTGGACACGCTGATTCCTGTCCCGCAAGGGGAAGGTTCGGCTCGTATATGCATATATATATATATATATATTTTTCCTCATTCCATCCACTAACTTTTTCTTGCGCATGCAGGGGAGCGGGATCTTCCCATCCATCCCCCGCATTCAAAGAGTGCGACCCTCTCCTCCGGCACCCTCGGCAGCGCGGCCGCTGACGCTTGAAGAGAACCCCTCGGCTCGACTTTGGGCAAGAAGAGGTCGTCGTCTACGGGCCCACCAGTTGCAAAGCCCTCCGCCAAGAAGAGAAGCAAGGAATATCCCACCTCGACTAGGGGAAAGAGGTCGTGGACCTCAGTGAGGCTGATGCTCCGCCCCCTCCGCCTGTGGGTCAGAAGGCCGTCGAGGGAGGAAGGGAGACGAAGGAGGGCCCTGGCGATCCCAACCCCTCCAGCCACAAAAACTTTGGCTTGGGGGCAAAACTCCCCGATGCCCTGGGCGAGCCGATGCTTGCATGGGATCCTGACCTCAACAGGATCTCTTGCTCGTCGCTCCTCCCCTCCTGGGTTGAGAGCGACCTGGTGGGAGGCGAGGCGTTTGCCCTTGCCTTTGGGTTATATGGTCGCGAAGACGCCGCTAATTTCAGTGTCTTGCGATCCAGGCTGCTGGTCAACGAGGCCATGCGTGCCCATTTCCGATACATGGAGCTTAGCCACATGGTGGCTAGGCCGTACCTCACGGTGGATAGGGACGCTAAGGTGCTTCATCGCGAGCTCAAGGAGGCCACTGAGGCAATTGCGAGCCTCAAGGAAAAGTTATGTAGGGTTGTCTGTGAGTTGGAGATTGACACGGACAAGGACTCTCACGACGCCCTTTGATGAGTCCCAATTATATACACTTTTTTGGACTCATCTGGGCCGATTTTCTAGTCTTTGCACTTCACTTTAGACATGTTTTCATTCCTATTTAATACTCCATGCTAAGTGCACTTCTAGGCCCGTTTTGATGTTATTTCTTGTTCATCTTCGTTACTAGTTTTCATGCAGTGTTAAGTGCCACCTTCAGTGGCTAGACTGGTGTTGTATGCTGGAACAGGAGTCGTGCAGGTGTTCCCGGTACAATTCTGTACAGGAACACTGCGCACGATCACTAGCTCTATCGCGCACGACCACTGGTCGTGCGCCATTGATCGTGCGCACTTAATGCCCATTTTATGAGTTCTGTTTGGCTTATCGCACGACCATTGACGATAGTGCGCACGACCACTGGTCGTGCGCCATTGGTCGTGCGAACATGTATTTTATAAAAAACTTTCATTTCAGGCTCCGCCCAGGCAGCGCGCACGATCGCAGAACTCCAGTGCGCATGACCACTGGTCGTGCGCCAATGACCGTGCGCAGTATTCGTTTCAGCGCCTATAAATATCCTGTTCGCGAATTAGGGCGGGATCACGATCGGGAACTCCGTTCAGTCCACCGTTTTCGCCCTTTCCACAGGTTCTCCACCCCCTAGGCCTCCTCCATCATCCTTGAGCTCCAAGGAGAGGTTTCTAGCCCAAAGATCGCCAACATCGAGCAAGGAGATCGTGTATCAGAGGAGATTGGATCGTGACACGAAGAAGACGAGTCATTGGGAGGAAGTGACAGCCCTCCTCTACCTCGAACGCAGTTGAAGACCGAGCTTGGACGCGGATTGACAACCCAGCGATTCCAACCGTGAATCTTCGGCAAGGCTTCGGATGTGGTCGACTCCTTTACTCTCTTTTTCCTTCCCTATGTTGTTGATTGTATAAACTAGTTCCCTCTATATTTTGATGATGTATGCTATGAACAATATTGCTTAATGTTTATTTCATTTATTTGGAAACATTTAGTTCATGTGTGCTTATTGAGGTGCGCCCCCATCTAATTTCCATTCCACCATCGTGTTCGGTGCCGCCCTAGCAATTGCTAGTGGCGTGCTTGTCGAAGAGGTGCCGGCGACCCTCATTCCGCTAGCCTACTCGTCCATCCGCCCTTACGAAGTAGCGCGTTCAAGGCATACGTAGTCTTCCATCCCGCCAAGCGAAGCACTGCATAGCGGCATTGCATAGGAGTAGTTATAGTTGTTTTCTCTTTATTTTCCACAATCCAAAACTCCCGTTTCCGCATCCATCCGCTCGAAAGGACTTCAATCTCAAGTCCTTCCTCGATAATAAACTCCACCTTACTGTGTTCCTTTGAGATCGATACTTGGGGATTCATTCCCATTTTATATTACTTGAACGATCGGTACACTGCCGTTTCGTGTCGCAGTCGAGCTACCGCCTATAGCGGTGTGTGAGATTTGCGCCATCACCCTTCACGCCTAGATCTACTGCACCTACACAAGAATCTATCATCACAATACGTTTCGCATCTAACGCAGCACATACACCACAAGGGAGGAATGCTCGACTCTAAAATAACGATCGGAAGAGAGTCGGATTATTCCCCAAATTAACATAAAGGTTGCCAATCCTTTTGGAGAGCAAAACCAAGGCTATAGGCCAAGATCTGCTCAAGCAAATTGGACCTACCCGATCCGGAATAAAGAAAGTCAATAACAACAAAATCGATTTCAGAAATTGCAAGCGTCGTATTTTAAAAATCACGGATAAAACGGATGCTCAACCTCCACAAAATCTAAAGCAAGAAACCACAAGATGAGGGAGAGAAGTTACCCAACCCGGTTCCAACAAACGCACAAGATAAGTGGGAGAATCACTCTCTCCACGGTTCCACCGGCGTCACACTGAATGGGGGCTGCAACCTTCTTCCTTAGAGTCGCACCGAAGGAGTCCACGTCGGAGTCGTACCGATGAGGGATGGAGGGAGCAAGAGACGGCTTCACACCATCAAGGCGGAGGCGGCAAGGGGAGAACCTCCTTGGCCGAAATTCTCTAGGGGCGAGAATTAGGTTTAGCTTTTTCCAAATCTTCTTAATCCTCATAATAAGTCTCCTTATATAGGAGTTACAAACAGCACATAACCGTTCAAGATTGAGATGTAATCTCAACCATCCGAGAGGTTAAATACACACCAAATGTTTTATAATTGTAGGAAATAAATAATATAAATGCTTATATGAATATAAAATTATTACCCAAACATTGAATAATTTTATATTCATAAATATAAAATAAAAGAGCATAATAACTAAATAAAATTGGACTTCAAGTTGGCTTAGCACGCCGCGGGCGGAGGTTGTAACACTGTCTTCCGTTAGCGTCATCATGACACCTAAAATCTTTTTGTCGTTGTGCCTCGTCAACTAGATCATCATCAAGTAGTGGCGGAGGGGCCGCGACATCAATCCTCCCCCGCTCAAAATCACGTATCTCCGATGAGTGGTCGGAGAGCTAGTGGTGGAGAAGGTCGGCATCCAAGCGTCGAAGCTTCGTCTCGAGTACCCATGAGTCGTCCGAAGGGGGGCGGTCACGCCAACAGAAGAGGAAGCGGTAGGTATCACCATCAACAGTAGCAAGTGGCTCAGCAGCAAGTATCGTATCTGGAGTGAGAAATGTCTTGGGAAACCTAGGAAACATGTCAGCAGTAGGAATAAAAGAATGCAACTCACCATCCGATGATATACCTGCGGGGACCGAAAGTGAGAGATCATCCGAGCTACCACTCCCCATCCCATTAGAAATTTTAGTTGAGAGAGAAGACGACAAAGAATTCAACTCTTGTGGAGGCGAAACAAATGGCGTCAAATCCGAGACATTAAAAATGGGGGAGATACCCCAATCAGCAGGCAAATCCAAAATGAAAGCATTGTCACCTAGCTTCTTTATAATCCGAAAGGGTCCGGCGCACTTTGGTGCTAACTTTTTAACGGTGCCAGATGACAGTCGTTCGGGAACTAATCGGACTAAAACCAGATCGCCAACTTTAAATTTTGACACTCTACTATGTAGATTAGCGTGCGCTTGATAGGACTCGTATTGAGCAGTCAAGGTAGCCCGTATACGTGCATGTAGGTCATGAATGTGTTGGGCGAAGGATTGTGCAAACTGACTTGCTTTGTACGTTGGGGTCAATGGAACCAAGTCAAGCGGCACAGGGTCCTTGTACCCTTGAACAATTTCGTTTGGAGACATACCCGTGGACCTATTTTTTAAATTATTGTAGGCCAATTGGGCGTGGGGAAGAAGTAGATCCCACGTGCCTTTGTGATCGCTCACTAGACATCTAAGAAGATTCCCCAAGCTCCGATTAACCACTTCCGTCTGCCCATCGGTTTGTGGATGATAGGCGGCGAAAAACAATAATTTGGTACCCATTAAAATCCAAAGTGTTTTCCAGAATAGCTCGTATACTTGACATCTCTATCCGAGACTATTGTCTTTGGCACTCCCTGGTGACTAACGACTTCTTTAAAATATAATTTTGCAATGTGAGACGCATCGTTGGTCCTAGTGCACGGAATAAAATATGCTATTTTGAGAACCTATCCACAACTACAAAAATAGAATCGTGACGGTGTAAAGTGGTGGGTAGGCCTAAAACAAAGTCCATACTCACGTCTTCCCATGGTGTGGAAGGGATAGGCAAGGGTGTATATAATCCTACGTTGGTTTTGGTTCCCTTGGATACCTGACAGGTACGACAACTACTCACTACCCTTCCCACCATCGCCTTAAGTTTTGGCCAATAAATTTTTTCCTCAACTAGCGTAACGGTCTTATCCCTACCGAAATGGCCACTCAACCCTCCGCTATGCAGCTCCCAGATGATATGAAGACGTAAAGATGACTGCGGGATACACAACTTCCCATGCCTAAATAGATAGCCATCCTTAATAAGAAACGCATATATTGTCGTGGTGGAACTATCCTGGGCAGATAAATATGAATCCTGAAAATCTGGGCAGGTAGCGTACTCATCCTTAACCCGCTCGAATCCTACAACATTAACCTCCGTAGTGGAAAGTAAAATGTTAAGGCGACTAAGAGCGTCTGTGAATCGGTTGTCAGCTCCCTTAAGGTGCTTAAGATTAAACGTGTAACCTTATAGGAAAGCGACCCACTTAGCGTGATGCGGGCTGATTTTATGCTAGCCATTGATGAACCGCAATGCTTCATGATCGGAGAGGATCACAAACTACTTGGAGAGGAGATAGTGCCTCCAACGGTGCAAACATCTAACAACCGCATAAAACTCCCTGTCGTAGTTCGAGTAATTTAACTTAGCGCCAGATAACTTCTCACTAAGCAACTCACAGGGTGCCCTTCTGACTCAAAACACCTCCTAATCCCACACCAGAAGCGTCACAAGTAAGCTCAAAGGCTTTGGTGAAGTCAGGTAGACGTAAGACAGGTGCCTCAGTCATAATCTTCTTAATGCGTTGGAAAGCATAGGTTGCGGACTTCGTCCAGGTGAACTCGCCCTTCTACATGCAATCAGTAATGGGGGCCATGATGCTACTGAAGTCCCGTATAAAATGGCGGTAAAATGTAGCTAACCCATGGAAACTACGCACCTCTCGTAATGTGGTCGACTCGGGCCAGTCCTTAATGACTTGAACCTTGCTAGGGTTGACTCTAATGCCCTCCGAACTGACTATGTAGCCTAAGAATTCCACTTCAGGGACATAGAAGGTGCATTTCTTAAGATTAAGAAATAATGTTTCCTTCCGCAGGGTGGAAAGAATCACTCTCATGTGGGAGATGTGCGCAGCAGTGGTGGTGCTATAAATCATTATGTCGTCAAAGTAGACTACAACAAACTTTCTTATGTATGGCTGAAAGACGTGGGCCATCATCCGAGAGAAGGTGTTGGTGGCATCGGATAGCCCAAACGGCATGACAAGCCACTCGTACAACCCATCCTTAGACTTAAACGCACTCTTCTATTCGTCTCCCTCACGGATCCTAATCCGGTGATAGTCGCTCCGTAAGTCTAACTTCGAAAAGATAGTGGCGCCAGATAAGACATCTAAGAGGTCATTTAATCGTGGAATAGTGAACCTATACTTGATGGTAATCTTGTTGATAGCACGGCTATCAACACACATCCACCATTTACCATCCTTCTTGGGGGAAAGCATGCCTGGTACCATAGATGGACTCATGCTAGTCCTAATGAACCCGTTCTTCAACAGGTCCTAAATTTGGGCCTGTAACTCCTTGTGGGCAGCAGGATGGAGTCGATAATGGGGTTGGTTGGGCAAGGAGGAGCCCGAGACCAGATTTATTGCATGCTGAATATCCCTAAGAGGGGGTAATGACGACGGTAACTCCTCCGGGTACGTCCCTATACTCTTCCAACAGTACCCGTAACTCTCTGGGCAGATCATCCAAAATACTAGAATCAGGCTTCGCACTCATAAGTACTAGTGCATACATCACTCCATCAAGAAATGGATCCTTCACAAACTCCTTCCTACCAACTAGACTCAACGCCCTCCTCTCTACTAGGATAGTGGAGTCCTTAGCCAAAACTACTGGCTCCTTCAGGATGGTTGGCCTCAAAGTAATGGTTTTGCCATTGAATTTAAATTCATACGTGTTGGCTCTACCAAAATGTGTCACATCACGATCATTGAGCCAAGGGCGGCCTAGTAACACCTGACAAGCATCCATCGGAAGGACATCACACCATACCTCATCAGTATAAGATTTGAATGAGAGGGGGACCAGGCATCGCTTGGTAACTGAGACGGTGATCTTGTTGATCCAAGCTACCTGATATGGGGTCGGGTGTGGTTCTGTGGCCAAGGATATACGTGCGACGACGTTCTCAGAAATGACATTCAGACAGCAACCACTATCGATTATCAGCTTGCAGAGTTTCTCTCCACTCTTAAAAATCAGAGAAAACATGCTCGTCCTCTTCCAGTCATCTAACGGACGAGGAGTGGTCAAGATATAATGCATCACCATAAGGTGGTGATCATCCTCTAAATCACTTGGGACCCCTTCTGGGTCACTCTCCTCAGCAGCCTCGTATACGTAATCAGCGGGATCGGTAGTCGAATCTAATAGGGCTACGACCTTAGTCTTCCTTGGGCACTCAAAGCATAGTGGACTTGAATGTCACAAGAGTAACATATAGTGTTGGCCTTGCTCACCTTCCCTATGGGGATACGCTCACTCGCAGGATTCCTATCATTCCTAGCAGTGATCACGACAGACTTCGACTCGGTGGACCTAAACTTCCCCTTATACGGATATGTGGAGGAAGACGCTCCAACGGTGGACTTGTTCTTCGTGTGGGAATAACGGGAGTGGGCCTTTGAGGCAAGATGCTTTTCAATGTCAATGGCGGAATTGAAAGTCGTGTTCAGGCGCGTGTGACCATAGCGCAGGAGCTTCCTTTGAATATCAGGTTGAAGCCCCTTACAAAATCGAGATAAGGTGACCTAAGGAATCTCCCTAAGATCACACCGCACCATACGGTCCTTTAGTTCTCCCATATATTCAGCTACCGAATTGGAGCCCTGCCGCAGGGTGGCAAGCTCATCGAACATCTGTGTTCGGTGGTACGCAAGGACGTACTGATCGGTTAGCAAATTATTCATCACCGACCAACCTATAAGTGGGACTCCCGGCCCGACTCCTAATCTCCGCTCCTCATTCAGCAAAAAAGTCTTCACACGACCCATTAGGTTCATCCTGGCAACTTGGACCTTTTGAGGGTCCGAAAGGTTATGTCATTCGTAGTAGCATTCCATATCCACTACCCAAGTAAGGAAGACCTGGGGATCTCCCAAACCATCATAAGTGGGGGCATCAATCTTAATGTCCCTAGTAATATCGAAGCCACGCTCGTGGTGGCGTTCTCAAGGGGGCACTCGGGGAGAGTCCCCATCAGAATCCGAATCATGGACCTATTGGTGCCGGTTGGGCTACCCAACATTAACGGGCGGGGGTGGTGGCCCTCCTTGATTCAGAAGAATTTGGGCTAACATGGTCCTAAGCTCAGTCATATCGTTACACAGCCCCTCTATGGCCACAGTGTTGGGATCCCCGTGCTTATTCGCAGCCATCCTAGACGTCGAGGGTGTAGTGTACTCCGTTCCTAGTCTAGTGCGCATGCAGGTTTTGGACAAAATAATGAGTGAATTTTTTGTAGTGTCGGTTAAAGAGCATAATTTTGGCAGAAAAACATTTTCGGGATGTGACTAAAAAGGAGAACCACCAGAATTTGTTTTTTGATTTTTGACGAAAAATAAAGATTTTAGTCCGATATTCGCAGACCATGGAATTTTTATTTTTTATTTTTTTTAGCTTCTTTGCGCCACGGAAATGAGTATCGAGGTTGTATCAATTGAGAAATTGAAACGACCGGCTTTGATACCAAATTGATATAGGGTTGTCCGTGAGTTGGAGATTGACACGGACAAGGACTCTCACGATGCCCTTCACGCCTAGATCTACCGCACCTACACAAGCATCTATCGTCGCAATAAGTTTTGCATCTAACACAGCACATACACCACAAAGGAAGAATGATCGACTCTAAAATAATAATCGTAAGAGAGCCGAATTATTCCCCAAATTAACATAAAGGTTGCCAATCCTTTTGGAGAGCAAACCAAGGCTATAGGCCAAGATCCGCTAAGCAAATTAGACCTACCCGATCCGGAATAAAGAAAGTCAATAACAACGAAATCGATTTCAGAAATTGCAAGCGACGTATTTTAAAAATCACGGATAAAACGGATGCTCAACCTCAACAAAATCTAAAGCAAGAATCCACAAGATGAGGGAGAGAAGTTACCCAACCCGGTTCCAACAAACGCACAAGATAAGTGGGAGAATCACTCTCTCCACGGTTCCACCGGCGTCACACCGAATGGGGGCTGCAACCTTCTTCCTTGGAGTCTCACCGAAGGAGTCCACGCCAGAGTCGCACCGATGAGGGATGGAGGGAGCAAGAGACGTCTTCACACCATCAAGGGGGGCGGCGACAAGGAGAGAACCTCCTTTGCCAAAATTTTCTAGGGGGGGGGGGGGGAATTAGGTTTAGCTTTTTCCAAATCTTCTCTGAAAGTGCACAGTTAACCTCACTAGAATTCTCTACAGGGGGGGGGGGGGTGAATAGAGATTAAAAATATTTTGTGCAAAGTTAATATATATATATATATATATATGTGTGTGTGTGTATGATCACAGATTAGAGCTTCCCACACACACCAACAAGAATTAAACAAATAAAGAAAGTAAATGCAAGAAAAGAAATCACAGCACAACACAAAGAGATATAGTGGTTCCCCAAACTTTGGGTAGTCCACTCTTCTACCCCCTTGGTAGGAAATTCACTATCTTGTACTGAGTCTTTTGATAAGGAGACTCTTAGAACCACCTTGAGTCTTTTGACAAGGAGACTCTTAGAACCAACTGAGTCTTTTGAGAAGGAGACTCTTAGAACCAGTACACTGAATTTTTTGAAGAGAGATTCTAAAAACTCTTTTACAATGTTTAAGTAAGAATAAGAAAGAAGAAAGAAATAAGAACAAGAATGAATCTTCTTCCTAGCAAGAAGATTAGAAGCACAAGAAGTGAATTAAATCTTTCTTCTATAGAGAGAAGAAGATTGTAGCCCTTTTCAGAATTTTGTAGCAGTATGGCTTCTGAATGAGAAGGAGAAGGAAGCTTGTTCTTTGCTGCAGCACTATTTCTCAATTTACTCCTTTCACTTGGGAGCTTTTCCTCTTTTTCAAATGTAAAAATGGTGAATCACTTGTTGTCTTTCTCTGTCGACCTCCTTAATTATTTATAGCTATGTTCATTAAAATAACACTATAGGAGAGTAATCAATTAGCAGGTAGAGTATTAGAAAGAAAGAGAAATTTCCATAACAGTTATATCCATAGAAGAAAAGTATTCAATCTGATTTCAAATAATGTTCATAAAGGATTTAATCAATTTAGCCAAGAATCTATTAGAGGTAAGAATGATTCAGAACGGCTATAAAGAATAAATTGATTCCATATAAATCAGATCTATAAAAGAATGAAAGAGATCTGGCGATTTTTGAATTAATCATATAAATCGACGTGCATCGATTACCATTCGACGTAGGCGTCGAATTCAACCTGGCAGAGCGTTGAGAAGAGAATAAGGAAGGTGCGTCGACTAGGGTGCGTCGACTTCTCAAGATACGTCGACTAGAAGTCAGAGCTACGTCGACATAGAATACGTCGAATTCTGCTTGGAGCTACTTCGACTCATTCTGAAAGGAACGTCGATATAACTTCGACGTTGCGTCGAATACTATTCGACGCATATTGACTTAACCTTGATTTTCCTTTCTTAGAATTCATATTTAACTCTTTTGCAGGGGTTAAGAGAAATCATTTTCCCAACAATCTCCCCCTATTTGTCTTAACCCTATTTAGAGAGAAATTGTATTTAGCATATAATTAACATAGCAAAGCATTTGTACAGATAATGAAGATTTCACACAATCAGAAGCAAACTTCATGTTCAGACCAATCATAAAGTATATGAAGCATTTTTTTTCAAGTATTATTCAGGAGGGGTAGGAGGAGTCTTTCTTTTTCTCTTGAATACTATTGTGGATTGCTCTTTCCCAGTAGCAGGTGACTCCTTCAGCTCCCCCTGGGTCTCAGCCATTTGCTCCCCCTGAGTCTCAGCTCCCCCTACCCCTGACTCCTGAGCCCTTCTTCAACCATCACAGCATCTGGCTCTTCCTTTTTTCCAGCATCAGCTTCATTTCCTTTTTCAGTTCCAGCAGCTGGTTCATTTTCTTCTTGATTTATAGCAGTATTCAGCTCTTTCTCACCTTCTTCCTTTTCAGACTCATTTTCTTCTCTGCTTCCCTCCCCTTGTAGTAGTGTCACTTGATTTGCAGCATCTTTTGCTATGTTGAGTACCTCTATTGTTTGTTCATCATTGTGTAGCTCAGGTACTATCTCATTTCCAATTGTCTTGAGCAGTGCAAGACTGTCAGATGAAGAAGGAGGGGATTTGTGTGAGGGAGGTTTAAGATTGGAGGGCTGCTCTTCATCTAGCTTCTCCCCCTTCTTGACCTTCTTGGCCAAGGAGGTTAAGAAAGACTTGGTAACTCTAGAGGAAGAGAGAGAGTTCTTCAGACTTTGCACAGAGGCACTGACCCCATCTATTTGGGTGTGCATGTGTAGGATTGAGGAATGAATATGGGAGCAGTGCTCATCCAGCATTGCTTGGAATGTTTGAGCTGCCGATGCAATGCACTGAGTGAGGAGAGCTTCAGTGGATGCAGATGGTTCATGTTGTGGTTGGGGATGAGGAGAGAGTGGTGAAGGTGGTGATGAGGCTGGAGAGAAGTTAGTTGATACATGAGGTATGGGTGATAAAGGAGGTGGAGAGGATGAGAAAGTAAGAGGAGGAGGAGGTGGAGAAGCTGCTGTTTGAGGAGCAGGTGTTTGAGAAGAGGTAGGTAGAGTAGGAGTTGTGAGGGTGGTAGAGACTATTTGAGTGGATGATGGTGGTAGAGAAGAATTGTCTCTTTGAGGAGAAGGAGGAGGAGATGGAGTCCTTTCAGGAATGGAACCAGGCTTGGGGATTTGCCTAGTCCATTTGGAGAAGAGGGCAATGGACATCCTCTTTCCAGGAGGGATAGGAATTCCTTTTGACCTACAGAGGTCAGGGAAGGAGTGGAAGAGTACTTGACTCATAATCCTCATGTAGGCATTCTCTTTGTGAGAATATCTAGAGCCTATCATCTTGAGCAGACAGCTGGCCCAGTCTATTTTCTTCTTCAATACAAGAGCCCCCATGATGTTCAGTTGCTGCTTGGGCACTGCATCATGGGCAGATATCTTACATAGTAGTATCTTTCCTACTATATCTGCTAGTAGTCTATACTCCTCAGAAAAGTCTATTTTCTTTTGATGGGTTGGTTTATCCTTTGAAAACTTCATGATGGTTAGCAGATTCTTGATTTCATCAGGTGTGAGGTCTATAGATTCATCACCTAATAAAGGAATAATTTAGACTTGTTTAGTCATTCTTTTAGAAGCTCATTTTCTTTCCTTATTTCATTTGAACAAAGAGGATATTAGGATATACCTGATGTAAGATCAAAGGTGGCCCTAATATGTTCTGCTGAGATCAAGACTGGTGTCTCATATAGTGTTCCCTGGATTTCTCCTTGTTCAGATATCTGAACATGAGTTTTTAGCTCTGTGAGCTCTGATTCCAGGAGCTTGCACCTAGTGGAGATGAGCTTGTCCAGTCCTACTGCAGTAAAAAGAGCAATGATGCTCTTGTAGTTTTCTGCGGCTGCTTGGAAAGACTCAAGGTCAATGTCGAAGCCTGAGTTGATTTTGGGAGCCATTTTAGGTCAGTGAAAGAGAGAGGAAATATCGGCTGGTCTGAGGAGCAAGAAGGCTGAAAGATGCAGAGTCGTGAAGGCTTCTAACTGAAGAGACTATTTAAGTCAGGTGAAGCGTCGAAACTGGACTTAATTCGAGGCTTATTCGGTATTTCAGTGGATGTGACTGAAAGTATTGCCGCTCATTTTTATGAAGTCGACGTTACATCGATAGGGATCGACGTTACTTTGACTGAAGGAGATCAGTGCCAGCGTCGAGGTCTTTGCGACGGTGCGTCGATTATAAGTCGATGTGATTTTTAATTTTCCTAAAAGTTCTAGGTGTTTTATTTCTTTTCATCTCTTCCTAGCCCTAAAGATTTCTAAGTCAGTCTTGGACAACTTTCTACAGATAGTTTGATTGATTGTGCCAACATTGTTTGGCAAGGTGTCCAGTTTCATTAAATATATAGCATTTGATTATCTTAGTATTGTGAGAATTTAAGTTTAGAGAGGGATGGAAGTGTTGATTAGAATAGAAGATTTGATTAAGATGGGAATTTTGTTTAGGATAAACATTTTGGTTAGGATAGAGGTGTTGATTTGGATAAAAATCATGATTGGGATGAATGGGTCCTGAATATGGGTTAGGATGAAAGGCTTTTGGAGAAAAGGTATTTAAGTTGCTCTGAACATTTGTACGTCGATATCTATTCGACGCATGTTGATAGTCGCGTCGATTTGTATTCGGCGCTTTCTCCAAATGGCGTCGATCTGATTTCAACGCATCGAGAAAATTGCGTCGATTGGAAGTCGACGTGCTTTTGTTCAAGCGTCTAGAAGAGGTCGAGGCATCTGAGAGGTTGAGTTGAGTATAAGTTGACGCACTATCATTTATGCGTCGATATGAAGTCGACGCAATTGTATCTTCAATTTTCATTTTACCTTTTTCTGTTTTTACTCCTTTATGTGATGTTTTTCTTGGATTAGTTGTTTCTTCAGATGAAGTTTGTGAGTCATCAGCTGAATAATATGATGTCTCATCAAATTCCTTTATTTCTTTGAAGGAGTTTTCTTCCTTATCTTGTGGGTCTTTTTCTTGGTTTGCCCATTTGACAGGTTTAGTGAATTTTACAGGGCTCATCCAAGCAGGTTTGTTGGATGGAATTAGGCAGATTAATGGATCGGCCCCTAGCCCAAGATTCTTGTGTCTTATTTTTTGTTTTTCTGTGATTTCCTTAAGAGTTTGGTTTCTCATTTTTATTGATTCTTCAAAGGCCTTTGCCTGGGATACCTTATCCTTAAAGAACTGATTTTCTATTTTAGCCTTTTCTACCTCCTTTTCTATGATGTTAGCCCTTAATTCACAATCTTTAGAGCATTTAACTTCTCTATTTCTCTGGTTTTTAGCTACATTGATTTGTTCTTTTAGATCTTTAATTTCTTGTGTTGCTTTTAGTTGATCTAGACACATTCCCATAAAATCATTTCTGAAGTTATCACTTTGAAAATCTATTTTATCAAACATGCTTACCTCATCCTTATCCTCAGATTCCTCTATGAGAATAAGGCTATATTCTTTTTCATCTTCAGAAGATATGCTTTCTTCTGATCCTGTCTCACTCCATGATTTAGCACTATCATTATTCTTTGATCGTTCAAGGGCCATCAAGCATAGATCTTCTTGCTTAGATTCTTCATTGTCACTCTTGGAAGAGGAACTGTCCTCAGAGTCTGTTTCACTCCAGGCTTCTGCAATAAGGCCTCTTTCTTTCTTTCTTCTTCTCCTTTTTCTTGGGATCTTTCTTTTTCAAAACTTTCTGTCTCAGCATTCTCTGGACATTCTGGGGCAATATGTCCAGATTTCCTGCAAGAATAACACACAATTTCTGTAGTGGGAGTTTTATCATACCTTGGTTTTGACTCCCTTCTTCTTGATCCCTCTGTCTTGACCCATTTCTTAAATCTTCTGGCCAGGAAACTGAATTGTTCTACTTCAGTGACAGGAGTCCCTTCTTCTGTTGCCTTTAAAGCTATGTTCCTATCTTTTGATGAGATTGGAGTGTTTTCTCTTCTCTTCTTCTCTTCTCTAGTTTTCAGCAGTTGCTCATAGGATTTGAGTTTTCCTAAGAGAGCATCTGTTGAGATTTCCTTTTGTCCTCTTGTGTCTCTTATTGCCCATGTTCTTATGTCCCATGAACTAGGGAGACTCATTAGCAATTTGTCATTAATCTCAGTGAGAGAGATCTCTCTATCCAAGTTTTTCAATTGATTGATGATTAGACAGAATCTATCATACATCTCAGAGATACTCTCTTCATTTTTCTTTTGGAAGTTCTCATATTGTGAGATCAATAGAGCCTTCTTATCTTTCTTTTCATCAGCACTTCCTTCCACCATCTTTGTAAGAGCATCCCAAATTTCTTTGGCTGATTCACAATCAACAACCCTTTGAAAGATGTCATCTGAGAGGGTTGGGACAAGTATGTTCATGGCCTTTAGATCACATGTTCTTGCCTTCTTCTCATCTTCTGTCCATTTAGATCTTGGAACAAGTGTTTGTGTGACATTGCCATTTGCATCCTTTCTATAAGGCTTTGGGGGACCTGTCACAGTAATATTAAACAAGTTATCATCAATAGAATTCATATAAATTCTAATTCTTGTTTTCCAAACTGCAAATTTTTCAAGATTGCACATTGGTGGTCTGGTGGAAGCATAATCTTTGATTTGTGCCATGTGAAAAATAATTGTTAGAAATATATATATATATATATATATATATATATATATATATATATATATATATATGAAAGGTAGGACCTTTTTGATCAAGGAGTTATCCTTTTTAGATCAACCTCGCTTTGATACCAATTGAAAGTGCACAGTTAACCTCACTAGAATTCTCTAGAGGGGGGGGGGGTGAATAGAGATTAAAAATATTTTGTTTAAAGTTAATATATATATATATATGTATGATCACAGATTAGAGCTTCCCACACACACCAACAAGAATTAAACAAATAAAGAAAGTAACTGCAAGAAAAGAAATCACAGCACAACACAAAGAGATATAGTGGTTCCCCAAACTTTGGGTAGTCCACTCTTCTACCCCCTTGGTAGGAAATTCACTATCTTGTACTGAGTCTTTTGATAAGGAGACTCTTAGAACCACCCTGAGTCTTTGACAAGGAGACTCTTAGAACCAACTGAGTCTTTTGAGAAGGAGACTCTTAGAACCAGTACACTGAATTTTTTGAAGAGAGATTCTAAAAACTCTTTTACAATGTTTAAGTAAGAATAAGAAAGAAGAAAGAAATAAGAACAAGAATGAATCTTCTTCCTAGCAAGAAGATTGGAAGCACAAGAAGTGAATTAAATCTTTCTTCTATAGAGAGAAGAAGATTGTAGCCCTTTTCAGAATTTTGTAGTAGTATTGCTTCTGAATGAGAAGGAGAAGGAAGCTTGTTCTTTGCTGCAGCACTATTTCTCAATTTACTCCTTTCACTTGGGAGCTTTTCCTCTTTTTCAAATGTAAAAATGGTGAATCACTTGTTGTCTTTCTCTACCGACCTCCTTAGTTATTTATAGCTATGTTCATTAAAATAACACTATAGGAGAGTAATCAATTAGCAGGTAGAGTATTAGAAAGAAAGAGAAATTTCCATAACAGTTATATCCATAGAAGAAAAGTATTCAATCTGATTTCAAATAATGTCCATAAAGGATTTAATCAATTTAGCCAAGAATCTATTAGAGGTAAGAATGATTCAGAACATCTATAAAGAATAAATTGATTCCATATAAATCAGATCTATAAAAGAAGGAAAGAGATCTGGCGATTTTTGAATTAATCATATAAATCGACGTGCGTCGATTACCATTCGACGTAGGCGTCGAATTCAACCTGGCAGAGCGTTGAGAAGAGAATAAGGAAGGTGCGTCGACTAGGGTGCGTCGACTTCTCAAGATACGTCGACTAGAAGTCAGAGCTACGTCGACATAGAATACGTTGAATTCTGCTTGGAGCTACTTCGACTCATTCTGAAAGGAACGTCGATATAACTTCGACGTTGCGTCGAATACTATTCGACGCATATTGACTTAATCTTGATTTTCCTTTCTTAGAATTCATATTTAACTCTTTTGCAGGGGTTAAGAGAAATCATTTTCCCAACAATCTCCCCCTATTTGTCTTAACCCTATTTAGAGAGAAATTGTATTTAGCATATAATTAACATAGCAAAGCATTTGTACAGATAATGAAGATTTCACACAATCAGAAGCAAACTTCATGTTCAGACCAATCATAAAGTATATGAAGCATTGTTTTCAAGTATTATTCAGGAGGGGTAGGAGGAGTCTTTCTTTTTCTCTTGAATACTATTGTGGATTGCTCTTTCCCAGTAGCAGGTGACTCCCTCAGCTCCCCCTGGGTCTCAGCCATTTGCTCCCCCTGAGTCTCAGCTCCCCCTGCCCCTGACTCCTGAGCCCCTTCTTCAGCCATCACAGCATCTGGCTCTTTCTCTTTTCCAGCATCAGCTTCATTTCCTTTTTCAGTTCCAGCAGCTGGTTCATTTTCTTCTTGATTTATAGAGGTATTCAGCTCTTTCTCACCTTCTTCCTTTTCAGACTCATCTTCTGCTCTACTTCCCTCCCCTTGTAGTAGTGCCACTTGATTTGCAGCATCTCTTGCTATGTTGAGTACCTCTATTGTTTGTTCATCATTGTGTAGCTCAGGTACTATCTCATTTCCAATTGTCTTGAGCAGTGCAAGACTGTCAGATGAAGAAGGAGGGGATTTGTGTGAGGGAGGTTTAAGATTGGAGGGCTGCTCTTCATCTAGCTTCTCCCCCTTCTTGACCTTCTTGGCCAAGGAGGTTAAGAAAGACTTGGTAACTCTAGAGGAAGAGAGAGAGAGTTCTTCAGACTTTGCACAGAGGCACTGACCCCATCTATTTGGGTGTGCATGTGTGGGATTGAGGAATGAATCTGGGAGCAGTGCTCATCCAGCATTGCTTGGAATGTTTGAGCTGCCGATGCAATGCACTGAGTGAGGAGAGCTTCAGTGGATGCAGATGGTTCATGTTGTGGTTGGGGATGAGGAGAGAGTGGTGAAGGTGGTGATGAGGCTGGAGAGAAGTTAGTTGATACATGAGGTATGGGTGATAAAGGAGGTGGAGAGGATGAGAAAGTAAGAGGAGGAGGAGGTGGAGAAGCTGCTGTTTGAGGAGCAGGTGTTTGAGAAGAGGTAGGTAGAGTAGCAGTTGTGAGGGTGGTAGAGACTATTTGAGTGGATGATGGTGGTAGAGAAGAATTGTCTCTTTGAGGAGAAGGAGGAGGAGATGGAGTCCTTTCAGGAATGGAACCAGGCTTGGGGATTTGCCTAGTCCATTTGGAGAAGAGGGCAATGGACATCCTCTTTCCAGGAGGGATAGGAATTCCTTTTGACCTACAGAGGTCAGGGAAGGAGTGGAAGAGTACTTGACTCATAATTGATGGCGCAAATCTCACACACCGCAATAGGCGGTAGATCGACTGCGACACGAAACGGCAGTGTACCGATCGTTCAAGTAATATAAAATGAGGAGTAATCCCCGAGTATCGAATCTCAAAGGAACACAGTAAGGTGGAGTTTATTATCGAGGAAGGACTTGAGATTGAAGTCCTTTCGAGCGGATGGATTGCGGAAACGGGGGTTTTGGATTGTGGAAAATAAAGAGAAAATGCTATGACTACTCCTATGCAATGTCACTATGCAATGCTTCGCTTGGCGGGATGGAGACTAGGCAGGACTTGAGCGCGCTGCGTCGCAAGGGCGGATGGACGAGTAGGCAAGCGGAATCGAACTATGCAGGCCTTGAGCGCGCTGCTTTGTTAGGTGGGATGGAATACACGGGCCGCTATGCCACGCTTCACTAGGCGGATGGGCGAGTAGGCTAACAGAATGAGGGTCGTAAGCACCTCTTCGCAAAGCACACCACTAACAATTGTTAGTGCGGCACCGGACGTGACGGCGGGATGGAGGATGTAATGGGGCGCACCTCAAACACAAAAATAAACAAAAAGGGTATT
Organism: Dactylorhiza incarnata; assembly: GCA_033032865.1. Classification (NCBI taxonomy): domain Eukaryota; kingdom Viridiplantae; phylum Streptophyta; class Magnoliopsida; order Asparagales; family Orchidaceae; genus Dactylorhiza; species Dactylorhiza incarnata. Next base: position 998,672 of record JAWHQI010000205.1, on the reverse strand, counting down.
TCACATAGACATGAAATAACTTTAAATAGCAAGGTCTATAGTGTTCTTCATCAAAATACAAAAGATCTAACTATTACAACAATCAATAAGAGGAGAACAAGTCAAGAAATCGACCGAATCCGAAGGCTCGTTGTAGATTCACGGTTGGAATCGCCGGGTTGTCAATCCGCGTCCAAGCTCGGTCCACAACTACGTCTGGGGTAGAGAGAGCTGTCACTACTCTCCAATGAGCCCGTCTTCTTCGTGTCACGATCCGGTAGAGGTTGCAAACTTCCCCTTGCTTGATGGTAATGGCGGCTAGGTCTTCCTTTGGAGCGCTAGGATGAAGGAGGAGGCCGAGAGGAATCTCCGGCTAAAGATTGGCGTGAAGAACAAGCCCGGAGCACCTCCTGATGGTGGGCGGCGATGGAGGGGCGAAGACGGACGGAACTGGAGCAGGAACGGCGAAAAAATGCGGGATTCCCGACCTAATTCGCGAGCAGGTCATTTTATAGGCGCTGGACTGAACAGCGCGCACGGTCGTTGGCGCACGACCAGTGGTCGTGCGCACTATCATCCTATGATCGTGCGCCTGACTGGACGGAGCCTGAAAGGGGAGAAAATTATAAAATACAATGTTCGCACGACCACTGGCGCACGACCAGTGGTCGTGCGCACTGTCGTAAGTGGTCGTGCGATAAGCCAGACAGAACTCATGAAATGGGCGTTAAGTGCGCACGAGCAGAGGCGCACGACCAGTGGTCGTGCGTGAAGGAGCCAGTGATCGTGCGTAGTGTTCCTGTACAGAATTGTACCGGGAACACCTGCACGACTCCTGTTCCAGCATACGACACCAGTCTGGCCAATGAAGGCGGCACTTAACACAGCATGAAAACTTGTAACAAAGATGAACAAGAAAATAACACCGAAACGGGCCAAGAGGTGCACCTAGCAGAGAGTGATAATTATGAGCTAAAATGGGGCTAAAGTGCAGTGGAATGATTGGAAAAATGGCCCGGATGAGTCCAAATATGTGTATATGATGAGGACTCATCACACCCCCAGACTTACCTGTTTGCGCGTCCCGAGCAAACAAATTCCATGCGAACGGGGAATGAAAAGTAGATGGCTTAAAACTACAATACAGAGTACCATGCGAAGTCGCATGCTCACGTGCATAAGAAGAATAGTAGAAAAGATTTCTGATTATATAAACAGTCTATATATTTCTAAAAGAGTAAAAGCATATTACAACTACTCAAAATGGTGAACTACGGTGAATCATCCGGTCATGCATACGGAGAAAGTAAACTAAGCGCTGAGATGAGCATTGCTCAAGATTGGGGTGCCGGACAAACTCCACCGAAATCCATCGGTGTCGGTGACCATAGGCTCGCCCGGTCACATTCTCTCCACGACACTAGATTGGTTCATAGCGTGAGTCGGTAGGACTTTAGGTTAGAGATGGGGCTTGGGTTACGGTGAGGTAAACAATGATAAACAAAATGGCTTATACACATAACCCAAATGAGCTTTAAAAATAACTACCCGCGCACCAAAATCGAATGCAAGTGCACCACAACCCCAGACTTGGACTTTTGCAACATAGGTGTGTGCACCGCCTACTCCCAATACATAATATTTCTACATGATTTTTCAATAAAACTCAATTTTCTTTTTCTTTTTTTCTCTTTTCCTTTTCATTTTTCTTTCTATCTTTTTTTCTTGTCTTTTTTTTTTCTTTCAGCAAAATTTTCAAATGAGCATATCCACAGATTCACATAATAAACACCACAGTCAACACCCCCCAAAATGTAAATAAAACTACAACTAAAGCTCAGATTTGGGTGTGCGACTAGGTTAGGCTTTTAGGCTTTGGTGAGATATATGTGGAGCTGAATCAAGAAAAGGGTAGGCACAAAGGGGCTAGCAAGGGTAGATGATAGGCATGAAATAAAAAGTTCAACCGAGCCAAAATAATGGCCTACGTCATTCTCACGCGCTAGAACTATCCTATGCCAATGCTTCAAGAATCGCTTGGGGCAAGTTCTAGCCACCGAGAAAGATTCTCCTTTCTCCCGACTCAAGCAATACGAGTCTAGTGATTGTTTACACACATCCCTACGCTACCGTTTGATTCACACCGGATTCACCATTTGAGTAGAATAAACAACATTTACACTAATAGAGAAAAATATAAAACCATAGTATAAAAAGAGATCTAACCTACACAGATTCCTATGCAACCGAGCACTCGACTAGGAGCACTACGGGAGTCAACATTTTACTCTGCTACATAGTCCTAAGCCATCACCTAGACTTTCCCACATAAGCAGAAGAATTAAATTCACTACAGAGCATGCATACAGGCGAGTACGCGCTCAAGTGGGTGCGGTGGTGTGCAATGAAAATGAACAAATAATAAAACTGAAAATAAAATACTTCTGGCATGCTATGCATGAGTGCACGTGAGTGGGTGCAAAAACTGCTCTCCCCCAGACTTAAACTAAACACTCCACAGAATATATGACATGAAAATCAGAAAAAGCTAGGGAAAGAGAGTACCCAGTGCTCAGAAATGAGCACACCAGAAGATTGGCGTGTAAGCTAAAATGAACCGCGGCATCCGCCATCCAGAAGAAGGATACCTGCAGGGGTCAGCTCCGCAAAACAAAAGAAAAAGAAAAGGAAAAACTACAATAACCTACAGCTAACTAAACAGGATTGAATAAAATAAAAATGCAGGAAGAGTAAGATAACTACTGGGGTTATTGTCCTCCCAGCATGACTTATTCAGGTTTTGCACAGTTCTAGCTTATAGGCCTATGAAAAAGGAAATGCACAGGTAACTGTTCTAATATGCGCATCGGTAGCGGGTACCGATATGGAGACAGAGCAGTCACCCCTCTACCTAAATATAAATAAAACCTGCCCATCACAGGTAGAGGGAAAAGAAAGTAAGAAGAGGAGGAGTCCTGGTCCTCACTCATCTCACCAAAACTATCCTTGCCCAGCAAGGTATCGTCCACAGCAGGTCCGCAGGAGGAGAAGACAATGAGTGGAGCTTCCTCTACGGAGGGGGAATCAACCTCCTCACATGAGAGGATGCTCTCATCATTGACTTGAGCAATAAGCTCCAAGTCCTCCTGAAGTACCTGTGAAGATTCAACCTGCACAGACTCAGATGAAGGAAGGGGATCAAGAAATAAAGAAGACGAAGAACATAAATAAACATCAATCGGGGGAGTGATCCCGGTCTCACTCCCATCAGGTTGGGGAAGTAAAATAATGTTTGCATTGTCATCAATGCTACAAGATTCGGCGGGATCAACAGTGGCCAAGCTAGAGATTTGGACTTCCTCCACCGGTGCTGAGGAAAACTCCTCTTCACCTAGAAGGTTGTCCTCCTCCATAGGAGTAGGCACAATACTAAGATCAACCGCCTCCTCCTGCGACACATCATCAACAATGTCGTCAGTGACGAGTGTAGTATGCACAACAGGGAGAGGAGTAGTGCTCGGATAAAAGTCGAGCACCGATTCCTCACAAAGAATCGAATCCACTAGATGTGGTGGATGCACATGGAGAATGGGCTCAGCAATGTCGGTGCATAGATCAGCCGCACATCCGGTGACCGTGTCCATGCCATACCCTTCAAGATGTGAAGGTGACAAAGACACATAACCGGATGTTGAAGGTGTGCCGCCAGAGTTGGGAGTTGGGACGATCCGGATATCCGGCTCGTCATCCTCATCCAATTGGCGAAGATACTCGGCACAGTCCTTCAAGACATGATCAGTGCTCTGACAAAACCAGCACTGCCTAGCAGGCTTCTTTGGCACAGCGGGTGCTGAAACCGAAAAGAAATATGACGGTAAAGGCTCAGCAGAGTAGCCATAAGACTTACGCGCACCATATGGAGTACCAGACGAAGTCGGTGCTCCATATGCTGGGCTATAAGAATTATGCCTACTATTCTCCGTAGGGCATTCATCACTAGAGTGGGAGGTAGCTCCACACCAACTGCAACGGAAATTGAGATGTGCCCACATAGTGTGAAGATAAAACGATTCAAAAAGAAGAACACTATTGTGTGAAGTACTACACCTAACAAAAATTTACTAAAGCAACCTACGATAAAACAAGAAAATGGAATAAAGAGAACAGAAATAAAATAAAAGATGCGATAAACAAATGGAAGGGCTTCTCTCTCAGATTCTCCCTCTCCAGAAAACTCACACGACTGTGTTCCCCGGCAACGGCGCCAAAAACTAGATGGCGCAAATCTCACACACCGCAATAGGCGGTAGCTCGACTGCGACACGAAACGGCAGTGTACCGATCGTTCAAGTAATATAAAACAAGGAGTAATCCCCGAGTATCGAATCTCAAAGGAACACAGTAAGGTGGAGTTTATTATCGAGGAAGGACTTGAGATTGAAGTCCTTTCGAGCGGATGGATTGCGGAAACGGGGGTTTTGGATTGTGGAAAATAAAGAGAAAATGTTATGACTACTCCTATGCAATGCCGCTATGCAATGCTTCGCTTGGCAGGATGGAGACTAGGCAGGCCTTGAGCGCGCTGCGTCGCAAGGGCGGATGGACGAGTAGGCAAGCGGAATCGAACTATGCAGGCCTTGAGTGCGCTGCTTCGTTAGGCGGGATGGAATACACGGGCCGTTATGCCACGCTTCACTAGGCGGATGGGCGAGTAGGCTAACGGAATGAGGGTCGTAAGCACCTCTTCGCAAAGCACACCACTAATAATTGTTAGTGCGGCACCGGACGTGACGGCGGGATGGAGGATGGAATGGGGCGCACCTCAAGCACAAAAATAAACAAAAAGGGTATTTCACATAGACATGAAATAACTTTAAATAGCAAGGTCTATAGTGTTCTTCATCAAAATACAAAAGATCTAACTATTACAACAATCAATAAGAGGAGAACAAGGCAAGAAATCGACCGAATCTGAAGGCTCGTTGTAGATTCACGGTTGGAATCGCCGGGTTGTCAATCCACGTCCAAGCTCGGTCCACAACTACGTCCGGAGTAGAGAGAGCTGTCACTATTCTCCAATGAGCCCATCTTCTTCGTGTCACGATTCGGTATAGGTTGCAAACTTCCCCTTGCTTGATGGTAATGGCGGCTAGGTCTTCCTTTGGAGCGCTAGGATGAAGGAGGAGGCCCAGAGGAAGCTCCGGCTAAAGGTTGGCGTGAATAACAAGCCCGGAGCACCTCCTGATGGTGGGCGGTGATGGAGGTGCGAAGACGGACGGAACTGGAGCAGGAACGGCGGAAAAATGCGGGATTCCGGACCTATTTCGCGAGCAGGTCGTTTTATAGGCGCTGGACTGAACAGCGCGTACGGTCGTTGGCGCACGACCAGTGGTCGTGCGCACTATCATCCTGTGATCGTGCGCCTGACTGGACGGAGCCTGAAAGGGGAGAAAATTATAAAATACAATGTTCGCATGACCACTAGCGCACGACCAGTGGTCGTGCGCACTGTCGTAAGTGGTCGTGCGATAAGCCAGACAGAACTCATGAAATGGGCGTTAAGTGTGCACGAGCAGAGGCGCACGACCAGTGGTCATGCGCGAAGGAGCCAGTGATCGTGCACAGTGTTCCTGTACAGAATTGTACCGGGAACACATGCACGACTCCTGTTCCAGCATACGACACCAGTCTGGCCACTGAAGGCGGCACTTAACACAGCATGAAAACTTGTAACAAAGATGAACAAGAAAATAACACCGAAACGGGCCAAGAGGTGCACCTAGCAGAGAGTGATAATTATGAGCTAAAATGGGGCTAAAGTGCAGTGGAATGATTGGAAAAATGGCCCAGATGAGTCCAAATATGTGTATATGATGAGAACTCATCAATAATCCTCATATAGGAATTCTCTTTGTGAGAATATCTAGAGCCTATCATCTTGAGCAGACAGCTGGCCCAGTCTATTTTCTTCTTCAATACAAGAGCCCCCATGATGTTCAGTTGCTGCTTGGGCACTGCATCATGGGCAGATATCTTACATAGTAGTATCTTTCCTACTATATCTTCTAGTAGTCTATACTCCTCAGAAAAGTCTATTTTCTTTAGATGGGTTGGTTTATCCCTTGAAAACTTCATGATGGTTAGTAGATTCTTGATTTCATCAGGTGTGAGGTCTATAGATTCATCACCTAATAAAGGAATAATTTAGACTTGTTTAGTCATTCTTTTAGAAGCTCATTTTCTTTCCTTATTTCATTTGAACAAAGAGGATATTAGGATATACCTGATGTAAGATCAAAGGTGGCCATAATATGTTCTGCTGAGATCAAGACTGGTGTCTCATATAGTGTTCCCTGGATTTCTCCTTGTTCAGATATCTGAACATGAGTTTTTAGCTCTGTGAGCTCTGATTCCAGGAGCTTGCACCTAGTGGAGATGAGCTTGTCCAGTCCTGCTGCAGTAAAAAGAGCAATGATGCTCTTGTAGTTTTCTACGGCTGCTTGGAAAGACTCAAGGTCAATGTCGAAGGCTGAGTTGATTTTGGGAGCCATTTTAGGTCAGTGAAAGAGAGAGGAAAAATCGGCTGGTCTGATGAGCAAGAAGGCTGAAAGATGCAGAGTCGTGAAGGCTTCTAACTGAAGAGACTATTTAAGTCAGGTGAAGCGTCGAAACTGGACTTAATTCGAGGCTTATTTGGTATTTCAGTGGATGTGACTGAAAGTATTGCCGCTCATTTTTATGAAGTCGACGTTACATCGATAGGGATCAACGTTACTTTGACTGAAGGAGATCAGTGCCAGCGTCGAGGTCTTTGCGACGGTGCGTCGATTATAAGTCGATGTGATTTTTAATTTTCCTAAAAGTTTTAGGTGTTTTATTTCTTTTCATCTCTTCCTAGCCCTAAAGATTTCTAAGTCAGTCTTGGACAACTTTCTACAGATAGGTTGATTGATTGTGCCAACATTGTTTGGCAAGGTGTCCAGTTTCATTACATATATAGCATTTGATTATCTTAGTATTGTGAGAATTTAAGTTTAGAGAGGGATGGAAGTGTTGATTAGAATAGAAGGTTTGATTAAGATGGGAATTTTGTTTAGGATAAACATTTTGGTTAGGATAGAGGTGTTGATTTGGATAAAAATCATGATTGGGATGAATGGGTCCTGAATATGGGTTAGGATGAAAGGCTTTTGGAGAAAAGGTATTTAAGTTGCTCTGAACTTTTGTACGTCGATATCTATTCGACGCATGTTGATAGTCGCGTTGATTTGTATTCGGCGCTTTCTCCAAATGGCGTCGATCTGATTTCAATGCATAGAGAAAATTGCGTCGATTGGAAGTCGACGTGCTTTTGTTCAAGCGTCTAGAAGAGGTCGAGGCATCTGAGAGGTTGCGTTGAGTATAAGTTGACGCACTATCATTTATGCGTCGATATGAAGTCGACGCAATTGTATCTTCAATTTTCATTTTATCTTTTTCTATTTTTACTCCTTTATGTGTTGTTTTTCTTGGATTAGTTGTTTCTTCAGATGAAGTTTGTGAGTCATCAGCTGAATAATATGATGTCTCATCAAATTCCTTTATTTCTTTGAAGGAGTTTTCTTCCTTATCTTGTGGGTCTTTTTCTTGGTTTGCCCATTTGACAGGTTTAGTGAATTTTACAGGGCTCATCCAAGCAGGTTTGTTGGATGGAATTAGGCTGATTAATGGATCGGCCCCTAGCCCAAGATTCTTGTGTCTTATTTTTTATTTTTCTGTGATTTCCTTAAGAGTTTGGTTTCTCATTTTTATTGATTCTTCAAAGGCTTTTGTTTGGGATACCTTATCCTTAAGGAACTGATTTTCTATTTTAGCCTTTTCTACCTCCTTTTCTATGATGTTAGCCCTTAATTCATAATCTTTAGAGCATTTAACTTCTCTATTTCTCTGGTTTTTAGCTACATTGATTTGTTCTTTTAGATCTTTAATTTCTTGTGTTGCTTTTAGTTGATCTAGACACATTCCCATAAAATCATTTCTGAAGTTATCACTTTGAAAATCTATTTTATCAAACATGCTTACCTCATCATTATCCTCAGATTCCTCTATGAGAATAAGGCTGTATTCTTTTTCATCTTCAGAAGATATGCTTTCTTCTGATCCTGTCTCACTCCATGATTTAGCACTATCATTATTCTTTGATCCTTCAAGGGCCATCAAGCATAGATCTTCTTGCTTAGATTCTTCATTGTCACTCTTGGAAGAGGAACTGTCCTCAGAGTCTGTTTCACTTCAGGCTTCTGCAATAAGGCCTCTTTCTTTCTTTCTTTCTTCTTCTCCTTTTTCTTGGGATCTTTCTTCTTCAAAACTTTCTTTGTCTCAGCATTCTCTGGACATTGTGGGGCAATATGTCTAGATTTCCTGCAAGAATAACACACAATTTCTTTAGTGGGAGTTTTATCATACCTTGGGTTTGACTCCCTTCTTCTTGATCCCTCTGTCTTGACCCATTTCTTAAATCTTCTGGCCAGGAAACTGAATAGTTCTTCTTCAGTGACAGGAGTCCCTTGTTCTGTTGCCTTTAAAGCTATGTTCCTATCTTTTGAGGAGATTGGAGTGTTTTCTCTTCTCTTCTTCTCTTCTCTAGTTTTCAGCAGTTGCTTATAGGATTTGAGTTTTCCTAAGAGAGCATCTGTTGAGATTTCCTTGTCCTCTTGTGTCTCTTATTCCCCATGTTCTTATGTCCCATGAACTAGGGAGACTCATTAGCAATTTGTCATTAATCTCAGTGAGAGAGATCTCTCTATCCAAGTTTTTCAATTGATTGATGATTAGACAGAATCTGTCATACATCTCAGAGATACTCTCTTCATTTTTCTTTTGGAAGTTCTCATATTGTGAGATCAATAGAGACTTCTTATCTTTCTTTTCATCAGCACTTCCTTCCACCATCTTTGTAAGAGCATCCCAAATTTCTTTGGCTGATTCACAATCAACAACCCTTTGAAAGATGTCATCTGAGAGGGTTGGGACAAGTATGTTCATGGCCTTTAGATCACATGTTCTTGCCTTCTTCTCATCTTCTGTCCATTTAGATCTTGGAACAAGTGTTTGTGTGACATTGCCATTTGCATCCTTTCTATAAGGCTTTGGGGGACCTGTCACAGTAATATTAAACAAGTTATCATCAATAGAATTCATATAAATTCTAATTCTTGTTTTCCAAACTGCAAATTTTTCAAGATTGCACATTGGTGGTCTGGTGGAAGCATAATCTTTGATTTGTGCCATGTGAAAAATAATTGTTAGAAAAAATATATATATATATGAAAGGTAGGACCTTTTTGATCAAGGAGTTATCCTTTTTAGATCAACCTCGCTTTGATACCAATTGAAAGTGCACAGTTAACCTCACTAGAATTCTCTAGAGGGGGGGGGGGGTGAATAGAGATTAAAAATATTTTGTGCAAAGTTAATATATATATATATATATATATTTATATATATATGTGTATGATCACAGATTAGAGCTTCCCACACACACCAACAAGAATTAAACAAATAAAGAAAGTAAATGCAAGAAAAGAAATCACAGCACAACACAAAGAGATATAGTGGTTCCCCAAACTTTGGGTAGTCCACTCTTCTACCCCCTTGGTAGGAAATTCACTATCTTGTACTGAGTCTTTTGATAAGGAGACTCTTAGAACCACCCTAAGTCTTTTGACAAGGAGACTCTTAGAACCAACTGAGTCTTTTGAGAAGGAGACTCTTAGAACCAGTACACTGAATTTTTTGAAGAGAGATTCTAAAAACTCTTTTACAATGTTTAAGTAAGAATAAGAAAGAAGAAAGAAATAAGAACAAGAATGAATCTTCTTCCTAGCAAGAAGATTGGAAGCACAAGAAGTGAATTAAATCTTTCTTCTATAGAGAGAAGAAGATTGTAGCCCTTTTCAGAATTTTGCAGTAGTATGGCTTCTGAATGAGAAGGAGAAGGAAGCTTGTTCTTTGCTGCAGCACTATTTCTCAATTTACTCCTTTCACTTGGGAGCTTTTCCTCTTTTTCAAATGTAAAAATGGTGAATCACTTGTTGTCTTTCTCTGCCGACCTCCTTAGTTATTTATAGCTATGTTCATTAAAATAACACTATAGGAGAGTAATCAATTAGCAGGTAGAGTATTAGAAAGAAAGAGAAATTTCCATAACAGTTATATCCATAGAAGAAAAGTATTCAATCTGATTTCAAATAATGTCCATAAAGGATTTAATCAATTTAGCCAAGAATCTATTAGAGGTAAGAATGATTCAGAACGGCTATAAAGAATAAATTGATTCCATATAAATCAGATCTATAAAAGAAGGAAAGAGATCTGGCGATTTTTGAATTAATCATATAAATCGACGTGCGTCGATTACCATTCGACGTAGGCGTCGAATTCAACCTGGCAGAGCGTTGAGAAGAGAATAAGGAAGGTGCGTCGACTAGGGTGCGTCGACTTCTCAAGATACGTCGACTAGAAGTCAGAGCTACGTCGACATAGAATACGTTGAATTCTGCTTGGAGCTACTTCGACTCATTCTGAAAGGAACGTCGATATAACTTCGACGTTGCGTCGAATACTATTCGACGCATATTGACTTAATCTTGATTTTCCTTTCTTAGAATTCATATTTAACTCTTTTGCAGGGGTTAAGAGAAATCATTTTCCCAACAATCTCCCCCTATTTGTCTTAACCCTATTTAGAGAGAAATTGTATTTAGCATATAATTAACATAGCAAAGCATTTGTACAGATAATGAAGATTTCACACAATCAGAAGCAAACTTCATGTTCAGACCAATCATAAAGTATATGAAGCATTGTTTTCAAGTATTATTCAGGAGGGGTAGGAGGAGTCTTTCTTTTTCTCTTGAATACTATTGTGGATTGCTCTTTCCCAGTAGCAGGTGACTCCCTCAGCTCCCCCTGGGTCTCAGCCATTTGCTCCCCCTGAGTCTCAGCTCCCCCTGCCCCTGACTCCTGAGCCCCTTCTTCAGCCATCACAGCATCTGGCTCTTTCTCTTTTCCAGCATCAGCTTCATTTCCTTTTTCAGTTCCAGCAGCTGGTTCATTTTCTTCTTGATTTATAGAGGTATTCAGCTCTTTCTCACCTTCTTCCTTTTCAGACTCATTTTCTGCTCTACTTCCCTCCCCTTGTAGTAGTGCCACTTGATTTGCAGCATCTCTTGCTATGTTGAGTACCTCTATTGTTTGTTCATCATTGTGTCGCTCAGGTACTATCTCATTTCCAATTGTCTTGAGCAGTGCAAGACTGTCAGATGAAGAAGGAGGGGATTTGTGTAAGGGAGGTTTAAGATTGGAGGGCTGCTCTTCATCTAGCTTCTCCCCCTTCTTGACCTTCTTGGCCAAGGAGGTTAAGAAAGACTTGGTAACTCTGGAGCAAGAGAGAGTTCTTCAGACTTTGCACAGAGGCACTAACCCCATCTATTTGGGTGTGCATGTGTAGGATTGAGGAATGAATCTGGGAGCAGTGCTCATCCAGCATTGCTTGGAATGTTTGAGCTGCCGATGCAATGCACTGAGTGAGGAGAGCTTCAATGGATGCAGATGGTTCATGTTGTGGTTGGGGATGAGGAGAGAGTGGTGAAGGTGGTGATGAGGCTGGAGAGAAGTTAGTTGATACATGAGGTATGGGTGATAAAGGAGGTGGAGAGGATGAGAAAGTAAGAGGAGGAGGAGGTGGAGAAGCTGCTGTTTGAGGAGCAGGTGTTTGAGAAGAGGTAGGTAGAGTAGGAGTTGTGAGGGTGGTAGAGACTATTTGAGTGGATGATGGTGGTAGAGAAGAATTGTCTCTTTGAGGAGAAGGAGGAGAAGATGGAGTCCTTTCAGGAATGGAACCAGGCTTGGGGATTTGCCTAGTCCATTTGGAGAAGAGGGAAATGGACATCCTCTTTCCAGGAGGGATAGGAATTCCTTTTGACCTACAGAGGTCAGGGAAGGAGTGGAAGAGTACTTGACTCATAATCCTCATGTAGGCATTCTCTTTGTGAGAATATCTAGAGCCTATCATCTTGAGCAGACAGCTGGCCCAGTCTATTTTCTTCTTCAATACAAGAGCCCCCATGATGTTCAGTTGCTGCTTGGGCACTGCATCATGGGCAGATATCTTACATAGTAGTATCTTTCCTACTATATCTTCTAGTAGTCTATACTCCTCAGAAAAGTATATTTTCTTTAGATGGGTTGGTTTATCCCTTGAAAACTTCATGATGGTTAGCAGATTCTTGATTTCATCAGGTGTGAGGTCTATAGATTCATCACCTAATAAAGGAATAATTTAGACTTGTTTAGTCATTCTTTTAGAAGCTCATTTTCTTTCCTTATTTCTTTTGAACAAAGAGGATATTAGGATATACCTGATGTAAGATCAAAGGTGGCCCTAATATGTTCTGCTGAGATCAAGACTGGTGTCTCATATAGTGTTCCCTGGATTTCTCCTTGTTCAGATATCTGAACATGAGTTTTTAGCTCTGTGAGCTCTGATTCCAGGAGCTTGCACCTAGTGGAGATGAGCTTGTCCAGTCCTGCTGCAGAAAAAAGAGCAATGATGCTCTTGTAGTTTTCTGCGGCTGCTTGGAAAGACTCAAGGTCAATGTCGAAGCCTGAGTTGATTTTGGGAGCCATTTTAGGTCAGTGAAAGAGAGAGGAAAAATCGGCTGGTCTGAGGAGCAAGAAGGCTGAAAGATGCAGAGTCGTGAAGGCTTCTAACTGAAGAGACTATTTAAGTCAGGTGAAGCGTCGAAACTGGACTTAATTCGAGGCTTATTCGGTATTTCAGTGGATGTGACTGAAAGTATTGCCGCTCATTTTTATGAAGTCGACGTTACATCGATAGGGATCGACGTTACTTTGACTGAAGGAGATCAGTGCCAGCGTCGAGGTCTTTGCGACGGTGCGTCGATTATAAGTCGATGTGATTTTTAATTTTCCTAAAAGTTCTAGGTGTTTTATTTCTTTTCATCTCTTCCTAGCCCTAAAGATTTCTAAGTCAGTCTTGGACAACTTTCTACAGATAGTTTGATTGATTGTGCCAACATTGTTTGGCAAGGTGTCCAGTGTCATTACATATATAGCATTTGATTATCTTAGTATTGTGAGAATTTAAGTTTAGAGAGGGATGGAAGTGTTGATTAGAATAGAAGGTTTGATTAAGATGGGAATTTTGTTTAGGATAAACATTTTGGTTAGGATAGAGGTGTTGATTTGGATAAAAATCATGATTGGGATGAATGGGTCCTGAATATGGGTTAGGATGAAAGGCTTTTGGAGAAAAGGTATTTAAGTTGCTCTGAACTTTTGTACGTCGATATCTATTCGACGCATGTTGATAGTCGCGTCGATTTGTATTCGGCGCTTTCTCCAAATGGCGTCGATCTGATTTCAACGCATAGAGAAAATTGAGTCGATTGGAAGTCGACGTGCTTTTGTTCAAGCGTCTAGAAGAGGTCGAGGCATCTGAGAGGTTGCGTTGAGTATAAGTTGACGCACTATCATTTATGCGTCGATATGAAGTCGATGCAATTGTATCTTCAATTTTCATTTTACCTTTTTCTGTTTTTACTCCTGTATGTGTTGTTTTTCTTGGATTAGTTGTTTCTTCAGATGAAGTTTGTGAGTCATCAGCTGAATAATATGATGTCTCATCAAATTCCTTTATTTCTTTGAAGGAGTTTTCTTCCTTATCTTGTGGGTCTTTTTCTTGGTTTGCCCATTTGACAGGTTTAGTGAATTTTACAGGGCTCATCCAAGCAGGTTTGTTGGATGGAATTAGGCTGATTAATGGATCGGCCCCTAGCCCAAGATTCTTGTGTCTTATTTTTTATTTTTCTGTGATTTCCTTAAGAGTTTGGTTTCTCATTTTTATTGATTCTTCAAAGGCCTTTGCCTGGGATACCTTATCCTTAAGGAACTGATTTTCTATTTTAGCCTTTTCTACCTCCTTTTCTATGATGTTAGCCCTTAATTCATAATCTTTAGAGCATTTAACTTCTCTATTTCTCTGGTTTTTAGCTACATTGATTTGTTCTTTTAGATCTTTAATTTCTTGTGTTGCTTTTAGTTGATCTAGACACATTCCCATAAAATCATTTCTGAAGTTATCACTTTGAAAATCTATTTTATCAAACATGCTTACCTCATCCTTATCCTCAGATTCCTCTATGAGAATAAGGCTATCTTCTTTTTCATCTTCAGAAGATATGCTTTCTTCTGATCCTGTCTCACTCCATGATTTAGCACTATCATTATTCTTTGATCCTTCAAGGGCCATCAAGCATAGATCTTCTTGCTTAGATTTTTCATTGTCACTCTTGGAAGAGGAACTGTCCTCAGAGTCTGTTTCACTCCAGGCTTCTGCAATAAGGCCTCTTTCTTTCTTTCTTCTTCTCCTTTTTCTTGGGATCTTTCTTTTTCAAAACTTTCTTTGTCTCAGCATTCTCTAGACATTCTGGGGCAATATGTCCAGATTTCCTGCAAGAATAACACACAATTTCTTTAGTGGGAGTTTTATCATACCTTGGTTTTGACTCCCTTCTTCTTGATCCCTCTGTCTTGACCCATTTCTTAAATCTTCTGGCCAGGAAACTGAATAGTTCTTCTTCAGTGACAGGAGTCCCTTCTTCTGTTGCCTTTAAAGCTATGTTCCTATCTTTTGAGGAGATTGGAGTGTTTTCTCTTCTCTTCTTCTCTTCTCTAGTTTTCAGCAGTTGCTCATAGGATTTGAGTTTTCCTAAGAGAGCATCTGTTGAGATTTCCTTGTCCTCTTGTGTCTCTTATTGCCCATGTTCTTATGTCCCATGAACTAGGGAGACTCATTAGCAATTTGTCATTAATCTCAGTGAGAGATATCTCTCTATCCAAGTTTTTCAATTGAGTGATGATTAGACAGAATCTGTCATACATCTCAGAGATACTCTCTTCATTTTTCTTTTGGAAGTTCTCATATTGTGAGATCAATAGAGCCTTCTTATCTTTCTTTTCATCAGCACTTCCTTCCACCATCTTTGTAAGAGCATCCCAATTTTCTTTGGTTGATTCACAATCAACAACCCTTTGAAAGATGTCATCTGAGAGGGTTGGGACAAGTATGTTCATGGCCTTTAGATCACATGTTCTTGCCTTCTTCTCATCTTCTGTCCATTTAGATCTTGGAACAAGTGTTTGTGTGACATTGCCATTTGCATCCTTTCTATAAGGCTTTGGGGGACCTGTCACAGTAATATTAAACAAGTTATCATCAATAGAATTCATATAAATTCTAATTCTTGTTTTCCAAACTGCAAATTTTTCAAGATTGCACATTGGTGGTCTGGTGGAAGCATAATCTTTGATTTGTGCCATGTGAAAAATAATTGTTAGAAATATATATATATATATATATGAAAGGTAGGACCTTTTTGATCAAGGAGTTATCCTTTTTAGATCAACCTCGCTTTGATACCAATTGAAAGTGCACAGTTAACCTCACTAGAATTCTCTAGAGGGGGGGGGGGGGGGGTGAATAGAGATTAAAAATATTTTGTGCAAAGTTAATATATATATATATATATGTATGATCACAGATTAGAGCTTCCCACACACACCAACAAGAATTAAACAAATAAAGAAAGTAAATGCAAGAAAAGAAATCACAGCACGACACAAAGAGATATAGTGGTTCCCCAAACTTTGGGTAGTCCACTCTTCTACCCTCTTGGTAGGAAATTCACTATCTTGTACTGAGTCTTTTGATAAGGAGACTCTTAGAACCACCCTGAGTCTTTTGACAAGGAGACTCTTAGAACCAACTGAGTCTTTTGAGAAGGAGACTCTTAGAACCAGTACACTGAATTTTTTGAAGAGAGATTCTAAAAACTCTTTTACAATGTTTAAGTAAGAATAAGAAAGAAGAAAGAAATAAGAACAAGAATGAATATTCTTCCTAGCAAGATGATTGGAAGCACAAGAAGTGAATTAAATCTTTCTTCTATAGAGAGAAGAAGATTGTAGCCCTTTTCAGAATTTTGCAGCAGTATGGCTTCTAAATGAGAAGGAGAAGGAAGCTTGTTCTTTGCTGCAACACTATTTCTCAATTTACTCCTTTCACTTGGGAGCTCTTCCTCTTTTTCAAATGTAAAAATGGTGAATCACTTGTTGTCTTTCTCTGCCGACCTCCTTAGTTATTTATAGCTCTGTTCATTAAAATAACACTATAGGAGAGTAATCAATTAGCAGGTAGAGTATTAGAAAGAAAAGAAATTTCCATAACAGTTATATCCATAGAAGGAAAGTATTCAATCTGATTTCAAATAATGTCCATAAAGGATTTAATCAATTTAGCCAAGAATCTATTAGAGGTAAGAATGATTCAGAACGGCTATAAAGAATAAATTGATTTCATATAAATCAGATCTATAAAAGAAGGAAAGAGATCTAGCGATTTTTGAATTAATCAAATAAATCGACGTGCGTCGATTACCATTCGACGCAGGCGTCGAATTCAACCTGGCAGAGCGTTGAGAAGAGAATAAGGAAGGTGAGTCGACTAGGGCGCGTCGACTTCTCAAGATACGTCGACTAGAAGTCAGAGCTACGTCGACATAGAATACGTCGAATTCTGCTTGGAGCTACTTCGACTCATTCTAAAAGGAACATCGATATAACTTCGACGTTGCGTTGAATACTATTCGACGCATATTGACTTAACCTTGATTAGCCTTTCTTAGAATTCATATTTAACTCTTTTGCAGGTGTTAAGAGAAATCATTTTCCCAATAATGAGGGATGGAGGGAGCAAAAGACGGCTTCACACCATCAAGGGGGGCGGCGACAAGGGGAGAACCTCCTTTGCCGAAATTCTCTAGGGGGGGGGGGAGAATTAGGTTTAGCTTTTTCCAAATCTTCTCAATCCTCATAATAAGTCTCCTTATATAGAAGTTACAAACAACACATAACCGTTCAAGATGGAGATGTAATCTCAACCATCCGAGCGGTTAAATACACACCAAATGTTTTATAATTGCAGGAAATAAATAATATAAATGCTTATATGAATATAAAATTATTACCCAAACATTGAATAATTTTATATTCATAAATATAAAATAAAGGAGCATAATAACTAAATAAAATTGGACTTCAAGTGGGCTTAGCACGCCGCGGGCAGAGATTATAACGCTGTCTTCCGTTAGCATCATCATGGCACCTAAAATCTTTATTTTGTTGTGCCTCGGCAACCGGATCATCATCAAGTAGTGGTGGAGGGGCCGCGACATCAAAAAGAGGCCATCAACGAAGGTCTTCTCACTAGCCATCAAGGGGGAATGGTAAGACCTTCAGAAAACCCCCTATCTTGCTCTCCTTACCTTTATCTCGACTTATGTTTTACTTTATTTTCCAGGATGCAGAGGCCGCGAGCCAGTTACTCTCGCAGAACGCCGATATAGAGGCAAAGGCCGCGTACCTTAATGCGCACAACTGCGAGCTGGATAGAGCGCCTCTCCTGCCGCACCCTCTGCGGGTCGGGGCTCGCCAAGCCTCGCGAGCTGAGAAGGAGGCGATCTCTCAAAATTCCATGGGCGTCGCCGACCTGGTCTTCGAGACCCTCAAAGGGGCCGGTTTGCTCTCTCCAGACGCCTTTGAGTTCAGCATCGAGGACATCATCCCGGATCTGTTCGTGCCGCTCCCGAAGTCCAATGGTTGCGGGAGCGAGGAAGGGTCGTCCAACGAAAAGCATTAGCCTTCTTCATTTTATTGTAAAACTTTTGCCTGGCGAGTTCGCTCTTATTTGTAATGAACCTTTTTTTGAAATGAAATGAAATCTTTTTCTATCTTTAATTTGTCATTTTGTCTCGCTCACACTAGTATGTTCTGTCGTGTTCGCGTTGATACGTTTTTCCATGCTCGCGTTCGCCCTTTTTATTTTGCAATGAATGTGGCGGTCACCACCTTATTGAACCTGCTTCATCTTGTCTCGCTACAACACCCCCATACACGACCCATAAGGCACTCGCGTGGCTTTCCTCGCGTAGATGTTTCGCTAGATAGACCTTCTTTCTTTCGCACCTAGGTATAACGTGGCCCGCTCTGCGCCTCTGGCTAGCCCATCATGGGCCTTCGCGAGCAGGGTCTTCATTGCCTAACCTCGCTCACCACAAACCTGGAGCACGACCATGTTACTCCAAGTATTGTTTGCGAGCCCGGAACCGCCTTGAAATATCTAGCTACCACCATGTTCAGCCGTCTTGCCGCAGCCATTGAACTTAGACATTTTTCATCCGATATTGCCTTTGACTTTGCGCGAGCGAGCCCTGGGGCTCGCCCAGTCTAGACCTTGCTTTGGGAGATTCTACGAACTGAGCCCATCAACATAGAAAAGTTATTTTCTAGCCTCGTCGTGAGATCTACCTGACCCACCGGCTAGTGAGAGCACGGCAGCGGGATCGTCCGGGGCAATCCACTCAAAGACTTGATACTTTGCCAGACTCTCCGCGAGATCTACCTTACCCACCGGCTAGTAAGAGCTTAGCAGCGGGATCGTCCGGGGCAATCCAGCTCTAAGAATTGAAACTTTGCCAGCCTCTCCATGAGATCTACCTGACCCACCAGCTAGTAAGAGACCGGCAGCTAGATCGTCCAGGGCAATCCAGCTCAAAGACTTGATACTTTGTCAGCCTCTCCGCGAGATCTACCTGGCCCACCGGCTAGTAAGAGCCCGACAGCGGGATCATCTGGGGCAGCCCAGCTCGAAGACTTGGTACTTCGCCAGCCTCTCTGCGAGATCTACCTGACCCACCGGCTATTAAGAGCCGGGCAGCGGGATCGTCTGGGGCAATCCAGCTCAAAGTCTTGATACTTTTCCATCCTCTCCGCGAGATCAACCTGACCCACCGGTTAGCAAGAGCCCGTCAGCGGGATCGTCCGGGGCAATCCAGCTCAAAGACTTGATTCTTTGCCAGCCTCTCCATGAGATCTACCTGACCCACCAGCTAGTAAGAGCCCAACAGCGGGATCGTCCGGGGCAATCCAGCTCAAAGACTTGATACTTTGTCAGCCTCTCCGCGAGATCTACCAGACCCACTGGCTAGTAAGAGCCTGACAGCGGGATCATCCGGGGCAATCCATCTAAAAACTTGATACTTTGCCAGCCTCTCTGCGAGATCTACCTGACCCACCGGCTAGTAAGAGCCCAGCAGCGGGATCGTCCGGGGCAATCCAGCTCAAAGACTTGATGCTTTGCCAGCCTCTCCGCGAGATCTACCTGACCCACCAGCTAGTAATAGTCCGGCAGCGGGATCGTCCGGGGCCATCTGACATAACCACCTGAGAATTCCTGCTTAGAAAAAGTTTCAAGGCTAATATATGAAGAATATAACATTTTATAGATCAATTACAAGAATCTCAAGGATAGAATCGCTTTAAGTCGTCCCCACTCCTGGACAGGCCAAGGAGTACCCCATCCACATCTCGGAGGTGGTATCCCCCTGACCTGAGCACCTCATCTACAATATATGTCCCTTCCCAGTTAGGGTTAAGCTTTCCTACCGCGGCTCCCCTCCCGGACGTGTCAACCATCTTTAGTACTAGGTCTCCTTTCTCGAATTGTTTTATCTGGATATGCTTGTCAAAATACCGAGCCATCTGCCGCTTGAGCTCCTCTTGCCGGACGGTGGCTAAATCCCGGAGCTCTTCCACTAAGTCCAGAGATAGCCTTTGTTCCTATCCGTTTTCTACCAGCCATTCCTCATCCTCTTCGCCCACGGCGACCACCCGGGGGGACTTCACTTTGAACTCCACTGGGAGGACGACCTCGGACCCGTGGGAGAGCTTGAACGGGGTCTCCCCTGTGGCCATGTTCGAAGTGGTCCTCAGGTCCCAGAGGACCGAGGGAAACTGCTCGACCCAGTTCCCCCAGAGGTTCTCGACCTTCTTCTTCAACAGGTTCACAATAATCTTGTTTGCCGCCTCCACTTGCCCATTGCTCCTTGGGTGGTGGACTGATGCAAACCAAAGGTCTATGCCCAGCTGGGCGCAGAAGCTGACGAATTCGTCACTGGCGAACTGAGGCCCATTATCCGTGATAATTGCTAGTGGGAGCCCATGCCTGCAAATTATCTCCCCCCATACAAAATTTCTAACTACTTGAGAGGTTACCTTGGCCAATGCCTTCACCTCCAACCACTTGGAGAAATAATCGATCATTACCAACATGAACCTTCTCTGGCCGCTCGCTTGCGGGAAAGGACCTACCAAGTCCAACCCCCATATTGCAAAGGGCCAGGGCACTGTGATGGGCCGAACCTTTTGGGCAGGTAGGAGCTAGAGAGGGGCGAACAACTGGCACTTTGAACACTTCCTTGCAAATTCTGTCGCATCCTTGCTGAGGGTAGGCCAAAAGTAGCCCTGCCTCAGCACTCTCCCTTCCAAGGTTCGGTTTCCTGAGTGGCTGCCACACTCTCCCGAGTGGATCTCTTCCAGAACCCTCGGGACCTCCTCTTCCGCCACACATCGGGCAAGGAGTCCCGGGAGTATTTTCCTGTATAGTCCCCCTTCATGTAAGTAAAGGTAGGCCGATTTATACCTAAAGCGCCTCTTATCTACGTCCCCTTCGGGAAACTTTCTAGACGTTAGGAAGGCAATGAAGGGGTCCATCCATGATGCCCGCTGGTCTACCTCCATCAGTTCCACCTTTTTGATGGATGGTCGGAAATGGTCCGAAACTGTCCCACCTGCTCTGGGACCAAACTTGGCCAGGAGATCCGCCGCGGCGCTGTTCGCCCGGAAGATCGCAATATAAGCTTTTTAAGGGAGTTTGCGCGGTCTCACATCTGAGACCGCCCAGTTCAGTCACCTCGCATAGGGAAGTAGGCTTCATAGGTTTGGTTACCGGTCATCCTTTCAAGATCGCGCAGTCTGAACTTCTTAACTCTTTCAGACCACAGCAAGTCAGGTATCATCTTACCTTAGCACAGTTATCTAAAATCATGGGCAGCCCGTAATTTTAAAAGCTACCCATTTGGGCAGCCTCCGAGCCTATAAATAGGGGGGTAGGGTTCCCCTACAAAGGACTTTTGGATTGGGTCCTGAGCAAGTTGTAGAAACAGGCGGTCTTGTTTTCAGCTTGCTCCTTTTCCTTTTGCCCGGTCTGCTTCGAGCTTCTTATAATCTCTAGCCTTTATCTTTTTCAAGCAGTGTCATCTCGTAGCTAGGATCTCTTCATCACTCCCTACCTAACATACTTAGATCCCTAGTAACCAGCGATCCCAAGTTTATCCCCCGAGTTTGAGTGTAAGTTGTGGAGGTGCAATTTTTGAATCAACAGAATGAACACGCGACCTTCAGATCGGGATTTGTTGGTGAAGTGCGGCAGTCTGAGATGGCAGATCGGGAGTTGTGGAGTCAGATCGGTGGAGGTCATCCAGATGCGGGTCGTGCGACCTCAGAAGATCTGGAAGCACGCTTCGAGCGATCGAGCAAACCTGACAGGAGTTTGCTCGAGCTCAGCGTGAGACCGCCCAGCAGATGGAAGCAATGGGAAAAGCTCTAGAAGTGATCTCTCAGCGACTAGCTCCTCAAGTCGTTGAGTTCACTACACCAGTAACTATCCAGCCTACTTGCGATCAAGTTACTGACCGCGCGGACACCGATCCCATTGCGCCTCGACATCCTCAGGGTGTCGAGTTCGCCCGAGCTCTGAACTTTCGGGAAGGCACTGCGCCTCTCCCAGTCGATCTTTGGGAAGAGCCTTCCCCGTTCATAGATCAAGTTAGGTGAGAACCTGTTCCCACGGGTTTCAGAGAGCCCCAACTTCCAGTCTATACTGGAAGGGATGATCCGATTTCGCACTTGCAGGCTTTCGAAGCTGCAGTGTCAATGAGGACCTTATCTGAGGCTCTTCGTTGCAAGTTGTTTGTTACCTCCCTCGGAGGCAAATCAAGGGAATGGTTTTTTATCTCCTTGCAAGGTCTGTTGCTTGTTTTGCAGATCTCAGGAGAGAGTTTCTTTTGTAGTTTGCAACCTCAAAGAAACGGAAGAGTGGCCATGCGACTCTTTTTAAAATTAGGCAAGGTGAAAGAGAGAGTACAACTCACTTCGCCGCCCATTTCCAGGAGGAAATACTGGGCATCCGAGATGTTAGTCCCATCCTCCTCCAAGTTGCATTCATCAACGCTCTTCGAGAAGGCCCTCTGAAGTTGAAGGTCACTACTAAGGAGCCCCGTTCCTACCAGGAGTTGATCTCAATCGTGAATAGGTTCATATAGGGTGAGATTTCTAATCCCGAATATATCCCATATCTCTCCAATATGGCCTATCAAGGTGGCAACAACTCTTCATCTTCAGCACCTCAATGTCAGCAAAGGCTGGCTCATCAAGAATATCAACCTCAGGCTCCCAGAGGTAGGAACTTCCGTCATCATCGCCCATCCACTAACCATCAGCAGCTCACCCAATGATAGCAACCTGTTCAAGCTCAGTCATTAGCTAGTCTCCCTCTTCTACCTTTTCCAGCTACCTAGGCAAGGCAACCTTTTAATGATTCACAAGAATGTTTTGCAGATCTCCCCCCTACCCATCTCAGAGATTTTAGAGATCATAGAAAAACAACCCTTTTTTAAGAAGCCAGCTACAATGAGAACGGATATCAAGTTTAGAAATCCGAGCCTCTTTTGTGGCTTCCATAAAGAAAGAGGGCATCAGACTGAAAAATGTCGGGCACTCAGGTTCCTAATAGAGAAGCTCCTCAAGGACGACAAGCTCCAGGACTTGATCAACAAGAAGGTTGAAGATCAGTCGAAGAAGACAAAAACCGTCGCTGAAGTCGGTTGGGAGTGTGAGGAGGTGGAGGATGCCAACCTCTTCGGCAGCCTCCATATTGGTTATGAGTGCATAGAGGCAGACAACAAAGGGGCAAATGGACTGCTTTTTTGCATCCATGGAGGTGCTGGACTTGAATCTTCTAAGAAGACCAGCATGGCCAGAGTTTTCAGAGATGAAGTCTCTGCTGCCTCAACCTCAGCTCCAATTCTGGAGGTGGTTATCTTTAGCAAAGAAGATCATCCACCCCACGGGAATCCCTTCAATGACGCTCTCATCATCAAGGCTGTGATAGAGAAATTCACAGTCGAAAAGATCCTAGTGGATACCGGAAGCTCAGTAAATCTGTTGTTCAAGCTGACTTTCAAAGCCCTGAAGACTGGGAAGCCAGTGCTTTCTACCGAAGTACCCCTCTATGGCTTATTGGGGAGAAGAAAGAGGTTTCTCTAACGTTAATGATGGGTGGGATCATCAAACAGGCTGAATTCGTAGTGGTAGATGCTCCTAGCAGCTATTACGCGATTTTGGCAGACCCCTCCTCAACCAGTATAGAGATGTAGTTTCGACGTTCCATCTCGCCCTCAAGTTTTCCGCTCAAGGGAAGCAGTTTAGGGTTAGAAGTGATCCTAGGCTGGCTCGGGAATGCTATGTCAAAACTGTTAGTTTTGTTGACATAGGATCTCAGTTGGAGGTTTGAAGTAAGGTGCTAGTTCCCCCGAGTTCTGAATAAAGGGATTCTAGTGTTTGTTTTTTAAGCTCATTTTCAGCTGTTAACATGTCGTCTAACTTTTTAGCTGTAAAACTTCCCTGAGCCATCTCAAGGCTGTTGTTTGTAATTGAATTTGCTTCAATAAGATTTGTTCTTCATCCATTTTTTTAAAAACTGTTTTATGGGTATTTATCTACAATACTATCAACCACCTTTCCTAGGCCACTTTTTCTATTCTTCCACGCTTATTTTGAATCGACATACTCAGGTCAAAACATGGAAGATATGAGAGAATCTGATTCAGAAGATCAGGATGCTGAAACTGAAAATGAAACTGAGGGAACTCACTTAGAACCAGCCCAAGATATCCAGGTCGTGCCAATTAAGGGAGATGAGGGAAAAACACTTTCAATTAACGCAGAACTCTCTGAAAATGAAAAAATGGAGCTAACAACATGTTTATTCAGAAATCTGGATGTGTTCGCCTAGACAGCAAATGATATGGCAGGAGTAAACCCTGATGTAGCTTGCCATCAACTGAATATAGATCCAGCATTCGAACCAATTATTCAGAAAAAACAGGCTATAACAACTACCCTAGCAGCACCAATTAGAGAAGAAGTTCAAAATCTACTCAAAGCTGGGTTCATCCAAGAGGTTCAATATCTTGACTGGGTTTCAAATGTAGTGATGGTAAAAAAGCCTGGGGGAAAGTGGAGGATGTGCGTAGACTTCACGAAGCTCAATAAGGCTTGTCCAAAGGATTGCTACCCATTACCCATGATAGATTCTTTGGTTGATTCAACAGTCGGATTTTCATGCATGAGCTTTCTGGATCCGTTCTCAGGCTATAATCAAATCAGAATGCATAAGCCTGATATTCCTCACACTTCTTTTATAACAAACGATGGATGTTTTTGTTATAAAGTAATGCCTTTTGGTTTAAAGAATGCAGGTGCAACCTATCAACAGATGATGGATTTCGCATTCAAGAAACAAAAGACTAGGAAACTTGAAGTATACGTAGACGATCTACTCATTAAGAGTAAAACATTTAGCACACACTTGAAAGATCTAGAAGAGACCTTCTCAACCCTCAGAGCATTCGACATGAGATTGAATCCGTTGAAATGCATATTTGGAGCCAACAAGGGAAAGTTTTTAGGACATCTTCTAACCCTGGATGGTCTTAAACCCAATCCAGACAAAGTGAAAGCAATTCTTGAAATGAAATCTCCGAAGACAACAAAAGAAGTTCAACAGCTAGGAGGCGGAATAGCAGGATTGAGCCGATTTATATCTCGATCAGGAGCCAAAAGTGCACCTTTTTTCAGGACTCTTAGGAAGGCTTCGAAATTCGAATGGACTAAGGAATGTGACTCAGCATTCGATCAGCTAAAAAAACAGTTAACTACAACTCCTCTCCTCCAGATCCCTCATGAAGGAGAAGACTTATTTTTATATTTAGGAGTGGGCTCAAATGCGGTTAGTTCAGTCTTGGTTAGAGAAGAAAACAAGAAACAATTCCCAGCCTATTATGTCAGTAGGATTCTGAAGAAGGCAGAGACCAGATATCCGATACTAGAAAAACTTACCTTAGCTCTTATTATCTCTGCCAGGAAAGTAAAACCTTATTTTCAGGCTCATTCCATTCAGGTGATCACGGATTTACCTCTGAAAGGCGTGTTAGAGAATCCGGAGCATTCAGGTATATTAGCTAAGTGGGCTATCGAATTAAGTGAATTTAGCATCTCATATATTCCTCGAACAACGATTAAAGCTCAAGTATTAGCGGATTTCTTAATTGATATAGCGGGAAGTGAATCAGAAAGTAGTGTCAGAAGGCCTTTGCCTTGGACAATTTATGTTGATGGAGCCTCAGGTAAAAGTTCTTCAGGTGCAGCAGTGGTCCTGATTAATCCAAATGGACTTAAATTAAATCAAGCTCTAAGGTTTCAGTGATTAATCCAAATGGACTGTGAAATGAGGCTCTGTTAGCAGGACTTCGTTTTGCCAAAGAATTAGGAATTGAAGATGTTGAGGTAAAAACAGACTCATAGGTTGTGGCATCTCAGGTGAACGACGTCTACTTGACTAGGGAACCAGTCTAGAAGAAGTATCAGAAGTTAGTAAAACAAGAAGTTGGGATGTTCAAAAGTTTTACTATTCAACATATCCCAAGAGCAGAAAATTTAGATGCAAATCAGTTGGCAAAATTTGGGTTGTTATCAGGAGGAACTACCTCAGATCTGTTTCATCCAGCAGTTGAAGAAGATTCAGTGATGCAAATAGACCATAAGTCTTCCTTGATGGATCCATTTATCCTATATCTCTCATCAGGAGAATTTCATGATAACATCAAAGATAAGAAAAGCTTCAGACTCAAGGCGGCATACTATTATCTGATCTCATGTATATTATATCGAAAAACATTTTTAGCCCCTTTATCGAAGTGTATATCAGAAGAAGAAATATCGGTTGTCCTCCGTGAAGTACATTCGGGAGAATGTGGCAGCCATTCAGGTGCAAGGACGCTAGAAAAAAGAATTTTAAGGCAAGGGTATTTCTGGCCCAAGATGAGGAAAGATGCAGCTGATTACGCCAAAAAAGGTATTCAATGTCAAAAATTTGCTCCGCTTCGGCATCAAACAGCTCAGCAGTTAAGGTCTATCATGACTCCCTGGACGTTCGCAGTATGGGGAATGGATCTTCTCGGACCCTTTCCAACTGCAAGTGGGCAAAGACGTTTTATCTTGGTAATGATAGATTATTTTAGCAAATGGATTGAGGCAAAAGCTCTAGCAAAAACAACAACTCAAATAGTTAAGAGTTTTATCTGGGGGGGAAGTATTCTGTAGGCATGGGATTCCTATTTCAATAGTAACAGATAATGGACCTCAGTTCAATAATTCTGAAATGATCAACTTGTACGATGAAGTAGGAATTGAACTTCGGTTTGCGTCAGTTCATCACCCAAGGAGTAATGGCCAGGTAGAAGCGGCTAATAAATGTATCTTAAATCTCCTCAAGAAAAAGGTAGAAAATACCAGGGGCAATTGGGCAGAACATCTCCCGGCAGTCCTTTGGACCCTTAGGACCACCCCGACAGGAGCAACTGGCGAAACTCCTTTCAAATTGTCACATGGATCAGAAGCTTTAATACCAATTGAATTTAACGTAAGAAGTCCTAGAGTCTTGTTAGCAAAACAAAACGAAGACATTTGTATGGAAGGTAATGATGAGGACCTTAAGTGCAGTCTTGATCTAATCGAAGAGTTAAGAGATGAAGCTGTAATAAGGCAGGAAGAAGTGAAAAGGAGAATGGCACGACATTATGATAAAAATATAAGAACTAAAGAATTCATCGTCGGAGATTTGGTCCTAAAAAAGGTCGATGTGGCAGCTAGGTCTAGTTCAGTGGGAAAACTGAACCCAAATTGGGCAGGACCTTATATCGTAAGAGAAGTGCTGAAAAATGGAGCCTATCGACTCAATACTTATGATGGAAATGAACTCACTCACACCTGGAGTGGGGATGATTTAAAATGCTTCTACTCTTGATAAGTCTTTATTTTTTCCTACCTATACAAACGATGTTTTCCCCTTTCTTATGTAGTCATTTATACAGTACAATTACTAACATTATTTCCTATGTGTTTTGTGAGGATACCCAGAGGTTGAAATAAGATGCGAACTTAAGTCGCACCAAGGCAGATATCGCCGGATCACTCCTGAACCCCCATGAATTGATGCTGAGTGTAACACCTACATCGACCATGGATTGCAGGGAGATTTCGCTTCCATGTAGCAGTAGCTCACCAATTTCATATGAGAGGGTTCTATGTGATATCCCAGATCTTAGACGATATGTGAGCACACCACTGCATCAAGGGAGGTCTTGGTGAATGCCACCTATGTCGTGCCTACATATAGTGGCATTAGGCCATCATATCCTGTTACACTCAAACACTACTTGGCTAGTCTTTCTTGAGAATGAGTTCTATCTGAGATAGGGGCAGTCTTAAGCTAAGATTGCCACTTAAGTGAAAAGGAGAGGTACCCATCTCCTTGAGAGTTCCGACCACTATAGTCAACTCTACCTTGAACCATGATCGAAAGGGTCACTTCGTCTGTCTCTCATCCCATGACCATTCCTAGGTCATCTCTTCCGTTCTTCCACACATGACCATAAGGTCATTTCTTCTCTCATTCATCCTCATGACCTTCAAGATTATACCTCGGAGGTAATGAGTAAATAGTAAGTATCTATCAATGATTGATCACCTCAGGCTGCGCAACATTTTCTTCATTTCTCTGAGATCGAGCGGTCTCAAGAGTCTTTGAAATACCAAAGGGCGGCCTCGAAGTTGAGATCTCGGTGTATAAAATAGGCGGACTCTGGTCAGAGATCGTTGTTCCTGGAGCATGTGATATTATAAAATGTACAATCGACTGGCCTTAGAGCATGATTCAGAACGTCCGGACGCATGAAAAATTAATGTGCATGAATTAAGAAAATTGAATGGAAAAGTTATTCCTAAAGATCGTTCGATCTCGCTTTCAGTTTGAAGCGGCCGTTGGAGAAATAATTTATGAGATCGCGTAAATCATACGATAAGAAGCATGAAATCAAATGAACATAAAGTCAGGTGTGGTTAACGACAAAGGTATGCAAAAGTTACTTTCTCATTTTTTTCATTTGAGATGTCATTACAGGTAGGGCGATCTGAAAATTTGACCGTCTTCTCAAAAGATGAATACATCAAAAGAAAGGAAAAAAATCCTCCCATGTCTTCTTCTTATTCTTCTTGTTGGGACTCCCTTCATCTTTAGAAGAGCTGGAATCCGCACTAGATTCATCTGAGCTGGAGGATCCATCAAGAGAGCCAACGTTAGACTTTGCAGCCGAACTTAGCTCCTCGTATGGATCAAACTAACTTCCACTTGGCTCACCTTCACCACAATCTATCGGCACTCAAAAATCCATATTGAGGAAATCATCTAATTCTTCATGCAAGGTCATTCGGCCTTCTTCGAGATCGTCCGGTCTCACCTGTTATTCCCCTACATCATCTGCTTCAGAATTATTTCTGTCTCCATCTCCCTCTTCAGCCTCTACATCCTTGTTCTTATCAAAATCTTCTTCTTCCTCACCTCCCTCTTCACTTTCCACTTGAAGAGCAACAACCTTAGGAAACATTTTTGAAAAGTTGACATCTTCTGGAATCAGAATGCCGTCGTCTCGTAAATTGGAGATAGTCATCTCAACCGCTTAACTTATTTCTTTTAGCATCACCTTCCGGTAAGCTGGATTATTTTCATCATACATTTCTTCCTTCGTTTTCTACAAAATAAAGTTACAGGTTGAGTTAAGAAGAAAAGAGGGACAAAAGGAATGGAAGACCGAGCGATATAAGTACATCAATCTCGGCCTTAATAGCCTTGTTCTCTTGCATATATCTACGCAACAACCTTCCCAGATGATGGCAAAAAACCTCATGTCTAAGGCCGGTTTGCGAACACATATCGGGGATAAGACTGTCTTCCCAGCTGTAGACTTCTTTAAAATTCTTTTCGCCGTATAAGGCAGCCGAGACCGCGCCAGCATGGCGGGATAGATCGCCACCCCAGTTCGGGAGGCACATTGATACTCCCACGTGTTTACCTTTTTCTTCCCACTTCATCAGCAGTCCTCCCATAACATCAGTCATGGAGCGCCTATAACCGTACAAATCAAAGGATTTATCAGAATAGTTCGAAGATCCAGCGGTCCGGTTTTGATACCGCTCTTGGTCTCTCTTTAGGCTCTTCTCCCTCTGAGTAAGCTCACCATCTAGAGCATAGGGTAAGTTAAGAGGGATCTGCAAGATCGTTGCAGAGAAAAAACTTCACTGTAAGAATCAAAGATCTGTTAAGAAGCGGTCTAAACATTGAGGTCAGAAAAGCTCATTATGTTTTCGTTTGACGGAAGAAACTTGCGCCCAAAGTACTATGTAGTGTTCAAGATCGGCTTTGCGGTCTTTCAGCATCTCCTTGATCTTATCTTTAACCTCAGAGAGGGATTTTGGCTTTTGAAAGATCGATTCATCTCGACACTTGGGATAAGTCCGGAGACCTCCCAACTTTCCCTGAAAGATCAAGAATCTCTTCGCCCAGTTGGAAACCTTATTAGGTAGGTTCACAACTTTCAGACCGCTGCAGGTAAAATACAGAAGACCCTTAAGATCTTCTCTTCTCGAACCTTCCTTCAACATCTTCAAAGTAATGAGATATCTAAATAGATCTAGGGTAAATGTCACTTTAACTGATCTCAAATTGCAGATATAAGTAAAGATCAGTGCAATAGAATTGGGCGGAAGATGTCTAGGAACCAGACCAAAAAACATAAATATTTTCTTTATCTCCCATGGCAAGGGAAGGTAAAAGTCGTGGTTGAAGTGGTCGATCAGAATAACGACCTCGTCTTTCCCACAATGATTAAGGCATTCACCCGCGGCGGGCAGACGAATCATTATCTGCGAGCTCATGGGGTTCTCCTTCAAAAATTCGTGAAACTCAGCTTGAGAAAGACGGCAAGGCTGCTGCTCAGATTCAGTAAAAATCTTACAGGCACCAGCTCGCGCGGAAACCATTGCTTAAGAAATTTCAGACCGCTTGAACGAAGAGTGCTAAAGAAGCATATTAAATAAGTCCACCAACCAGGTATTTATAGTTCAAAGGGCAATCAAGACATAATTATTGCAAAATTTTGAGCTAAAAGATCGCGGCCTCAGATCGCGCAATTTGAATAAAATCAAAATTTTATAGAACACATATAACAAACACAGGAAAGAAATTAAGATCAGAGATCACAGCAAGAATCAAGCATAATAAAAAGATCAGATCAGGCGATCTGATAATAAAATATCTAAAAGATAAAGTGAATTGAAAAATAAAAGATCTCAAAATCTCCAAAATATGGTCCTCAGTTATTAGAGAACTAATGATCGCTGTATCAGAACACACAAAAATTATTATAAGTCATTTTGAATGATCTTTCTTTTTCCCAAGATAAGCAACCCTGTTTTGGAGTTGGTTGACCGCAGTAAGTGTCATACAGATACCAGTATTAGCATCAACGACATATCACTGAAGATCGCCCGCATCCTGTGTAACATCCCCCAAACAACTAAACCCCTAGAGTGGTTTTGTCATGAGCAGGTCATGACAAAACCCTAGGAAAAACAAAAGACCATGTGAACTTAGGCAAGAAGGAGGAAAACCACAATGGTCTGCAAATAGCAATTTCCAGTTAACAAGCATAGGGTTGAACTTAAGGGCCTCACCTTGACCCTTTTACCCCACCATAGCATACCTAACCCTTTAGGGGTCCCCTTAGAGCACCAAGGACCCATTAGGGTCAACCAAAGAGGCCAAATTGACCAAAGTCAACACTAACCCCAAATTCGTCAAAGTAGCCTAATTAGGGTCAATTGACCTCCACCATGCCCAATTGACCTTTCCCCTACCCTTATATGGTTATTAGGGACCCAATGGACCAAAATGCCCCATCATGGGCCACCAATTTGGCCAATTTGACTCAAGTCAACACTTGGTCAACCTTGCCCAAAAAGAGGGGAAAAGGCTAACTCAAGCTCAATCCACTTGGGCTAGGCCCAATTGGAGTAGCCCATTTGTCTAGGAGGCTGAGAATTACTCAAAGAGCCATCCAATTTCTGTAAATGATGACTAGGAGAGAGAAATTGGGAGTTTCCCCCAATTTGAAGAGAGAGAAAAAGAGGGATTAATGGCATTCATGGCTTAGGGAGGTCAATAACCACCATTTCCTCCTCTAATGTCTCCATTCAGTTTCCACAATCAATTTGGAGGAGTTTAATGACCATTCCCGATCACATAGAGTGGGGGATTTGAGGAGTTTTCACTTGGCCGAAAATGGCCATTAATGGCCATCATGGCAATTGGAGGTTATACCTACTCCCCTCCCCAATTGAGCCTCTTATATCCATCACTAGACTGAGGGGAGCATTTCCCCCACCTAACTG
This sequence comes from Dactylorhiza incarnata, assembly GCA_033032865.1. Taxonomy (NCBI): domain Eukaryota; kingdom Viridiplantae; phylum Streptophyta; class Magnoliopsida; order Asparagales; family Orchidaceae; genus Dactylorhiza; species Dactylorhiza incarnata. The sequence goes on along the minus strand of JAWHQI010000205.1, from coordinate 967,106 downwards.
AAGGAGTCGACCCATCTGGATAGGAGATTGGAAAGGTGCCAAAGCTTTAAGGTCGTCCATGGACAACAGGAAATCGGCAAGGAGTCACCCCTCCACACAGGTCTAGTTCTTCTCCTCTCTCTCTGTGGATAGATCCCATCAGGTTCCCTGCAAGGATTGGGTCCAATTGGTCCCTAATCGGGTAGGCCAAGAGATCCGCCTTTGGAGATTTAATCTCGCCTCCATACCCCTGTTTCGGCCACCTCCGGCCGGCCAACCACCGCAAATCGCCGGCCACCACCCCAACGAAGGTGGTGGTGGCATTGGCCGGCTGGGGCGACACTTAGGTGGCCGGGAAAACAAGGATGATGGAGCTCCAGGTGTGGTTAATCCTGGCCGTCGGCCAGAGGAAGAAGACAAGCAAATGTAGTCCATTCTGCTTCAAGATCTGTGCAAGATCTTTATATTAAATGTTATTATATATATATTTCTGTCACATATTTTGCTGTACATAGATTAGTTTATTAAAAATACTTAGGCAAAAGTCGATCTGAGCTGGAGAAGAAATTAGTCGAGCTGTAGGCTAAGTTCGCCGAATGGATTGTTTAGTTCATCGAACTGAATCCGGAGTTCGTCGAACAGAATAGTTTCATCGAACACACTCTGGAGTTCGTCGAACTAATAGTTGAGTTCGTCGAACTGAACCCGGAGTTCGTCGAATAGAGTTAATCCAACGAACTAATAGTTGAGTTCGTCGAACTGAACCCAGAGTTTTTCAAATGGAATTAATTCAACGAACGGATAGATGAGCTCGTCGAGCTAACCCCGGAGTTCGTCGAACGGAATTAATTTGCCGAACGAATTAATTCATCGAATTGAATCTGAGTTCATTGAACGGAGAGGTAATCTGCTGAACTGGCTGGAGAACTGATTTCGTCGAATTGAAGCACCAATGTTGTAGCCCTTGGAGTCTACTTTATTTTAAAATTGATTTCACCCCAAAAGGAGTTTTGTAGCTCCCTGTAGGTCCATTTTGGTGGGACTGGTCCCTAGTGTAAGACATCCACCATTTCTTGAATAACTTTTGATTGGGTTATGAGATTGACTTGAAAATTGAAACCTAGGCTATTTACACATACCCACACCTCATACCCAAATATGGGAATTTTAGAAGAACCTTTTTCTAAGGTTTTTGTAATAATTTCATAAATTACATATTAATTAATTATTGGGTCAAATGACCTCCAATGCCCTCCAAATTTTTGTGGGTACTTCTTAGGGTTATCACCTAAACCTGGTTAAAATCTCAGCCTAATTGGGACTGATTTGGTTGGGTAATTTGTCAACCCAAGTTAGGTCAAAGTTAGGGCATGGTGTTTATCTTGGGGGTATGGTGGTCAGAACTCATCACCATGAGTTAAAACCTTGGCCACTGGTTTAGGATCACCTAAAACACCTTCATGAGTAAGATGGGGGTGGTGTAGAGGTGGATATGCCCTAGGACCCTAATTTTACCCCTTAGGGTGCATATAGAGCTTTGTGAAGGACATGCGGTCAAAAGCTGTAGAATGGCCATGAAACCTAGGATATATGTTCATGGGATGTATTTATGCCCTAGGGATGTTTGAGAGAATTTTAGGAGTACTTATTTCCCCTAAATTAGGTCATAACCCCTTTAGGGAAAGTTTTTATAAGAGATATTTACATGCACAAATGATCTTGGATGAAGATGAAATCTTGGTGGTGTCTTTTTAATCATATTTTAGACCCCTAGTAATTTTTGTATAATTTATTTTATGATTTAAATAGTACTTCATCCTCAAGGCACCTATTTTGTCTCAATCTTAAGAGATATAATTATGGGTCCAAAATTTTACGGAAAAATGTGCAACTTGGTGATAGAACATTTCAGGGCATTAGGAATCTCTGTGAAATTTTATATAATTTTGGTGGTTGTTATCAGTAGGCTACTTCACAACATGTGCAAATTAGGAATTATTTGGATTAATTATTTCAGTGAGGAAATGGTTCCGATAAATTGTGAAACTCTGTAATTAAGATTTTCTGGACATAATAGAGGTATGGTAATTTTTCTATAATTTTGGCATAAGTATTCTTGGCAGTTCCTTCATAAACCTTCAAGTTTGGATAGAAGTTAAATATTAAAAATAGAGGACATTTTCTTACTGTAAAATTGTGATATTCATTACTTATTGTTATTTTGGCATGATAGATTTATCTTAATTTTATGGGAGTCATATCATAAGAATACCTTACACTTCATGCTCATATTCATACTTGGAAAATGTTGGAGAAATTTAAATAAATGCTAAAATTTTGAGAACAAATATGATTCTATGGATTTAGTTTTGAAACATCATGATAGACCTCCAATAAATATCTTGAGTCAGTTGAATGAATATTTGGAGTAGCTCTACTTACAAGCTTCATATAGTTAGTTTGGTCTGCGTATAGTAAAAATGTGAAACTTGAGTATTTAGGGGCCTACCAGGTGGAAGTGGCATGTAGTTGGTGCACATGGTCAGGTTGAAGAGATTGAAGGTCACCAAAAGCAGTTTATGAGATGAGAGTCCGCTTGGTGAGTTAAGGGTAAAGTTGTGCTCGAGATTGACGAAGGATCGTCTTTCCCCTAGCGGGTCATAAAATACTTAGGGTAATCCAAGTGTAATAACAAGGAGGGTGTTATTATGGGTAGATACCAACAACACTAAGTGTCTTGAGAAAGGAAACTTTGGGGTGTCATCCCATTATAGTTCATAGTACCGTAGCGAGCCCCTTACAGGGTAATCCTCGGGAAGTCCAAGATAAACCATAAATTCTAGCGATAAGTTGATGTACAAGATTAACTTAATAATACACACACCCGCACCCCGTAGTTATGGGAGGTTAGTAGGTTTGGTTGTACGAGCGGTAGGCTCGGTGGTTGAAGCAGCGGACTAGTTAGTCCGGTGAGCTGGTGACTCAGTAATGCTTGTTGGTACGGACGGGTTGGTCCGGGGAGCCGTTGGCTCGGAAGGTTATTATGACGGGCGGGTTAGCCCGGGGATCTTTAGGGATCGCGATATAGTAGGACATGTTTGCATGTGCATGAAGGTGGTGGTTCTTCGGTATTGGACGGTCGTTCACACCGACGTCAATACGTCGACTCGACAAGTGTGGAATTTGCACTTCGCCATAAAAATCTGGTGGTCCAGCCAGTAAGAGTACGCAGATGCTCCATGGTTTTGCATTGAGGCGTACGATAGGTCTAGGTTAGGTAGTGTGAATACCAACCTAGAGGTGGGCGAGGCCCAATCCACCGCTTCCGTTTGCCACTAAGGGAGTATCCTGGGAGTCTTGCTAGCTCCAAAAAGGGGGAACTAAAGGTCTGTGCGCATAGAGTCGAAGTGTGTGAGTTGCACTTGTATGAACATAGCATAAATTGCATAATTCTGCGTGTCATGGCATAAACATTGCATTTCGACCCCTACCCCTATCGTATAAGTCTGTTATGGGACTTCTTTTACGATAGGCCTTGCTAAACGACCCCTTGGTCTATAGGTTTGTATGAGCATTCCTATAAATCAATGGTTATTTTCCCATTATATACATGTCTTTACTTATTGCACTTTACTTATTATTTACCTGCTCTTACTATGCTCTACTACTCCTTCAATTATCTGTATACACATGTGTAGTGGTAGAACTTTCTGTATTTAGATTTACCCTCATCTGCTTTATTTTATACCCCTTGCTGTCCTCCGCTTCATCCTCCCACACGGTGCCTAGGAGCCATTGGGGGTGGGAGGGGAACATAAGTCTTAATCTTTTTGACTAATGGTCGGTGGACCATATCATTTTAGGGGATCAAGGAGACGCAACAGCACCAGAGGCCAGTGCAGACGGAGGCGAGCCAGTCTAGTACAAGAGCACAAGATTCAGGATTAGTGAGTGATTAGTAGTTATCTTCCGCGAGTGATCTTGTAGTGAGGACATGATGTACAGGGCATGAGCCCTTTTTATTATTGTAACTTTGTTATTTCATTTATACCATGTGGACATTCATTATATATATAGCATGTGATTGTGGACTTGAACTTCTTTTGTTTGTTTTTACTTTTCTTCTTCTGTGATCGATATGGCCGGCAGGATCGGTGCTTCGTAGTGGCGGCCTTCCCGAGTGAAGGTGTCACCGCAAAGCGGTTGTTCTGGGCATAAGACCCGGGTTTTTGAAACAAGGAGGGGTCTTACAAAGTGGTATCAAAGGGAACCTCGATCCGAAGAAAAGAAGTCCACAAACCTTGGGCCACCCCTCGCGGGTTTAGTTTGAGGACAAACTAAACAGCGGAAGCAATGGCGTGCCCATTTGGGGAAATCCCATGAAAAAATCGACTTTTAACTGAACGTTTTGGCAAGTTTTCTTTTGTAGCCTGCGGCGAACCCTGCCCCCAGCAGGGAATACCTCCGGCTACAAAGATCTCTTTAGTTAATCCTTTAGTTAATGAGTTTGACTAAACTCCACTAGGACACATGACTTACCAAGACAATTTATACCATGCCCTAGTCTGAAATAGACCGTAGGTATAATTTTGGTGAAGGTACGAGGATACCCCAAAGATGCTAGAGAAAGAGAGATTGACACATAAGCAGAATGGTATGGGACTCGTAAACCCAACCCTCGTATCAGTGACATGATAATATTGAGACAACCACTACGACAAACACCGAGGGTCGGATAAGAATTCAAGTTCGGAAGGGACACGTTTGAGATTGGTCCATATGTTGACCTTGATAAGGTTGTCGAAAAGGGTACCTTGAAGAGTCTAATGTATGGAGTACACCAACAAGTCTCAAGATAGAACCCCAAGTCTAAGGTTGTGTGCCCTAAGAATTGTTTGCAAACTCGGGACGAATATAACTTGGTGATATTGAATATACTTAGCCCAAAATGGATAGTGGCTTATCTTTTGTTTTTTGGGGCTTACCTTTTGTTTATTGGTCAAATTAGTTACTGACTTGGGTTTCTCCTTAGATTTAATTTAATAAAATGTTGGGTCGTGCACATAATGATTTTGATGTTGATCATATTCGACGTTACGCATGAAAAGATGAGATGGTGTAACAAGTGGCCTGGAATGATGATCTGAAGTATTACCAGGACAATGAAAGGACATCGTAGATCGAGCAACGACTTGACCTTAGTTGAAGCATTAGAAATGTAAAGTTGCTAGGTTTAGTCACTTAGGGATGCGAATGCCTTTTTGGAAGTTGGGAACTGAAATTATGTCGTGCAAGCTTTAGTTATATTTGAAAGTTCTGGTAGTTCGGGGCTTTCGGAAGTGATGAACTTATGATTTGTTATAAGTCATGCCCTATCATGGTAGAAGATTTTATCTACAATAATAACCCTTATACCTTGGGAGCTATGATGACGGATAACTAGTGATCTTAGATGATAACTTATTTGAATTAGAATATAGTGTTTGAGTTTACTATGATAAGAACGACCTAAGTTTATCTTACTTTGGACCATCCGAAAGTGATCAAGACTAGCAAATGTGGAAGTAATAGGAATTTGGTGAAATAAACGTGGTGATACTTCCTTGATGAAATTGACTTGTGAAAAACCTTAGGGTTTCAAAAGAATTTTACCCGTATACCTTATGAATCAAACTCCACATAGAAAGTGATTGGGAGGCATCTTATAAACATGAATACTAATAAAGATTGGTTAACATATACTCATAAGTTCATAAGTGCACCACCATAAAAGTTTGAGGATGATTGGGACGCTTGATGATCTGATCAGTTCGACCAATGGTAAGAACTGGATAAATTGTAGAGTGGAGATGATTGATCACTCAGACGTACTTGAAGGAATAAGAACCTAAACATGCGTAGAAAACATTATAGAAGCATTGTCTACCCATATTATAAAGAGCTTTAGTCACCGGAAAAATGGTGTATTCCGGAACACGTATGTCCTCGGAATGAAGAAAGACGTCATAAGTTTTGTGATGCACGGTGAAGTCCAAGTGCAAGAGTCTTTGGAGAACTACCACAGTCACTGCCCGTGTTAGAGTGGGTCGAGGACATAACCACACTTATCTATAAACAAAAATTATCTTAATCTCACTAATTTCTCATACAAGTATTTGTTATTATCAAAAGAGGGAGATTATTGGAGCCTATGTTCCGCATATCTTGGTTTGAGAATAACAAATACCGTGTTGTATTTGATCTTGTATTTTGTTTGTTTATAGTGTGCAGATTGTACAGGAATTATAGCTACACATCCCTATGAGTAGCATGCTGAATAAAGATGGTTCTCTAAAATGAGAGATAACGCCCCGCGTTAGAGCTAACGCCCCGTGTTAACTTATCGTCGATAAGGGATGTCGTCGAGAAGGGAATGACATCGAGAAGAAGTATCGTTGAGTAAGAATAGACAACGCTAGCGTTGGAGCTAACACTCACATTGAATCCACGATCTCAACAGTTGCACGATCTCAGCCATGATGTGCACGAGCCGCTAACGCTGGCGTTAACTCTTAACGCCAGGCATTAACTCCCATGCCTATTTAAAGAGCAGCCCCTCTCATTCTGCGTGAAGTATTTTATTGCCTCTAAAAACAGAATTCTGATTCTTTTGAGAGAGGCTCGTCTACAACAATTGAGAGATCTCCTTTGGGCTAACATGAAGATCCAAAGAAGATTTTGAAGGAGAAGGTCTACAATGAATATTCTATAAGAAGTACGAACGCTTCAAAAATGCCAATGTCTACATCGCCTTCGTCTTCACCTTCAGAATTTCTTGGGGAGTTTCTCTTACTTTATTTTTACTTGTAATCTTTTATTGTATTCCTTTTATAACGGGTGTAAAAAAATTGTTCGGGGAGAACGTCGGATTCCGTGAAGGATTCCATTGTAAATTCGCTTCCTTGTGTGGGGCAACTAGGCCTTGTGAGGTTTAAGGGGAATTCGCCGCCTTGTACATGGCGACTAGGTGAAGGTTAGATCTACGGGTGGCTAGAGGCCTTATCTGGGGTAAGATAGGCTATAGCCAACCTGTCCTTGGGAGAAGGACCGGTGAATCGCAAAAAGTGGTTTTTCATATTCTTGCATTGATTTCTAGGGTTATAGAAATCAAACATTTGTATAACAATTTCTTAAGAAATAAAATCATGTCCTTTAATGTTTCATTCAATTTATTTCCTCTTTAAGAAAGTGTTAAATTATATTTTCATCAAAGCATTAAAGCAAACATTTGTGTAATCAATTTCTTATGAAATAAAATCTTCTCTTTTAATGTTTCATTCAATTGATTTTGTTTCATCTTCAAAAATATTTTAAATTATATTTGCAACAAATCACTAAAGCAAAATATATTGTAAGAAATCATTAACTTATGGAATTCAACTTCTGTCACTAAAGCCAGGCGTTAGCACTAGCGCTGGCGGTAGTGGAGAAAAATTGAATTCTGTCTTCTTTAAAAAGGACTCATCAATATAATCTTATCTGAGATATTAAAATATATTTTCTTATAAAGTATTATGAATCTTCGGTCGCAAACTCTGATAAATTTAAATAAGTTTTAAATTCCATAAAACCCTTATTCACCCCCTCTAAGGGCGCTTATCGATCCAACAATAGAAACCAGAGAACAAGAGTTGCAGCCTGCACAACAGGTGTCACAATCTGTGGCATCACCGCAGCTTGAGCTACCACCATTACCTCTGTTAAGATACGACAGAAGTCTGTCGGGGACACACTCATATTCATAAGGGCTGGGACAGTAGCACTGCTTACCAAAGGCTCCTATTGTGGCCTCGATGTCCCCGCTTTGTCGCCGCCATCCTATCATAAGCAAAGAAACAATGAATCAAACTCTATTCGCAAGGCAACAAACACACGGACACTCATGGTCCCGCAACGTACTCCTATGTGGACAACCTCTTAATGCGATCCGATTACACTAAATCTCAACAAGAACGCAAACCTGCCTTTGATACCAAATTGTAACACCTACCCGGCAATGACTATAAAATACGTCCAACCGGGACCCCACAACATATAAGCGCCACATCTTTAGTATTAAAATGTGATATAGATTCTACCCAACTCAAAACTCAGAACAAACACAACGGAAACATTAAAAAATGACACAAAAGTTGTCCACATCTACATAGGAGTATCCTGGCCTTAAGGCCTTACAAAACCAATGCTCAAGTCATCAACCATAGTACATTAAATGACTAAAAGATAATAGCATTCCTATGCTACCTCGGCATGCAATCCGAAACTAAGTAAAGACATCATAATCAAACATGAAAACAAGAGGGGGGGGGGGGGGGGTACACTTCATGAGGCTTAGGCCTTTTTGGCCAGCGAACTGGTTCCATCCCGCGATCCTTATCCTGCATCCAACACACAGAGAGCAGTATAACAAGGGTCAGCTTTGGCTAACCAACAACGGTGTAACAACACCCCTCCTCCCCGCCGTCCTAGCAGACCCTGGGGAACTACATGACCCTGCAAGTCAGCACTTCGTATGCAAATGTAATAAACAATACTAACATAAAAATAATAGGTATGAGTGTCATAAGCATCATTCATGTTTCTATGTTGTGCAATTAAAGTAAGGGGCCTAACAATGCATCATGTTTGCAAACCTGGATTTCACCCAAGGCACCCTTTGGCGTGTATGCTTCTAACATAACATCACACATCATCATTTCACAACAAACAAAGGGTACTCATCATTTCCCCAGGGGCGTGCAAGCCCAAGGCCAAGAACTCCACTGAGACCTCACCCCTTACATGGCTCACAATGCAATCTGGCGCATCAGCATACATGTTCTTGCCACAAACACCAAGCTGAAAGCCAAGAACTCCACTGAGACCTCACCTCTTACATGACTCACAATGCCATCGGGCACATCAGCACACATCTTCTCGACAGTTAGCACAAAAAGGGGACTCTTCTTGCCGGGACAATCTCCACACATGAATCCCAGCATTCACGGGCTAGCCAGCCGACCACAAAGACAAAGCCACACCTTCACATACAAGCGACATCACAAGCCATTCACCATGTACAATATTTCCCTTTCCGAACCAACGTTCATTCTCACTCGAAACAATAAACGGGCATCACAACAATGTTTTCGATGCAATCAGATTTCTAGCAAAAATCCCTAAAGTGCATGTTATGCAACACACCGAATCGGACAACCGGTCGTGATTTCGGCTTCACCCACAATGCCTAATCCGCTAACGGAGCGGATTTCTATGCAAAATAATGTAGGGGACGGATACAATCAACCCGATGGTTCTTCTTGAACCAAAGCGACCCAAACCCCTCTCATTTGAGAGATCCGGTGCTACAAATTTCAGAAAAAGAGAAGGCAAAATAAAAGATGCCATGCACCCATCCTACAACCGGGAGGAGAGATGTCGTTACCCTAAGAGTTCTCTTCCTTATCATGGATCAGTCAAAATGAATGGATAGAAATGAGTGCCTTTGAGTCCTCTCTGTGGATCTGGTTTCAGATCGATGAACAGAGCTCTGTTGCTCCAACAATGGCAGATCTTTCCCTTCTTCTTCCTCCATACTCTTCCTCTCACCTTAGCCCCCAATATCGCAGAGTACTTGATAAAAAGAGAAGAGAACTCCTCTGCCCTATTTAGGACTTTCGGACGCACTTATCTGAGCCTTTGGATCAAGATCTAAGAAGATCAAACGTTCGAAAAATGCTTCTTACGGATCTGCTCCCGTAAGTTACCGCGCGGCGATAATGCTACCGCGCCACACTAACGTCTCAATGACCCCCTTTCGACTCTATTGTCTCGACGAACCCTTCTCGACTCTACTACGACATATGACAAACCTACCGCCTGCGTTAGCGCTATCGCCCGCGCTAATGTTTCAATGAATGCTCTCGACGAAACCATCTCAATAGAACCGTCGAGACATTAAACCTTCTCGACGGGATGCCTACCGCCAGCGGTAGCATCTACCGCCGGGCGCTAGCTTCCAGCTACAGAAATCCTGCTCTAAGCCTTGGGCATTCCAACCTCCGCACTCAGCGAAACTTGGGGTATTACACAAGGACTACACCAAGCTATTAATATAGCCACGAGAACCGATACATGTATGTAACATATTCAATAGAATATACTGGGACTCCCACTCCTATCTCCGATGGATCAAAGACAAACCATGCTGTCAGAACATCCGATCCCACAAACACTCCAACTAGATATGGCCAGCAGTTTTAGTTGAGATACTCCCGCATCGGGGTATGAAATTTGAGATCAATATTACCACACTAACAAGGAGAGCACACCATTGAAATTTATCCATGCTCACCTTCCAAATAAAACACCGCACGCGAGGTGAGACGACAACTTTCTAGATCCATGCAAATTGATCGATGTTGTGGTTAGAATGTGTAAGTTGTTTATAGATCACATTGGGAGCCACTTTCAGAGCACCATTTTCCCACATCCCATCCTGCTAGGTGTAGCCATCTTAGAAAGAGGGATAGCCTTGATCTAAAAACAAAGATACGAGCCAAACCATCTCTGAATCCGCTACTCACGATTATATATAATTCGCAAAGAAACATGGCCATAAGCTGGAATAATATTGAAGTTTAGTGCAGTAAGGGACTTGAGTAGTGGATCTGGTAGTACCCAAGTGTCATACAGAAGCTGAATGGACTCCCCAATGCCTACCAAAATATGTGGGAGAACAAGGTGTATGAACCAGAAGATCTCCCTTATGATTTGTGAACAATAAAAGAGCACCACGTAGGTTGATAAGTCTGCGTGCAGATGTTAATTTTTGTTCAGTAACTGTTGGTTATTGTAGCCATAATAGCCTTGATTTGAAGAAGTCCCCCTTGAACTAAGATGAATCAAAATTGTATTTGATATTATATTTTAGTTATGTGTTTGCAGGATCTTAATTGCTATGTACAAACCAATGTCAGGTTTCAATGAGTCTCTCTATGCAATGTAAATCCTCATTGTGTAGACCAAGGTGTTGACTCTTGTGAAATCTCTCTATTGGGGTGTACTTCATACTCAAGCACTAAGGAAAAGTCAAGAAGGCGCTGATGCTATTTTCTGGAAATGGAAGAAAAATCTGTCTAAGTATTTTTAGTACTCTCAAGCATTTTAGAAAAGAGAAAGAGCAATTCTAAATTATTTCATGACTTATATCATTCCTTGGATCATCTCGATCGTGTACTAATAATTATTTAGTTACTCATAGAGATGGAGGAATCAATAAAAATAAAAGAGTTCATGATGAAAGTAAGAAAAGAATAAGAAGAAGAAAGAACTATTTTATTGATTTTGCAAAAAAGAGAATTACAAGCTATTGAATTAAAAATTACAAACTATTGAATTGAAAGCACAATTACAAGAAGAAAGGTAAGTACAAGAATACTAAAAACAAGAAAATAATACAAGAAATGAAGACATGATCTCCGAAATTCGTCCCCCTAAGTTCTGGAGGAGCTGGCTTTAAATAGGCTGAAAATTTAGGTTACACACCCCTTGGTCACACCCGTGACCAAGGGCGGGTAAGATGTGTGATCTGCTGGTGCGGGAAAGACGTCTTCTGGATTCATTGCGGGCATTACATACATGTCACGCCCCTCGGTCACGCCCATGACAGAGGGCGGGTAACCTTCAAAATTTCACTGGCGGGAAAACTTCGGCGGGTGATATTGATTTTTCGGTTTTGAAATTTATTGAAGATTTGAGATTTTCTCCAAAACTATATCCGATAAAGGCAAGTGTACCTTATCGTCTATAGTATAGGATATTTAGGAATATCAAGGTCGTATTCCACAGGGCGCGTTGATTACTTCTACTTCGAGGAAAATCGCCATTATCTTATCGACGAAAGTTTGATTGGTTTGTTTTTGCTTAACTAGATTTAAAACTAATTGCAAGGTAAATGAAAGGATTAAACGTTGCATGAAAAGAAAGAGAAATTGACATTGCAAAAAAAGATATAACTAAGGAGAGAAAGATTGGCATTGCATGAAAAGGAAGAAATTACTTAAGGAGAAAGAGAACATGAAAAAGAACTTAATTTTATTGAAAACCAAAACGATTACAAGCTTTAATTAAAGAGATTACAAGCTAGGAAGGAAAAGATTACAAGCTTTAACTAACTATTGCATAGAACTAAGAACTAGCACATTACATGAATTAAAAAGGAAGAACATGAAATTGAAAAGCATGAGAAAGCATTGAAAAACTTCACTAACAGCTCTAGCAGCACCTCCCCCACTCCAAAATTTTGAACCCTGGACTCAAGGAGAGCCTCTGAATTTATAGGAAAAAATTTCAGATTACACGCCCTCGGTCACGGGCGTGACCAAGGGCGTGACTGCACTATTCACATCGGATCCGACAGCGGCGTGGGCTTTCTGGACGGCGCGGCGAAAAGTGACATGTCACGGGCGTGACATGTCGGGTCACGGCCGTGACTTTGGACGGCTGCATTAAATGTGGCGTGGGCTGGAATTCGGCGCGGCGGCAGAGCAGGGATCATGCTGGAAAGTCATGGGCGTGACTTAGGTTGACTTCTCGATAGCATCTCCACGTCTCGACGGCGGCTCCACGTGGAAGATTCTAAGTTTACATGCCCTGGGTCACGGGCGTGACTTTGGGTCACGGGCGTGACCTGGGGCGTGACTTGGTGTCGGCTAGCTCAGACAGCGCGACATCATTCTGTACTGATCTTTAGGTTACACGCCCTTGGTCACAGGCGTGACCGAGGGCGTGACATGCCATTTTTCTCGATTTGTCCCAAAATTTTGCAAATATTGAAATTAAGCTAAGTTAGAATCAAAATTACAAAAAGAACTACTTATAACCTAAAATTGACATAAAAAGGAAAATTCATATTAAATAGTAACAAAATTTTCTATTAAAAAGTTATAAAAATACTACTTATCAAATATCCCCATACTTGAGGTTTTGCTATTCTAGAGCAAAAGTGTGAGACATAATTTATAAGACATCCTTAAATTTTTTTTTTTAATTTTAAACTAAAATTCCATTTAAACCAAAAGTTAAGTTAAGAGTAAATTCAAGGGGGAGTTAAGTCCTAAATTATGATGATGATTTGAAAAGAGGGAAAAATGTTTAGGCAAGAACTTCTCAAGAAAATTAAGTAGTTTGACAAAATTGTAGAAATTATAAAACTAAATTAAATTAAAATTATAAGAACTCTACCTTAAAAGAAACTTAAGGAAAAGTAAATTACTAAATATTGCTCTCTCCATAATTTTCAACTAAAACTAGAACAATGATAATTGAAGGGGGATTTCATAAAATTTGGCATAAGAAGAGAAATTTTTGAATGGAGGAAATTGAATTTATCATGAAATTTCCTCTTTTTTTTTCTCTTCTAATAAAAACCCAAAATGTATATGGTTTAGGAGTAATGAATTTTAGCCTCTTACTCCATGCCATATAATCTTTCAAATATTTTGGGTGCATATGTTTTAGGGAATAATGAATTTTATCCTCTTATTCCCATGACATATGATCTTTTAAAGTTCATTTTTTTTATGCCACAAAGGGGGTAAGGAAGGGAAATAAATCTAGCTAGCTTTAAATTATATTGAGAGCAAATTCTAGTAACATTAAATTTCCTAAGATCTACAAAGTTAGAAGAAAATATAATTGAAATCTAAAGAAGTTTAAGAAATTCACTACAAAATGAAGCCATTTAAAAATAAAAAGAGAAGTCATGCTAACAAAATTCTCTAATCAATTTAAAATCATAAGATGATTCTTAAATCAAGATTACCTCAAATTTAAAATTAACAAACTATGATAAGCAAAATTTTAGCCAATTAAAAACTTAAACATGCTTATAAACATTCTCATCTAGATTTCTAAGAAATCACAAAAACAACAAGTAGGAGGGATATAAGAATTTTTGGAATTTTTGATATTATCTTTTTTTTTGAATTTTTTCTCATTAAAAACTATTTACAAAGAAAGGAAACTAGCTTTAAAACTTAACAATTTTTGTTAAGTTTTGGACTTCCCAAGGGCTACCCGGTGAAGGGTTCGCAAGGTACTAGGAGGTGTGATGGGATGAAATCCCAAACGTCCCTTTCCAAGATTTAAATTTTCAATTTTCTAAATTTTTTTTTTGAGTTTTTGGATTTTACAAGTGCTTAAATAAAGGAAAACATAGAAACAAAAATAAAATTTTCTTTTTGTTGTTTTTTTTTCTTTTCATTTTTTTTTTTGAAAATTTTCTTTTTAAAACTATTTACAAATATTTACAAAGGACTATTTACACCCCCATACTTAAAGTTAAACATTGTCCCTAATGTTTAAAAATAAGTATGAAGTAAGAAAAGGTAAAAAGAAATGCAAAAACGAAAGAAGAGAAGGAAAAAAAGGGCTTCCCTGATTTTTTTTGAAGCTTTTGTGGGGAATCCGCGATTACCTGCAAAAGTTGTTAAAGAAGAAAAGAAAAGACAAGAGAAAATAACAAAAGATAACTTTGGGGTGCCTCCCAAAAGCGCTTTGTTTAAGGTCGCGTAGCTTGACCCACTTGCCGATCATATTATAGGTTGAAATACAATCGAATCACTTTTTTCATTAGTTAACTCTCTCGGAAGATATAATTTAAGGCGGTGGCCGTTTACTTTGAAGGTACCTTTTTCCGGGTGGGAAATTAAAATTGTCCCATATGACCAAACCTCTTTAACAATAAACGGTCCAGACCATCGGGATTTTAGTTTTCCTGGAAAAAGGCGAAGGCGGGAATTATAAAGGAGGACGAGATCGCCCGGCGAAAAAGTTTTTGGAAATTTTATATGCTTATCATGATAAAACTTTGTTCGCTCCTTATATAATTTATTGCTCTCATACGCATTCGCTCGCCACTCATCTAATTCGTTCATTTGGAATTTTCTTTGTTCTCCCGCTAGAGTGGAATCGAGGTTTAAAAATTTAAGCGCCCAAAATGCGCGGTGTTCTAATTCGACCGGAAGGTGGCAAGCCTTGCCATAAACCATTCGATATGATGTACAACCGATAGCGGTCTTGTACGCCGTTCGATAGGCCCATAGCGCGTCATCGAGCTTTATTGCCCAATCCTTCCGATTGATAGAAACTGTTTTTTCTAAAATCCGTTTTAATTCTCGATTAACAACTTCGACTTGGCCGCTCGTTTGTGGGTGATATGCAGTGGATAATTTGTGTGTGACACCATATTTTGCTAAGATTTTTATGAATTGAGTATTGCAAAATGGGTGCCCCGATCACTCACAATAGCGCGCGGAGTGCCAAATCGAGAGTATATTTTTTTTAAGAAATTAACAACGACTCGCGCATCATTGGTGGGGAGAGATTGCGCTTCCGCCCACCTCGATACGTAGTCGATCGCCACTAGAATATATTTATTTGAAAAAGATGGAGGGAGAGGACCAACAAAATCGATACCCCAAAGGTCAAAAATTTCGCATTCTAAGAAAATGTTTTTGGGCATCTCATCCCGACGAGAGATGTTCCCCGACCGCTGGCAGCTGTCGCACGTACTCACAAGGGTGTGAGCATCTTTGAAGAGCGTGGGCCAATAAAAGCCCGCCTCCAGCGCCTTCCTCGCGGTTCGGTTTGAATGATAATGACCACCGGTGGGTCCCTCATGACAATGACGTAAAATTTTAAAGACTTCCTCACATGAAACACATCTTCTCACAACCTGGTCTGCGCATACTCGGAATAAAAAGGGGTCCTCCCAAAAGTAATTCTTTAAATCAGAAAAGAATTTCTTCTTTTGCTGACTTGAGAATTCCTTTGGCAGGACCCGGGCTACTAAATAGTTAGCCAGATCTGCAAACTAGGGGGTAGAAGATGAATTAATATTTTCGAGATCAAGGAGGCGCTCTTCGGGAAATTTATCATTAATGTCAGATTCTATTAATACATCCGAGGCGGGGTTTTCTAAACGGGAGAGATGATCGGCCGCCAAGTTTACGGCTCCCCTTTTGTCCCGGATCTCTAAGTCAAACTCCTGCAAGAGGAGGATCCATCGCAAAAGACGAGGCTTGGCGTCCGATTTGCTTAAAAGATATCTAAGTGCGGAGTGATCCGTGAAGACGATGACTTTCGAGAGGGTGATATACGACCTAAACTTATCGAAGGCGAAAACGATTGCTAGAAGTTCCTTCTCGGTCGTGGTGTAATTTGCTTTTGCCGACGTGAGTGTTTTGCTCGCATAATAGATCGGGTGAAAATATTTACTCACCCGTTGGCCTAAAACGGCACCAACCACAATATCACTCGCGTCGCACATGATTTCAAAAGGGAGCGACCAATCTGGGGCGACTAGAATCGGGGAGTTTATATGTTTCTCTTTGATAAGTTGAAAAGCTAAATGACATTCATCGCTAACAAGAAAAGATGAATCTTTCTCGAGAAGATGGGTTAACGGCTTTGTAATTTTTGAAAAATTTTGTATAACGCGCCGATAGAACCCCGCGTGGCCTAGGAAACTCCTAATAGCTTTTACGTTTGTGGGAGGGGGGAGTTTTTCAATTACTTCAATCTTGGCCCTATCGACCTCGATCCCCTTGCCCGAAATTTTATGGCCAAGGACTAGTCCTTCCTTGACCATAAAATGGCATTTTTCCTAATTAAGCGCTAAATTCGTTTCCTCACATCGCTACAACACGCGCTCGAGATTTTTTAAACAGTTTTCAAATGAACTCCTGTACACGGAAAAATCGTCCATAAATACTTCCATCACCTCCTCCACTAACTCGTCAAAAATTGCCAGCATACATCTTTAGAATGTAGCTGGCGCGTTACAAAGACCGAATGACATCCTTCGATAAGCGAAGGTGCCAAAGGGACAAGTGAAAGTGGTTTTCTCTTGGTCGTCGGGCGAAATCGAAATTTGGAAGTATCTCGACAAACCATCTAGAAAACAGTAGTAGGAGTGACCCGAAAGGCGTTCTAAAATTTGGTCGATAAATGGTAGAGGGAAGTGATCCTTACGGGTGGCATCATTTAATTTCCGATAGTCGATGCACATCCGCCAACCCGTAACAGTACGGGTTGGGATCAATTCGTTATTTTCGTTCGCAACTACCGTGACACCTCCTTTCCTTGGCACGACTTGTACTGGGCTAACCCAAGTACTGTCCGATATCGGGTAGATGATTCCCGCGTCCAGAAGTTTTATAACTTCGGTCTTAACAACTTCTTTCATGTTAGGGTTTAGCCATCGTTGAGGCTGGACTGAATTTCGAGAATTATCTTCGAGAAATATTTTATGAGTGCAGAAAGATGGGTTTATACCCTTAATGTCCGATAATTGCCACGCAATTGCGTGGCAGTGCTTTCTTAAGACTATAGTCAACTCAGAAATTTCTGAGTTGCTAAGATCGGATGAAATGATGATGGGTAGCTTAGACTCTTTTTCCAAAAACAAGTATTTAAGGTGAGGGGGAGTTGTTTCAACTCCAATACGGGTGGTTCTTCATAAGAAGTCTTGATTTTTAATTTTTCTAAAAATAATGGTTCGGGTGGTGTGGGGTGAGAAACTTCTTCTTCATCACAAAAGAGCTCTACGGGCTCAGAATCACTACTCGCCGATGAAACTAACTCGAGGGATGAATCGAACTCACAACACTCTTCTAAGTAAAAACATGAATCGTCATTTTCTAGCGTGTTCCGCATCGATGAATTTATGCCTAAAGTAACTTCATCGTCTCCAACCCGTAGGAGGAGCTTTCCGTTACTTACGTCGATAGTAGCGCGGGAGGTGGCAAGGAAGGGGCGGTCGAGTATTAGGGGTACTTCGGCATCCTCTTCGATGTAAAGAATGACAAAATCCACCGGGAACATGAATTTGTCAACCTTGACGAGCACGTCCTCCACTATTCCTATCGGATATTTTAAAGAACGATCCGCTAATTGGATACTCATTCGAGTGGGCCTTGGATTTTGTAGACCTAGATTTTTGAACAAAGAAAACGGCATAAGGTGATGCTTGCTCCAAGATTCGCTAAGGCGTGTTTTACTAACGAATTGCTAAATAGACATGGGATGGAAAACCGTCCCGGGTCATTTGCTTTTTTCGGCAATTTATTGAGTACAACCGCGGAGCATTCTGCGTTTAAAGAAATATGTGAAATATCTTCTAACTTTTTCTTATTGGAGAGCAACTCCTTAAGATATTTCGCATATTTAGGCATTTGTGAGATAGCCTCGCAGAAAGGTACATTAATATGGATTTGTTTTAAAACATCTAAAAACTTTTTATAATTTTTTTCGGCGCTTTCATTTTTAAATTTCGATGGATACAGAATATTAGAAGTTTGAGCGCGCGGATTTAAAATAGAAGTGTGCGGAGCTATCGTAGCGGGCAAATTCGAAGATGAATTAAAAGTAGGAGGAGGAGAGGAAATTACCTTGGGTTCGTCCTGTTTTTGAACCACCTCCTTCCCGCTTCGGAGTGTAATCGCGTGCGCGCTCTCCTTTGGATTTTGCTCGGTGTTCCCCGGTAGTGCTCCTTGTTGACGCTCAGAAATCATCTTTGCGAGCTGGCCCACTTGATTTTCCAAATTTTCGATCGATCCGGTAAGGTTCCGGATGTTAATTTCAGTTGTAGCAACATATTTTGCAAAAACCTCTTCAAGCGGAGAGAGTTTTTGCTGTTGCGGTGGAAAACCGGGTGGATTATAATTTTGAGAAATCAAATTTGGAGGGGGAGTTAAGTTAAGAAGTTGATTAGGAGGAGGTTGATTTAAATTCAAAGGACGCTGAGCATTTCCTTGGTTGCTCCATGAGAAATTCGGATGATTCCTATAATCCGCATTGTATGTGTTGTTATACGGAGCGGTGTTGGGGTTATAGGAAGGCCGAGGCGGATTTCCCATGTAGTCAACATGTTCTTCAATTAAAACGTTATTAGCCCAAGGAGGAGTGGCGGAGGAAGCAGACATCTCCGCCACTTGCTTTGTTAAGCGCTCAACTTGTAAAGCCAAATTTGCGTTTGCGTCTATTTCAAAAATTCCGGTCAGCTTATTAGGCCGCGCTCGGGGCATGTTCCATTGATACGCATTTGTGGTCATCTCTTCGAAAAGCTCTTGAGCGGCGATCGGGGTTTTGTTATTTAATGTCCCCCCGGCGGCCGCATCAATCATTTGCCTCATTTGGAGATTTAAGCCATTATAAAATATTTGCACTTGTTGCCAAGTGGCAAGTGTGTGGTGAGGGCATCGACGCAAAAGCTCCTTGAAGCGCTCCCATGTGTCATAGAGAGTCTCCGAGTCGATTTGCATGAATGACGCAATATCCGTGCGCAATTTAGCGGTCTTTGAAGGCGGGAAATATATATTAAGAAATTTTTCCGCCATTTCGGCCCATGTAGTGATGGATCCCCTAGGTAGGGAGCCCAGCCACTGCTTGACCTTAGAACGCAAAGAAAAAGGAAAAAGACGTAGTCGAATGGCGTCATCGGTGACGCCATTGATCTTAAAAGTGTCGCAAATTTCAAGAAAGTAAGAGATATGTGAATTTGGATCCTCGTCCGGTTGACCATCAAAGGTCACCGATTGTTGCACCATTTGTATGATGCTGGACTTGATCTCAAAATTGTTGTTCGCCACCATGGGGCGAACAATACTCGATTGTGTGCCTTCCAAATTCGGCCGCGCATAATAGGACATGGTCCGTTGCGCGTCCTCATTAGGATTTGGCTCGTTAAGATTAGGAGGATTAAGATTATGATCCATATTTGATGCGTTAGTGTCCCCGATCGACTCTTCGGATTCTACTTGATTTCCCTGATCACGAGAACGGCGGTGCCTCAAGAGGGTTCGCTCGATCTCCGGATCAAAAGGAAGAATCGAAGTGCTACCTCGGGTCATACACTAAAAAGAGAAGAAGGGAAGAGGAAAAACTGAAATATTTTTTTTTTCTTTTTGAAATTTAGAAAAAGGAAAATAAAATAATAAGAAACATGATAAAATTAATAGCTATCCTCTTTTCAAAATATCTACGCAAAATCCCCGGCAACGGCGCCAAAAACTTGATATTGATTTTTCGGTTTTGAAATTTAGTGAAGATTTGAGATTTTCTCCAAAACTATATCCGATAAAGGCAAGTGTACCTTATCGTCTATAATATAGGATATTTAGGTATATTAAGGTCGTATTCCACGGGGCGCGTTGATTACTTCTACTTCGAGGAAAATTGCCATTATCTTATCGACGAAAGTTTGATTGGTTTGTTTTTGCTTAACTAAAATTAAAACTAATTGCAAGCTAAATGAAAGGATTAAACGTTGCATGAAAAGAAAGAGAAATTGACATTGCAAAAAAAGATATAACTAAGGAGAGAAAGATTGACATTGCATGAAAAGGAAGAAATTACTTAAGGAGAAAGAGAACATGAAAGAGAACTTAATTTTATTGAAAACCAAAACGATTACAAGCTTTAATTAAAGAGATTACAAGCTAGGAAGGAAAAGATTACAAGCTTTAACTAACTATTGCATAGAACTAAGAACTAGCACATTACATGAATTAAAAAGGAAGAACATGAAATTGAAAAGCATGAGAAAGCATTGAAAAACTTCACTAATAGCTTTAGCAGCACCTCCCCCACTCCAAAATTCTGAACCCTGGACTCAAGGAGAGCCTCTGAGTTTATAGGAAAAAATTTCAGATTATATGCCCTCGGTCACGGGCGTGACCAAGGGCGTGACTGCACTATTCACATCGGATCCGACAGCGGCGTGGGCTTTCTGGACGGCGCAGCGAAAAGTGACATGCCACGGGCGTGACATGTCGGGTCACGGCCGTGACTTTGGACGGCTGCATTAAATGCGGCGTGGGATGGAATTCGGCGCGGCTGCAGAGCAGGGATCACGCTGGAAAGTCACGGCCGTGACATGTGGGTCACGGGCGTGACTTAGGTTGACTTCTCGACAGAATCTCCACGTCTCGACGGCGGCTCCACGTGGAAGATTCTAAGTTTACACGCCCTTGGTCACGGGCGTGACTTTGGGTCACGGGCGTGACCTGGGGCGTGACTTGGTGTGGGCTAGCTCAGACAGCGCGGCATCATTCTGGACTGATCTTTAGGTTACACGCCCTTGGTCACGGGCGTGACTGAGGGCGTGACATGACATTTTTCCCGATTTGTCCCAAAATTCTGCAAATATTGAAATTAAGCTAAGTTAGAATCAAAATTAAAAAAAGAACTACTTATAACCTAAAATTGACATAAAAAGGAAAATTCATATTAAATAGTAACAAAATTTTCTATTAAAAAGTTATAAAAATACTACTTATCAGCGGGAAATGGAGCGGGAGAGTTCACGCCCGTGAACTTGATGTCACGCCCATGACCTAGGGGCGTGTAATTTTAATTGACATGGCAGGATGTTCTGGCTGTTGGAGGCGGGTTGCGGCCGTGAGACTAGGTCATGCCCCAATGTCATGCCCATGACCTGCGAGCATGTAACTGGCAAATCTTCTCGGAATGAGCTTAGGGTGGCAGCAGCAGGTCTGTAACAAATCTTAGGCTATCACGCCCTAGGTCACGGGCATGACATAGGGGCGTGTACTTGCAATTTTTTGTCAAAAGTGTCAAGAAACCTGAAAAACAGAAAATAAACTTAATTGTACATATATATGAAAAGAAATGATTTCTCTAGGGTAATTCATATAAATTATATAAATTAATATTAAAATGATAATAAAGCTATACTAAAAGATAAGTATATAAACTACTCATCAAAAAGGTGAAAAGAAGAATGGTCAAATACTTTGATAAAAATGTCAGAATTAAGGAATTCAGTGTTGGTGATCTTGTCCTAAAAAAGGTAGATGCAGCAGGAAGATCTAGTTCGGTTAGAAAATGCAACCTAAACTGGGTAGGGCCATTCATAATCAAAGTACTCAAGAATGGTGCGTATCGACTCCAAACTTATGAAGGAGAAGAGATGTATCATACTTGGAGTGGAGATGATCTCAAGCATTTCTTCTCTTGAAAAATTGTATTTTACATTTTCTTTATTCACTTTTCTTCTATCAAACATTATGAAGATATGGTTAGAATCTCTTATAATCTTTTTCATTGAAAAGGAAGTACCAAAAATGAATTATTACCAAAGGCTAAGTTCCTGCCAAGAGAGATATCGATGGATCTTACTTGCTGCCCCCTCGACTTGAAGCTTGAGATGTAAATCTACTAGGACCACATGTAGAGGGAAATTTTACATCTGTGTAACAGTAGCTCACCAAGCTCGTGCAGAGGAACTTTAGGAT
The DNA here is from genome assembly GCA_033032865.1 of Dactylorhiza incarnata. Classification (NCBI taxonomy): domain Eukaryota; kingdom Viridiplantae; phylum Streptophyta; class Magnoliopsida; order Asparagales; family Orchidaceae; genus Dactylorhiza; species Dactylorhiza incarnata. The sequence goes on along the minus strand of JAWHQI010000205.1, from coordinate 944,787 downwards.
GTCGGATCCTTGCTGATATATGACACACCTCTGCATCAAGGGAAGTCTAAGTGAATGTTCATCTCTGTCATGCATTGTAGGAGGACATCGTTACAGTCTTGATGATATTTCAGGGAAAGTAATGTCGGTGTAGCCCATGCGGCATGACCACACATGCCCTATAGATCATCTTGTTCTATAGCCCTCGAATACTCATTAGTGCATGGATATCCAAGGGATGGTGGGAAATATCTATAACCATCGCCTAAACCTCGAAGTGACAAGTGTGTTGCAGGCTCAATGATCCTCTTACTTCTTTTTCCCTCTTTCAAAGTTTTCTGTAGCTGGATTATCACGTGAGATTCCTCTACTGGGCTCTCATAGCCGGTGGGGCAGGTTGATCTCATGGTGAGGTTTTCAAGGAAGTTTTCGGTAGCAGAATTATCCTATGAGATTCCACTACCGGGCTCTCGCAGCCGGTGGTGCAGGTTGATCTCACGGTGAGGTTTTAAAGGAAGTATTTTGTAGCTGGATTATCCTGTGAGATTCCTCTACTGGGCTCTCATTGCCGGTGGGGCATGTTGATCTCATGGTTAGGTTTTCAAGGAAGTTTTCTGTAGCTGGATTATCCCGTGAGATTCCGCTACCGGGCTCTCATAGCCGATGGGACAGGTTGATCTCACTGTGAGGTTTTCAAGGAAGTTTTTTGTAGCTAGATTATCCTGAGAGGTTCCTCTACCGGGCTCTCATAGCCTGTGGGTCAGGTTGATGTCACAGTGAAGTTTTCAAGGAAGTTTTCTGTAGATGGATTAACCCATGAGATTCCGCTACCGCGCTCTCACAGCCGGTGGGGCAGGTTGATCTCGCAGTGATGTTTTCAAGAAATTTTTCTGTAGCTGGATTATCTCGTGAGATTCTGCTAGTGGGTACTCATAGCCAGTGTGACAGGTTGATCTTACGGTGCCATTTTCAAGGAAGTTTTCTGTAGCTGGATTATCCTGTAAGATTCTGCTACCGGGCTCTCATAGCCGGTGGGGCAGGTTGATCTCACGGTGAGGTTTTCAAGGAAGTTTTCTATAACTGGATTATCCCGTGAGATTCCACTACCGGTCTCTCATAGACGGTGGGGCAGGTTGATCTCACGGTGAGGTTTTCAAGGAAGTTTTTTGAAGCTGGATTATCTCGTGAGATTCCTCTATCGAGCTCTCATAGCTTATGGGGCAGGTTGATCTCACTGTGAGGCTTTAAAAGAAAAGGTTATACTATTTCTTTAGGAATGGGCGGTCTGATATATTGGTGACCGCCAGTTTTGCGTTTATGATTTCTTCAAGGTTATCCTATTTCATCAAGAGTTTGCGGTCTGAAATAATGGAGATCGCCAATTTTAGATTTTCCTGATAAGTCGATCTGTAACATCTAAGACCGCAACTCATGATTATATCTTTGTTTTAAAACTAAAATGGTCTCTAGCATTTATGATTGCTGGTCGTGATTACTTTATCAAAGAGCAGTCTGGAAGATTGGAGGACGCCTCCTGGGTTCCTCTGTTCAAATTAAGGATTGACTTGAAAAGGCTGATATCATTTACATTATTTCTAATATCTATTTTCGTAACGATCGGTGTGGAAAAGGAAGACCGTAGATCCAATATATCTCATCTCTTCCTGAAAAGAACGAGACCGTTGATAATAGTCTCATTCACTCCAGTCCCGTTGACATTTGAATACCTGTGTATAACGATCAGAAAAATATGAGACCGCTGGTTGTCTGCCTTGAAAGGGCCATATTTCTCCGATCTAAGTTTTCATCCGAGGAAGCAGCAGTCTAAACTATTGAAGATCACATCCTCTACTCTTACTTAAGGTCGTTCAGGAATCATCATTTAAAGAATTATGATTTTTTTATCTCTGCAAATCTTAAAGGATGGAGATCGCGATATAACAAGCGATCGACATAGTTGTATTACAATGAGATCATCACATATTCCTCATAATGTTATAGGCGGTGTGGAAAATACGAGACCACTATTATTGATTATCGCGTTCTCTGACTGTTGTACAACATTTGCTCTTATATAGCTGCCTATTCGAACTTGATAATACTTAAGGCATTGAGATCGAATGTCTTTCCTATCTCGCAAAAATAAGATCGCAAATGGTAAGATCAACATAAACATAAGAAAATATGGAAAGCATTAATCCACAAAAAATGTCTTTCCAATTACAATATTGATCGATTTTCAATCATTCTCGGACTTCTTCGGAGACCGCTCCTCAGACGACTAAGAACTGGCCCCTTCAGAAGATTTCTCTGAACTTTCTGGAATTCTCAATCCTAAACTTGAGACCACGGCAGAGATGAGATCATCGCCTTAAACATAATGGCTCCCACTCTCTTTATCTATGTCCCCGTCGATCTTAACATCTTCTTCTCCCCCGACCTCATTTTCGGTGATCGACTATTCATCTATCAACGCGGCCGCATTGGGAAAGAGATCAGCGAAAGTTATTTCTTTTGATTCTTCATTAAGACAGTCGCGATCACGAAGTTCAGTGATTGTCATTTCATATGTTTCTTTCACATACTGCATCATGACATTTTGAAAATCTATGTTGTCCGCATGATAAGCTTTTTTCTTTAAGCACTATAGGGAAGAGAGATAATTAGGTCGCGCGGTCAAAAGAGAAGGAAGATCACAAGTAAGGAAAACTTATAGGCATTTTCTCTTGTAACAGTTTATTTTCTTTCAGGGCTCTTCGAAGAGATCGCCCCATGTGATGATTCAAGACCGTTCTCCTGGCGGTCACCTGTGCGCAAATGTCAGGGAGCATGTCGGTCTCCAAATCATATGCCTCCTAGGCATTGACTTTTCCATAAAGTGTGGAGGTGACCGCAAAGGCGTGACGTGTCAGCTTTCCACCACACAAAGGGAGGTCGGTAGACACCTTCACATTTTTCATTTTGCACTCAACCTGAGGAGGGGCTTGCCCTTCATGTCTGTCAGCTTCTTCCCAAAGCCGGCCAAAGGAACGGGAACGTTGGCGGTCTTCGATCCAGACTCTGTGGTCTCAATCTAGCGGGCTCTTTTCTTCTTCCTTTCTCTTTGAGTAAGCACCTCCTCAGCTGGTACCACTGGGTCGATCTCTGGGACCTCTAAGGCCGCTAAAAAGGGAAAGTTTTAGAACAATAAGATAATTGAAGAGACCGCGCAAAACCAACATAAATAACTTACTCTCTCCAGGAGTAATCGCCGCGACCTTTGGCCAGATCGCTAGGTAGTGGATAAGATCGAATCGTTTGTCCACCAGGAAAGCCGGAATTTTAAACTCCTCTTCTAGAAGGTTCTTTGGGCTGCAAAAGACCCCTTCAGATTGACAAGATGGCATAGGCTCGAGACTGCCAAGATCACCCTTGAACACCAAGAACCTTTCCTTCTAGAAAGGAATCTTGTTCGGCAAATTAAGGACCTTTATCTCGTTGCAAGAAAAATAAAGAAGGCCTTTGAATTCCTCCTTCTTCACCTCCTTCAGCGACTTCACGGAGAAGGTCGCGCGGAATAGATCGATGGTATACACAACCCTCACTGATCTCAAATAATTGATAAAAATGGTCATGAGACCGATGGAGTTCGGCGGTAGCTGAGCGAGCACCAAGCCATAGTACTTCATGACTTCCAAAAGCTCCCAGGGGGAAGTAGCATTAGGCCCCAATCGAAGTGATCGATTGGGATGATGAACTTATTGTCCTCTCCAAAATTCAAACCCTCCTCTTCCGTCGGTGGTCTCATAATAACTTGATTTTGGACCATGTGCTTCCCAAGAAAAGTCAAGTATTCATCTTTTGAAAGAAGGCTGGGCTTGTGATCGGCAGTAAGGAAGATCTTATCAGCTAGAGCACGAGCGGTAACCATTTTATGAGATCTCTGAGATCGGTGTTTTGGTCGCATTCAAGAAAGCATAGAATGAAGACTCTAAGGTTAGTTATTTATAGAAGTTCGAAAATGATTTCATAATGATTATTTTTCTTGGGAGACCACACAGTAATCCATGAAGATCGCTGAACCTGCATAAGAAGGGAAATAACAAGCAATTCGGTCGGTCCCAACAAAGAGAGATCGCACCATCTATCCAAGCAGAAACACACATATGCAAAAAGAATAGAGATCGACATCACAACATTCACAGAGATCGCATAGAATGGAAATCAAATTGGCAATATATTAGAAAATTTGAATTGTTTAGAATTAGTTTCCAGATCGCAAGAAACTGATAAATCAAAATCTATCTCCTATGTTGGCGTTTTCTTCTGATGAAGGGCGCAACATCCTGCATTTCATTGACCGCAGATAAAGCGGTCGCCAAGCTCTGGTTCACTGACATTGCAACTCGATGGATCTTCGCGACCTCTTTGTCTATGTGCTCCAAAGGAATGACCATGATCTCTGAAGTTGGTCTCTTCTTCGGGATGACCGCCAGAAGTCCCCGACTTCATCATCATTGGAGTAGAACTGGTTCTGAGTGTAGCTACCTCAGCGGCCAACGCAGCGGACTTTCCCTTGTAATACTCAACATCCTTGTTCGCCCTCCGAAGTGCCCTTTCAGGTCGCCCACTTCGTGGACCTGCATTTTCTTAGCTCGCAACTTCTCCTCAAAACCAGCGGTCAAAACTCAGAGTTGGTCGTCGTGGGCCCGCTACCGAGCTCGCATTGTATTGACATCCTCAAATATAGGTTTGAGGACATCAGTGAGCTGAGGAGGAATTGTTAAAATTTTCTGAATTGAATCGTTAAGGAGTAAGCAAGAGTTGCATCAACTAAGTTAAAGCCAAACAACCACAATGCCACACAGCAACACAAGAAACTTTATTGAAAAACCAAACTTCATTTACAGTGTGAGGTATACATGGCGAGACATGATTCATAAGAATCACGAAGGAGAGAAGAACAAAACACACCAAAACAAATCTGGCGGCTAGACAAGCTGAGACCGCACAGACTGCTCGACTCCAGAGATCTCCCGGCATGAATTGAGTCCGCGCGAACAGAAAACAGATAGATCGCCTGTACTGCAAGACCGCCGCCTCAAACCGCACGAACTGGAGCTTTATTGGAACGAAGAACTGAAGCTGTCGCCAGACTGTAACTCAGATCGCCTAACCGCTGAAGGTCGCCTGATCGCTGAGCTCGCTGCAAATAGCACAAGAACAAACATAAACCAGTTCGCAGACTGACCGCTGCCGAACTGTTTATTCTAGCCACTGGGAATCACCAAGGAAGGAGACCGCAACCTGCTGACCGCAAACAGTTCTCGTTAGGAATGATGGGTCATGCACCCCTATTTATAGGCGGGTAGACGGATGTCGTCGCCGCACAGGAGAGATACAATCACCACCTGTCAGATCACCAGCGGTCTCACAAGGCAGACCGCACGATCACACTACTTGGACAATCTTCCATCCAAGACCGCAGATAAGCAGGCAGATCGCGCACAAGTCGTGCCAACACGAGACCGCGCACAAGCCGCGCGGACACAAGAACGCTCCTTAGATCACCAGGAGAAACCAAGAGCCATCTGTCCGACTTCAGACAAGTCGCCAGATCGCCAGAACAAGCCGCCCGGACAGGCGGTCACATAAGAACAGACCGCCCGGTCTTCCAACAAAGAAGACATGCCAACCAAGCAGAACAACTCGGAAATAGACCGTAGCTATCAGGAACAGATCGGCCAATCAGCAGATCACAACACAGACTGCGCGGCTCGGCGGTCACCCAAAACAGACCGCCCGGTCACCTCCACTTCACTTCAACAATTTCAACACTCCCCCTTGAAGTGGGAAGTGGAGACTAGCCCGAGTAAACTCCGCAACCGAGTAAACGGTCCCTTCGCAAGCAGCTTTGTGAAGATGTCTGCAACATTGTCCGCACTCTAAACATGCTCGACCATAAGAGATCCTCCCAACACCTTTTCACGAATGAAATGGTGCTCAATCTCAATATGCTTGGTCCTCGCGTGACAGACTGGATTATTAACCAGCTTGAGAGCACTCTCATTGTCCCCGCGTAGCATAGTGGGACTTCAAACCTCCTCATGAATGTCATCCACCAACCTCCTGAGCCAAACGGCTTCCTTAGCTGCCAAGGTCGAAGCCTTGTATTCTGCTTCTGTGGTAGATACGGACACCGAGTCCTACTTTTTGCTGCACCAAGAAATAGTTGTGGGGCCCGTCATAAAGACAAAACCAGACGTTGATCTCCGATCATCCACGTCTCCCCTGTAGTCAACATCCATGTATCCATGCAACTCCAAGCTTGACCCTCTCCTATATATGAGACCCAAATCAGAGATCGACTTCACATACTTCAAAATTCCTTTCGCCGCTAGAAGATGAGGCTTCCGTGGCTCCTCCATATATCGACTCACTTTGCCAACTGCATAAGCAATATCAGGCCTCGTGATGGTCAAGTAGATCAAGATCCCAACTAGAGCTCGGATCACCAACGGATCAGATAGAACTCTCCCCTCATCCCTCCGAAGATTGTGATGTTGTTCTAGAGGTATACAGCTGCTCTTCCCTTCTTCCATGCCAAATCGTTGAACGATCCGCTCTGCACATCCTTCCTGAGAAACGAGCACTCTGCTCTCCCGCCTCTGGACCTCGAGTCCAAGGAAATGGTGAAGCTCCCCCAGATCCTTCATCTCGAACCTGATAGAAAGCTCAGCTCTCAGCCTTGCTACCGCTTCATTCGAGTTCCCAGTGACAATCATGTCATCCACATACAACAGTACAATAACCCGAAGCACCCCCTCCTTATTGACGAACAAGCTAGAATTAGAGTCTGAAGCAAAGAACCCGCAGAATAGAGATACTCCGCGATTTTCCCATACCACGCCCGAGGCCTTTGCTTCAACCCATATAAGGCCTTCATCAGTTTGCAGGCGTAGTCTGGACGATCCTCCGAGATGAAACCCGGCGGCTGGATCATGAAGATATCCTTGTCAATCTCTCTGTATAAGAAAGCATTCTTCACATCGAGCTGCCAAATCTCCCATCCACAAGATGCCGCCAAAGCAATAACAAATCGGACCGAAGTCATCTTTGCCACTGGACTAAACGTCTCATCATAATCTTCACCATACTGCTGTGAGAACCCGCGAGCTACAAGACGAACCTTGTATCGCTCGATCGTGTCGTTAGCTTTCTTCTTGAGTTTATAAACCCATTTGCATGTCACAGGGGTAATGCCCTTGGGCCTGGGCACTAGAGACCAAGTCTCATTCTTCTTGAGAGCATCCATCTCTTCTTGCATAGAAATATCCCACTGTTTCACGCTTTTGGCTTTCTCAAAGCTCGATGGCTCCCTTTCATCCAAGGGACCAGCGAAGAAACATGAGATGAAGCTCAACATGTTTCTTCCTGTGTATCGATCGGGTGGCTTGATAGTTCTCTTCGACCTCCTAAGAGGTTGCTCCTGACTAACCACCTCCTCAGCTGCTTCTTCTGTACAAGCTCCTCTTCCAGACAAACTTGGAGCATCGCTCCCCCTACTTCCAGAACCTAAAGCCTCCATCTCAGAGCTTGACACAGCTGGAGCTCCCGGTGAAACATGCAACTCCACTTGATGACTTCCCGCAGCTTTCCCTGCTTCATCAACCCTGCTCTCCGGTAGTTCAACTCCTGAACTCCCCTTGTAGGATGTCACTTCGTCGAACACCACATCTCGAGATACCACTGATCTCCGTGTTTCAGGTCCATGCATCTCCATCCTTTCTTCCGCTCATCATACCCAACAAAGACTAGCTTCCTTGCTTTCGCATCTAGCTTTGTCCGAAGAGCATCAGGAATATGCACATATCAAGTTGACCCGAACACCTGAAGGTGTGCAACACTCGGCTTCTCTTTGAACATAAGTTTGTGAGGGGTCTTCATGTTGATAGGACTTAAAGTCACCTTGTTGATGACGTAAGCTGCACAAGACATTCCCTCCGCCCAAAAGGACTTTGGGATACTCTTGGCATGAAGCCAGCAATTGCAGGTTTCCATCAGATGACGGATCTTCCTCTCCGCAATGCCATTTTGCTGTGGAGTATGCGCACAAGTGAGCTCTCTCCGAACGCCGTGTTTCCTGCAAAAACTTGAGCACTCACCAGAGGTGAACTCTCCACCATTGTCAGTTCTCAATATTTTCACCCGCAGGCCTAACCGACCTTCCACTAGCTCCTTGAACTCCACAAACTTCGCAAAGGCTTCCGACTTCTCTTTCAGAAAATACACCCAGACATATCTGGTGTAATCGTCAATCAACACCAACATATATCTGTTGCCTCCAAGGATTGGGGTGGCAGTCGGTCCCATCAAATCACCGTGAATGCACTCCAACGGCGCTTTGCATCTTGTTTGCGATTTATCAAATGGAAGTCGATGAGACTTACCAAACTGACATCCAACACAAATATGACCATCTCCAAAAGAGGACAAGCTAGGCAAGCCCTTGACAAGGCCCCTTACCGCCATAGCCTTCAATTTGTCCATGCCAACATGCCCCAACCTTTCATGCCAGATAGCCACGCTATCGCTGGTCTTCATCTTATCAACATAGGTACTTGTCGATAACACGAACAAGTCCTTCACCCGCTTTCCAACATGGATAACATCTCCCTTTATCTCCGGTTGAGTTTTAAGAAACATCACTTCTGTTGGGCCAAACAGAATGTGATAACCGGCATCGACCGCATTGGTCACAGAGAAGAGATTCTTCCTTATACCAGGCACGTGATAAACACTCCTCAATGTGAGTGGACCCTTATCACTGCTCAGGGAGACAACACCTTCTTGTTCTACTGCATGAACAGAATTATCAGCTGTAATGATAGCATCGTTACCTGAGTAAGGTGCCAAAGAAGAGAACTTTGATTCATCCCCGGTTAGATGATGTCCACACCCTGAATCAACAATCCAATCCTCTTCGAAGTTGATGGAAGCCAAGGCCTTAATGGGCATCGCCGTCATATTAGCCGCAAAGGCTCCTCCCCATCCAGCTTCATCAGACTTTGTCTTCTCCTTCTCCGCTACATGTCCCGACTGAAGATTAACCGGGCATTCCTTCTTGAAGTGGCCGGTCTTATTACACATGAAGCACCTTGGTCCCTATACCTTCTTCTTCCCATCAGACTTAGAAGCATAACCTCTATCTTGCTGACCTGAAGTAGAGGGTCCATCCTGACCTGGCTTCTTCTTCTCCCACTTCTTCTTCCTCTTCCCAGAGAACAACACATCACTATCTCCCCCAGAGATTGAAGTCCCCTCCATCTGTCTTACCAAACTTTCCTGCGAAGCAAGTAAGTTCTCCAACTCCAACAGAGATGGTTGATTTGCCCAACCTTGAACTGAAGTCACAAAGACAAGATACTCCCTCCGCAACCCGCGGATGATATGCCTCTTCAGTTTTGCCTCCGAGATGGGCTCATCAGGGTCCAATGCAGAAATCTCTGCTGTGAGGTTCTTCATCTTGAGAAAGAAGGTAGAAATAGAAAGATCGCCTTGAGAGGCCTTCACCAACTCATTTTCAATAAACTGTAGCCGAGCTACATTCTTCTCATTAAACAACCCGTCCAAAGACGTCCAAATCTCAGCAGCAGATTTACATCCAATGATGTGATCAAATAGCTCCGGTGAAATAGCCCTCTTGAGTGTGAACTCTGCCTTACAATTAGTCCTCCTCCAAAGTCTCACCTTTGCCATATTATCTCCTGCTAGAAACACTTCTTGTATGTCTTCCCCTCCAACTATATCCCATAGATCCTCGCCAAGTAAGTAACTCTCCATACACGACCTCCACTTCTTATTGTTAGTCGATGTGAGGAGTTCAATACCAAGCCCTCTTGCGTATCCACCTTCCATGGCAATCTATGTGGTCTCTTCTTCACAAAGATGATGGCAACTCAAGTTGATCACTGCTTATCCACTCCAACAACCTTCCTCTGATACCATGTTAAAATTTTTTGATTTGAATCGTTTAGGAGTAAGCAAGAGTTGCATCAATTGAGTTAAAGCCAAACAACCACAAATGCCACACAGCAACACAAGAAACTTTATTGAAAAACCAAACTTCATTTACAGTGCGAGGTATACATGGCGAGACATGATTCATAAGAATCACGAAGGAGAGAAGAACAAAACACACCAAAACAAATCTGGCGGCTAGACAAGCTGAGACCGCACAGACCGCTCGACTCCAGAGATCGCCCGGCTTGACCTGAGACCGCACGAATAGAAAATAGACAGATCGCCTGTACTGCAAGACCGCCACCTCAGACCGCATGAACTGGAGCGTTATTGGAACGAAGAACTGAAGCTGTCGCCAGACCGCAACTCAGATTGCCTAACCGCTGAAGGTCGCCTGATCGCTGAGCTCGCTACGAACAGTACAAGAACAAACATAAACCAGTTCGCAGACTGACAGCTGCCGAACTGTTTATTCAAGCCACTGGGAATCACCAAGGAAGGAGACCGCAACCTGCTGGCCGCAAACAGTTCTCGTTAGGAATGATGGGCCATGCACCACTATTTATAGGCGGGTAGACGGATGTCGCCACCGCATAAGAAAGATACAATCACCACCTGTCAGATCGCCAGCAGTCTCACAAGGCAGACCGCGCGATCACACTACTTGGAGAATCTTCCGTCCAAGACCGCAGATAAGCAGGCAGATCGCGTACAAGTCGCGCGAACACGAGACCGCGTACAAGCCGCGCGGACACAAGAACGCTCCTTAGATCACCAGGAGCAACCAAGAACCATCTGGTCGACTTCAGACAAGTCGCCAGATCGCCAGAACAAGCCGCCCGGACAGGCGGTCACATAAGAACAGACCGCCCGATCTTCCAACAAAGAAGACAGGCCAACCAAGCAGAACAACTCGGAAACAGACGGCAGCAATCAGGAACTGACCGGCCAATCAGCAGATCACAACACAGACCGCACGGTCTCGACGGTCACCCAAAACAGACCGCCCGGTCACCTCCACTTCACTTCAATAATTTCAGCAGGAATCATCAGCAGTTGCTGTTGGATTTCACCCTCCTCATGAGTTGCATCGACCCCATCAACATCTGCGATCAGAAGTAAAAAAGCAGTCAGCTCAGCCACAAATAAACCAAGTGAAAGATCTCGCGCAAAGAGTATACTTGGAAAGAAATCAAGACCGCTATCGCGCAAAGCATTCTCAACACCTTTTGAGACCGCATCGTCAGCGGTCACCTAAAGGCGCTCCGAACCTCTTAAGCGTTACGGGTTCATTCTTTCCAACTCCCTTTTTTGCGATCTCTCCCCCCCCCCTTTTTCTTCCCATTTTTAATTCCGCGTTACTGACGAGGATGTCATCCGTTTCAATAATGATGATCTCACTCCACTCTTTTGGAGACCTAGGTCAAGGAGTAGGTAATATAAATAAATCAAGCGATTTCACGGCTGGCTTTGCCTTACCAGTTCTCAGGGCAATGACCGTTGTCGCGCGGTCTGCCGCTGCCTTATCCAACTGAGCTTCCAGGTCAGCAGAGATATTCTCAGACCGCCAGATAGCGCGATCTTCTCCTTTTTGACTTGCTGAATTTTTTCTATCCTCTCCTCTTCTTCCTCCTCCTCGGTTGTCTTTTTCTTTTTATTCTTGTCCTTCTTCTCTCCCTTAGCAGCGATCAATGCTGCCTTCTCTTTATTTTTCTTTTCTTGTTCTGCAGCAACTCGTACAACCTTCTCTTCCTCCTCTTTCTTCTTCTCAGTAGCGATCCACGCTGTCTTCACCTCCTCTTCCTTCTTTTACTCAGCAACGATCTGTGCCGCTCTCGCTTCTTTTTCTTTTTTCTGATCCGCTGTGATCTGCATCGCTTTCTCCTCCCTTTCCTTCCTCTCTTTTTCTTCTTTCTCTTTCTTCTCCGACTCAGCATCCTTTCTGATTGCCTCTTTCGTGATCTTCCTTTTCTGTTCATCAACGGCCTCTCGAAGGCTCAGTCTCAAAAGGGTCGATCACCTGCAAGATCGGGCAAACAAGATCATTAGAAGAATCATAGTCAAGATAAGCGATCAACTCTGGGTCAGTTCCCTCAGAAGAAAGAGAGACCATGAAATAAAAAGGAAGGCTGATTTGTTTTCTTACCTTCTCAGGGGCTTTCGCAGGAAGTTGCAAATCCCCACCTCTAGGGAGTGTGATCTCCTCTTTGGCGGTCACTGATTTATTCTCATCACTTTTCCTTTTCTTTATAGCTTGGATGGAAGGACTTGTACCTTTTATTTTTGTTCCCTTCGCAGCTTCATGTCTATCTGCGATCTGCTGCCTCAATTTTCCAGCTGAAGCTGCCTTCCCTTGCAGTTGAGTTTTGATTACATCAGTAGATGCGGTCTCTCCGGTCTGTCCAGCGCCCTGCCTGAGAGCCTCCTTTGATTTGTGGAAGTCAAAGGTAATGGACATACCAAGAAGTTCAAGCACAGGAGGTCCTGAAGAAGTGGCCGACAAATCCACAATATTTGAGACCACAAGTCCGCGTCCCCCGACAACTCAGCTAGTTGTCCTTCAGGAGCGCTAACGATCTCTTTCGCCACTTCTCTCTTTACATCCTCTTTAGAAGTTTTGACCGTTAGCGTCTTTTTAGATCTGGCGGTCCCCTTCTCTTTCGCTTTTCCCGACGGACAAGCCATCTTAGTCAGCCCCCGGTTCTGTTCGTGCTTGGACAAACTCTTCAAGATGGCCGCCATTCTGAAGTCTTCGCGGTCTGAGAATCTATGATCATTGATAGCTTGAGCTCGCAATTCCTTCCAGAAGGTTCTAGATTCAAAAGCCTTGAAGCCGTATTTATAGATCCTGACGCATTTATGATGGTAGCCATATTAATGGTCAAAGCGAACATTTCCGATGTTCCAGTGCAACATGAAAATGTACGAGGATCATGTTTGTCCGGAAGTCCGCGACCTCTTGCTGCCAGTCAAAAAAGTCAGTTCCAGCAGTCTCAGTATTGGGAGATCGCTCAGACCGCCCGTTCCCTCTTAAGCAATTCTCCTAAGGGATATGCGATCAGACTCCAGTCAGACCGCTAGATCGCACAGTCTTGTGTTTTTTTCTTCTTTTTGTTATTTACACCCTTATCTCTGCCCCAGTTCTCCCGTACCCCAGGAAATCCGCAATTTTTGGATCTGCCTGTTTGGGCAGCCTCCGCATATATAAATAGAGGGGTAAGGGTACAAAAAAAGGGACTTTTGCTTTGAGCCTCCATTTTATAACCTGTGTAAGCAGTCTCAAATTCTGTCGCTTTTCTACCTCTCACTCTGGCCTGATCTAGTTACTCCCTGTATTTTCTCTTCGAGATCAATCCCAGACTATTTTTCCTTCTGGAGACCTCTCTTCTGTCATCCTTCGTCCCAAGTAACCGACACTCCACAGTTCCACTGTCTCTTTCTAGCGTGAGCCTTAAAGGTACATTTTTTGTACCAACAATGCATTTCTCAGTCTCATCCATCAAGGGGCCCATGGATATAACTCCTGTCATATAGGAGGACAAATCCCATATCTGTCCACACATAAACACCCAAATGAATCATAACATACCCAATAACCAACGTTATCATCAACCTTCTTCAATGATGACTTTTCATGGCATCAAAGTACGCTCTTCCTCACTTGATGAATGCTGTGATTTCAGGTCAAAGAACCACAAACACCATTGCCATATGAGATCTACTTGTGACACATTCATATAACAATCCACAAAGTAGTCTTATGGTGGGTCTGTCCAGTACAACTTGTTCACTAACAAGTACCCATTTGATGACTTGAAATCACAATATCATGACCTGTGAGAACCGGTCCTCAGTCAATGCACATGCTAGTCTAAATATACCATCATTGCCCTTAGATTCTAAGATGGTACACCGACCAAGGACTATTTAAGAAAGAATCTTCTTATAAGCATAGGTCCTCACATTCAAGTCTCGTACTTAAATTCCTATGAAAGAGAACATTCAAAGGGCATTTTATAAGCTAATTAATCTATCATATAGAAACAGTTGACATAATAAAAGAAATTGCGCGCCATAAATGTAAAATGAAATATAAAGTACTATATTCATCACATAAATGATAACCGACAAAAATACAATCCACAAGACTCCCACTAGAGATGATCATTCAGGTATCTAATACCCATTGATCTAGTATGATAATCATGCTTTCTCTGTGTAAGGGTCTTCATCAGTGGATCCGCAATATTCTCTTAAGTCGGTACTCTGCAAATGCTCACATCTCTTCGATCGGCAGTCTCTCAAATTAGATGGAATCGCCGAAGTATGTGCTTGGAGTGCTGATGAGATCTAGGTTCCTTAGCATGTGCAATAGCACCATTGTTGTCACAGTTGAGAACTACGGGATCAACAATGCTACGAACTACATCAAGATCGCTGATGAATTTCCTGATTCACATAACCTCCTTTGCTGTATTTGCTACAGCAATATACTCGGCCTCAATAGTAGAATCAACAACTGTCTCTTGCTTGGAACACTTCCAGCTCTGTTGTACTCTTCACATGCGTTGTATATATTTTCTGTTTTGTGATCTTTATAGCGTTAGGGTTTTAGGCCCCAAACGACATTTTGGTTGAATCTTCGTAGGTTTCGCCTTGCCGCGCCTTCGCTTGTATCAATCTGTGACGTAGAGTGTTTTAGAGGTCGAATCTGGGTAAAAGAATCGAGTGAAGTGGTGGTTTGCCTTCCTTCCCTCTTGCCATGTTTTTCTCCAAATTCCTTCTCCCTTCTTTTCTCCTTTAATTTAGTCATAAGCGATGTTGATTTTATTCTGTTACAATTTTCATTCCTGAATTGCATTTTGTCGAGTGAATTTGTGAGGGCAAGTCAAGTTCGTCATTAAGTGTTGATCATCGAGTGGAATCATCTGATTCGCCGAGTTCGTCGAGTAGTTGGGTGAGATCAATAAAGTTCGTCGAGTTAGAGTTCATCGAGTATAATGTTCGGTGAGTATAGAGTTCGTCGGGTATAAAGTTCTTCTTGTATAGATTTTGTCGAGTATAAAATTCGTCGAGTCAAGTTCGTCATTAAGTGTTGTTCGTCGAGTGGATTATACGATTCGACGAGAGGTTTAAATGGGATTCGTCGTGGGTTTAGTCAATTCGCCGAGTAGGTTTGCTTGCACTTATAGAATTTATATACCTTTTTCCTCCCTTGATTAGTCTTGGGTATTCTTCTGGTTATCATTATATTGGTATTTTACCTTTTTGGCCTGTGGGTTGGCAGTGGATAAGGGACCACCACCTCTATGCCTGTTTGCGAATCACGATTCCTGGTGGTTATTTTATGGAATGTTGGGTTGTGTTGGACAACGCGGCCACCACCACAGTGCCTTTTCGAGGTGATTGGTCTGAGGTTTGTGATGGACAAAGTGGCCACTGCCTCAGTACAGCCTTTTCTTTTACCAGTGTTAATGATTCGCTTGTTCGAGCTGATCAGTCTCTTTAATTGCTAATAAATTTATATGCATAATATTGGTAAAGCATAGAACTTCATTGCTCTTAGTGCAAGTTTTAGATATGTAACCCTTTGTGATTTCCTTCTTACCTTTTGGTATTATTATTAGGATGCTGAGATTTATTTCTCTTTTACTTTAACCTGTTTTGGGTTGGTAACCCTCTTAGCTCGTTGATGATTGATCTTGGTCTTTTCTGGCACTTGTGTACTCTGGTTGAGGCATTCTTTTCTTTTGAATGCCTCAGGCTCGGAGCAGTAACGGTTTGAGCAGCTGGAGTTGGTGAGTTGATCTTTTGGTTTCCCTTTGCTCATACATACATATTGCTCCTGTGGGTTCGTGTCAGGATGTTGATGTCCACAGTGTTTTGTGGTAGTTGTTAGACAATTTGCTTACTACTATGCTATTTTTCTTGCCGTTTTATTTTACCTACTTGCTCTCTGGAAAAGCTTTATGTTAGGATGCATGTTAGTTATTTTCAAGCATAGAAAAAGCACTGTTCTCATCTCATACTCGTAACATCTTTTTAGTCAAATAACACCATATTTTAAAGAATTAGAAAAGTTCCTTGCACTTATACTAAATCTAGAATGGGCATATCGTTAAGCTTATTGTTGAGTCTTCATACTTATATAGGTTGATGAATGATTAAAACCAAACATTTTTCCGCTGTGCACAAATATATTTTTACTCGTGGACTAGTTGATCCACTGCACCGAGGGACACGGTTACCAAAACCTTAACCTAAACTATGTTTTCATCACATCAATATATGATTTCCATGAAAGGTAACAAATGAAGGTTCTTGCCTGAGCATCTGCAGTTGTCCCCTGTACGATGTGGCATCACGATCCATATTTTCTCTTTCTCTGATAATTTATTAAATGTTGAGAAAATGCCAGTTGTGACAGTTGGTATCATAGATAGGTTTGTTCGACAAGTTGTTCGAGCGACTAATTTTGATATAGATTAATTGTTTGGTTTCATTACCTACACACACCGATGTGTCATCAGTACGTCTTGGCTGAAGCATGAAGACTACACTCATTAGCATGATAAAAGTATACAGGGCATATTATGTAGTAAGGGATACATAATATGTGATCGTATATGGATCCTCATAGGAGGCAACATATGATTGTTATGTAGTATGCGATACATAACAATCATCATATGGATGCGCATCAGATTTTACTTTCGTTGCTTAAGATATTATGTAGTATGTGATGCATAATATTTCTTGTATACGCCACTCATAACATGCATTACGTCATTTCTTAGAATACATAACACAACATATGCATCATAACATCGCATAAGCACTCGTGCCAAGCTAAAGATTTATATGATGACACTCGTGTATACATGATTTGAAATAAAGATTTAAATATTCATACATGCATGTGATATGTACAAGAGTCAAAGGATGTTAGAATATCATCCTAAGTTAAAGCATGACATCATTCATGAAAATCCCAGAGCAAGGTAGCAACAAAAGCAAGTGTCTATACATGTATGGTCTGAACTAGGTTGAGTAGTTCTAGTTTTAAGCTAGGGTTTTGATGACTTGTTTGTTCGTATTAATAGATATAGCGCCGAAGTGTGTTGCAACAAGGTCGACTCACCAATCTGAGGGTGAGTCTTCGAGTGCGCAGAGTGAGGTCGTGATTGAGGGTCAGATGAAAAGTAATGAGGCTCTGTCAAGGCAGTTGGTTGCGATGCAATCGCAAATTCAGGCATTGTTGACTGCCACCTCTGGGCAGCAGCCTAGGGTGCAGGACCCTGCAGTGGGTCAGGCTATACATATTCCTCCTGCCCCTCTGATGCCTCCAATTCTGCTGCCACCAGAGATAAATTTCATATCGCACTTTCAGCGATTTGGACCCCCTATGTATCACGGAAGAGTTGATTTTATGGCTTTGGATGATTGGCTAATTGCCATTGAAGAGATGTTTGCTTATTCGGGGATCTCTATGGGCCAGAAGGTGATGGTTGCCGCTTATGAGCTGAAGGGACTTGCTAAGAGCTGGTGGATCAAGGAGAGGGAGTGCCTCACAGGTGGATGTTCGTGGGAGTCATTCAAGGCGATGTTACTGAAGAAGTTCCTGACGTCGGTCGAGTAAGACCGTTTGATGAACAATTTTCTGCACCTGAAGAAGAGGCAACTCACGGTTAGTGAGTATGAGATCGAATTTGGAAAGTTGAGCAGATTTGCTCCAGACTTAGTAGCCTCTGAGGCAAGAAGACTGAAGTGGTTTCTGGGAGGACATCATAGCGACGTCCAGCAGTTGGCAAGCGCTTACCGATCAGAAAGCTATGCTTATGCGGTAGAAGCCGCATTGAATGTCGGGGCCATCGACAATGCCAAGAACAGAGGTGCATTGATGAGAAAAGAGAATAGAAAGGTTGAATATGGGGAATGTCCCAAGGTATCTAGCCCTACTCCAAAGAAAAGAAGTAGTGAAGTTTGTAGTTTCTGTAATCGCCCTTGCCATCAATTCGAGAAATGTTTCAAGAGGTAGGGAGCTAAGAAGTAGCCGCAAATGCTAGCAATTCAGAGCGCTCCCAGAGGAGATCTCACTTGTGCTTCCTATAAGCAGAAGGGGCATGATATTGCCCATTGTTGGTCAAAGGACATGGTATGTTTCCAATGCGGACAGAAGGGGCATGATAAGTCTAAATTTCCACGATTCAAGCCTCCTTCGCAGCCAGTGCCACTTCAGGCTTTGCCGCTGCTGCAGATGCAGCAATTAGATAAAGGAAATGACAATTTGAATGTGGTGACCAGGGAAGAAGCACAGACTTCCACCCAGGTGATTTCAGTTTAGGCCTTAATCTAACTCTCATCTTTTATTGCTAGGTTTCAATTTCTGTTTAGCTAGTTACATATCCAATTTTATAGGAGAATTTAAGGTAAAGAACCGTTGGGCGCGCGTCCTTTTTGATTCTGATGCCACCCACTCGTTCATGGCTAGGGCTTTTGTAGAGCATCATCGTTTGACCCTCGATCAGATTGGCGATACGTTTCATGTTAAGTTTCCATCTGGCAACTCCGCGGTGTCGAACCAGGGTATCTAGAATTGTCCTATCCTCTTAGGTGATTTCTTAGCTTTACTGATCTAAAGGTGCTATACCTGGAAGAATTCGATGTTATTTTAGGCATGGACTTGTTGTTCAGATATGATGTTGTGATCCAATGCAAGGTAAAGCGTTTGGACTTCAAGATGGACAACGGTCAACCCATGAGCGTATATGGCTTTCCGTTCTAGGATTCCTTGATTATTTCTGCGGTATGTGTTCAGAAACTTTTAGATTCTGGTTGTTTTGCTTACCTTGTTTATATATTATAAATTGTTAATAGTTTGTCATGTATCAAGAATATTTCAGTGGTGCGAGAGCTCCTTCCGTTCGACGAACTCAAGTCTACGTTCGACGAATCTTCAACAGAGGCTCAGAACGACGAATCAAATGATGAGGTCGACGAACGTGAAGCTGAGCTCGACGAAATATCTTTAGTATTATATTTCTTATTCTCAGCTCGACTAAAATAGTATATACATGCTGTCAGATTTATTAAAGCAATATCTTTATTATTTCTATTTATATATATTGCTATATATATTGTTGACTTAACAATACAACTGTCAAAGCATTAATTGCTATAGCCATTGGCAGAAGCATTAAAGGCTATAGCCGTTGCAGCAAGTCAAACACGGCAAATTAAATATACAGAGACGAGAAGAACAATAGTAAGTAGCAAGCGGCGAAATCGAAAGCTACAGGGAAAGAGAAAAACAGAGGAGCAAAAAGAAGCATATTAAATACATTTATATCTTGCTTGTTGCTAACTCTTCTCTTGCAGATCATCTATATCTTGAGACACCAATCACCAATATTTGCTCAGGATCAAAACTGCAAGAAGTAGAGAAGAGGAGTATTTGCAATCAAGAGAAGGAGCTCCATCCACAAGCTGTCATCAAACTAAATCAGACAGTGGGAGCTTTCTTCAACATCATCATCAAGATCCAACTCAACTACCCATCAGGATCTTCAAGAGTCTTCTCAGCAAAGAGAAGAACACCTTCAACTTTTCTGTTTTCTTTTATTCCTTCCCATCTTGTAAAGGGTTAAAACTCCCTTCAAAAATTTACTCCCGGTGACAGACCACCTTAGCAAAAACCTGCTTCTTGGTTATAGCACCTGATCAAAAGCTCCCTTGGTTTTTAAGCACCTTATCAAAAGCTTATTGGTGATTTGGGCACCTGATCAAACCTCCATTGGTGTGTGGACACCTTATCAAAAACCCCTTGGTGTGAGGGCACCTTATCAACAACCTCTAGTAGATTCCTACCAGTGGGTAGAAGAGTAGATGTACCCAGGTTTTGGGGAACAACTATATATCTTGTGTCATCTGGATGTTTGCCATGTTTGCTTTGTTTTATGTTTTGTTGTGCTGTGTTTACTTATGCACTCTTAGTATTTGTTGTTATTACTCACTCAGCACACTCATATATTTATATATATCATTACTTTTAAAATAAACTTAAACAAGATCTTTTAAAATATATAAGAAATAAAACACTCCGTTCAATTGATATGCTTTGATACCAATTGAAAGGAGTGTTTTAGTTCTTATATTTTTTAAAAAGATCTTGTTTAAGTTTATTTTAAAAGTAATGATATATATAAATATATGAGTGTGCTGAGTGAGTAATAACAACAAATACTAAGAGTGCATAGGTAAACACAGCACAACAAAACATAAAACAAAGCAAACAAGGCAAACATCTAGATGACACAAGATATATAGTAGTTCCCCAAAACCTGGGTACATCTACTCTTCTACCCACTGGTAGGAATCCACCAGAGGAAGCTGATTATTCACACAGGCTAACACCTGAAATCACAAAGATCACTTAGTTCTTAAGATTTTTTTAAAAGGGTTTTTCTAAATGGCACTAGCAGATTTTTCTTTTTCAGATCCACCTATAGGTAATTTGGATAGCTTTTCTTTATGGCAAGTTAGAATTAAATTATATATGAATGCCAAAGATGAAAATATTTACAAGTCCATTTTGACAGGACTTCCATCTTCAACTTCTTCAACAGATAATCAAGAGAAGTTGATATATGCTGATGCAAAGGCCATGAAAATATTAGCTCAATCAATGTCAAATAACATTTATCAAAGAGTTAATGACTGCACTTCAACAAGAATCATCTGGAACTCCCTCTCAAGGATGGTAAATGAATCCACCTTTACTTCTTTCACTAACTATATGTTTGATGCAGAACCAGCATCTACTCTAAGTGAAGAAGAAGAAAACGAAGAAAAAGAAGAACAAAAGGCCAGAAATTTCTGTATGATGGCAATATATGGTACATATCACAAATCAGATGCTGAATCTGAACCAGAAAAGGTAACTGAGGTAACTTCTATTCCTAATTTTACCTCTGATACATTTAAATCTGTTTTCACATCTTCAGGTACAGATTTAATAAAATCTGAAAAATCACCAATTAGATCTTAAGTTAACACATACAGATTTTATAAATTCTGAAAATGAAATCAGAAAAGAGTTAACAAAAATAATTAATTTAACTCCTTTCAAAATTTCAGGAGAAAATTTTTTTTCCTTTAAAAATAAATTAATTAATGCTGATAAATTTGAACAAACTTGTAAAGAAAAGGAAAGTATTTATGTTCAACAAAATCAGAATAAATTTTCAAATTTATATTTTAATGAGATAAAAAGGCCAAAATATCTAATTTTAAGGCAATTTCTTTTATCTATTTTAAAATTTTTATAACTAAATAAGCAGTTATAAGATTCTTTTTGAATTTTCAATCTTAAAAACAAGTCAGATAGACTTCACATTCTTTCAGATTTTCTCCTAAAATCAAGTTGAGCATTCTACTCAAATTGCATAGATCAGAAATGATCAAAGCACTAAGTGTGAGTCTCTTCTGATTAAGGGGATTCTATAGAAAGAAGCTATCAGGCATAGTCTTTTTGATTTTAAAATTCTTAGAATCCAATAACAGCTAGCAATTTATCATTTAAAATCCTATTTAAATCAAAATCTAGGAAATCAGAATTACTTAAATGAATTTTATAAGAAGAAGATAATCTCTGACCCTTAAGCTTCAAAGACTTTTTATGCTTAGGTATCCTAAACCAAATAGGGGGAGATTGTTAGAACCTAGTCTTAATTTGGATTAGGATCCCAACTCAAATAGGGGGAGATTGTTGGAACCTTAGTTTTGATTTGAGTTAGGATCCACTTTTAATGTCTAAGTTGCTATCATAACGCATTGTATAACTTAGATCAAATCCCATTAAGAAAGAAGGCTGAAAAGAGACATAATTAATAGGCTGAAAAATAAGAGAAGAATAAAAATTACACATGTTCTCTGCGTTCGACGAACGGCTACCTGCGCTCGACGAACGGCGCTCTGCGCTCAACGAATGGTATTCATTCTGCGCTCGACGCTTTTGCTCAAGCTCAGCGCTCGACGCTTTTGCTCCAGCTTAGCGGTCGACGCTTTTGCTCAAGCTCAGCGGTAGACGCTTTCGCACAAGCTCAGCGGTCGACGAATTTATCCAGGCTCAGCGGTCGACGAAAAGTTGCGTTCGATGAACTCAAGTCTGCATTCGACGAACAGCTCAATACTTCAGCGGTCGATGAAATTATGCAGGCTCAGCAGTCGACGAATCCTTCCGTTCGACGAACCAAGTCTGCATTCGACGGATCTTCAACAGAGGCTCAGAACGACGAATCAAATGATGAGTTCGACGAACGTGAAGCTGAGCTCGACAAAATATCTTCAGTATTATATTTCTTATTCTCAGCTTGACTAAAATAGTATATACATGCTGTCATATTTATTAAAGTAATATCTTTATTATTTCTATTTTTATATATTGCTATATATATATTGTTGACTTAACAATACATCTGTCAAAGCATTAAATGCTATAGCCGTTGGCAGAAGTATTAAATGCTATAGCCGTTGCAGCAAGTCAAACACGACAAATTAAATATACAGAGCCGAGAAGAATAGCAGTAAGTAGCAAGATGCGAAATAGAAAGCCACGGGAAAAGAGAAAAACAGAGGAGCAAAAAGAAGCAGATCAAATACATTTATATCTTGCTTTTTTCTAACTCTTCTCTTGCAGATCATCTATATCCTGAGACACCAATCACCATTATTTGCTCAGGATCAAAACTACAAGAAGTAGAAAAGAATAGTATTTGCAATCAAGAGAAGGAGCTCCATCCACAAGCTGTCATCAAACTAAATCAGACAGGGGGAGCTTTCTTCAACATCATCATCAAGATCTAACTCAACTACCCATCAGGATCTTCAAGAGTCTTCTCAGCAAAGAGAAGAACACCTTCAACTTTTCTATTTTCTTTTATTCCTTCCCATCTTGTAAAGGGTTAAAACTCCCTTCAAAAGTTTACTCCCGGTGACAGGCCACCTTAGCAAAAACCTGCATCTTGGTTAGAGCACTTCATAAAAGCTCTCTTGGTTTTTAAGCACCTTATCAAAAGCTTATTGGTGATTTGGGCACCTGATCAAACCTCCATTGGTGTGTGGACACCTTATCAAAAACCACTTGTTGTGAGGGCACCTTATCAACAACCTCTAGTGGATTCCTACCAGTGGGTAGAAGAATAGATGTACCCAGGTTTTGGGGAACTACTATATATCTTGTGTCATCTGGAAGTTTGCCTTGTTTGCTTTGTTTTATGTTTTGTTGTGCTTTGTTTACTTATGCACTCTTAGTATTTGTTGTTATTACTCACTCAGCACACTCATATATTTATATATATCATTACTTTTAAAATAAACTTAAATAAGATCTTTTAAAATATATAAGAACTTAAACAGTCCTTTCAATTGGTATCATAGCATATCAATTGGACTTTCACATCTGGTGAGCAAAGATGGAATTTCCTTGGACCCGACAAAGATATCCGCTGTTTTGGATTGGAAAAGGCCTACAATGCCTAAGGAGATAAGGAGTTTCTTAGGGTTGGCAGGTTACTATAGAAAGTTTGTGTAAGGATTTTCGGTGCTGTCAGCACCTCTGACTAAGATTACCTAGAAGAACGAAGCCTTTGTTTGGAGCGATTCCTGTGAGAAGGTGTTCCAGGAATTAAAGAAGCATTTGTATAGTGCTCCTGTTTTGACTTTGCCGATCGAGGGAGTAGAGTATGCCATCTATGTGCACGCATCTCATGTTGGACTCAGGTGTGTTTTGATGCAAGAAGGAAAGGTAATTGCGTATGGGTCAAGACAACTGAAAGTTCATGAAAGGAATTACCCTACGCATGACTTAGTGTTTGCGGCAGTGATTTATGCCTTAAAGCTTTAGAGACATCTACTTTATGGAGTGTCATGCAAGATTTTTACTGATCACAAGAGTTTGAAGTATGTCTTTACCGACTTAAATCATGCCAGCGCAGAGGGTTGGAGTATGTTGTGGATTATGAGGTCGATATTCTCTATCATCCGGGTAAGGCTAATGTGGTGGCCGATGCCTTGAGTCGGAAGATAGTGCAAGTATTCAACCTTTTAGTGCAGTCTTTGGTGGAAGAGTTTTTATTGAAGGATATCTCAATTGTAAGTAGTACCGCACCTTCAAGCTTAGAAGCTGAAGAGCCTTCTTGGATTACCCTAACAAGATTGCATCAGAAGGATGGCCCAGATCTTCAGCATATCCGAGGAAGAGCTGAGAGAGGAGAATTGCCAAATTTTTCCTTAGATGAAGTCGGCACCATGAAGTATTGAGGTTGGTTTTGTATTCCTACGATTGGTGGTATCCGGGCAAGAATTTGCAGTGAATCTCATGGATCAAGAGTTTCCTAAAACCCAGGTTCCACAAAGATATATAAGGACCTAAAGCAGATTGTTTGATGGTCAGGTATGAAAAACGATATAGCTAAATATGTTTCTGAATGTTATACTTGCCAACATCTTAAGGCAGATCACAAGAGGCCTGGAGGTAAGTTGACCCCTTTAGATATTCCAAGCTGGAAGTGGGAGAGTATTTCGATGGATTTCATTTCCAGTATGCCGAGATCTCCCAGAGGGCATGATTCTGTGTGGGTCATAATTGACAGATTGACAATGTGTGCTCACTTTGTGCCTTTTAAGATTGGTTATTCTATAGAAAAAATAACAGAGCTTTATTGGGATTTGGAATTCAGATTGCATGGTGTACCAGTGAGTATTATGTCAGATCGGGATTATAGGTATATGTCTCATTTCTAGCGGAGCTTGCATAGAGCTTTGGGCACTGACCTTAGGTATTCTACTGCCCCCCTTTTAGGCTTGCATATAATAATAGTTATCAAGAGAGTTTATAGATGCCCCCCTTTCAGGCTTTGTATGGGAGGCGTTGTCAAACTCCCTTGTTTTGGGCCGAGATTGGTGAGAGGTTGTTGTTAGGTTCGGAAGCTTTGGAAGAAATGAGTGTTGTCGTGATGTATATCCGCGAGAAACATCGCTTAGCTCAGGAGCGCTTTGAGAAGTATGCTAATCGGAGAAGGGTTGAACTGGAGTTCGTAGTTGGGGACATGGTGTTCTTGAAAGTTTCTCCGATGTAAGGTGTTAAGAGATTTGGAAGGAACCACAAGTTGGATCCCCGGTATGTGGGACCTTTCCAGGTTGTTCAGCGCATCGGAGTGTCAGCTTATAGGGTGGTTTTGCTTGCTTATTTCCCATGTGTTCATGATGTGTTTCATGTGAGCCAGTTGAGAAAGTGCGTACTTAGTGATCGTCATGTCCTTGACTCGGTGCCCCAGTTAAAAACCTAATCTTTCCAATGTCGAAGAGCCTATCCGCATTTTGGAGACTCAGAATCGAGTGTTGCGAAAGAAGACGATTCCTATGGTCAAATTCCTTTGGAGAAACCAAGACGTCGAGAGCACGACTTGGGAACTGGGATCTGTTATGAGGGAATCTCATCCTCAACTTTTCTCTTAGTTCTCCTTGGTGAGTGTTTTTATCCGTTAACCTTTGGTTACTTGCTTCTATCTTCTGTATTTGAGTTATTTGTCAAAGTTTTAGGACGAAACTTCTTTTTAGGAGGAGTGGCTGTAACGCCCCGAAATTTTTGGCAATTATTTTTTAAACCTATCGATGACGTCATAATGACATAAGGGCATTGCGTTAGTGCGGAGTTAGAGGTGCGTCGTCGTTTGCACTTTTTCGCGTCCATCCGGTCAAGTCGACCAAATTTTGAAACGTGCCGGAATTGGAAAATTTTACCTTAAAAAATTAAATTAATTAATTTTAGAAAAGCCCGTCAAAGTTTCGTGGCGATCCGAGTGTTATTGGAGCCTCTGTGAATTTTCAAAGATTTGCAGAATTATTATTCGTCGTAAACTTTGGAAATTTATATCTCGAGAACGACACGTCAGATTTTGGTATTGACTTCGCCGTTGGATTTGTAGCATCGGCGTTCGTCTTCGGTGAAATTTTCGTTGGAATCGGCGTGTGTTTAGTTTTCGTAATATTATAATATTTATATTAGTATAATTACTATTATTATTATATTTACTGCAATACTATTCGCTGAAAGGATTTGTGGAATGGGTTCAGCTTTCATGGAATTGATGTATCGCTATTCGTTGAAAGCTATCGGTGAATTGGTTTTTATTACTAGGATTATTATTAGTATTATTATTATTATTACTAATAATATTTTTTATATCTATATATATAACAGTATCTCTTCTTCCACTCCGTGAGACCGAAAATAATTCTTTCCCCCGGTCTGTTGCGAACCAGATAGGGACGCGTCCTTCCATTAAGCTTTCGATCGCCGCAACCGGAGCTCTGGTGCACGAAATCTTCGTCGGAGCATAGATCTGGAAAGCTCTCGCCGCGCTCTTCACATGCGATGTAAGTATTTTCCGTTTCGTGATCGTTTTAGCGTTAGGGTTTTCGGCCCTAAATGCCGTTTTGGACGAATCTTCGTAGGTTTTGCCTTGCCGCCCCTTCGCTTGGATCAATCTGCGGCGTGGAGTGTTTCGGAGGTCGAATCTTGGTAAAAGAATCGAGGCAAGTGGTGGTTTGCCTTCCTTCCCTCTTGCCATGTTTTTCTCCAAGTTCCTTCTCCCTTCTTTTCTCCTTTAATTTAGTCATAAGCGTTGTTGATTTTATTCTGCTACAATTTTCGTTCCTGAATTGCATTTCGTCGAGTGAAATTGTGAGGGCAAGTCAAGTTTGTCGTTAAGTGTTGTTTGTCGAGTGGACTCGTCATATTCGCCTAGTTCGTCGAGTAGTTAGGTGAGATCAGTAAAGTTCGTCGAGTATAGAGTTCGTCGAGTATAGAGTTCGGAGTATAGAGTTCGGAGTATAGAGTTCGTCGAGTATAAAATTTGTCGAGTATAGAGTTCGTCGAGTATAAAGTTTGTCGAGTGTAGAGTTCGTCGAGTATAAAATTCATCGAGTCAAGTTCGTCGTTAAGTGTTGTTCGTCGAGTGGATTAAATGATTTCGACGAGAGATTTTAATGGGATTCGTCGAGTGGTTTAGTCAATTCGCCGAGTATGTTTGCTTTTACTTAGAGAGTTTCTGGACCTTTTTCCTCCCTTGATTAGTCTTGGGTATTCCTCTGGTTATCGTAATATTGGTGTATTACCATTTTGGGCGGTGGGTTGGCAGTGGATAAAAGACCACCACCTCCGTGCCTATTTGTGAATCACGATTCTTGGTGGTTATTTTATGGACTATTGGGTTATGTTGGACAATGCGGGCACCACCACGGTGCCTTTTGAGATGATTGGATTGAGGTTTGTGATGGACAAAGTGGCCACCAGCTCAGTACCGCCTTTTCTCTTACTAGGGTTAATGATTCGCGTGTTCGAGCTGATCAGTCTCTTCAATTGCTTATAAATTTATATGCATAATATTGGTAAAGCATAAAACTTCATTGCTCTTAGTGCAAGTTTTAGATATCTAACCCTATGTGGTTTCCTTCTTACCTTTTGGTATTATGATTGGGATGCTGAGATTTATTTCTCTTTTAGTTAACATGTTTTGGGTTGGTAACCCTCTTAACTCGTTGATGATTGATCTTGGTCTTTTCTGCCACTTGTATATTCTTGCTGAGGCATTCTTTTCTTTTGAATGCCTCAGGCTCGGAGCAGTAGCGGTTTGAGCAGCTGGAGTTGGTGAGTTGATATTTTGGTTTCTCTTTGTTCAGACATACATGTTGCTATTGTGGGTTTGTGTCAGGATGCTGATGCCCACAATGTTTTGTGGTAGTTTTTAGGCTATTTGCTGACTGCTATGCTATTTTTCCTGCTGTTTTGTTTTACCTACTTGCTCTCTGGGAAAAGCTTTATGTTAGGATGCATGTTAGTTATTTTCAAGCATAGAAAAAGCAACGTTCTCATCTCATACTCATAACATCTTTTTAGTCAAATAACACCCTATTTTAAAGAATTATAAAAGTTGCTTGTACTTATACTAAATCTAGAATGGGCATATCGTTCAGCTTGTTGTTGAGTCTTCATACTTATATAGGTTGATGAATGATCAAAACCAAACATTTTTTCGATGTGCACATATATATTTTTACTCGTGGACTAGTTGATCCACCGAACCGAGGGACATGGTTACCAAAACAATAACCTAAATTATGTTTTCATCGCATCAATATATGATTTCCATGAAAGGTAACAGATGAAGGTTCTTGCCTGAGCATCTGCAGTAGTCCCCTGTACAGCGTGGCATCACGACGTGTATTTTCTCATGCTTTAATAATTTATTAAAGGTTGAGAAAATGTGGGTTATGACACTATGGGTCATACCCCTTCAGGTGGTTCCACCAAGTTCCAAACTTAGTTTGCATACATGGAGTCCATTTCAGATTTCATGGCCTCAAGCAACTTCTCAGAGTCCGGTCCACTCATAGCCTCTCGGTAGGTTGCAGGCTCATCATCATGATCCATAAGCAACACATTACCTATTTGAGACACGAGAAATCCATATCTCTCGGGCTCAAAACTTATTCTACCAGATTTACGTAGGACTTGTGTTTCTTGAGCAGGATCTCTAGCTATAACTACTTGTAGTCCTTGCTCAGCTTCCAATTCAGGTTCATTTTCAGTTTGTGTTTCTTGAACTTCTTCAAGTTCTACCTTTGCAGTCTTTCTGGATAAGAACTCTTTCTCCAAAATTATGTCAGTCCTTGCGACAAACACTTTGCCATCAAATGGTAGGTAGAAGTAGAATCATTTGGTCTCCCTAGGATACCCCACAAGATAACATTCATCCAATTTTGGTTCCAGCATGTCAGGCATTTGACATCTTACATATGCCTCACAGCCCCAAATCTTAATAAAAGACATACTAGGATGCTTTTAAGTCCATATCCCATATAGTGTCTTTAGAACCATATTTGTTTGAGCGCGATTTAAAGTGAAAGCAGCAGTCTGTAGAGCAAATCCCCAAAAGGAAACAGGCAGATCTGCATGACTCATCATCAATCGCACCATGTCTAACAAGGTACGATTCCTCCTCTCAGAAACACCATTATGTTGCGGCGCTCTAGGTGGAGTGAGTTGTGATATAATGGCACACTCTTTCAGATGATCACGAAACTCATGACTTAGGTATTCGCCACCTCGATCAGATCGGAGTGCCTTAATCCTTTTTCCCAGTTGGTTCTCTACTTCATTTTGAAACTCTATGAACTTTTCAAAGGTTTCGGATTTACACTTCATAAGATATACATATTCGTATCTACTGAGATCATCAGTAAATGTAACGAAGTAGTAGTACCCAACTCTATCCATAGTGTTGGATCTGTAGGCGCCCTTAGAGGGGGGGGGGGGGTAAATAAGTGTTTAAATTTTTTTATTATATTTTGAATGACTTGAAACGCTATGAGACTAAAATAGTTAAAAACAATCAAACAAGTGAAATAAAATAAAGACATGATTTTATTAACTTGAAATTTAAGATTACAAAACTTGATTTCTTATGACGCTAGAAATCGAAGACAAAAAGTAAAATGTCGTTTTGTTTTCTATCCTGACTCGTATCCCCACGAACCGGTGGCTTTAGCCTATTGTTGGGTATTGTAGCCACAATAACCTTGATTTGAGGAAGTGTCCCTTGAACTAAAGATGAATTGATTATGTATTTGATGTAATTTCTTACTTATGTATTTGCAGGACTCTAATTGCTAAGTACAAACCAATGTCAGGTTTTAATGAGTCATAAACACATGCCAATGCAATGTAATCCCTCCTTGTGTAGACCAAGGTGTTGACTCATGTGAAATCTATCTCTTGGGATGTACTTTATATTCAAACACTTGGGAGAAGTCAAGGTGAAGTAGGTGCTAAAATCACAAGTGGAATAAAATTAGCCAAAGTCTTTTTCGTCGAGTGGTCTCGAAGAATCCAAGTTAATTCATCGAGACAACTCGTGAAAGATTGGCTATTCGTCATTTGTACTCGAGAAGTATCAGAAAATTCTTTTAAGTAATTTTTGTCGAGTGAAAGTTAGTTCACACGCGAATACTCGACGAACTCGTCGACTGGTCCGTCGAGTTCTCATGAACACTCGACGAATTCGTCGAGTGATCTCGTGAAATCCTCAAGTGAAATTAGTTTATCTTTTTCCCGTCTCAGCCATTATTCCAAGTCTTTTTCGTCGAGTAAATCTTCAATTCATCGAGTAATTATGTATTCGACGAGTACACTCGACGAACCCAAACAGAGCGCGTAGACGCGTTTTTCCTTTTAGGGTTTTGCGGCCATGTACAGTACAGGTGGACCATTCTTCTTAAATAAAGTTTATAGTCATTTTAAGGAAGTCTATAAATACTTAAATGATGTTTTCTCTAAACCCTAATCACGCATTTTTAAAAGATATACTCTGTAATTTCCATCGTCATCTCTCTCGTTCTCGTAAAAGATGACCTCTAGCCGCCGACAAGTTCTGTGCTTGATTCTTTAGCAAGTCTCGATTCACCAAGATCCTAGTGCATAGATTGATTCATGTTTCCTCTAGATCTTGTTGGATCGATAAGTTTTCATATCAAAGTTTTCAAGACAAAGGATTTCTTCTCTCTCTTTCAAGTTCAGGATTTTAACTATTTCAAGGAAGAAGAAGACCTATTATTTCAGATCTGAAGAAGTAGAATCTCTTTGAGATTCTTAGGGTTTGGATTTTCAATCCAAAGTTCTTGTAATATCTTTTACACTTTATTGTAGGAAGGTTTATCTTCCGAGTCTTTGTAGATCCAATTTTAGAGGATCGAGTTTGTAGGAGAGTTTTGTTCTCCGAGTTTGTAGGAGAATGTGTTCTCTGAGTTTGTAGGAGTTTTACTCAGAGTTGTAAGATTATTCTTAATCTGAGATTAATGAAGTAGCCTAGTCTAGCCGGGCGTGCTAGACAGGTGAGGTGGGAAAGTGGACGTACCCATTATGGGGAAGCACTATAAATCCTTGTGTTTATGTGTGCTATGTTTTCGGTGCGCTTTTATTTATAAATTTTATTTCCGCTTAAAAAGCCATAAAACTCACCTATTCACCCACTCTAGGTGATTTAGGTTGCAACTAAATACTTTCCATTGGTATCAGAGGGAGGTTGTACGTTAAGAGGTTAACACCTTGAACAAACTCCTCCATCTAGTTGTTCAAAGACACTATGTATGGAATGGATAGAAACAAGGATTCTTCCAAGAAGCTGCTAGTCTGCACAAAGGAGAACTTCCCCGTATGGAAGGAAAGAATTATGTTCTACATGGAAGCCGCCGACCCAAGGATTTTTTCAGATAGTTGAAGAATGTCCTCATGTTCCAATGATGACATCTAACCTCAACCATGTTGTTCAAGTTCCCAAGAAGATGCTTGATTTGACAAAGGATGAGATTGCACTTGTCGCCTTGGACAAGAAGGCGAAAAATATAATTGCCAGTACTGTGGATGATTCTATGTTGCAGAATCTCTTCCATTGTAAATATTCTAAAGAGATGTGGGATTCTCTTATCATCTTAATGGAAGGTATGAAAGAAGTAAGGGATGAACGAAGATCTCTACTTAATCAAGAATATGAAGCATTCAAGTAGGATCCAAGGGACCCTATTTCTGACACGTACGAGAAGTTCTTCAAGATCGTCAACGGTCTTAGGAACTATGATCGAGAATTCACCATTGGTGAACTGAATAACAAGTTCTTGAGATCCCTGACGAAAGAATGGGATACCAAGGCCATTGCCATCAGAGAATTCGGGAAGCTGGCTACTATGGAGCCACAAATTCTTTTTGGGAAGCTGGCTACTATGGAGCCACAAATTCTTTTTGGGAAGCCTCTCTCCCATTAGTTGAAACTCAGCATCCGAAAAGCTGAGGAAGAAGGCAACAGGACTTCTGGAAAGGAGAAGTCCGTAGCTATGAAGGCCGAAGGGTCAAAGAAAGGCAAGGTCATGGTACCGGTAAGGACACAGTCATCAGGGGAAGATGACGAGTCTGTGGCTTGCTCCTCAAGCTCAGACATGTCCGACGGAGAGTTCTCCCTACTCTCCAAGCAATTCAAGAGATTTCTGAACAAGAGAAAGCAGAGGAGAGGTCAATCTTCCTAATCAGATCACAGAAGATCGAGACGTGATGGTGAACATCACAAGAAGAGTTACAACAACGATAGGTATAAATCTAAAACGAACAAATATTCTTTGACTGATATCATGTGTTATTATTGTAACAAGCCAAGGCATGTAAATTTGGAATGCTCGTACAAGAAGAAGGATAGCTTGAGAAAAGAAGATAAGAAATCCTTCAAAAGTAAGAAGAAGTAGGAAAAGAGATTTTTGGCTAAAAAGTGGAAAACTCTGAGCGACAACAACTCCAAAGAGTCATGCTCAGACGAAGAAGCCTACTTTGCTCTAATGGCTCATACGGATGAGGAAAACTACGACACCCCATATGAGGGGAAGAAAAATTCTCATACTCCCCTTTCTGAATGTGAGACGGATTCCATTGCGGATGAAGGCTACTCCTCGGAGGAAGACTCTGCTATATTACTTCAGTACAAAGCCTTATTGAAGGGATTTGACAAGTGCCAAAAGATAGTCAACTCTCAGATAAAGTAGATTTATTCTCTCAATATCGTGGAATCGGATCTGAGAGAAGAAATTGAAAAATTACTCCCCTTTAGAGATGAAGTCCAAGTCATGAAGGACGATCTCCTAATCTCGGTTGAACTAATAAAGCAAAAGGAGAAATCCATAACCGGGTTGGAAGGAAAGCTAGCGATAGAGAGAAAGTTAGCGGAAAACTTCTCTAACCAAAGACCATTCTTCCTCTCATTGATGGCTTTTCTGCTCCTGCGAAGGGTAGTGGTATCAGTCATCAGACAAAGAAAGGTAAGGCGGCTAAGAAAAGAGTCGCTAAGGGCAAGGGCAAGGCTGATAAGAGTCAACCTTCCTTCAAGAAGGTGGTGATTCCTACAGACACATATGACTTAGAAACATCATATGGACACCTCACGAGACCAACTCACGTTGAGTCAAGTAAGGGCAACCAAGGATGGAGCCATCCCCGAATCTTCGGAATGACCGCTTTCAAAGAACCTTATGAAGAGATAGTCCTCAAGTACTATGGTTCATTCGTGCATGGACTGTCTGCAAAGAAAGCACCAAAGGTTAAAACTGTTGCGACAAAGCCACTTGAGAAGGAGCCCTGTGTTTGTTGCAATCACGAGTCGTCTACCTCCAAGTCAGTGGCCCCTGCTACACCCCCATTCAAAAAGTCAAGCAGGTGGGCAATAGAAGGTACAATAGGTTTGATTGTTGGTGTTGTGGCAAAGTTGGTCATTTTGCCATGGATTGCTGTTTTAATCCAAGGAATACTAGAATTCCAATTGTTAACAATGCAAGGTTGACCACTCGCAATGCTAACAATCCAAGTGGAAGTCATCTAACAAATTGCCAACAACCCAAATCCTTTTGGGTTCTTAAGGGCAATTGATTAATGATTGCAGGTATATCCAAAGGCCAACAACACGCCAATATGGTATTTGGATAGTGGTTGCTCTCGGCACATGAACAGGACAAGAAGCCTATTGTAGAACTTCACCCCAGTCAAGGATGGTACAAAGGTTATCTTTGGTGGATCTAATCGGGGGATCACAAAAGGCTACGGTATGATTACCAATGGTATAGTCTCTTTCACAGATGTAGCTTATGTTAAAGGATTACAACATAATTTCATTAACATACGTCAACATTGTGACAAAGGCTATATGGTTGAGTTGTACAAGGGTAAGTACTTGATAAAGTATTCTGATACATCAGAAACAATTTTAACAGGCACTAGGAGTAGGAATATTTTCTGCTTAAATTTTCTCTGTTTAGATTCCTCTACACCAGTATGTTTTTTGGTAAAAGATAGTGCGTCTCTTTGTGATCAATGACGCAAGAGATTAGCACATATGAATTTCAATACAATAAAAATGCTATTTTCTCACAGCTTAGTACGTGACGCACCTGACGTTAAGTGCATTAAAAGAGACCTTGTCATGCATGCCAAATGGGCAAGCAGACTCGAGCTAACTTTAACAGTATAATTGGCAAAGATTCTACCAGATGCTTATATCTGCTCCATATGGATCCTTTTGGTCCCATGCCAGTTAGGAGTTTAGGAGGTAAGGCTTATACCTTGGTGATTGTTGATGACTACTCACGTTTTGCTTGGGTATTCTTTCTAAAACACAAGTCAGGTACTTTTGAATCTTACACTAACTTTGTCGGCAAATACAGAATGATTTAAACTGCTCTGTAGTCAAAATCAGGAGTGACCACGGAACAAAATTCAATTATGGAGCTATGACAGAATTCTGTGAAAGCCTGGGTATCTTTCATGAGTTTTCCTCTCCTCGTACTCCACAACAAAATGGATTTGCCGAGAGAAAGAATAGAACACTCATAGAGGCAAGCAGGACAATGTTGAATGATTCTTCTCTTCAAGAATATTTCTGGGCAGAAGCCGTCAACACTGCTTGTCATGTGCAAAACAGAGCACTGATCAATAAGAACCATCATAAGACACTTATGAACTTGTAAAAGGCAAGAAACCATTTATATCCTATTTTAAAATCTTTAACAATAAATGCTTCATGCTTAACAACGGGAAGTATTACAAAACTAAGTTTAGTGAAAAATGTTTTGAAGGTATTTTTGTAGGCTATAGTAGCCATAGTAAGCCATATATGATTTTTCAACAAGAAAACACTGGTCGTAGAAGAATCAATAAATGTTGTTTTTGATGAGATGAGTATGCTTCACAGTAGCTCTTCCAGTATTTTTGTTGAAGATGCAGGTCCCAGTTTGAAGCTGAAAGAACTGAACTTAAAAGAAGTCATCAAGGAGGATGCTCTAGGGATAGTTTCAATAAGTGATCCAATCACTCTTGAAGAGGAAGAACTTCAAGAAGTTGAAGAGGTACCACAAGCAGAAGAACCTGTGATCAGGGATGATGCATGAAGTTTGGTGATTAGACATCAGAGAGATCACCCAGCAAATCAAATAATCAGAGAAACCAGAGCTGGCATAAGGACAAGGAGAGGTACAACTAACCAGGTTTTGCATTTGAGTTTTCTCTCACAGGTTGAACCAAAGAAATTTGATGAAGCCAAAGAGGACGCTTCATGGATTATTGCAATGTAAGAGGGGCTTAATCAGTTCAAAATATGTAAAGTCTGGAAGCTAGTGCCAAGGCCCAAAGGTCAAAATGTTATTAGAACGAAATGGGTTTACAGAAATAAGCTGGA
The DNA here is from genome assembly GCA_033032865.1 of Dactylorhiza incarnata. Classification (NCBI taxonomy): domain Eukaryota; kingdom Viridiplantae; phylum Streptophyta; class Magnoliopsida; order Asparagales; family Orchidaceae; genus Dactylorhiza; species Dactylorhiza incarnata. The sequence goes on along the minus strand of JAWHQI010000205.1, from coordinate 909,484 downwards.
TGAAGACGGCGCAATCATCAAGAACAAGGCTAGACTTGTTGCCCAAGGTTATCAACAAGAAGAAGGGATCGACTTCGATCAAACCTATGCCTCTGTGGCAAGACTCAAAGCGATCAGGTTGTTTCTAGCGTATGCTACTCACAAAGGATTCAAGGTATATCAAATGGACGTGAAGCCAGCCTTCCTCAATGGTAATTTGAAGGAAGAAGTATACGTAGAACAATCCCCAGGTTTTGTTGATTCCTCTCTCCCTGACTATGTTTGCTTTTTTTGTAAAGAGTTATATAGTCTAAAACAAGCACCGCGAGCTTGGTATGAGACCCTCTCTAGCTTTCTTCGTGAGAACAAATTCACAAGAGGAAAGATAGATAAGGCTTTATTTCTTAGGAAAGTAAAAGGCAAGATTTTGCTAGTGCAAATCTATATCGACGACATTATTTTTGGCTCAACGGATGATAACCTTTGCAAAAAGTTCTCTAACTTAATGCAAGGGAAATTTGAAATGAGTAGTATGAGTGAGCTGAAGTATTTCTTAGGACATCATGTGAAACAATCTGAAGATGGAATGTTCATCTCTCAGACAAAGTTCACCAAAGAGTTAATTAAGAAATTTGGAATGGAGAACGCAACTTCAATGAGGACTCCAATGGGTTGAAATTTGAATCTAGACAAGGATGAGAAATGGAAACCTTTTGATGAAACCAAGTACAGAAACATAATTGGATCCTTGCTCTACCTTACTGCCAGTAGACCTGACATAAAGTTTTCAATATATGTTTGTGCTAGATTTCAGGTGAACTCTAAGGAATCTCACTATACTGCTGCAAAGAGGATTTTGAGATATCTTAAAGGCACACCAAATCTTTGCTTATGGTACCCAAGAAGTAATGACTTTGAACTAACGAGATTTTCAGATACTGATTTTGCAGGTAGCAGGGATGACAGGAAAAGCACTTCCGGGACATGCCAATTTCTTGGAAGGAAACTTGTCTCATGGAGTAGCAAGAAACAGAATTGTGTGGCAATCTCAACCACTGAATCGGAGTATATCTCCGCATGCATTTGTTGTGCACAAATCCTATGGATCTGGAATCAACTTGAAGATTACAACTTAAAGCTGAAGGAGATTCCAATGTTTTGTGATTCGTCAAGTGCAATTGTTATTGACAACACTCCAGTCTCTCAAAGCCGGACAAAGCACATAGAGATTCCCTATCATTTCATCTGGGAGCATGTGGAGAACAAGGACATCAACCTCTGTTATGTCCCGACGGATAGGAAGGTAGTTGATATTTTCACGAAGCCGCTTGATGAAACCAAGTTCAACTTTTTCAAGTTAGAACTTGGCATGCTGAACAAGGAATTTTGAAGAAAAGGCAAAGGACTCAAGCTCAAAATCAGAAAATCGGATTCATCAAGATATCAAGGAAATTACACGAGTCATTTTGACGAATTCGTCGAGTCTACCAGAATAATTTCGACGAAAAATCATATGCGTCGAGTACTATCGACAAATTAACTTGAATTCTTCGAAAAGTCATATTCGTCGAGTACTATCGACAAATTGCGGGATTTCCTCGTGTTATTTCGATGAATCGTCTACTCTATTTCATCGAATGCATTATTTCTAGACTCTCTTAATTTCAATTTCTTTTATTATTGGAACCGACGAATCGCATCATTTCCCAGGTACGCGCCTCTATTTCATTTTTAAACATTAATATATATATATATATAAGATTTTCAGATTTCTCGAGTCACATTCTCCATTTCGCTGAATCCCTATTCCATCTATTCATCTTCCTCGCCAAGACACTTCGACGATTCTCCTTCTCCTTCAATTTTATCCATCGATTTCATTCGAGAATGTCGTGTAGGAGTGCTGGTCTGCTTCTGGTGGGAAGAGAGCTCGTCAGAACTGGATTTGCGGATGTCTCCGATGAATTCAAGAATATCATTCTGTGTTTGGAAGAGGCGGGATTGTCTTTCGTTCTTGAACATCCATGCCGAGTTCTTGATAGAGACGTCATCGATTTCTTCAAGAATGCTAAAGTTTGCCAAAATGGAGAAGTCATCAAATCAGTTGTCAGAGAAAAGGTTATCAATAGGAAAGCATCAAGGTTGATGAGATTTCTCATGTTTCCAACCGTTACAGAAGAAGATTGCTTATTTGAAGAGGATCACAATCGAGCCTTATTGTTCCGTGGTTTGCCTAGAGGGACAACTTCAGTCAGAAGGAAAAATATGAATGGTGAAGAGAAGCTTTTATCAGACATTCTGGGAAAAGTATTCTTATGTAAGGTAGGCTCTCATGACTACCTATCAAATAATATGTTTAAATTGGTAGCGGGTGTGATCTGCAGAAAAAGAGTGAACTGGGGATTTATTCTTTTTGAGAAAATAAAAGCAAGTTTGATGGTCCCAAACTTTGGTAGGATTATCAGCCTCTATCTAAATCAGATGGATGGAGACTTGTTTAACATGGGGTCAGGAATTCTCATTCATCATCTAAAGAAGATAGACTCCTCTATTCTCTGAAGATGGGACAAAAAGATAGTAAGACCAGGTTTGCATAGAGTTGTTGAGGATGAAGAAGAAGAAGAGGAAAGATATGAGCCATCTCCTTCCAGAGTTGATCCAGATCCATTGATTCCACCAGTCCAGGAGGAGAGCTCCCAAGCTCTTATTGCTGCACCAGTTGAGGGGGAGAGCTCCCAATTACCTGTGCTACCATCTGCCCAGGGGGAGTTCTTCATGGCTAATCTAGCTCAGAGAACCTCCAGAAGGCAGAAAGAGCTTGATACTTTTGTTCTAAATATTAAAAGAAGATTCAATCTAGCTTCTGCAAAGGAGTCGGAAAGGATTTCTATTGATATTTCTGAGGATGAGGAAGCTCCAAATGCAGATACTGCTGCTGCTGAGAAAGATGGTGCTGATGTTGAGAATGATCAAGGTAGTAATCATGGCAAGGATGATGTCAGTGAAGGCAAGGATGGTGACAAAGCTGATGATGATGGTAGTGATAGGCCTGATTCAGAGGCTGTGTAGGCAAGTATTCTTGTTGGGAAAGAAGGTACTCACCTTTCTGGTGAAGAAGAAATGCCAGTAGAAAAGGAATCCACATCTGGTGGAGGTCCTAGGTTTGATGGTCTTCCTCTAGATCATGAGCAGACTCCTCCATTATCTGAGGGGGATCCTGAGAAATTGCACAGTCCTTTTTCTATCACAGAAGTTCTATCTGTAAAGGAAGAAGGAGAGGATGTGCATTTTGCACCTCCTGCTCAGGTAATAGCGTCATCTGCAAGGGGAGCTCAATCTATAAAGCTGATGTTTAGTAATGAAAGTCTTGGAACCCCTCCAGTTCAAGTTTCCTCTGCTCTAGTTGCATCTACTTTAAATTCAGAATTGCTCCAGTCCATAGAGGCTATGCTTAAAAGTCAAGCTGAGTATTTTGAATTTTCTTTGAAGCAAGTTTTTGATAAAGTTAAAGAGGTTGAGTATGATTTGAATAAAGAATTAATAGAATTAAAGTACACTATTTCTTCAATCAAAGATGATCTAGATATGTACTTCACAAATGGTGTTAAAGCAGTGAGCTACACCAATGATGGTCTTAAGAATGTTCATGTCAATTCAAAGGCTCTGCTCGCAGGTCAAACCTCCATCTATCAGCAAGGAAAAAGTATAAGAAATGAAATTTCTGAGGATTTGTAAAACTTCAAGGAAGAGGTCATCCAAACCCTAATTGAAGAAGTCAAAAAGGGGGAGGATAAAATGATATGTCAAATTCATGACCTGAATAAAGAAGTTGAAAATAAGTTTTATGAAGCCACTACTTTCAATCATCAAAGCTTTCAATGGCTCTATGACAATTTGATTGGCATACCTCAAAACCAAGTATTTCCAGAACAACAAGGTTATGAAGATATTGCTCCTATTCCTCCTATTCAGTATAATCAGGTGTGGTCAGACCCTGAGGATTTTCCTGAAAGCTTTCCAGAAGATTTTCATGAAGACCTTCCTGAATCTTCTGAGCCTCCTGTCAAGAGAAGGAAATTTCAAGAAGAACCCTTTGCTAGAAGGTCAGATACCTCTGCTAGAAGAAGCTCAGGAATAGAGTTGAGAGAGCCTATAGATGAAAGAAGAGAATTTGCTGAAGTCTGGAGTCCTATTTCAAGTCTATCATCTTGGATACTTACAGGCTGATAAACATATCAAATGAAGAACCCCAGAACTATTACAACCAAGAAGAAAACAACAAATTTATAGCATCTCAGTTGAAGAGGAAATTTCATTTCAGAGATTATGGCTATAACAATCCAGAGGCTCCTCCACCTCCTGCCAGATATTATCCCAAGCCCAAGGCCTACTTTGACAGGAAAATGAAGAAGAGCAGGCAGGGGAAGGCTAAGATTCCTTAAATATGGATTGTGACTTGTTTGAAATTTGAAAAACATATATATATATATATATTGAAGTTTTGTTATTTCAGTTTATATGGTTTACTTTTTTATGTCTTGATGTGCTTACATCTATAATTTTTATCTTTGCAATTCACCTTAGTAGACAGGGTTCTGACTTCTTCAAATAGGGGGAGATTGTTGGGTATTGTAGCCACAATAACCTTGATTTGAAGAAGCCTCCCTTAAACTATGATGAAATGATTATGTATTTGATGTAGTTTCTTAGTTGTGTGTTTGAAGGAATTTAATTACTAAGTACAAACCAATGTCAGGTTTCTATGAGTAATAAACACAGGCCTATGCAATCTAATCCCTCATTATGTAGACCAAGGGGTTGACTCATGTGAAATATCTCTATTGAGATGTACTTCATATTCAAACACTTGGGAGAAGTCAAGGTGAAGCAGGTGATGAAATCAGAAGTGGAAGAAAATTAGCCTAAGTCTTTTTTGTCGAGTGGTATCGAAGAATCCAAGTCATTTCGTCGTGACAACTCGTGAAAGACTGGCTATTCATCGTTTGTACTCGAGTAGTAACAGAAAATTCTTTTAATTAATTTTCGTCGAGTGAAAGTTAGTTCACACTAGAACACTCGACGAACTCGTCGACTGGTCCCGTCAATTTCTCGTGAACACTCGACGAATTCGTCGAGTGATCTCGTGAAATCCTCAAGTGAACTTAGTTTATCTTTTCCCATCTCAGCCCTTTATTCCAAGTCTTTTTCCTTGAGTAAATCTTCAATTCATCAAGTAATTCTATATTCGACGAGTCCACTCGACGAACCTAGACAGAGCGTGTTTTCTTCAATTTAGATGCATTATTCCTTTTAGTGTTTTGCGGCCATGTACAGTACACATGGACCTTTCTCCTTAAGTAAAGTTTATAGTCATTTGAAGGAAGTCTATAAATACTTAAAGGATGTTTTCTCAAAACCCTAATCGTGCATTTTTGAAAGATATACTCTATAATTTACGTCGGCATCTCTCTCATTCTCGTAAAAGATGAACTTTAGCCGCCGACAAGTTCTGTGCTCGATTCTTCTGCAAGTCTCGATTCACGAAGATCCTAGTGCATAGATTGATTCAAGTTTTTTCTAGATCTTGTTGGATCGATAAGTTTTCAGATCAAAGTTTTCAAGACAAAGGATTTCTTCTCTCTCTTTCAATTTCAGGATTTCATCTATTTCAAGGAAGAAGATGACCTTTTATTTCAGATCGGAAGAAGTTGAATCTCTTTGAGATTCTTAGGGTTTGGATTTTCAATCCAATGTTCTTGTAATATCTTTTACACTTTATTGTAGGAAGGTTTATCTTCCGAGTCTTTGTAGATCCTATTTTAGAGGATCGAGTTTATAGGAGAGTTGTGTTCTCAGTGTTTATAGGAGAATGTGTTCTCCGAGTTTGTAGGAGTTTTACTCCGATTTGTAAGATTATTCTTACAGTGAAGCAGCCTAGTCTAGCTGGGCGTACAAGATAGGTGAGCCGGGAAAGTAGACGTACCCATTCTGGGGAACCACTATAAATCCTTGTGTTTGTGTGTGCTTTGTTTTGTGTGCGCTTTTATTTATAGATTTTATTTCCGCTTAAAAAGCCATAGAACTCACTTATTCACCCCCTCTAGGTGATTTAGGTTGCAACTAAATACTTTCATCTATCCTCACCTGATACAGCCTCAAGCCGCTCTAGCCAATCCTCCCCCGGATATGGCCTTGAGCACCCCTACATCTACACCCTAGACCTAGTCTCCAACACGAGGAAAATTTCTACCCTAAGTCCTACCCAGACCTAGTCGCCAACACGAGGCAAGTTTACTACACGATTACAAGAGTAAAGAGATGAAATAAACAACAACAATATGAAAAACTCCCTCTAAGGAACTTTTGAAGTTAGGGACGAGAGATCGTGGTAGAATACGCGTGGTTAAGGCGATCATCGATCGGATGCTGCGTGAAGAAATTCTCCTACAGAAACTCAAAGAACTTTTCGTGTGAGATCAATTCTCGGTAGAATAGTGCTATGGAATTTAGGCACTCAACCTCTCTCTAGCATGTTTGTTGAAAACAAGAGAAGAGGGCTCCTTTTATAGGAGAGCGAGCTAGATCCTGCGTTATCTCTACCGCCGACGCTAGGTTGATTTAGGAAATATTCTGCGCGTGCGTATCATTCATTCCAAGGAAACCCTGCCGAAATTCCTCTTGTGTGCCGAGCTACCGCCTGCGCTAGCCGCTATAGCCTACGCTAGCCGCAACTTCCTGCGCTAGCACCTTTTATAACTGCTTCCCGAAATTGCTCTAATTAGGTCTAGTGCCTGCGCTAGTGGCTACCGCCGGCACTAGTGACCATGCTGGAATTTTGTCTTCAAACTTGGGTGCAACCTTCATATGTAATCCTTAAGTCATATGGCATTATTTCTTGCACACTTAAACACACAAGATCAAATCTTCATAGGATTTGTTACTCTCAAACCTAGGAGATGCGGAAGACCATGTTCCAACAAACTCCCCCTTTGATAATAACAAATCCATTAATGATAAATCAGAGCATTAATACATAAAGCATGGTGAATCCTACTTGTGTGTGTTTGAGTGATGATTTAGGATAATTATCGAATTTGGTATTTAGAAGTGCTCCCGCTAAATGCATGCTCCCACTATGTGAATGCTCCCCTTATAAGTAGGCTATCTTCTTAATCATTAATCATGTTAGTTCTCCCTAGTTAATAGCGTTTATTATTTATCATGTTAGTACTACCCCTTTTGTTATTAGCAAAAGTGGGTAAGGAAGCAAGAGACATAAGGATTTTGATTAAAAAATTGGCATGATCGAGCTTTTATGAGGAATGTAAGGATAAGGAGTTTTTAGCAAAAAAAAAGAAAAAAGATCGGAGTTTTTATCAGAATGATAATATGTATGTTAGAACAACAAATATAAAATTTTACCAAGCAAGTTGACCACTTGTTAAAGAAAAGGAATTTTGAGATTCAAGTGATAATACACTCCAAAGAAAAGACTATATAAGCATGAAAGCGTGATGAGTCTGGTTTATATAGCTATTTTTGGGCTCATCTAGGTCATTGTTCTTGCCAATGCATTTCACTTATTGCTCATTAATACTTCTATTGATCACATTGCATATTTCTGCGCTAAGTGCAATCCTTGGCCCCTTTTTGGTGTGATTTCTTGTATGCCTTACTGTCGATCTATTCTATGATGATATACCTGTACTGTGGATTATGTAGAATGCCTATTTTTGTGGTTTTCCTGCATGGTACCGGGGTTGTGTGGACGCTTGGAGTGGGTTGGGCCATTTTTAGCCTAATATGCCCTGGTCGTGTGTTTTTCTTCGCGCACAATCAGGCGCACGACCACTGGTCATGCGCATTCCCCCATTTTCCAACTGAGCAGTTTGCACGATCACTGGATTCCTTCTCGCACGACCACTGGCCATGCGCCACTGCCCGTGCGCTATTTTGGCATTCTAGATTCTGCTACATGTTATCCTCGCACGATCAGTGGCATTTCTTCACGCACGACCACTGGTCGTGCGCCACTGATCGTGCACATTGTTTGATCTCCCTCCTATATATATGCTATTTGCGATTTTAGGTCATTCCCAGCCGGTGCTGCTCGCAATTTTCTTCTGCCGTTAGGGGGAAAGCTCTGTTTTGAAGGTTTCTTCCTCCCCCTTTCACCCGAGGCCACCTCGCATCATCCAAGCACTTCAAAGAAGAGATCATAGTGCTACTCTCATCACCAAGGAAGGAGTATACAACTTTTGTGGTGGCCGGATCGTGAGACAGAGAAGATGGGTATATTGGAGGGAGGTGACAGCTCCTCTGGACCACGGACATCAGTTGTGGACCGAGCTAAGATGCGGATTGACAACCGGGCGATTCCTACCGTGAATCCTGACAAGCCTTTGGATTTGATTATATTTCTAGATCTTCCTCCATTCCTCCTTCTGATTGTTGTTAGTTTCTCTTTATGTTGATGATGTTCCACTCAATATTTGTTGAAATTCTTGATTATATATTGTGAAATGTTCTCATGCTTTATGTGTGCTTGAGGTGTGCTTTCGTGGTGATTGTGGTGTGAGTGTTCGTTGTTGCAGCACTAGTAATTGCTAGCGACATGCTTGTTGACGAGGTGCTTGCAACCCTCATTCGCCAGTGTGAATCACACCATCCGCAAGCCTAATCATCCATCCGCGTAGCGAAGCAGTGCATAACGACCTGCATAGTTTCCATCCGCCCAGTGAAGCAGTGCATAGCGGCCTGCATAATAGTAGTTTAGTTTCTTTTCTTTTATTTCCCATAACCCAAATCACCACCTACACGTTCCGTCCGACTTCAAGGACTTCTATCTCAAGTCCTTCCTCAAAAATAAATTCCACCTAACTGTGTTCCTTCGAGATCGATACTTAGGAATCACTCCAATTTTATATTACTTTAACAATAGGTACACTGCCGTTTTGTGTCGCAGTCTCGCTCCTGCCTATAGCGGTGTGCTAGTTTTGCGCATCAAGTTTTTGGCATTGTTGCCGGGGAACACAGTCGTGTGAGTTTTCTGGAGAGGGAAAAGAGAGGTAGAAGTTCTTCCATTTGTAAATTGCATCCTTTTTGTTTTATTTTTTTTTCTTTTTCTGTTTTTCCTGCTTTAAATATAGTTGCTTTAGTAAATTATTGTTGGGTGTACTAGTTTGCACAATAGTGTTTCTCTTTGTAAATCCAGTTATCTTCACGCAATGTGGGCCTCATTCAATATTCTTTGTCGTTGGTGTGGAGATATCTCTCATGCTAGTGATAGATGTCCAAAGGGAGATAATAGCCCTAACACTCAAGGCCCAGTAAATGGAGCACCGACTTCGTCTGGTACTCCATATTGTATGCGTATGTCCTATGGCTATTAATCTGAGCCTTTAATGGCACACTTCTTTACGGCTTCAGCACCTGTTGTGCCCAAAACACCAGCAAGGCAGTGCTTATTTAGGCGAAGCACGGATCATGCCTTGAAGGATTGTGCGGCTTATCTTTGCCAATTGGATGAGCATGATAAGCCCGATATTCGGAACGTCAAGACTCCTAACTTTGGCAGCACACCTTCTACCTCTAAATACGTTGTTGTGTCACCTTCAAATTTTGAAGGGAATGATGCAGACATGCTCATCGGAGTTGTTCCATATGTATGTTCCGACATAGCTGAGCATATCTCCCAGTTGGACATGTGTGTCACATCCCTTTGTTTGAGAATAACAATTCCCAAATTGTATTTGATCTTGCTTGTCGTGTGTTTATAGTGTGCAGGAACTATTTGTGCAATACTCCACAGGTAGAAAGCAACTGAATTCAAACATCTGGAAGAATGCCCTACCGCCAGCGTTAGAGCTACCGCCAGGCGCGAGCTGAGGTTCCGTTCGATGAATTTTCCTGCGTTCGACGAAAATTTTGTTCGACGAAAATTCTGTTCGACGAATTTGCCTGCGTTCGACGAAAATTTCGTTCGACGAAAATTCCATTCGACAAACTTGTTCCGTTCGACGAAAGTCTGCTTCACACGAACGCTACCGCCAGCGCTAGCGCTACCGCCTGGCGCTATCTCAAGTTCGTGCACAACGCCATGCCTCCGATGGTTTCGCAACCGCTCCACACGAACGCTACCGCAGGCGTTAGGAGCTACCGCATGCGCTATCTTCAAGTTCTATAAATTGATGGGCTCTCTCTTGTTTTGAGTTAGTGCTTCCAGAGAGATTACTTGTGCCATATTTCCAGAGTTGTTACTCTGCCGAAAGTTCATCTCCCACTCAAAGCCAAAGAGGATTTCTGGAGAAGGAAGCCACCACACTGCATCCGAAGAACGATCGCTTCAACCTCGCTTATGCTACAACGATCCTTCATCCTCATCTTCAGAGATCTCATATAGGGAGTTTTATTTTTGTTATCTTTATTTTCATTCCATATATTTTTGTAACCGTTTAGAGAATTCGCCTTGTGTTGGCGACTAGGTCTGGGTAGGACTTAGGGAGAAACTCGCCTTGTGTTGGCGACTAGTTCTAGGTGATTAGAACTAGGGGGTTCGAGGCCATATCTAGGGGAGGATTGGCTAGAGCGGCTTGAGGCCTTATCCGGGGAAGGATAGGCTAAAGCCAACCGGTTTGTGGGGATACAAGTTGGTATAGAAAAGGAAAAGATATTTACATTTGTACGCCTCCGATTTCTAGCGATATGGAAATCAAATTTATATAAACACTTTTTTCATATAATATAATCATGTCTCTTTTTGTGTTTACTTGATTTCTATTATTTGGCATAATTTATAGAATTGCAAATTACAATTGTTTCCCCCTTTAAGATAAATTGTTATTTTGTTTTAATTTTTCTCTAAACAATTTAGTAAAAATTTACAAAGAATTTTATTCCCTTATTCACCCCCCCCCCCCTCTAAGGGCGCCAATCGATCCAACAAGTGGTATCAGAGCTAGGTTATTCCAAACGGTTTAAAAACCAGGAATAATGGCGTCTTATGATCTCGCTTTTTCCGAGGGTCAGGGAATTAGTAGACCTCCACTCTTTACCGGGTCAGATTATAATTACTGGAAAAATAGGATGAGATGTTTTCTTATGACCCTAGATACTGAGGTATGGAATATGGTCGAAGAGGAATACTCTCCTCCTACATGTGTAGTTGGAGAGATAACTTTAGAGAAACCAAAAGATAAATGGGATGATAGGGATAAGCTAAAATGCAAAAACAATGCCAAGGCCATGAATGCTTTATTTTGTGCGTTAGATAGAAATGAATTTAATAGAATTTCTGCATGTACTACTGCTTATGAAATTTGGAATCATTTGAAAGTTACTCATGAAGGTACATCACAGATTAAAGATTCAAAGCTATTCTAACTTGAGTCGGAATATGAAAAATTTTGGATGGATGAAAGTGAAGATGTTGATGCCATGTACACGCGCTTCACCAAGATCATCAATGCCTCCAAAGCACTTAGAAAGAACTTCTCCAACAACGACTTGGTCCAAAAGATCCTTCGTTCCCTTCCTCCAAAATTCAACCCGAAGGTGACGGCCATTTCAGAATCGCACAATCTAAGGACGCTCTAAGTTGAGAGCCTCATTGGGAATCTCAAAACCCATGAGGTAGAACTCAAAATCCAATATGATGAATACAACAAGGAGCCAAAGAAGAAGGCATTGGCACTAACATCAAAGAAGGAGTGCCAAGAGGATGAGGATGAAAATGAAGAAAGCCTTTTGGTGAAGAATTTCCAAAAATTCATGCGAATCCAGAAAGGAGAAACACTTTCCAGAAATTTATCCAAAAGGATGCAAGATGGAAAAAGTCATCCTCAAAGAAGGAAAAGGAGAGCAACGATGAAGAAGAAAGACCTCCACCAGAGTGCTTTCATTGTAGGAAGACCGGGCACATTCGGAGCCAGTGCCCAATGTTCTTGAAGGAGAAGAAAGAAAAGCGACACAAAGGGAAGGAGAAGAAGAAGGTGCTAAAAGCTAGAACATGGGATGACTCCTCCTCCTCCTCCAAAGAATCAAGCGGGTCTTCATCAAGCGAAGATGAGGAAGCAAATATGTGCCTCAGGGGACATGGAAACGACGGCGACGACACCAGTGTTCTTAGTGACACTGAGGTAACTCCTCCCACTTATGATGAACTCTTTAATGAATTCCTTGAAACTTGCAAAGCTTTTGATAAAAATATGAAAGATAGTATTTTATTGAATCGTGAAAATGAATCTCTTATTAAATAAAATCAAAAGCTTTCCAAAAAGGTAATTGTTTTAGAAAAGAGAAAGGTTTCTTGCCAAGAGTGTGATCACTCCACTAAATTGGCAAAAGATATTGAAGAGTCACTTTCTAAAGCCCTCTCTCATGCCAAAACTCTTACAAAAGAGAAGGGGGAATTAGAAAGGAAATTAAAAGTCTCTCTTTTGCAAATCAAAAATAATAAAAAAGGTTTTGAAAATAGGTGTGTCATGCTTGTGAAAGAAAATTCATTACTTAAAGCACAAGTTCATGATCTCACCATGGCCATTAAAATGTTTGGAATTGGCCAAAAATCACTGGATATGATTTTAGGGAACCAGTGCCATGGTTCTGGAAAATTTGGGCTCGAATATCGAGGTGAGGGCTACCGCCCGGCGCTAGCCACCAACGTCGGCGCTAGCACCTCATACCAGAAACCTGAATTCTCTTTTTCAAAATGTTTTTCTTCTGTAAATCCAATTTCTTCCAGCAAGAAAATTTTCCAAAAAAGGGTCTCAACCCCCTTAATTTCGTGTGCAAACTGTTATAGGTTAGGTCACACATCTAGTTCTTGCAGGAAAATAAAACAAAATACTTTAAAACAAATCTGGGTACCTTAGGATTCCACTTATTCTATTGGTGGTACCACTTGGGTATCCAGATCTTTACTCTCATCTTCTTTCTAGATGTGCAGGCAGGCTAAGGACAATGATGATGTGTGGTACTTGGATTCAGGATGCTCCAAGCACATGATGGGCAATAAAGCAAAATTCCTTAGCCTAGAAAAGAAGAAGGGAGGGATCGTGACGTTTGTTGACAACGAAAAAGGAAGGATCATGGGAATTGGTACAGTTGGTAACAAATCCTTTACTATATCTAATGTTCTTTATGTGAAAGGATTAAAACACAATTTAATTTCTATTAGCCAATTATGTGATAAAGGATTAGATGTGTTATTTGAGTCTTCCACTAATCTATGCAAAATATCTAATCCAACTACAAAAGATATTTTACTAACTGCACCAAGAATACATAATGTTTATATAGTTTCTTTTCATGATCTTTCTAAATCATTTATAAAATGTTTTATCACTAAAAATGATGAATTAGAACTTTGGCATAGAATACTAGGGCATGCTAGCACAAAGCGCATTGTAAAACTTGCCAAAAGTAATTTAATTAGAGGATTGCCTAGGTTAAATGGAACTTTACCTTAACTTTGTTCACCATGTCAAAAAGGTAAATTTTTTAGATCCTCTTTCAGAAGTAAAAATTTCATTTCTACTACAAGACCTTTGCAAATAATTCATATGGATCTTTTTGGTCCCGTTAGCACTCCAAGTCTTGGTGGTAGATTATATACATATGTTTTAATAGATGATTTTTCAAGATATTGTTGGACATTATTTCTCTCTTCCAAATCCGATGCGTTTTGTGAATTTGCAAAATTATGTACTCGTATTCAAAATGAAAGTGATTTAAAAATTAAATACATTCGCTAGGATCATGGAGGAGAATTTGAAAATGAAAAATTTACATCCTTTTGTGATATGTTAGGCATTAAACATGAGTTCTCTGCACCACGAACACCACAACAAAATGGTGTTGTAGAAAGAAAGAATAGGACACTTCAAGAACTAGCACACACTATGTTATGTGAATATACATTACCTATGTCCTTTTGGGCCTAAGCCGTAAGTACATCGTGTTATGTTCCATCTCTTAATCTCACACCATATGAACTCTATTTTCAAAAGAAGCCTAATGTATCTTATTTTAAAGTTTTTGGTTGTAAATGTTTTATTTTGAATACAAAAGATAGCTTGGGAAAGTTTGATGAAAATGTGATGAAGGAACTTTTCTTGGGTACTCTTCAACTAGTAAAGCTTATAGAATTTTTAATAAAAGAACTAGTAGAGTTGAAGAGTCAATAATTGTAAAATTTGACGAGTTTGTTCCTTGTGTAGAAAAACTTTCCGCAGGCAATGAGGATGATCTCTTACAACCTTTGGAGCATGGTGATGAGGAACCTTCCAAAGAAGAAGAAGAGGAGGTCAAGAAAGATGAATATGTACCTCCAAATGCCTTGAAATTCACAAAGGATCATCCACAGGAATTGATAATTGGTGAACCATCCATCGGGGTAAGAACTCGCTCTTCTCTTCATGAATCTTTTTCAAATATTTGTTTTGTTTCCGAAATAGAACCAAAAACCGTTTCTACTGCTTTAAATGATGAATTTTGGTTTTTGGCTATGAATGAAGAGTTAGAATAATTTGAGTGACATAATGTTTGGAAATTAGTTGAAAGACCATCTAATCACCCGGTTGTAGGTGTAAAGTGGATTTTTAAAAATAAATTAGATGGTGAGTCAAGAATCTCTAGAAATAAAGCACGATTAGTAGCACAAGGATATTCTCAAATCGAGGGGATAGATTTTGATGAATCTTTTGCACCCGTTGCTTGATTAGAGTCTATAAGAATTTTTCTAACATTTGCAAGATTTAAAGGAATAAAACTATTTCAAATGGATGTGAAAAGTGCTTTTCTAAACTGGTTTATAAAAGAAGAAGTTTATGTTGAACAACCCCCCGGTTTTATTAGTGAAATATTTCCAAATCATGTTTATAAACAAAAGAAAGCGCATTATGGTTTAAAACAAGCGTCCCGTGCATGGTATGAAAGACTTACATCATTTTTATTAAAGCACGGTTATATTATGGGAAGTGCGGATAATACTCTCTTCATTAAGCACAACAATGATGATATAATTATTTTACAAATATATGTTGATGATATTATTTTTGGATCTACTAATGAAGAGATGTGTAAAGAAGTTATTTTAGTGATGAAAAATGAATTTGAAATGAGTCTTATAGGATAACTTTCTTATTTCCTTGGTTTTCAAATATCACAAAGAATTGATGGTATCTTTGTATGTCAAACTAAATATGTCCATGATATGCTAAAACGTTTTGGATTTGAAAACCTTAAACATGCTTCTACACCAATAAGTGCATCACTAAAATTAGGAAAAGATGAATAAGATAGAGGTATGATAGGATCTCTACTTTATCTAAGTGTAACTAGACCCGATATTATGTTTGTCGTATGCTTATGTGCTCGATTTCAAGCCAATCCAAAAGAATCTCATTTAAAAGCGGTAAAATGAATTTTTAGATATCTCATTGGGTCATCTAGATTAGGATTATGGTACCCGCACAATAATTCATTTACACTTCACGGCTACTCCGATTCGGACTACGCCGTTTGTCCACTTGATAGAAAAAGCACTAGTGGTACTTATCATTTTCTAGGACCTTCATTAGTTGCATGGTCTAGCAGGAAACAAAACTCGGTTGCACTCTCCACCACGGAGGCCGAATACATTGCATTAGGAAGTTGTTGTGCACAAGCACTATGGATGAGCCAAACTTTAGAGGACTTTGGTTTTCATCTAAAACTTATTGAACTAAAATGTGACAACAAAAGTGTCATTGATCTCACAAATAATCCGGTACACCATTCTAGATCCAAACATATAGATGTACGTCAACATTTCATAAAGGATCACATTAAGAAGGAAAATGTTAGAATAAGTGGTAATTAAAATTCCGCTTGCACGAAATAAAATCAGAACTAGCAATCCGAGAAGGCAAGTATACCTATCGAACTGTAGTACAGGAACACAAGTGTCGTATTAAAATCCGAGAACCGTTGATTACTTATACTCAAACGAATTACTATTATTTTATCTTAATAATTTTTTTGGAAGGTTTTGTTTGCTAAGTTGAATTAAAAGCTGGATAAAAGTACGGCTAAACGATGATTAAGAAATAGCACTCGATCTTGACTTACTTCGGCTTAAGTTGATCAAAATTCAAAAGCAAACTTAAAACTTAATAAAGTAAGGGTAGCTTGACCGTGGGGGTTCCTATAGTTTGAACATGCTTCTCTCGAAGATATGCCCAACTGAGTTTAGGAAAATCCGACCGAACTCTCGTCCTGTATTCGAATACATAAAACTCGCTTTAAGTGGTGAACCCCGCTATTGGGTTTGACTCCAATCCAGGAGATTTACGTCATTCTCTCTCAAGAAATGTGTGTAACTCTCTTTACTCTTAAGTGCTCACTTCAGACTATAGGCCTCTCGGCTAGCCAAGAATGAAAGCAATGGTGGGGACTATATATCGATAATATAGCTCCACTAAATTTTAATTAAGAGTAAATCTAAGGCCCAAAATTTAGAAAGTGAAAGAAGACTAAAGGATCATAACTTGATCAACTAATTCTCAGATCATCAAGATCGAGTACTATGAGGATTTAGTTACTCATGGTGGAGGGGTAGGAGAGAGAAATGATGAAGATTTTAAGATAACAAAAACATACAATTTTTATTGAACAAAAGTTCAACTGAGATTACATTTGCATGGAAAGCCTACTAAGCATTAGTAATACACTATGAAAGGAAATTACAAAGGCATTACAAAATTCATATGAAAACTAGAAAAGGAAATGCATTGAAATAAGAGAGAGAGAGAGAGAGAATACAAAATAACATGAAAATCACTGAAAATAGAGTAGTAGCACTAGTTCTCTCTGCCAAAAACTGAATGGGGAAAGCTTGGAGGTCATTTCAATTTATAAAAATTTTTCTTCCTCGGTCACACCCTCAGTCACGCCCGTGACTAGGGGCGTGACATTGTTTAATCAATTCTGCGGCTTGGATCAGGTTCGGTGCACAATTCTGACGCGATTTGATGGGTCACGCCCTAGGTCACGCCCGTGACTGAGGGCGTGACCATTTCGGTGGTTAGTCCGGTCATGGGCGCTGGCGGCGATCATGGGCGCTGGCGGCGATCATGGGCGCTGGCGGTAGGTCGACATGGCAGTCACGGGTGGCAGCCACGGGCGTGACTTGAGGCACGCCCGTGTAACAAAGGCATGGCCTCCATTTCTTTACGGCTGGGCGAATCTGAGCTGTTCACAGGCTGGTCACGGGTGTGACTTGCGTGTCACGGGCGTGACTTGTGTGTTACAACCGTGTACTTTGGGCGTGTCTGACCAGATCTTCTGAATTATGGCGGCAGCAGCTTAACTAGAAACAACAACTTACACGCCCTAGGTCACGGGCGTGACGTAGGGCGTGACTTAGGAAATTTTGCATTTTTGACCTGAAAATTCAGAAAACTTAAGTTAGCACTAAAAACAGGAAAATGGACAAAAATTGTATTTAGGTAAACAACAATAAGCAAAAAGTAAGAGTAAATAACCTAAAAATAACCTAATTAAACTAACTAGATTTAGCATTATCAAATTCCCCCAAGCTTACACTTTGCTTGTCCCCAAGCAAAGAAATATGCTTAGCTAATAAAAAAATTGACTAATCAAAAAGATTAAATTATACTAAACACGAGTACCTTGCGAAATTCCAAGTAGGGAGAATAGTGAAAAGGAAACCTAAATAAGTACTTTATTTAAGCTTAATTTTTATACCCTTTACTAACAAAAATTAATCATCCAAAATTTAAACTAAAAAGTTTTAAAATAAAATGCTCAATTGGTGATAGGAACTGTTGAAGGTTTCCTATCAAGGGAGGTTGTGGGTTCGAGACCCCCCTCCAATAACTTGCTGTGCTGAGAAACAGGCCAGAGAGGTGTTGGGGTGTACGGCCTGCAGGCTTGTTGTTGACCAGTTGTGGTCAGGATGAACCGGCGGTACAGTGTCCTAGGGAGGGGCCGGTGACCCGGATGGGCTTGGTCAGGCAGTCCCAGAATGGGCCTGGGCCGTCGGTGCCGGCAGTACTGGGCTAGGGGCCCGGGTCAGGCTAGCAAGTACTGTTACATGGAAATTTTGGCTTTGGTGAAAAATTAGATAAGTGGAGGTGACAATAAAACATGGGAAAAGGCTCAGAAGAGGCTTACAAAGGGTTTCTTTTTAAGGGTTGGCATGAAGGCACAAACTTAAACAAAAAAATGGCCTAAATCATTTTCATTGCTCCTAAATTTATTTAAAGCATGAGTTTTGAAGGATTTCAAAAAGTAAGCCCTAGATATTAAATAAAGACTAATGAACTTATCCTGAAAATAAGAATAATAAGCGTCTAGGATTATTCACATTTACTACACAAATCAAAAGTTAACCTTGCAAAATATATCTAAAAATGAAGAGGAAAATAGTGGATGAAGAATTTTTAAGAAAGTAAAGAAGATAAAAGAGAAAACGATAAGGAAAGTACAAGATTTTAGAAAAACTTTTCACATTAACATCCTACCTAGAATTAGAACACTACATGAGTCAACAATTACTTGTGAAACATAATTAAAAAGTTGGATTAGAAATTTTGAAATTAACTAAGGCTATATAAAATATTTTGGGAAAAACAAAACATAAAGCAAGGGGTACTATTGATTTTACCAAAATCTAATTTAGACTACTAAAACAAAAGAAAAGAAAAGAAGACATTCTCCCCCAAGCTTACGATAAACATTGTCCTAAATGAAAAAGGAGAGTGAAGGAAGTTGCAACTAAGAAAAGAAACTAAAACTGAAAAAACTAAAACAGGCACTTCCCTGGATTTATTGGCTTGAAAGGATGTGTGATGCCGCTCCCCCTTGTTGGCACTTTGGATCTTCATGAAATATCATCTTGAAATTTTTTTTTTGAAATTAGCAATGTCGGAGCAGGCGATCGCCGAAGTTGAGAGTACGGAGTCGCCCAGGGCCAAAGAGCGCCCTCTGTTTAATGTCGTTGGAGCTCGACTAAAAGAATATTATTACAGTCCAGACAAAAGAAGTTTTTCACCGTCCATGTCAACATTATCACCAGAAAAATAAAGTTTGAGACGCTGCCCATTAACCTTGAAATCACCCTTCTCTGGGTGTGATATCAAAACAGTTCCATATGGATAAGCTTCCTTTACATTAAAAGGACCTGACCATCTAGATTTTAACTTTCCAGGAAATAAACGTACATGAGAATTATAAAGTAATACTTGGTCGCCTGGTTTAAATGTTTTCGGGTGCCTTAAATTTTTATCGTGAAAGCATTTTGTTCGTTCCTTATATAATTTATTATTTTCATACGCATTGGAGCGCCACTCATCGAGTTTGTTGAGTTGGAATTTTCGAAGATCGGCGGTGGAGTGAGGATCAAAATTTAAAAATTTAAGGGCCCAGAAAGCACGATGTTCTAATTTGACCGGTAAATGGCACGATTTTCCATATACTAACCGATACGGTGTACAACCGATTGCGGTCTTGTACGCTGTTCTGTAAGCCCATAGAGCATCGTCTAATTTATGTGACTAGTCCTTACGTGAGGTGGAAATAGTTCTTTCTAAAATACGTTTGATTTCTCTATTCACTACCTCGACCTGGCCGTTAGTTTGGGGGTGGTATGCAGTTGAAAGCTTATGTGTAACGCCATATTTTAAAGTGTTTTTGCAAATTGTGCGTTACAAAAGTGCGAACCCCTATCGCTAACGATGGCCCTAGGAGTATCGAATCGAGAAAATAATTTTTTTAAGAAAATAATAACGACTCGGGAGTCATTGGTAGGGAGAGCTTGGGCCTCTGCCCATCGAGACACGTAGTCTACCGCAACTAAAATGTATTTATTACCATGGCTAGAAGGAAGAGGACCTACAAAATCAATTCCCCAAAGGTCAAAAACTTCGCACTCGAGGAAATAATTTTGCAACATTTCATTTTTATTAGAGATATTTCCGGCCCATTGGCAGCTATCGCACCGTCTCACAAAAGATTGGGCATCTTTAAAAAGGCTAGGCCAATAAAAGCCTGCACTTAGCACTTTGTGAGCGGTCCGATTGGCTTGATAGTGCCCACCAGTCGGTCCTTCATGTAAGTGTTTTAAAATATTTTGTCCTTCTTCGAAAGAAACACATCTCCTTACTACTTGGTCTGCACAAACTCGAAACAGATACGGGTCCTCCCAAAAATAATTCTTCAGGTCAGAAAAGAATTTCTTCTTTTGCTGATAGGAGAATTCTTTTGGGAGGACTCGAGCTACTAAGTAGTTGGCGAAGTTTGCAAACCAAGGAGAAGGAGTAGTGTTGATTGATAATAACTTCTCGTTAGGAAAATAATCATTAAAAGTTTGTTCATTTAAATCTTCAATAAACGGGTTGTCTAATCGTGAAAGATGGTCAGCGTCCAAATTCTCAGCCCCCTTTTTATCTCGGATTTCCAAGTCGAACTCCTGGAGGAGTAAGACCCAACGAAGTAAGCGTGGTTTGGCATCCAGCTTAGAAAGTAAATATTTGAGGGCGGAGTGGTCCATAAAAACAATAAATTTTGAAAGAGTAATATAAGGTCGAAATTTGTCGAACGCAAAAATAACTGCTAATAATTCTTTCTCTGTTGTGGTATAGTTCTCTTGCGCGGATGTAAGTGTTTTACTTGCGTAGAAAATAGGGTGGAAGTTTTTAGATATACGTTGTCCTAAAACGGCTCCTACCGCAAAGCTACTTGCATCGCACATGATTTCAAATGGAAGGTCCCAGATTGGAGCTATCATAATTGGCGCATTTATTAGCTTATTTTTGATTAATTGAAAAGCAGATAAGCAGGTATCATCAAAAATAAATGGAGTGTCTTTTTCTAAAAGATGAGTGAAGGGTTTGGTAATTTTCGAAAAATCTTTTATAAATCACCGGTAAAAACCGGCATGTCCTAGAAAGCTTCTTATGGCCTTAACGTTGGTTGGCGGTGGCAGTTTTTCGATCACTTCTATTTTTGCTTCATCGACCTCAATTCCTCTTGCTGATATCTTATGACCTAAAACCAATCCCTCCCGCACCATGAAATGGCATTTTTCCCAGTTCAGGGCGAGATTGGTCTCTTCACACCGTTCTAACACTTTTTCTAAATTTTCTAAACAAAAATCGAAGGAATCACCAAACACGGAAAAGTCGTCCATAAATACCTCCATAATACATAAGCCTTAACGTTGGCTGTCGGCGCATTAAATAAGCCAAACGGCATTCTTCGATAGGCGAAGGTGCCGAATGGACAAGTAAACGTCGTTTTCTCCTGGTCCTCGGGCGAGATGGGAATTTGGAAGTAGCCCGAGAGACCATCGAGGAAACAATAAAAACTATGGCCGGATAATCGTTCTAAGATTTGATCGATGAATGGCAAGGGGAAATGGTCCTTGCGGGTAGCGTCATTCAATTTGCGATAATCAATACACATACGCCACCCAGTCACCGTCCGTGTTGGGATTAAGTCATTATTGTCAGTTAACACTACCGTAATCCCTCCCTTTTTAGGAACTACTTGAACGGGGCTTACCCATTTACTATCTGAAATTGGATAGATAATTCATGCGTCTAATAATTTCACGACCTCACCCTTTACTACTTCTTTCATGTTTGGGTTTAATCGGCGTTGAGGTTGAATAGAATTATGTGAATTATCTTCCATTATAATTTTGTGCGTGCAGAAAGACGAACTTATGCCCTTAATATCAGAAATCTGCCAAGCAATTGCTTGGCGGTGCTTTTGTAAAACTGTTAGCAATTTGGCATTTTCAGATTCACTTAAATGGGCCGACACTATTACTGGTAACTTAGAGTCTTTTTCTAAAAATTCATATTTTAAATGTTTGGGTAGTTCTTTAAGTTCTAATGTGGGAGGTTCCTCGTATGAAGAGTTGAAAGACTTTTCTTTTTCAAAAGTAATTTCTTCAAAAATTTTTGATTTAATTTGAAAATTTGAGGGGGCGGGAGCAATGGCCATTTTCATTTCTTGTAATATTTCAGAGGAGGTGTTTGAAGATGAACAAAAAGAAGAAGAACCATTTTCAGAAATACAAAAAGAAGGGTCTTCACTTAACACATCTAAGAAAAAACACGAATCGTCATTTTCTAGGGTATTTTTCAAAGAGGGTGTTATGGAGAATGTTACTTCATCATCTCCAACTCAGAGGAATAGCTTACCATTACTCACATCAATGATAGCACGGGAGGTGGCAAGGAAGGGGCGGCCAAGGATTAGGGGAACCTCGACATCCTCTTCAATGTCCAAAATGACAAAATCCACCGGGAAGATGAATTTGTCTACCTTTACGAGAACGTCCTCCACAATTCCCAGTAGATATTTTATCATCCTATCTGCTAGTTGTATACTCATACGTGTGTGGCTAAGGGTGCCCACTCCAAACTTCTTAAACAAGGAGAATGGCATCAAGTTGATGCTCGCACCTAAGTCGGCCAACGCGTTCTTTACAAATAGATCACCAAAGAGGCACGGGATAGAAAAACTACCCAGATCGTTAGCCTTTTTCGGTAATTTATTTGTTAGGACGGCGGAACACTCAGCATTTAAAGTTACGTGCGATAGATTTTCTAGCTTTTTCCTATTAGTTAGAAGATCCTTCAGGTACTTAGCGTACTTGGGCATTTGTGATATCGCTTCATAGAAGGGCAAATTGATGTGTATTTGCTTAAACATTTCCAGGAAGCGATGATATTGATCATCTAATTTTTCTTTGTTGAGTTGAGAAGGATAAGGCGGGGCGGGGTTGTTTTTGAAAATATGAGGTGGAGTGATAAAATCTGTTTGAGTGAGTGGTGTTTTTGAAATAGGGGTGGATCTTGCCTCAGGCTCTTCGCTAACCGGACCGGATATTTGCTTCCCACTCCGAAGAGTTACAACTTTCAATTGCTCTCTCGGGTTGGGCTCGGTGTTAGCGGGAAGAGTCCCGGGCGGTCGATCGGATATTATTTTGGCGAGCAGCCCGATTTGGTTTTCTAGATTTTAAACGGATCCGGCTAAGTTCCGGACAGTTGCTTCGTTCGTACTTATATATTTTGAAAACATCTCCTCCAAAGATGGAGATTTTTGA
Source organism: Dactylorhiza incarnata (assembly GCA_033032865.1). NCBI lineage: Eukaryota > Viridiplantae > Streptophyta > Magnoliopsida > Asparagales > Orchidaceae > Dactylorhiza > Dactylorhiza incarnata. The sequence goes on along the minus strand of JAWHQI010000205.1, from coordinate 886,383 downwards.
AAGTTAACAGGGGGTGGAGGTGGTGTAAATTCATTTTGTAGAGGTGGGCGAGTTATGTTTGCAGGATTACTCCAAGAAAAGTTCGGGTGATTACGCAGTGCAGGATTATAATTATTCGATAATTGAAAACCAGGTGCATGAAAATTAGAAGTAGCAGAATAATTATTATAAGCATTTCTATTGCCTACGTAATCAGCTTGTTCGGAGGTGGCTTTTGCGAATTCCCAAACCTGAGGTGCGGAAGGAGCATTCATTTCCGATATCTTTTTGCTAAGCATTTCCACTTGTAGTGCCAGCCGGGAGACATTATCCACTTCGTACATACCTGCAGGTTTGTTTGGGCGGGATCTTGGCACATTCTACTGATAGGTGTTCATGGCCATATCCTCAAATAGCTCAAGAGCGGCTTCTGGGGTTTTGTTATTTACGGTACCACCGGAAGCGGCGTCTATCATTTGCTTAGTATGTTGATTTAGCACGTTATAAAATGTCTGCACTTGTAACCATACATGCAGAGCGTGATGAGGGCAACGTTTTAAGAATTCTTTATACCTTTCCCAGGTATCATATAGCATTTCAGAATCTATTTGGCAAAAAGAAGAAATATCATTTCTAAGCTTAGCAATTTTCGCAGGTGGAAAATACTTAGTTAGAAATTTTTCAGTTAACTGGGCCCAAGTGGTGATAGAACCTCTAGGTAGAGTCGAAAACCACTGCTTAGCCTTTGTTCTTAAAGAAAATGGGAAGAGTCTTAGCCTAATTGCATCATCCGTAACACCATTTATTTTGAAGGTGTCACAGATTTCAAGGAAGCTAGCAATATGTGCATTCGGATCTTCATCTTGTAATCCGTCGAACTGCACATATTGCTGCACCATGTGAATTATGCTGGGCTTTAGTTCAAAATTATTATTAGCTACGGCAGGGCGAACTATACTAGTTTCCGTCCCTTCCAGGTTAGGCCTTGCATAATGGGACATAGTCCATTCAGGGGCCGCAACAATGTTGGGGACTTCATTTTGGTTAGGTTCACCCATATTAACAACTGACTCCGAATCCTCAGCTAGTTCTTGGAATGTAGGATCTTGAACTTGCGATTTTCTCTGAAGAGTACACTCAAGTTCTTGGTCCAAGTCTACAAGTTCTGACGGATTTGCTCGGGTCATAAACTAGAAAGAGAAGGGAAAATAAGATTGAGAAATTCGAAAAAGAAAAGGTCTCTTTTTTTTTGAATTAATCTTATTTTTTCAAGAAAGAGGAGAGAAAAAGAGGTGATAAAAGTAATAGATTCGTTCTTTCAAAATAGCAACAAAATGCGAGTCCCCGACAACGACGCCAAAAACTTGGTGATTAAAATTTCGCTTGCACGAAATAAAATCCGAACTAGCAATCCGAGAAGGCCAGTATACCTATCGAACTGTAGTATAGGAACACAAGTGTCGTATTAAAATCCGAGAACCGTTGATTATTTATACTCAAACGAATTACTATTATTTTATCTTAATAAATTTTTTGGAAGGTTTTGTTTGCTAAGTTGAAATAAAAGCTGGATAAAAGTACGGCTAAACGATGATTAAGAAATAACACTCGATCTTGACTTACTTCGGCTTAAGTTGATCAAAATTCAAAAGCAAACTTAAAACTTAATAAAGTAAGGGTAGCTTGACCGTGGGGGTTCCTATAGTTTGAACATGCTTCTCTCGAAGATATGCCCAACTGAGTTTAGGAAAATCCGACCGAACTCTCATCCCGTATTCGAATACCTAAAACTCGCTTTAAGTGGTGAACCCCGCTATTGGGTTTGACTCCAATCCAGAAGATTTACGTCATTCTCTCTCGAGAAATGTGTGTAACTCTCTTTACTCTTAAGTGCTCACTTCAGACTATCGGCCTCTCGGCTAGCCAAGAATGAAAGCAAAGGTGGGGACTATATATCGATAATATAGCTCCACTAAATTTTAATTAAGAGTAAATCTAAGGCCCAAAACTTTAGAAAGTGAAAGAAGACTAAAGGATCATAACTTGATCAACTAATTCTCAGATCATCAAGATCGAGTACTATGAGGATTTAGTTACTCATGGTGGAGGGGTAGGAGAGAGAAATGATGAAGATTTTAAGATAACAAAAATAGAGTAGTAGCATTGAAATGAGAGAGAGAGAGAGAGAGAGAGAGAGAGAATACAAAATAACATGAAAATCACTGAAAATAGAGTAGTAGCATCAGTTCTCTCTGCCAAAAATTGAATGGGGAAAGCTTGGAGGTCATTTCAATTTATAGAAATTTTTCTGCCTCGGTCACGCCCTCAATCACGCCCGTGACTAGGGGCGTGACATTGTTTAATCAATTCTGTGGCTTGGATCAGGTTCGGCGTACGATTCTGCCGCGATTTGATGGGTCACGCCCTAGGTCACGCCCGTGATTGAGGGCGTGACCATTTTGGTGGTTAGTCTGGTCATGGGCACTGGCGGCGATCATGGGCACTGGCGGCAGGTCGACGTGGCAGTCACGGGTGGCAGCCATGGGCGTGACTTGAGGCACGCCCGTGTAACAAAGGCGTGGCCTCCATTTCTTTGCGGCTGGGCGAATCTGAGCTGTTCACGGGCTGGTCACGGGCGTGACTTGCGTGTCACGGGCGTGACTTGTGTGTCACGACCGTGTACTTTGGGCGTGTCTGACCAGATCTTCTGAATTATGTCGGCAGCAGCTTAACTGGAAACAGCAACTTACACGCCCTAGGTCACGGGCGTGACCTTGGGCGTGACTTAGGAAATTTTGCATTTTTGACCTGAAAATTCAGAAAACTTAAGTTAGCACTAAAAACAGGAAAATGAACAAAAATTGCATTTAGGTAAACAACAATAAGCAAAAAGTAAGAGTAAATAACCTAAAAATAACCTAATTAAACTAACTAGATTTAACATTATCAATAAGCTTCATTGGCACGAACTCTCAACTTGCTGATATATTCACTAAACCTCTTCCCGATGCAAGGTTTCAAATGTTAAGGTTGGAATTAGCAGTCTTTGACATCTTAGGATGAATAACAGGTAAAACACTAATGTTTTATGCAATTTGAGCAATCAAGACATCTCTAAAAATTACAAAACTTCTGCATAAGACTACTCTTAAGACCCCTAATCAATATCAAAAATCATATTTTTTAAATTCTTAAAAAAATCGTGTACTATTTCCAGCGCTAGCGTTAGCGCTGGCGCTAGCGTGGGTGTCTGTTTTTTTCTGTGTTTTAAAATTTCTAAAAAACTATAAAAATATGTTAGTTCATATGTACTACTTATTTGTTGTGTTTCTGACTTTTGTTTTTTTGTTTTATTCATATTATGAAAAAATAACTATAAAAGTTCAAAATTCAAAAATTCAAAAAATATGCTTTTTGAGATTTTCTGTTTTTATTTATATTATGGAAAATCAATTATAAAATTTCAAAATTAAAAAATACAAAAATATGTTTGTATGGTTTTCTATTTTTATTTATATTATGAAAAATCAACTACAAAAATTCAAAATACAAAAATACAAAAATATGTTTGTGTGATTTTTCTGTGTTTATTTCATTAAAAAAATTTCAAAATAACAAAAAAATAATGTATGATTTTTATTGCTAATATCAAGCATGAATGATTTCTATTATTTAGAATTATTTACAATGTTAAAATTTATTCCTTGAAATTACTATGAACATTGTTTTGTTTATCATGCTTTGATATATCTATTTAAAGTGCATCAATTGTATTGAAAAATATATGTAGAACCAAGCTTAGCATGCCTCTAAGTATGAGTAAATGTATTATGATTGATAATGATACCTTTCACTCACTTATTTTGGTAATCAACATGTGTGTTTAAATCTAAAAATGCTTGCTTGTGTATTGTATTTGTACAATGAATTAAAACTTGCATAAGTTTATTGCCTACACTACATTTGAATTGCACTTATGAAATTTAGAAAAGTGGTTAAGTTTAAAAAATTGGGTTTGCAAAACAAGTGTATTCGGAGAATATTGTCTCACAAAAATGAACAAAAAACAATTATATATGTAGACAAATATAACTCCACCAAACACTACTTGAACCTCCTGATAAGTCTTCATAAGCATTGTGAGGTTGAGCACCTTGGAAAGAATAGTAAAGTGTTTTGTGCAAACCTTAGATTTTACACCACTTTGTTAAAAAGTATGTGCATTAAAAGTGTGTGAAAGTAATTTACTTGTGTTTTATTGTGCACTTTACTTTACATATGTCTTGTATTTTTTTGATTTAAATCAATTGTTAACATTTCCCAAAATACACTTATGTGCACATCATTCTCTTTCATAACACTTCTTCTCATGAGTATTGGATTCTAATGCTTTATCTATGCTACTCTTTATATAAGAAATGCACTAGATAACCTAGCATGATCTCTTCAATGTTTTGGTATCTCTTGAACTTAAAATTAAGTAACATTGTAGTATAATCTCTCTTTGATATGTTCATTTCATGCTTGGCATCTCTATAAAAAACATTGAGATTTCAAAAAGGTTAAAACATCTTTCAATTTTGAACTAAAACTTATATTTTTACTTATGCTTTTTCATGCTTACAAAAAGATGTTTCTTATCATCATCCGCTTGCTTACAACTCTTATCTTTTTATTTGAAATCTCTTATATATTATGCTTAAAATCTTTATCATTATCTATATTACAAAAGCTCGATCATGCTTTATCATTTATAAGAGATGCATCCTTACTACCCTCACCCCACCTTCTTTTGATAATACCAAAAGGGGGAGATTAATTGAAGAAATCTAAATAGGAGTAATATAGAAGAATAAGGGGAGACTAATTCATTCATGTAATCTATCATTTAGGGGGAGTAAAACATAAATTGCATTTATGTAGGGGGAGCATTAAGATAGGGGGAGTATGCACATTATCAAGCTTATCATATACTATAGTTGCACTATCATCTTTACTATAGTTGCACTATCATATTGCTTATAATATACTATAAACACTATTGTTGATTTCTTGCTAAGTGGATTTGTTATTATCAAAAGGGAGAGATTGTTGGACATGTGTGTCACATCCCTTTGTTTGAGAATAACAAATCCCAAATTGTATTTTATCTTGCGTGTCGTGTGTTTATAGTGTGCAGGAACTATATGTGCAATACTCCACAGGTAGAAAGCAGCTGAATTCAAACATCTGGAAGAATGCACTACCACCAGTGTTAGAGCTACCGCCAGGTGCTAGCTCAGGTTCCGTTCGATGAATTTTCCTGCGTTCGATGAAAATTTCGTTCGACGAAAATTCCGTTAGACAAATTTGCCTGTCTTCGACGAAAATTTCGTTAGCCGAACTTGTTTCGTTCGACGAAAGTCCGCTCCACACGAACACTACCGCCAGCGCTAGCGCTACCGCCTGCGCTATCTCAAGTTCGTGCACAACGCCACACCGCCGACGGTTTCGCAACCGCTCCACACGAACGCTACCGCAGGCGTTATGAGCTACCGCAGGCGCTATTTTCAAGTTCTATAAATTGATGGGCTCTCTCTCGTTTTGAGTTAGTGCTTCCAGAGAGATTACTTGTGCCATATTTCTGGAGTTGTTACTCTGCCGAAAGTTCATCTCCCACTCAAAGTCAAAGAGGATTTCTGGAGAAGGAAGCCACCACGTTGCATCCGAAGAACTATCGCTTCAACCTCGCTTATGCTACATCGATCCTTCATCCTCATCTTCAGAGATCTCATATAGGGAGTTTTATTTTTGTTATCTTTATTTTCATTCCATATATTTTTGTAACCGTTTAGAGAATTCGCCTTGTGTTGGCGACTAGGTATGGGTAGGACTTAGGGAGAAATTCGCCTTGTGTTGGCGACTAGTTCAAGGTGATTAGATCTAGGGGGGCTCGAGGCCATATCCGGGGAAGGATTGGCTAGAGCGGCTTGAAGCCGTATCCGGGGAAGGATAGGCTAAAGCCAACCGGTTTGTGGGGATACAAATCGGTATAGAAAAGGAAAAGATATTTACATTTGTACGCCTCCGATTTCTAGCGATATGGAAATCAAATTTATGTAAACATTTTTTCATATAATATAATCATGTCTCTTTTTGTGTTTACTTGATTTCTATCATTTGGCATAATTTATAGAATTGCAAATTACAATTGTTTCCTCCTTTAAGATAAATTGTTATTTGTTCTAATTTTTCTCTAAACAATTTAGTAAAAATTTACAAAGAATTTTATTCCCTTATTCACCCCCCCCCCCCCTCTAAGGGCGCCAATTGATCTAACACTCCCCTGTGCACACATCACCTTGCTTGGATTTGATTCTTTGTGAGGAATCAATGCTTGTCTTTTATCCAAGCACTATTCCTCCCCCTATTGTGCATACTACTATATTCATCTCTGACGACATTATTGAGGATGTTTCGCAGGCTGAGGCAGGTGAGTTGTGTGTTGTGCCTATTCCTATGGAGGAGGATATCTTCCAAGGTGATAAGGATTCTACCTCAGCGCCGGTGGAGGAAGTCCAAATTGTGGAGGAGGCCACTGATGATCCTACTGAGCCCTGCAGCATTTTCAACGATGCCGACAGTATACTTTTGCTTCAACCTATCGGGAGTGAGACCAGGACCACTCCCCCGATTGATGTTTATTTAATTTTTTCTTCTCTTTTATTTCCTGACCCCCCTTCATCATTTGAGCCTGTGCAGGTTGAGTCTTCACAGGTACTCAAGGAGGACTTGGAGCATTTTGCTCAGGTCAATGCTGAGTGTATCCTCTCATGTGAGGAGGTAGATCCCTCCTCCATAGAGGAAGCCTTATTCATTGCCCCATCTTCCTGCTGCCTCCGTGAAGACGACACCTTGCTGGGCAATGATATTTTTGGTGAGTTGAGTGAGGATATCCCCTAGTCAACTTACATTCTCTTCCCTCTACCTATGAGGAGCAGGTATTATTACTTAGGTAGATGGTTGACTATTCTATCACCGTATCGGTACCTGCTACCGACACGGATATTAGGCCAGTTACCTGTTCACTTATCCTTCCATACTCCCATCAGTTAGAACTCTTAAAGTTCTGAATAAGTCATGCTGGGAGGACTATAACCCCAGTAGTTACCTTACTTTTTCTTGCATTTTTATTTTATCTAGTTTGCTTAGTTAGTTGTATTTATTATTGTTAGTTTGTCTATTTTCTTTTGTTTTGGAGGAGCTCACCCCTGCAGGTTCATTTTCTAGAAGGGGATGCTGCACCTTTGTCTTGGTTTACACGCCAATCTTCTGGTATGCTCACTTGCTGAGCATTGGATAGTCTCTTTCCCTATCTTTATTTTGAATTTCATTGTCATATATTGTATTGAATTGTTTAGTTTAAGTCTGTGGGAGAGTCGTTTTATGTACCCACTCATGTGCATTATTGCATAGCATGCTAGATTCTTTTATTAAAGATGTTTTATTCATATTTTTTCACACCACAACACCCACTTGAGCGTGTACTTAGTTGTTGGCGTGTCATGAGTTGAACTCATTCCTTTTTGTGATTGGGAAAATAATTGTGCTGGCATTTAAATTATGTAGTGGAATAAAATGTTGACTCCGGTGTTCCTAGTCAAGTACTCACGTGAGTATAGAGATTTGTGCAGATTAGATTTCTTTTTATACTTTTAATTTTATATATTTCTATTAGTATAAATATTATTTACTCTACTCAAATGGTGAATCTGGTGTGAATCAAAAGGTAGCATAGGGATGTGTGTAAATTATCGTTAGACTAGTATTGTTTGAGTCAGGAGAAAGGAGAATCTTTCTCGAGGGCTAAGAACTTGCCCCAAATGATGCTTGAAGCATGGGCATAGGATAGTTCTTTTGCATGAGAGTGAAGTAGGCCGTTATTTTGGCCCGGTTAAGCTTTTGTATTATGCATATCGTCTACCCTTGTTAGCCTCTTTGAGCCTATCTAGTCCATTTGATTCAGCTCCATATATACCTCACGAAAGCCTCAAAGCCAATCCTAATCGCACGCCCAAATTATGACGTCGAGTTTTACTTTTTGCGGTGGTGTTTTTGATAAATTCATTGTGATTATGTTGATGTGCTCATTTAAACATTTGTTGAAACAAAAAGAAAAGAAAAAAAATGAAGAAAGAGAAAAAGAGAAAGAAAATATTTTTGCTTTGAAAAATGAATGAGAAAAATACTAAATTGAAAATTATTTGAAATATTGGGAATAGGTGGGGCACACACCCATGTTGCAAAGTCCAAGTCTGGGGGTGTGGTGCACTTGCATTCGATTTTGGTGTGCGGGTAGTTTTAATAAAGCTCATTTGGGTTTAGGTGTACTAAGCCTTCGTGTTTATCTTTGTTTACCTCACCATAACCCAAGCCCCATTTAAAACCTAAAATCCTACTGACTCACGCTATGAACCAATCTAGTGTCTTGGAGAGAATATGACCGGGCGAGCTTTTGGTCTCCAACACCGATGGATTTCGGTGGAGTTTGTCCCGAATCCCAACATTGTCAATGCTCAACTCAGCGATTATTTTAATTTCTCCGTATGCGTGACTGGATGATTCACCGTAATTCATTTTTTTAGTAGAAGTAATATTTATTTACCCTATTAGAAATTTATAAACTAGGTGTATAATTAGAAATCTTCTCTATTATTTTTCTATGCACGTGAGCATGCGACTTCGTATGGTACTCCATTTTGTAATTTTAAGCTAGATATACTTTTCCCACTCCGCCAGATTTATTTATGCAGGATGCGTAAATAGGTATGTCTGGGGGTGTGATGAGTCTGGTTTATATATCTATTTATGGACTCATCTGGGTCGTTTTTCTTGCCAATGAACTTCACGTTTTGCTCATTGATGCTTCTATTGATCACATTGTTTATTTCTGCGCTAAGTGCAATCCTTGGCCCCTTTTTGGTGTGATTTTTTGTATGCCTTACTTTCAATCTATTCTGTAATGATATACCTGTACTGCGGATTATGTAGAATGCATATTTCAGTGGTTTTCCTGTAGGATACAGGGGTTGTGTGGACGCTCGGAGTGGGTTGGGCCATTTTTAGCCTAATCGGCCCTGGTCGTGCATTTTTTTTGCGCACGATCAGACACACGAACATAGCTCGTGCGCATTCCCCCATTATCCAACCGAGCGGTTCGCACGATCAATAAATTTCTTCTCGCAAGACCACCGGTCGTGCGCCACTACCTGTGCGCTATTTTGGCATTCTGGATTCTGCTACAGGTTGTCCTCGCACGATCAATGGCATTTCTTCGCGCAAAACCACTTATCATGTGCCACTGATCGTGCACACTATTTGATCTCCCACCTATATATATGATGTTTGCAATTTTAGGTCATTACAAGCCGGGGCTGCTCGCGATTTTCTTCCGCCGTAAGGGGGAAAGCTTCTTTTTGAAGGTTTCTTCCTCCCCCTTTCACCCGAGGCCACCTCGCATCATCCAAGCACTTCAAGGGAGAGATACTAGCCCTACTCTCATCACCGAGGAAGGAGTATACAACTTTTGTGGCGTCGGATCGTGAGACAGAGAAGACGGGTATATTGGAGGGAGGTGACAGCTCCTCTGGACCCCGGACGTCAGTTGTGGACCGAGCTAAGACGCAGATTGGCTACCCGGTGATTCCTACCATGAATCCTGACAAGCCTCTGGATTTGGTTGTATTTCTATCTCTTTCTCCTTTCCTCCTTATGATTGTAGTTAGTTTGTCTTTATGTTAATGATGTTGCACTCTATATTTGTTGAAATTCTTGATTATATATTGTGAAATGTTTGTATGCTTTATGAGTACTTGAGGCGTGCTTTCGTAGTGATTGTGGTGTGAGTGTTCCGTGTTGCAGCACAAGCAATTTCTAGTGGCGTGCTTGTTGACGAGGTGCTTGCGACCCTTATTCTCCGTTGCGAATCACTCCATCCGCGTAGCGAAGTAGTGCATAACGGCCTGCATAGTTTCCATTCGCCCAGCGAAGCAGTGCATAGCGTCCTGCATAGTAGTAGTTTAGTTTCTTTTCTTTTATTTTCCATAACCCAAATCACCACCTACACATTCCAGCCGACTTCAAGGACCTCGATCTCAAGTCCTTCCTCAAAAGTAAACTCCACCTTACTGTGTTCCTTCGAGGTCGATACTTGGGAATCACTCCAATTTTATATTATTTGAACGATCGGTACACTGCCGTTTTGTTCCACAGTCTCACTCCCGCCTATAGCGGTGTGCTAGTTTTGTGCATCAAGTTTTTGGAACCATTGCGGGGGAACGCAGTCGTGTGAGTTTTCTGGAGAGGGAATCGAGAGGTAGAAGTTCTTCAATTTGTAAATTGCATCCTTTTTTTTCGTATTCTATTTTTCCTGCTTTAAATATAGGTTGCTTTAGTAAATTATTATTGGGTGTAGTATTATGCACAATAGTGTTTTTCTTTTGAATCTGGTTATCTTCACGCGATGTGGGCCTCATTCAATATTCATTGTCGTTGGTGTGGAGATATCTCTCATGCTAGTGATAGATGTCCAAAGGGAGATAATAGCCCTAATACTCAAGGCCCAGTATATGGAGCACCGAATTCGTCTAGTACTCAATATTGTGTGCGTAAGTCCTATGGCTATTCATCTGAGCCTTTAATGACACACTTCTTTACGGCTTCAGCACCTATTGTGCTAAAGAAGCCAGCAAGGTAGTGCTTATTTTGTCGGAGCACGGATCATGCCTTGAAGGATTGTGTTGCTTATCTTCGCCAATTGGACGAGGATGATGAGACGGATATCCGGATCGTCTCGACTCCTAACTCTGGCAGCACACCTTCTACCTCTGATTACATAGCTGTGTCACCTTCATGTTTTGATAGGGAATGATGCAGTCATGCTCATAAGAGTTGTGGCAGATGTATGTTCTGACATATCTGAGCTTATCTCCCCTGTGCATACATCACCTTGCGTGGATTCGATTCTTTGTGGGGAATCTGTGCTTGAATTTTATCCAAGCACTATTCCTCCCCTTGTTATGCATACTACTACATTCGTCTCGGACGACATTATTGAGGATGTTTCGCAGTATAAGACAGGTTATTTGTGTGTTGTGCCTATTCCTTTGGAGGAGGATTTCTTCCAAGGTGACAAGGATTCTGCCACACCACCGGTGGAGGAATTCCAAATTGTGGAGGAGGCAACTGATGATCCTATTGAGCCCTGCAGCATTGTCGACGATGCCGCCAATATCCTTTTGCTTCAACCTATCGGGAGTGAGACCGGGACCACTCCTCCGATTGATGTTTATTTATGTTTTTCTTCTCTTTATTTCCTGATCCCCCTTCATCATTTGATCATGTGCAGGTTGAGTCTTCACGGGTACTCAAGGAGGACTTGGAGCATTTTGCTCAGGTCAATGATGAGTGTATCCTCTCATGTGAGGAGGTTGATCCCTCCTCCATAGAGGAAGCCTTATTCATTGCCCCATCTTCCTGCTGCCTCCGTGAAGATGACACCTTGCTGGGCAACGATATTTTTGGTGAGTTGAGTGAGGATATCTCCTCCTCCACTTACATTCTCTTCTCTCTAGCTAAGAGGAGCATGTATAATTACATAGGTAGAGGGGTGACTGTTCTATCGCCGTATTTGTACCCGCTACCGACACGGATATTAGGCTAGTTACCTATTCACTTCTCCTTCCATACTCACATCAGCTAGAACTAATAAAGTTCTGAATAGATCATGCTGGGAGAACAATAACCCCAGTAGTTATCTTACTTTTCTTGCATTTTATTTTATCTAGTTTGTTTAGTTAGTTGTATTTCTATTTTTTTAGTTTGTCTATTTTCTTTTGTTTTGGAGGAGCTCACCCCTGCAGGTTCATTTTCTGGGTGGGGATGCTGCACCTTTGTCTTGGTTTACATGCCTATCTTCTGGTATGCTCACTTGCTGAGCATTGGGTACTCTCTTCCCCTAGCTTTATTTTGAATTTCATAGTCATATATTGTATTGGATTGTTTAGCTTAAGTCTGGGGGAGAGTCGTTTTATGTACCCACTCACGTGCACTATTGCATAGCATGCTAGAATCTTTTAATTAAGAAGTTTTATTCATTTTCTTTGCACACCACAGCACCCGCTTGAGCGTATACTTAGTTGTTGGCGCGTCATGAGTTGAACTCATTCCTTTGTGTGATTGGGAAAATCATTGTGCTGGCATTTAATTATGTAGTTGAGTAAAATGTTGACTCCGGTGTTCCTAGTCAAGTACTCACGTGAGTATAGAGATTTGTGCAGATTAGATTTCTTTTTATACTTTTAGTTTTATACATTTCTATAAGTGTAAATATTATTTACTCTACTCAAATGGTGAGTTTGGTGTGAATCCAAAAGTAGCATAGGGATGTGTTAAAATTATCGTTAGACTAGTATTGTTTGAGTCGGGAGAAAGGAGAATCTTTCTCAAGGGCTAAGAACTTGCCCCAAGCGATTCTTTAAGCATGCGCATATGATAGTTCTTTTGCGTGAGAGTGAAGTAGGCCGTTATTTTGTCCCGGTTAAGCATTTGTATCATGTCTATCGTCTACCCTTGCTAGCCCCTTTGAGACTATCCAGTCCATTTGATTCAGCTCCACCTATACCTCACAAAAGCCTCAAAGCCAATCCTAATCGCACGCCCAAATTATGAGGTCGAGTTTTACTTTTTGGGGTGGTGATTTTGAAAAATTCGTTGTGATTATGTGGATGTTCTCATTTAAACATTTGCTGAATGAAAAAGGAAAGATCAAAATGAAGAAAGAGAAAAAGAAGAACAAAATATTTTTGCTTTGAAAAATGAATGAGAAAAAGACTAAATTGATTTCTTTTTGAAATATTGGGAATAGGTGGTGCACGCACCCATGTTGCAAAAGTTGAAGTTTGGGGGTGTGGTGCACATGCATTCGATTTTGGTGAGCGCGTAGTTTTAATAAAGCTCATTTGAGTTTATGTGTACTAAGCCTTCGTGTTTATCTTTGTTTACCTCACCATAACCCAAGCCCACATTTAAGACCTAAAGTCCTACCGACTCACGCTATGAACCAATCTAGTGTCGTGGAGAGAATGTGACCGGGCGAGCTTATGGTCTAAGACACTGATGGATTTCGGTGGAGTTTGTCCCGAATCCCAACTTTGTCAATGCTCATCTCAGCGATTATTTTACTTTACCCGTATTCGTGACCGAATGATTCAGCGTAATTCTTTTGTTTTTTAGTAGAAGTAATATTTATTTACTCAATTAGAAATTTATAAACTAGGTGTATAATTAGAAATCTTCTCTACTATTTTTCTATGCACGTGAGCATGCGACTTCGCATGGTACTCCATTTTGTAAATTTAAGCTAGATATGCTTTTCGCACTCCGCCGGATTTATTTGCGTGAGACGCGCAAATAGGTATGTCTAGGGGTGTGATGAGTCTGGTTTATATAGCTATTTTCAGACGCATATGTGTCGTTTTTCTTGCCAATGCACTTCACTTATTGTTCATTGATGCTTCTATTGATCACATTGAGTATTTCTGTGCTAAATGCAATCTTTGGCCCCCTTTTGGTGTGATTTCTTGTATGCCTTACTTTCTATCTATTCTGTGATGATGTATCTTTACTGTGGATTATGTAGAATGCCTATTTCAGTGGTTTTCCTGCAGGGTAGAGTGGTTGTGTGGACGCTCGGCGTGGGTTGGGCCATTTTTAGCCTAATAGGCACTGGTCGTGCGTTTTTGTTCCCGCATGATCAGGCGCATGACCACTGGTCGTGTGCATTCCCCCATTTTCCAACCAAGCGATTCACACGATCACTGGATTCCTTCTCGCAAGACCACTAGCCGTGCGCCACTGCCCGTGCTCTATTTTGGCATTCTGGATTCTGCTACAGTTTGTCCTCGCACGATTAGTGGCATTTCTTCGTGCACCACCACTGGTCGTGCACCACTGATCGTGCGCGCTGTTTGATCTCCCGCCTATATATATATGTTGTTTGTGATTTTAGGTCATTCCCAGCCGGGGCTGCTCGCGATTATCTTCCGTCGTAAGGGGGAAAGCTCCATTTTGAAGGTTTCTTCCTCCCCCATTCACCTGAGGCCACCTCGCATCATCTAAGCACTTCAAAGGAGAGATCCTAGCCCTACTCTCATCACTGAGGAAGGAGTATTCAACTCTTGTGGTGGCCAAAACATGAGACAGAGAAGACGAGTATATTGGAGGGAGGTGATAGCTCCTCTGGACCACGGACGTCAGTTGTGGACCGAGCTAGGACGCGGATTCGCAACCCGGTGATTCCTACCATGAATCCTGACAAGCCTCTGTATTTGGTTGTATTTGTAGCTCTTCATCCTTTCCTCCTTATGATTGTAGTTAGTTTCTATTTATGTTGATGATGTTGCACTTTATATTTGTTGAATTTATTGATTACATATTGTGAAATGTTTTCATGCTTTATAAGTGCTTGAGGTGTGCTTTCTTGGTGATTGTGGTGTGAGTGTTCAGTGTTGCAGCTCTAGCAATTGCTAGTGGCATGCTTGTTGACGAGGTGCTTGCGAACCTCATTCGTCAGTGCAAATCACTCCATCAACAAGCGTACTCGTCCATCCGCATAGCAAAGCAGTGCATAGCGGCCTGCATAGTTTCCATCCGCCCAGTGAATTAGTGCATAGCGGCCTGCATAATAGTAGTTTAGTTTCTTTTCTTTTATTTTCCATAACCCAAATCACCACCTACACGTTCCATCCGACTTCAAGGACTTCGATCTCAAGTCCTTCCTCAAAAGTAAACTCCACCTTACTATTTTTCTTCGAGATCGATACTTGGGAATCACTCCCATTTTATATTACTTGAACGATCGATACACTGCCGTTTCGTGCCGCTTTCTCGCTCCCTCCTATAGCGGTGTTCTAGTTTTGCGCATCAAAGCACAAGGTAAAAAATTATATGGTAATGTGGCGGAAGACTTATACAAAGCATGTTATGTTATCTTTAAGGTTTACAATAAAGTATCCAAGCATGAAAGAAAGATGTCAGAAAGAGACTACTATAATGTTATTTTAATTCACAAATTCAAGACAGACCAAACATTATAGAGAGCATGTTAGGTTATCTAGTGCATTTTTATATAAAGAGTAGTATAGAATTAACATTTGGATCCAATACTAATGAGAAGAAGTGTTTTGGAAGATAATGATGTGCACATAAGTGTATTTTGAAAATAGTAAACACATGATTTAATCATGAAATATAAGACATATGGTGAGTAAAGTGTACAATAAAAAACAAATAATTTTACTTCCACACACTTTAATGCACACAATAAATGTACAATTACCAAGGTGCTCTGCACACAGAATGCTCATTAAGACTTATTAGGGTGCAAAGTAGTGCTTGGGGGATCACACACTTTATTTTTCAATATTGATAATTTTGTGATCCATTGTACTTAAGAATTAGTGGTGTAGAAAAAAAATTGAAGGTTTGCACAAGACACTTTACTATTCTTTCCAATGTGCTCAACCTCACAATGCTTATTAAGCCTTATTAGGAGGTTCAATTTATTTCATGATTATTTTTTGTACAAAGTTCTCTGAATACACTTGTATTGCAAACCACTGATATTTTGAAAGCACAAACACTTTTTTTAATTTTTAAGAGTGCAAATAAATATAGTGTTGGTAAAATACTTGTGCAATTTTTAATTCATTGTACAATTACAATACACAAGCAAGCATTCTTAGATTAAAAACATATGTAGACTTGCCAAAAAGTGAGTGAAGAAATATCATTATCGATCATAAAACCAATACTCATACTTAGAGGTGTTGGAGCTTGTGTTCCACATCTCTTAGTTTGAGAATAACAAATCACACTATGTATTTGATCTTGCTTGTTTTTATAGTGTGCATGTACTATAGTTAAATAACCCTATAAACAGGACACTGAGTGATGAAGATTCTCTGAAAAGTTAGCTAACACCCCGCGTTAGCAGTTAATGCCCCGCATTAACTTATCATCGATAAGGGATATCGTAGAGAATTGAATGGCGTTGAGAAGAAGTACCGTCGAGTTCCAAGAGACAACGCCAGTGTTGACTCTTAACGCCCGCGTTAAGTCCACAAACTGCCATGATCTCGACGGTTGCATGATGTCAGCGGTTTCTATACATGAACACTAACGCTGGCGTTAACTCTTAATGCCGCGTGTTAGCTTCCTTGCCTAGTTAAAGAGTTGATTTCATTTCATCAAGATTGATGCATTCCAAGCCTTCATTATATACTTCAGAGAGAGCCTTTCATCCCGAATTCAGAGAGCACTCACAACACCACCATTGAAGAACAAGAGTGAGAAGGAGATTTCCAATGACAAATTTGAAGAAGGACACTCGTTTCAACTCCGACATGGTCATTGTGTATCTTCAACATCTCCTTCACTGCCCTTCAATCTAGGGAGTCTTTTATTCTGATTTTTACATTATCTTTCCATTTTTCCTTGTAACAGTAGTGAAATCGCCGCCTTGCGTGTGGCGACTATGTAGGGTTCGGTTTAGAGGGAAATTAGCTGCCTTGTGCGTGGCGAATAGGTCTAGGGTTTATCTAAGGGGTGGCTAGAGGCCTTATATGTGGATAGATAGGCTATAGCCAACCGGTCCTTGGGAGAAGGACCAGTGAAGGAATAAAAAAGTGATTTTTATCTTGTCGCCTATATTTCAAGCGTTATTGAAATTATATGTTTGTAATCATCTTATTGAAATATATAAAATCCATTTTATTATCTCTGATGGTCTGAAAGTGTATTTCATTTAAGATTGCGCAAGTAAAATCACTTTGAATATTTCTGCAAAAATATTTTTTGGAGTGATAACGCCCGACATTAACTATCTAACGCCAGGCGTTAGCGACAGAGCCAAAAAGTTTTTCTGTTATATTTAAATTGGTCAGTTTATTTTAAAAATAGTAAACCCCTTATTCACCCCCCCCCCCCCTCTAAGGGCACCATCAGATCTAACACTTGGTATCAGAGCTAGGTTATTCCAAAACGGTTTGACAATTGGGAATATTGGCGCATTTTGATTATGCTTTCGCTGAGGGTCAAGGGATTAGTAGACCTCCACTATTTACCGGTACTGATTATAATTATTGGAAAACAAGAATGCGTTGTTTTCTAAATGCTTTAGATAATGATGTGTGTAGTATGGTGGAACAATGCTACTCTCCACCAATAATTGTTGTTGGAGAAGTCACTATGGAAAAATCGAGAGACAAATGGGATGATAACGACAAGTTAAGATGCAAGAACACCACTAAAGCTATGAATGCATTATTTTGTGTTTTAGATAGAACAAAATTTAATAGAACTTGTGCTTGCGAAACTGCATATGATATATGGAAATTATTAAAAATCACTCATGAAGGTACTTCGCAGGTCAAGGATTCAAAGCTTTTCCAACTTGAATCTGAATACGAGAAATTTCAGATGGAGGCGGATGAAGACATTGATTCGAAGTACACAAGGTTTACTAAGATCGTCAACGACTCAAAAGTGCTTGGAAAAGTGTTCTCCAACGGCATCTTGGTGAGAAAAATCTTAAGATCTCTCCCTGCAAAGTTCAATCGAAAAGTGACGGCTATCTCGGAGTCACACGATCTAAAGAAGCTCCAAATTGAGAGCCTCATAGGGAACATCAAGACCCATGAGGTTGAACTCAAAATTTGATGAGCAAAACTATGCTTGCAAACTACAACGGCAAGTGTACCTTGTCGGATGTAGTATAGGCTTATATAAAAACCAAGGTCGTATAAAAATCTGGGCGTGTTGATTACTCTTACTCAAGACGATCTCTATTGTTCCATCAAAAGTACTTTGATTTGGTTGCAATAAGAAATATAACTTAACTTGCAGATTATAACTGAAGAATAGAGGGGTGGACAAAATAGAAGAAAGGATGAAAAAAAAACAGCAACTATTATTGATTCAAGAAAAAAAAAGATTACAACTATTAAAATAAAACATTACAAGTGCAGGAAGAAAACTAGAATACGCGAATAAAAACTCTGGAATGAAAGCAGGAAGATGGAGGCTTCGACGACAATCCAAGGTTTTTTTGATCATCAGGGGTAGCTGCCTTTAAATAGCTGAATAATAATATGGTAAAGGGCGTGATTGAAGCAGCAGTAATTGCTGGCAGGAAGCATTGGCGGAAAGCTTTGGCGTAAGTATGGTAATAGGCGTGATTGAAGCAGCAGTAATTGCTGGCGGGAAGCTTTGGCAGAGGCGTACATGGATTGCTGACGTGGCAGAGCTTGCGCGGATTGTTGTACGGTGGCTATGGCGCAATTGAAGGCGGTGCTTTTAATATTTTGTCGAACGCAGTTCGTCGAATTCACCCACGTTCGTCGATCGAAGGCAGCCAGACTGGAATTCATCGAGCGAAGTTCGCCAGACCGGAATTCGTCGAGCGTCGTTCGCCAGATGGGAATTCGTTGAACGCCGTTCGCCAGACAGGAATTCGTCGAGCGCCGTTCGCCAGACGGGAATTCGTCGTGCGCCGTTCGCCAGACCGGAATTCGTCGAGCGTCGTTCGCCAAATTCGTCGAACGCCCAAAAATTCCAGAAAATCTGAAAATATAAGATATGTCCGCGTTAGACTATAGAATGGAAAAGATTATTACTTTAAATGAGAAAAACATAGAAGCTATATAATTTAGTAACAAAAATACATTAAACTTATACTAAAAAAATGAGTAAATAAATTACTCATCAAACACCCCCATACTTACTCGTTTGCTAGTCCCGAGCAAACAACTTTTCATAGGAGTAGAAAAATTTAAATACTAGAAAAGAAATTTGAACTCAAGGAATAAAAACGTGAAGTCTTACGTCTACGTGTAGAGATCCTAGTTGAAAGATCTATTCAGCATAATGATTAGCTTATAATTTTCAGTAATGCGAATTAACAAATTGCTTTTACTTTTAAATTGAAAGTTCGGCAAATTCTCGAATGCTTTTCAGGGAGCGGGTAGCGTGTTTTCTAAGATCAATATTACCCAAAATTGAGTTTCGGGATAGCCTCCAAAGAAATCCATCAATGACGATGGCCATAGGCTTGCCCGGTCGCACTCTCTCCACTACACAAGTAGAATGTTATAGCTTAAAGATCAAAAGGGCTTTCATTAGGAGTGAAACTTGGCTTAGGTATATGATTTGGATTTGGAAATCAAAAAGATAGAATATGACAGCTAAGGATCACACTAAACCAAGGTGAGAGTTACCCAAAATTATCAAAAATTTAAACCTCGCATAAGAGTTGTTATGAAGCAAAACTCTCATATTTTTCAAAAATGAGGCCATGAATACTTATATATATATATATTTTCACAGTTGGCCAATAATTTTTCATATATATTTTTTATATCCCCTTTTTTTTCTTTTCATAATAGCTCAGAATAAGTAGTTTTAATTTCCTTATTTTCACAATTGAACTCATTGCAGAATTTTAATAAATCTCAATTATTTAGTGTGATCATGGGCTGGATGTTTTGTCTTTGGTGAAAATGAAAGCTGGAGGTAGCAAAGGAAATAAGGTAAGGCCCAAAGTGTTTAAGCATTGAAAAATTTAAAAAGGTGGGCAAACAGGCACAAATGATCAAAAGGTGGCCTAAATCACTTCTAAAAACTATGACAAATCAATGTAAATGCTTCGAGAATCGCTAAAGGCAAGTTCTAGACTTCGAGAAAGGACACCCTTCCGGTCAAAAATGTGTAATATTTCTCTAGTAAGCTTCTACATACTCACTTGAATTCATTCACAGATTCTACCGATTTCAAGGTAAAAGTAAAATAAGAATTGTTTTTTCGCAGTTAGAAAAACATAAATCTAATTTTATGCTGAATAGTTAATTTGTCATAGAATTCTACAAACGCGTGCGTTTAACTAGGAACACTGCATGAGTCAACAATTTTATTCCAAAATTAAAAAACTAATGAAGTATAAAAATTCCCTACTACACTAAACAAAAGCAAATCTACTAAGGATTTTGCAAATGAGTAAGTATAAAAATTCAGCAAAAGATATTTATATAATTTTTTTCTTCTTGGACTTCCCAAGATCTACCTGGTGAAGGGTTTGCAAGGTACTAGAGGCTATGATGGGAATTCAAGCACAAAGCGTCCTTTCCAAGAAATTTTATTTAGATAGAAAATATTTATATATATTTTTTTTTTCAAATAAATAGAAATTCAAAGAAAGCAATGTTACACCCCCATACTTAAAATTAAACATTGTCCCCAATATTTAAAACTAAGTAAGAAGATAAAAACAGGAATTACACTTTTTATTTTATTTTTATTTTTTAAGAAAATGAAATAAATTAACAACAAAAAGAAAGAAAAATAAAAAAGTGACTAAAGGGTGAAGAGGGCTTCCCTGATCGGTTGACGAGGTTGTCGGACAGAAAATAAAACTTGCAAAATTAAGTTAAACAAAACAAACAAAAAAATAATGTTGGGTTGCCTCCCAAAAGCGCTTTGTTTACCGTCGCGTAGCTTGACTAAGTGGCGTTCTACAAGTTTGTGAGGTTAAGTGTTTCAATTTTGCCGGGCGCTGGGTCGCCGGAATGATATAATTTTAATCGGTGTTCGTTAACTTTCAAAAGGCCTTGATCCGGGTGTTCTATTAGCACGGTCCCATATGGTCAAACCTCTTTTACAACAAAAGGGTCGGACCATCGGGATTTTAATTTGCACGGAAAAAGTTTTAATCTAGAGTTATATAGAAGGACTAATTCTCCCGGTGAAAAAGATTTTGGAAATTTTATTCTCTTATCATGATAAAACTTAGTGCGCTCCTTGTAAAATTTATTATTTTCATAGGCGTTTGCGCGCCATTCGGCTAATTCATTAAGTTAAAATTTTCGTTGATCGGAGGCTAAATTCAAATCTAAGTTTAAAAATTTTAGCGCCCAGAATGCACGATGTTCTAATTCTACCGGTAAATGACATGCTTTTCCATAGACTAATCGGCACGGTGTACTTCCGATGGCGGTTTTGTATGCTGTCCGATAGGCCCATAGTGCGTCGTCTAATTTTAGCGACCAATCCTTCCTATTAACGGGCACAGTTTTTTCTAGAATTTTTTTACTTTGCGATTCACCACCTCCACTTGGCCATTTGCTTGTGGGTGGTAGGCGGTAGATAGCTTGTGGGTAACTCCATACTTTGCAAAAATTTTAGCAAGCTGGTTGATACAAAAGTGTGTGCCCCGATCACTAATTAGTGCTCGGGGTGTGCTAAATCGTGAAAATAAATTTTTTTGAAAATGCACGACGATTCTCGTGTTGCTGGTGGGAAAAGCTTGTGCTTCCGCCCACCTTAACACGTAATCGACCGCAACAAGAATATATTTATTATTGAAGGAGGAGGGTAAAGGACCTACGAAATCTATTCCCCATAAATCAAAAATTTTGCATTCTAAAAATATATTTTGGGGCATTTCGTCCCGGTTAGAAATGTTACTTGACCGCTGACAGCTATCGCAATTACTCACAATGGTGTGAGCATCTTTGAATAAGGTGGGCCAGTAGAAGCCCGCCTCTAGCACCTTCCTTGCGGTCCAGTTTGCTTGATAGTGACCACCGGTTGGTCCTTCGTGGCAGTACCGCAAAATTTGGACGCCTTCTTCGCCCGAAATGCACCTTCTTACCACTTGGTCCGCGCAGACACGAAATAAAAAGGGGTCCTCCCAAAAATTATTTTTCAAGTCCGAAAAGAATTGCTTCTTTTGCTGACTTGAAAAATCTTTTGGTAGGACCCGGGCCACTAAATAGTTGGCCAAATCTGCGTACCAAGGTGTGGAAGAAGTCGTTGCCTTTTCGATGGCGAGGAGGCACTCTTTAGGGAATTTATCATCTATCTCGGCCTCCACTAGTGCTCCAGCTGCCGGGTTCTCCAGTCTTGAGAGGTGGTCGGCCGCCAAGTTCTCCGCTCCTTTCTTGTCTCGGATCTCCAAATCGAATTCTTGCAAGAGTAGGATCCATCTCAATAGTCGGGGCTTGGCGTCCCCTTTATCTAGCATGTACCGGAGTGCAGAGTGATCTGTAAAAACAATAATTTTTGATAGCGTTATGTACGAACAAAATTTATCAAAAGCAAAAAAGATCGCTAGAAGTTCTTTTTCCGTCGTTGTATAATTAGCTTGGGCGGATGTAAGCGTTTTGCTTGCGTTATAAATTGGGTGAAAGTATTTATTCACCCTTTGGCCCAAGACCGCACCTACGGCAAAATCGCTTGCATCGCACATGATTTCGAACAGAAGAGACCAATCTGGTGAAATTAAAATAGGTGATTTGATAAGTTCATTTTTAATTTTTATAAACGCCTTAGAACATTCTTCATCAAAGATAAATGTGGTTTCTTTTTCTAAAAGATGCGTTAACATTTTGTAATTTTGGAAAAATCTTTAATAAACCGTCAATAGAAACCCGCATGTCCTAAAAAACTCCTAATAGATTTAATATTAGTAGGCGGAGGGAGTTTTTCTATAACTTCGATCTTGGCCCTATCGACCTCGATCCCTTTACTAGAAACCATATTTCCGAGGACTAATCCCTCACGGACCATAAAATGGCACTTCTCCCAGTTGAGTGTCAGATTCGTGTCTTCGCAGCGTTGAAGAACACGATCAAGATTTTTTAGATAATTTTTAAAGGAATCGCCATAGACTGAAAAATCGTCCATGAAAACTTCCATGACGTCCTCAACTAATTCATTAAAAATTGCCAGCATACATCTTTGAAATGTAGCTTGCGCGTTGCAAAGACCAAACGGTATCCTCCGATAGGCGAAGGTGCCAAAGGGGCAAGTGAAGGTAGTTTTTTCTTGGTCTTCGGGCGCAATTGGGATTGGGAAATATCCCGAGAGACCATCAAGAAAACAATAGTGCGAGTGGTCGGATAAACGTTCTAAAATTTGGTCAATGAAGGGCAATGGAAAATGATCCTTGCGGGTAGCATCATTTAATTTCCTATAATCGATGCATACCCGCCAACTCGTAACAGTACGGGTTGGGATTAACTCGTTATTTTCGTTTTCAACTACTGTGATTCCGCTCTTCTTAGGCACGACTTGCACTGGGCTAACCCAAGTGCTATCAGAAATTGGGTAAATAATCCCCGCGTCTAATAATTTTATAATTTCGGCCTTAACGACGTCCTTCATATTAGGATTTAAGTGTCGTTGAGGCTGAATATTGCCGCGAGAATTATTTTCAAGATTTATTTTCTGCGTGTAGAATGAGGGATTTATACCCTTTATATCAGAAATTTGCCACGCAATTGCATGACTGTGGTTTTTTAAAATTTTAATTAACTCGAAAATTTCCGAATCATTAAGCGCAGAAGAAATAATTACGGGTAATTTTGAATTTTCTTCTAAAAATACATATTTTAGATGATCTGGTAGTTGTTTTAATTCTAGACTCGGCGGCTCTTCATAAGATGTTTTGATTTTAAAAATATTTAAATTTATTTGTTCAAAATTTTCCTGCCGGGTCATTTTTTCAAGACATAATAAAGTTTGTAACTCCAGATTTTCATAAAAAAAGGGAATTTATTTCCGCAAAAGTTGATAAATCTTCTTCAAAATTTGATTCTAAAATAAAACAAGAATCATCGTTAGTAATTGCATTTCTCATTGATTGATTAACATTGAAAATAACTTCCTCTTCTCCAACTCACAGGAGAAGTTTTCAGTTACTTACATCTATTATAGCTCGAGCGGTGGCTAGGAAAGGTCGGCCAAGTATTAGGGGTACTTCAGCGTCTTCTTCAATATCGAGGATGACAAAGTCTACCGGGAAGATAAACTTATCAACCTTTACTAGCACATCTTCAATGACCCCTATTGGGTATTTAACTGACCGATCCGCTAGTTGGATGCTTATATTAGTTGGGCTTGGGTTGCCCAAACCAAGTTTTTGAAATAATGCAAAAGACATTAAATTTATACTAGCTCCTAGATCGGCCAAGGCGCGCTTGATTGATAAATTACCAAACATACACGGGATGGAGAACCGTCCCGGGTCATTCAATTTTTGTGGTAAATTATTTGATAAAGCCGCCGAACAATCTGCATTTAAAGAAATACGCGAAAAATTTTCAAGTTTCTTTTTATTTGAAAGTAATTCTTTTTAAAATTTAGCGTACTTTGGCATTTGAGCAATTGCTTCGCAGAATGGTACATTTATTTGGATTTGTTTTAAAATTTCAATAAATTTTTTATATTGCTCCTCATTGCACTCATCTTTAAATTTCGAGGGATAAGGAATAGAAGGATTTTTAAATATGCGCGGAGCTAAAGCAGAAGACGGTAAAGTAGGTGAAGAAATTACTTGCGGGGGAGAAGATGAAACATTTACCTCGGGCTCGACAAATTTTGAAGAAGTTACCTCCTTTTCGTTGCGGAGTGTGATTGCGTTAGCGCTCTCCTGCGGATTGGGCTCAGTGTTGCCCGGAAGTGCTCCTTGTTGGCGTTCGGAGAGCATTTTTGCGAGCTGTCCAATTTGATTTTCCAAATTTTTGACCGATCCGTTGAGATTCCGAATATTGGACTCATTGGAGGCAATGTACTTAGTGAAGACCTCTTCAAGTGGAGAGGGCTTGTGTGGCTGTGGTTGAGCAAATCCGGGTGGATTCACTTTTTGTGGACGCTGAGCATTATTGGGGTTGCTCCATGAAAAATTAGGGTGGCTCCTATAACCCGGATTAAATGAATTATTAAATGGAATGTTAATATTTGGGTTATAGGGGGGACGATAAGAGTTCCCCATATAATCAACTTGCTCTTGAATGAAATTATTATTATGTTCGTTATTATTATGATTAGCCCAATTGGTGGCGGAGGAAGCAGACATCTCCGCCACTTGCTTAGTTAATCTTTCTACTTGTAACGCTAAATTAGTGGTTGCCTCGACTTCATAAAGTCCGGCCGGCTTGTTAGGGCGCGTCCATGGCGCATTCCACTGATATGCGTTCATGGCCATCTCCTCAAAAAGCTCTTGAGCGGCTTCCAGGGTTTTGTTATTAAGAGTTCCCCCTGCTGCCTCATCAATCATTTGCCTTGTTTGGAGATTCAAACCATTGTAGAAAGTTTGAATTTGTTGCCACAAAGGAATGGCTTGATGAGGACATCTCCGCAATAATTCCTTGAAGCGCTCCCATGTGTCGTAGAGAGACTCCGAGTCAATTTGCGTAAAAGAGAGAATGTCCGTACGTAATTCAGCGGACTTTGCCGGAGGAAAATATTTTGTTAAAAATTTCTCCGTCATTTCGGCCCATGTAGTGATCGAACCTCTAGGAAGAGATCCCAACCACTGCTTGGCCTTAGTCCGCAATGAAAAAGGAAATAAATGCAAACGAATGGCGTCATCGGTGACGCCATTGATTTTAAACGTATCGCAAATTTCCAAAAAATTTCACAAATGCAGATTAGGATCTTCATCTGGTAGGTCATCAAATATAACGGTTTGCTGTACCATTTGAATGATGCTCGTTTTAATTTCAAAATTATTATTCGCCACCGCCGGGCGAATAATGCTAGATTGTGTTCCCTCCCAATTGGGCCTCGCAAAATAGGGCATAGTTCGTAGCGGAGCCTCATTATGGTCGAGGTTATTCATTAAGCCTTCGTTAGTTTCTCTGATTGACTCTTCTTGAATTATAGGTAGATCGCTAAATCGGAGACGCCGCCGCAAGGTTCGCTCGATTTCCGGATCAAACAAAATTCAAAAATATTTGAAGAGTTTCCTCGAGTCATAAACCAAAAAGAAAAGAGGAAAGGATGTGGATAAATAAAATAAAGTTTCAGATAAATATTTTTATTATATTTTTTTTATGATAAATTTTTTAATATAAATATAATTTTTATGAAGATTTTTTTTTAATTTAGGCGAATTAAAATTAGTCCTGGACTTCCCAAGATCTACCCGGTGAAGGGTTTGCAAGGTACTAGAGGCTATTATGGGAATTCAAGCCCAAAGCGTCCTTTCCAGGAATTTAGTTACACCTTGAATGATAAAAAAAAATAAGAGAAGAAAGGAAGCGATAAAACCAATATATATTCTCTTTCGAAATATCAACTCAGATCCCCGGCAACGGCGCCAAAAACATGATGAGCAAAACTATGCTTGCAAACGATAACGACAAGTGTACCGTGTCGGATGTTGTATAGGCTTATATAAAAACCAAGGTCGTATAAAAATCCGGGCGTGTTGATTACTCTTACTCAAGACGATCTCTATTGTTCCATCAAAAGTACTTTGATTTGGTTGCAATAAGAAATATAACTTAACTTGCATATTATAACTCAAGAAAAGAGTGGTGGACAAAATAGAAGAAAGGATGAAAAAACAACAACAGCAACTATTATTGATTCAAGAAAAAAAATTACAACTATTAAAAGAAAACATTACAAGTGCAGGAAGAAAACTAGAATACGCGAATAAAAACTTTGGAATGAAAGAAGGAAGATGGAGGCTTAGACTCCAATCCAAGGTTTTTTTTGAACATCAGGGGTAGCTGCCTTTAAACAGCTGAATAATAATATGGTAAAGGGCGTAATTGAAGCAGCAGTAATTGTTGGCGGGAAGCTTTGGCAGAAAGCTTTGGCGTAAGTATGGTAATAGGCGTGATTGAAGCAGCAGTAATTGCTGGCGGGAAGCTTTGGCGGAGGCGTACATGGATTGCTGACGTGGCAGAGCTTGGGCGGATTACTGTACGCTGGGTGTGGCACAATTGAAGGCGGTGCTTTTAATATTTTGTCGAACGCAGTTCGTCGACCCCACGTGCGTTCGTCGATCGGAGGCAGCCAGACTGGAATTCGTCGAGCGCAGTTCGCCAGACGGGAATTCGTCGAGCGCCGTTCGCCAGACGGGAATTCGTCGAGCGCCATTCGCCAGACGAGAATTCATCGAGCGCCGTTTGCTAGACGGGAATTCGTCGAGCGCCGTTCGCCAGACGGGAATTCGTCGATCGCCATTCGCCAGACGGGAATTCGTCGAGCGCCGTTCGCCAAATTCGTCGAACGCCCAAAAATTCCAGAAAATCTGAAAATATAAGATAAGCCTACGTTAGACTATAGAATAGAAAAGATTATTACTTTAAATAAGAAAAACATAGAAGCTATATAATTTTGTAACAAAAATACATTAAACTTATACTAAAAAATGAGTAAATAAATTACTCATCAAAATTCAACAACAAGAGTACAACATGGAGCCAAAGAAGAAGGCCTTAGCATTGAAGTCAAAGAAGGAGGTTGACAGAGATGATGATGAAGAGGACGAGGAGAGCCTTTTTGTAAAAAAGTTCAAAAGGTTCATGAAAAATCCAGAAAGGAGAAACACCTTCCAGAAATATTTCATCAAGAAGGGATCTTCATCGAAGAAAGGAAGAGGTAGCGATGAGGACGATGATGAGCGACCACCACCGGAGTGCTATCATTGTAGAAAGACCGGACATATCCGGATCCAGAGCCCGAAATATTTGAAAGAGTGTAAAGAAAAGCGGCACATGGGAAAAGAGAAGAAGAAGGTCGTAAATGAGGCTACATGGGATGACTCCTCTGAGGATTCAAGCGGCTCATCCACTAGCAATGAAGAAGAGGCAAATATGTGCCTTATACGAAAAAGTAACAAGACATCCGAGGATGACAGCAGTGTCTAAAGCGACACAGAGGTTACTCTCCCTACTTCTTATGATGATTTATATATTAAGTATTTACAAACATGCAAATTTTTTTATAAATGTTTAAAAGATATTGATCTTCTAAATTCTGAACATAAACTTTTGTTAAAAGAAAACAAAAAATTATCTAAACAAATAGGGAAAGAAAAGGTATCTTGCCAAGAGTTCAATCACTCCTTCGAAAGAGTGAAAGAACTTGGAGAAGCTCGTTTTAAGTCACACTCCAATATTGAAATTCTTACTAAGGAAAAGGGGGATTTAGAAAGAACTTTAAAAGCCTCTCTTTCTCAAATAGAAGAAGGAAATAAGAGCTTTGTGAATCGGTGCGTTAGGTTGGTAACGGAAAACACTGCTCTCAAAGCTCGTATTCATGATTTAAATGTGGCTATTAAAAAGTTTGGAGTTGGGCAAAGATCTCTGGACATGATCTTGGCTAACCAATGCCATGGAAGTGCCAAATATGGCCTTGGATATGTTTCTGAAAGCTATCGCCAGGCGTTAACTCCTAACGCCAGCATTAGCTATAATTCCAGAAACATTAATTCTGTTAATAATAAATTCAAAAATTCAAATGTTACCTCATTTTCCATCAAGAGCTAATCCAAAACTCCAAAAAGGGTCTCATCCCCTTTTATATTGTGTGCCAAATGTCATTTATTTGGA
The DNA here is from genome assembly GCA_033032865.1 of Dactylorhiza incarnata. NCBI lineage: Eukaryota > Viridiplantae > Streptophyta > Magnoliopsida > Asparagales > Orchidaceae > Dactylorhiza > Dactylorhiza incarnata. The sequence goes on along the minus strand of JAWHQI010000205.1, from coordinate 857,962 downwards.
CACACCTCAAACTCTTGTAAGAAAAAGGGTCATAGTGTTATAAAGCAAATCTGGGTGCCTAAGGTTTCCACCTATTCTATGGGAGGAACCTCTTGGGTATCTGGATCTTTACTCTCATCACTTTTGTAGGTATGTTGGTAGGCTAAGGACAAAAAGGACGTGGGGTATTTGGACTCGGGATGATCCAAACACATGACAGGAAACAATGCAAAGTTCCTTAGCCTTGAGATAAAGAAAGGAGGGATGGTGACATTTGTTGACAGCGAAAAAGGAAGGATCATGGGCATCGGCTCAGTGGGTAATGATTCATTTTCAATCTCAAATGTTTTATTTGTAAATGGTTTAAAACATAATTTAATTTCAATTAATCAATTATGTGATAAAGGTTTAAATGTATTATTCGAATCATCTACAAATCTTTGCAAAATCATAAATTCTAAAATAAATGATGTCGTACTCACCGCACCTAGGATGCATAATATTTATATGATTACTTTTAATGATCTTTCAAATTCTTCTTTAAAATGTTTTATCTCTAAAAATGAAGAATTGGAACTTTGGCATATGCAAAACTCCAAAAAGGGTCTCATCCCCTTTTATATTGTGTGTCAAATGTCATTTATTTGGACACACCTCAAACTCTTGTAGGAAAATGGGTCGTAGTGTTATAAAACAAATCTGGGTGCCTAAGGTTTCCACATATTCTATGGGAGGAACATCTTGGGTATCCGGATCTTTACTCTCATCTCCTTTTTAGGTATGTTGGCAGGCTAAGGACAAAAAGGACGTGTTGTATTTGGACTCGGGATGCTCTAAACACATGACAAGAAACAAAGCAAAGTTCTTTAGCCTTGAGATGAAGAAAGGAGGGATGGTGACATTTGGTTATAATAGAAAACGAAGGATCATGGGCATCGGCATAGTGGGTAACGATTCTTTTTCAATCTCAAATGTTTTATTTGTAGGTGGTTTAAAACATAATTTAATTTCAATTAATCAATTATGTGATAAAGGTTTAAATGTATTATTTGAATCATCTACAAATCTTTGCAAAATTATAAATTTTAAAACAATGATGTCGTACTCACCGCACCTAGGATGCAAAATGTTTATATGATTACTTTTAATGATCTTTCAAATTCTTCTTTAAAATGTTTTATCTCTAAAAATGAAGAACTAGAACTTTGGCATATGCGACTTGGTCACTCTATTACCAAGCTTATTTTGAAATTATCGAAAGATAAATTATTTAAAGATTTACCTATGCTTAATGATAATTTATCTTCTCTTTGCACGCCTTGCCAAAAAGAAAGATTTTATAAAAATTTATTTAAAAGCAAAATTGTAATTTCTACCACTAGACCACTTCAATTAATTCATATGGATTTATTTCGACCGGTTAGCACTTCTAGTCTAGGAGGTAGAAAATATACTTTTGTAATAATTGATGATTATTCGAGATTTTGTTGGACTTTATTTATATCTTCCAAATCCGATGCATTTCTTGAATTTACTAAACTATGTATTCGTATTCAAAATGAACTTGATTTAAAAATTAAATGCATACGTTCGGATCATGGAGGAGAATTTGAATATGATAAATTTTCTTCTTTTTGTGATGATTTAGGAATTAAACATGAATTTTCCGCACCTCGCACCCCACAACAAAATGGTGTAGTGGAGAGGAAAAATAGAACACTTCAAGAGCTAGCACGCACTATGCTTAGTGAATATGGGTTGCCTAAATCATTTTGGGCCAAAGTGGTTAATACTCCATGTTATATCATTAATCGTGTCATGCTTCGTCCTATTTTAAAATTGACACCTTATGAGCTTTATTTTAAAAGAAAACCTAATGTATCTTATTTTCATGTGTTTGGTTGTAAATGTTTTATTTTAAACACTAAAGATGCACTAGGAAAATTTGATGAAAAATGTGATGAGGGAATTTTCATTGGGTACTCTTCAACTAGTAAGGCTTATAGAATATATAATAAAAGAACTAAAATAGTTGAAGAGTCTATGCATGTAAGATTTGATGAGTTTGTTCCTTGTGTAGATACTAATTACATAGGAAACGAAGATGAACCCCTTTCCCCTTTGGAGCATGAGGACAATGAATTGCTTGGAGAAAAAGAAGAGGAGAAAGAAGAACAACAAGTGGAATATATTCCTCCAAGTGTGCTATAGTTTACTAAAGATCATCCAAGGGAGCTTGTGATAGTAGAACCGACAAAAGGGGTAAGTACTCGTTCTTCTTTACATTAGTCTTTTTCAAACCTTTCTTTTGTTTTTGAAATAGAACCTAAAAATGTTTCAACCGCTCTAAATGATGAATTTTGGTTTTTAGCTATGAATGATGAATTAAATCAATTTGAACATAATAAGGTTTTGAATTTAGTAGAGAGGCCATCTAATCATCCGGTTATAGGAGTTAAATGTATTTTCAAAAACAAGCTAGATGGTGACTCTAGGATAACAAGGAATAAAGCTAGACTAGTTGCATAAGGTTATTCACAAATTGAAGCGATAGATTTTGATGATACTTTAGCACTCGTTGCTCACCTTGAATCAATTAGAATATTTCTTGCATTTGCGAGTTTTAAAAGATTTAAATTAATTCAAATGGATGTTAAAAGTGCATTTTTGAACGGGATTATAAAAGAAGAAGTTTATGTAGATCAACCCCCCGGTTTTGTGAGTGAAAAATTTCCTAATCATGTGTATAAGTTAGAAAAAGCGCTTTATGGATTAAAGCAAGAGCCACGTACTTAGTATGATATATTAACATTATTTTTAATAAAGCACGATTATAAAATAGGAAGTGCGGATAATACACTCTTCATTAAGTATGTAGATAATGATTTGATTATATTGCAAATTTATGTGGATGATATTATTTTTGGAGCCACTAATGAAGAGTTATGTAATGAAGTAATTTTAGTGATGAAAAATGAATTTGAAATGAGCTTAGTAGGAGAACTCACTTATTTTATAGGATTTCAAATCTCTCAAAAACCAGATGGTATATTTATTTGTCAAACTAAATATGTTTAAGATATTCTAAAAAGATTTGGATTTGAAAACCTAAAACAAGCTAATACATCAATGAGTGTATCACTAAAATTAGGAATAGATGAAGCTGGTATTTCTATTGATCAAACATTATATAGAGTAATTATAGGCTCATTGCTTTATTTAAGCGCATCTAGACCCGATATTATGTTTTTTGTTTGTTTATGTGCTAGATTTCAAGCTAACCCAAAAAAAATCACATTTGAAAGTGGTTAAACGTATTTTTAGATATCTAATCGGAACATCTAGATTAGCCTTATGGTATCCTCATAATGATTGTTTTATTTTACATGGTTTTTCTATTTCGGACTATACAGGATGTTCATTAGATCGTAAGAGCACTAGTGGCACATGTCATTTTATAGGCCCCTCACTCATATCATGGTCGAGTAGGAAACAGAATTTTGTTGCCTTCTCCACCACCGACGCCGAATATATCGCACTAGGTAGTTGTTGTGCACAATCCTTATGGATGTTCCAAACGTTAGAAGACATTGGTGTTCATCTAAATAACATAGAATTAAAGTGTGACAACAAGAGTGCTATAGATCTCACAAATAATCTCATACATCACTCTAGATCGAAATATATAGATGTCTGACATCATTTTATTAGAGATCTTATTAAGAAGGAACATGTTAAAATTAGCTTTATAGGGACTGAATCTCAACTTGCCGTCATTTTTACCAAACCTCTACCCGATGCACGTTGTCACACACTTAGGTTAGAATTAGGTGTCTTAGAAATGTCACTTTAACCCTTATAAAATGCTATCAAAATTATCTTATATACTTTGTTATATTTGTTTGCATTTTTTTTCAAAATCAATAAAAATATAAAAAAAAACAAAAACATACAAAAAGAGCCTTCAAATCAACTCCATAATGTCTGAAATTTCAAATGTAAGAAGATCTCTTTATAATACAAATGAATCATGAAAAAGATTTTTCAAAAAGTCAAAATTTAGTAACCTGTCTCGGCGTTAAGAAGCTAACGCCTGGCGTTAGCCTCTATGCTCCAAAATATTTTTTTTTGCTCTATTGAAAAATTCTGTTTATTATTTTATTGTCGTATCTTGTTTTATTTTAAAAAAAAAACTTTTTTCATTTTTGGTGTTATTTACTTTCAAAAATTAAAAACAAAAAAAATTAATATATGCTTAAATGTTTATTTCAAGGATGATTATATATATTTCTTAAAGATTATTTACAATGTCTAATTTAAACCTTCAAGTTTCTTTAAAACATTGTTTTGCTTTTATCATGCCTTGAATAATATCTTAAAATATGCAAAGAATTTGGTTGTAGATTACATGTGTAGAAATATTTTTACATGCCTCTAAGTATGAGTAAAGTTTTTCTTCGACAATGATTTTCTCACTTTCACCTTTTTGATAATCTACATGTGTTTTTAAATCTTATTGCATGATTGTGTAGTATAAGGATTTACTTTGAATCTCATAAATAGTTTACCTACACTACATTGGATTCTTTCTTGAATTCTTTATTCTTCATGCACTTGTGATTAGAGAAATGTGGTATTTAGAATATAAAATTATATGTTTGCAAAAACAAGTGAATTTTGAGTCTTTGGTCACAAAAATCAAATTCAAGTAAAAAAATATATATGAAAAGGAAAACTCCGTCAAAAATTATAAAGTGTCTTGTTGCAAACAAAATTTTGACCACTTCTCTTAAAAAGTAAAAATCTTTATGTGCATTGAAATTTGTGGAAGTGAAGTTATTTATGTTCAATTCAAATTATGATCTTAAAATATATACTATCATGTGATTTGATTTATACACTTGTATACTTTGGCAAAACACCTTTATTGAACACATCATTATCATTTATAATTCTTCCACTCATTAGAATTGGACTTAAAGCTTATCTATACTATTCTCTACAATCATGAGTAAATGCACTAGATAGCAACGTATGATCTTTACAATGTTTATGTATACTTTAAATGCAAATTTATTTACATTGTAAACATATCTTTACTTTATAATTTTATAATCTTGTTTGCTACTTTTTATTACAAATTACAAATGAACGTGCAACTTTGTCTCTAAATTTCAAAACATCTACTTGATTTAAAACGCTTATTATATTTTGTAGTTACAATTTCTAAAAGATGTTCCAAATTGCTTTCATTGTGCTCACTATTTATAATAAAGCTGTTATTCTCTCTACTTAATGCATCTTGTTTCATATTGTTATTACTCTATCCCACCTCCTTTTGATTATAAGAAAAGGGGGAGAATAAATTGAAGAAATAAGGAAATTTATTATTTAGGTGGAGTAGATTAGGAAATTCATTCATATAGGGGGAGTATCCATATAGGGGGAGTATGCATGATTATCACGCTTAACATGTACTATAAACACTACTTTAATTACGTTTTATTTCTTATTAGTGGATTTGTTATTATCAAAAGTGGGAGATTGTTGGAGCTTGTGTTCCACATCTCTTAGTTTGAGAATAACAAATCACACTATGTATTTGATCTTGCTTGTGTTTATAGTGTGCAGGTTTAAATAACCCTGTGAACAGGGTACTGAGTGATGAAGATTCTCTGAAAAGTGAGCTAACACCCCCCGTTAGTAGTTAACGACCACGTTAACTTACCGTCAATAAGGGATGTCGTCGAGAAGGGAATAGCGTCGAGAAGAAGTACCATCGAGTACCAAGAGATAATTGCCAGCGTTGACTCTTAACGCTCGCGTTAAGTCCACAAACTGCCATGATCTCGACGGTCGCACGATGTCAGCGGTTTCTATACACGAACACTAACGCTGGCATTAACTCTTAGCATCGCGCGTTAGCTTTCGTGCCTATTGAAAGAGTTGATTTCATTTGATCAAGATTGATGCATTCCAAGCCTTCATTATATACTTTAGAGAGAGCCTTTCATCCTGAATTCAGAGAGCACTCCCAACACCACCGTTGAAGAACAAGAATGAGAATGAGATTTCCAACGACAAATTTGAAGAAGGATGCTCATTTCAAATCCCAACATGGTCATTGCGTATCTTCAACATCTCCTTCAGCGCTCTTCAATCTAGGGAGTCTTTTATTCTGATTTATCTTTCCATTTTTCCTTGTAACGGTAGTGAAATCGCTGCCTTGCATGTGGCGACTAGGCTGGGTTTGGTTTAGGGGAAAATTATCTCTGATTGTCTGAAAGTGTATTTCAATTAAGATTGCACAAGTAAAATCACTTTGAATATTTCTGCAAAAATATTTTCTGGAGAGATAACGCCAGGCGTTAACTATCTATTGTCAGGCGTTAGCGAAAGAGGCAAATTTTTTTTTTCTATTAAATTAAAATTTGTTAGTTTATTTTAAAAACAGTAAATCCCTTATTCACCCCCCCCCCCCCTCGATGGGCACCATCAGATCCAACAAGAGGCATGCTAAGCTTGATTCTACGCAACACTTTTTCAATACAATTGATGCACAAGTGTTTAGATATATCAAAACATGATAAAAAACAATGTTCAAACTAGTTTGAAAAGATGAATTCCAACATTGTAGAATATCTAAATGAAAGATTAAACCATGCTTGAAATTAGCAAGAAAGACCATACAGTTTTTTTTTTTGATATTTTGAAAGAAAATTTTGTTTTAAAATTTGAACTCCTATTATTGATCTTGGATTTCCTGAGGTCTACTCTGTAAGGAGTTCGCACCAGTACTAGAAGTAATGGGGTAACATCACAAATCTCCCTTTCGCAAGATACATGTAAATAGAAAAAGTTAAGTTCAAAATAATTTTTTGGTAAGTTTTTTTTGTTTTATAATTTTGTATTTGATTTTTTTTTTCATATAGAGGTAGACATCAAACAAATAAACAAAAAAAGGAAGAGAATAAAATATTTTTTGTAATTTGGCTTTTGTAATTGTATTTTAATTTTTCAAAAATCAATTAATGACAGAAATGCAGAAATAAGTAGTACATATAAAATAATATATTTATAGTGAGTGCAAAAATTTAAAATTGTAGAAAATCAGATAGGCGGGCTAAAATCGGCGCTAGCGCTAGCGCGACAAACAATACACAAAATATGAAGATTTTGAAAATTCTATTTTTTGATCTTGAATAAGTGTTTAAAGATTAGTTTCATTCAGAAATTTCAGATGGTTTGGTGATGTTTAGATAAGGAAAAAATGCATGAGATGATTACATTTTTTGAATGTGACTTAACCCGATAGATCGAGGACACCTAATTCTAGTCTTAGCAATCAAAATCTTGCATCGGGAAGAGGTTTAGTGAATATGCCAGCAAGTTGGGAGTCCGTACCAATGAAACTTAGTTTTACATGCCCTTTCTTAATATGATCCCTAATGAAGTGATGGCGAACGTCTATGTGTTTGGATCTAGAGTGGTGTACTGGATTATTTGTAAGATCTAGGGCACTTTTGTTGTCACATTTGAGATCAATATTTTTGAGATGAAAACCAAAATCCTCTAGAGTTTGGCTCATCCATAAAGCTTGTACACAACAACTCCCAAGAGCGATGTATTAGGCCTCCATGGTGTAGAGTGCAACCAAAGATTGTTTCCTACTAGACCACACAACTAATGAGGGTCCTAAAAGTGACAAGTACCGCAAGTGCTTTTTCGATCTAGTGAACATCCAGCGTAATCTGAATTGGAATAGTCATGTAATGTAAATGAATTATTGTGCGGGTAACATAATCCTAATCTAGATGACCCTAATAAGTATCTAAAATTACGTTTTACCACTTTTAAATGAGAATATTTTTGATTGGCTTGAAAGCGTGCACCTAAACATACGACAAATATTATATCTTGTCTAGATGCACTTAAGTAAAGAAGAAATCCAATCATACCTCTATATAAAGTTTGATCGATAGAAATTCCAGATTCATCTTTTCCAAGTTTTAATGAAACACTCATAGTTGTAGAAGCTTGCTTAAGATTTTCAAATCCAAACCGTTTAAGCATATTATGAACATATTTTGTTTGGCAAATAAAAATACCATCATTTCGTTGGGAAATTTGAAAACCAAGAAAATAAGAGAGTTCTCCTACAAGGCTCATTTCAAATTCATTTTTCATTACTAAAACTACTTCATTACACAACTCTTCATTAGTGGCTCCAAAAAGTATATCATCAACATATATTTGTAAAATAATTAAATCGTTATTATTATGCTTAATGAAGAGTGTGTTGTCGGCACTTCCCATGACATAACTGTGCTTTAACAAAAAATGATGTATGTAACACCCCAGGTTTTGCTGAGCGCGGAGGCTGGAATGCCTAAGGCTAGTACAGGATTTCTGTATCTGGGAGCTAGCGTCGGCATTAGGTTTCAACGCGGGCATTGGCTGCCATGGAGTTTGTCGAATGGAGTTCGTCGAAGGGAGATTCGTCGAAGGGAGTTCGTCGAAGGGAGTTTCGTCGAAGGGAGTTTCATCAAGGGAGTTTCGTCGAAGGGAGTTTGTCGAAGAGAGTTTGACGAAGGGAATTCGTCGAAGGGAGTTCGATGAACAGCTAACACAGGTGTTAGCGCTAACGACGGCGTTAGCTGACGCAACTTGTTCCGTAAGTAGCATTTCCTGGACATCCGATCTGTTTGGATCTTGATCCTAAGGTCTAGATAAGTGCGTCCTAAGGCTCTTTTTAGGGCAGAGAAGTTCTATTCTCAATTCATTAAGTCCTTTGTGCATTTGGAGGCTTAGGAGAGAGGTAGGGTTTGGAGGAAGAAGACGGCTAGATCCGCTATTGTTGGAGCACCGGAGCTCCATTCGCCGATCCGAGACCAGATCTGTGGAGAGGACTAGAAGGCGCTTCTTTCTATCTGTGCCTTTCAACCGATCCATGGCGAGGAAGAGAACTCTTAGGGTAATGACATCTCTCCTCCTGATTTTAGGATGCGTGCATGGCATCTTTGCTTTTACTTTCTCTTTTCTGAAATTTATGGCACTGGATCTCTCAAATGAGAGGGGTTTGGGCCGCCTTGGGTCAAGAAGAACCATCGGGTTGATTGAGTCCGTCCCCGACATGATTTTGCACTAGAGATCCGCTCCGTCAGTGGATTAAGAATTTTGGGTGAAGCCGAAATAATGACCGGTGGTCCGATTCGGTGATGTTGCTTAACGTGCATTTTAGGGATTTTGCTAGAAATCCGATAATGGTGAAAACGTCGTATGTGTTGCCCTTATATTTTCTGTGAGAATGAACGTTGGTTTGGAAAGGGTAATATTTATGTGTATTTGAAGGCATGACTTTGTCTTTGTGGTCGACTGGCTATCCCGTGAATGCTTGGATTCATGTGGGGAGAGTGTCCCGGCAAGACAAGTCCCCTTTTGGGCTAACTGACGAGAATAAGTATGCTGATGCGCCCGTTGGCAAGATGAGCCATGTACGGGGTGAGGTCTCAGTGGAGTTCATGGCTTTTGGCTTAGTGATTGTGGCGAGAACAAGTATGCTGATGCGCCCGTTGGCAAGATGAGCCATGTAAGGGGTGAGGTCTCAGTGGAGTTCTTGGCCTTGGGCTTGTACGCCCGTGGGGGAAATGATAAGTACCCTTGGTTTGTTATGAAATGTTGATGTGTGTTGTTATGTTAGAAGCATACACGCCATAGGGTGCCTTGGGTGAAACCCAGGTTTGCATACATGTTGTATTGCTAGATCCCCTTACTTTTATTGCTCAACATAGAAATGTGGATGATGATTGTGACACTCATGCCTATCGTGTTTATGTTAATACGGTTTATTACATTTGCATACGAAGTGCTGACTTGCAGGGTGATGTAGTTCCCCGGGGTCCACTAGGACGGCCGAGACGAGGGGTGTTGTTACACCATTGTTGGTCAGCCAAAGCTGACCCTCATTATACCATTCTTTGTGATTTGGATGCAGGGCAAGGATCGCAGGCTAGACCAAGCTCACCGGCCAAAAAGGCCTAAGCTTCATGAAGTGCACTTTTCATGCTTTCTTGTTTGATTATGATGTCTTTACCTATTCCGGATTGCATGTCGAGGTAGCTTAGGATTGTGGTGATCTATTGGACATTTCTATGCCCTTTTTGTTTTGACTTGAGTACGAGTTTTGTAAGGCCTTAAGGCCGTAGTACTCTTATGTAGATGTGGACAACATCTGTAGTTTATTTAATGTTTCCGCTGTGTTGGTTCTGAGTTTTGAGATGGTTAGATCTATATCACTTTATAATACTAAAGCTGTGGCGATTATATGTTGTGGGGTCCCGGCCTGACCTATCCTTAGCCTGCCTGCAATCTAGAAAGAAGATGAGAGTAAAAACTCGGATATCCAAGAGGTACCACCCATAGAATAAGTGGATGCCTTAGGTACCCAGATTTGCTTTAGAGATCCCTATTTTATTTTCCTGTAAGATCTAGATGTATGTCCAAACCTATGACAGTTTGCATACGATATAAAGGGGGTTTAGACCCTTTTCTGGAATTTTACATTGCTCTCACTGGAAGAAGTTTGTTTTTCGGAAGAAATATAAGATTTTTTATATGAGGGGCTACCACCGGCGTTAGTGGCTAACGTCGGGTGGTAGCTGCCACTTTGATATCCAAGTCCAAATTTTCCAGAACCATAATATTGGTTCCCTTAAATCATGTCTAGAGATTTTTGACCGATTCCAAATTTTTTGATGGCCATATTGAGGTCATGAGTTTGTTTTTTAAGAGATGAGTTATCATTTACAAGCATGACACATTTATTTTCAAAACCTTTTTTGTTATTTTCAATTTGTAAGAGAGAGGTTTTTAGTTTTCTCTCTAAGTTCACCTTTTCTCTTATAAGAGCTTTGGTTTGAGAGAGGGCCTTAGAAAAAGAAACTTCAAGATCTTATGCCTTGCATAAGGAGTGTTCACACTCTTCGCAGGAAACATTTCTCTTTTCTAAAGAAATTAATTTTTTAGTAAGCTTGTGATTTTCTTTGATAAGACATTCATTTTTAAGATTTAAAATAATACTATCTTCTATACTTTTAACATAGGCTTTACAGGTTTGAACAAATTCATCATAAAGTTCTTCGAAGGTGGGAGGAGTTACCTCAGTGTCACTAAGAACACTAGTGTCATCATCGTTGCCTTTTGCCATGAAGCATATGTTTGCTTCCTCCTCGCTGCTTGACTCAGATCCGCTTAACTCTTCAGAGGAAGAATCATCCCATGTTGCGGATTTCAACACCTTCTTTTTCTCCTTCCTTTTGAATCATTTTTCTTTTTGCTCCTTTAGATACTTCGGGCACTGGCTCCGAATGTGCCCGGTCTTCCTGCAGTGAATGCACTCCGGTGGTGATCTTTCTTCTTCGTCGTCACTTTCCTGTTCTTTCTTTGAAGAAGACGAAGACCATTTTCGTCGATCATCCTTCTGGAAGTATTTTCGGAAGGTGTTCCTTCTTTCCGGATTTCTAATGAATTTTCTGAAGTTCTTAACCAGGAGACCTTTTTCATTTTCATTATCATCTATGTTGCACTCCTTCTTTGACATCAGTTCCAGCGCCCTTTTCTTTGGCTCCTTGTTGTATTCATCGTGTTGAATCTAGAGTTCTACCTCATAGGTTTTGAGATTCCCAATGAGGTTGTCAATCTAGAGCGTTCACAGGTTGTGTGACTCCAAGATGGCCGTCACCTTTGGATTGAATCTCAGAGGTAGAGAGCGAAGAATCTCTCTGACCAAGTCATCGTCGGAGTAGATCTTTCCAAGAGCTTTTAAAGCATTGACGATCTTGGTGAAGCATGTGTACATCGAGTTCATGTCTTCTTCTGCATCCATCCTGAACTTTTCATATTCCGACTTGAGTTAAAATAGCTTTGCATCTTTCACCTGCGATGTACCTTCATGAGTAACTTCTAATTGGTTCCAAATATCATAAGTAGTTTCACATTGAGTAATTCTATTAAATTCAGTTCTATTTAAAGCACAATATAAAGCATTCATTGCCTTTGCATTATTTTTGCACTTCAGTTTATCGTTATCATCCCATCTATCCTTAGGTTTTTCTATCATAACCTTTCCTACTACCACTGTAGGAGGAGAGTATCGAACTTCCACCATGTTCCATACTTCTATATCCATGGTCATAAGAAAACACGTCATCCTAGATTTCCAGTAGTTAAAATCTGACCCAGTAACAAGAGGTGGTCTACTAACACCCTAACCCTCTGGAAAAGTGAAAACATAAGACCCCATTTATTCCTGGTTGTTAGACCATTTAGAATAAACCTCCCCCTAATACCACTTGTTGGATCTGTAGGCGCCTTTAGAGGGGGTGAATAAGGGTTTAAAAAAATTTATTATATTTTGAATGACTTGAAACGCTAAGAAACAAAAATAGTGAAAAATCAAACAAATCAAGTGAAATTAAATAAAGACATGATTTTATTAACTTGAAATATAAGATTACAAAACTTGATTTCTTATGACGCTAGAAATCGAAGGCGAAAAGTAAAATGTCTTTTAGTTTTCTATCCCGACTCTTATCCCCACGAACCAGTGGATTTAACCTATCCTCCCCAAATACGGCCTCAAGACGCTCTAGCCATTCCTCTTACGGATACGGCCTCGAGCACCCCCTAGATCTACACCCTTGACCTAGTCACCAACACTAGGCAAATTTCTGCCCTAAGTCCTACCCAGACCTAGTCGCCAACACGAGGAAAATTCACTATACGATTACAAGAGTAAAGAGATGAAATAAACAACAACAATATGGAAAACTCCCTCTAAGGAACTTCTTAAGTTAGGAACGAGAGATCGCTGTAGAATAAGCGTGGTTGAAGCGTTCGTCAGTCGGATGTTGCGTGAAGAAGTCCTCCGTCAGAAACTCACAGAACTTTTGGTGGGAGATCAATTCTCAACAGAATATGGCTCTGGAATTTAGGCACTCAACCTCTCTCTAGCAAGTGTGTTGAAAATGAGAGAAAGGGCTCTTTTTATAGGAGAGCGAGCTTGTGCCTGCGCTATCGCTCCGCCGGTGCTAGGTTGATTTAGGAAATATTCTACGCGTGCGTATCTTTCATTCCAAGGAAACCCTGTCAAAATTCCTCTTGTGCGTCGAGCTACCGCTTGTGCTAACCACTACCGCCTGCGCTAGAGCCTTCTATAACTGCTCTCTGGAATTGCTCTAATCAGGTCTAGCGCATGCGCTAGTGGTTACCCCCTGCACTAGTGACCATGCTGGAATTTTGGCTTCAAACTTGGGTGCAGCCATCTTATGTTATCCTTAAGTCATATGGCATTATTTCCTGCACACTTAAACACACAAGATCAAATACATATAGGATTTATTATTCTTAAACCTAGGAGATACGGAAGACCATGTTCCAACACATAAAACTCATGGGTCTGCATACATCACTATGTATTATACCCAAGAGATCATCAGTCCTCTCACTACAATTAGTAAAAGAGGATTTTGCCATCTTGCCTTATAAACATGATTCACATCTCTCAAATGATTCATAATCAAATGAGTCCAATAGTCCATCTTTATGGAGCTTGAATATGCACTTCTCATTTATATGGCGTAAACTATAATGCCAGAGATATATAGGATTAGAGTCATTAGTTTTTAGTCGTTTGGTATATTCTATGTTATAGGTTGGATGATATATGTTCGTAACAGACAAACCGTTAAATATTTGAGCAACGCCATAACAAACATCATTCTTATAAGTAGAACAACAATTGTTCTTAATAATAAAAGAAAAACCATTCATGTCCAAACATGAAATAGAAATGATGTTTCTAGTTATAACAAGAACAAAATAACAGTTATCAAGTTCAATAATAAGCCCAGTGGGCAAGGAAAGTTGGTACACTCCTACGCAATGGCAGCAACTTTTGCTCCATTTCCAACGCGCATGTCTACCTCTCCTTTACCCATCATTCTTCGCCTTGCTAGTTCCTTCATATTTGTACAAATGTGAGAACCACATATGGTATCCAATACCTAAGATGAAGGAGCAGACATGTTAATTTCTATAACAAAATACCTGAAGTGGAAGTCAGACTTCCCTTCTTCTTCAGATCCTCGATGTAGAGGGGACAGTTCCTATTCCAATGCCCTGCCTTACCGCAGTGGTGGCAATTTCCATCTTTAGCTAATCCTTTCTTTTTCAGCGTAGAAGATTTGGGATCAAGGCAATACTTAGGTCCCACGTTAGTCTTCCTGAATCCCTTGGCCTTGCCCTTGCCTTTATGCACCATCAATATGGGGCTAGAAGGCTTGGTCTTCTTCATGTTGTTCTCGGCAGTTCTTAACATGCCTAGGAGATCAGGCAGTGTCTTGTCAATCTCATTCAAGTTGTAGTTCAAGATGAACTGCTCGCAACTGTCTGGCAATGATTGCAGGATCAGATCAGTAGCCAACTCTTTGCTTAAAGGAAACCCCAATCTTTGAATGTTCTCGATGTACCCAATCATTTTGAGTACATGAGTTCCCACTAGGTCTCTAGCTCCCATTTTGCACTGCTATAAAGCCTTGGAGATGTCAAACCTCTCTTGCCGAGCCTACCCTTGGAACATTTTCTTCAGGTGCTCGATAACTTCAAAGCCACACATGGTCTCATGCTGCTTCTGATGCTCAGAGTTCTTGATAACACGCATGAGGCATTCAACATCTAGGGATTCATCTTGATACTTCTTATAAGCATCTTTGTCAGCTTGGAATGAATTCCCGGTCAGCACTTCAGGGGGATCCTCTTCTGAGACATAGAGCTTGCGCTCTTGCCTGAGAATAATTCTCAGGTTTCTGTACCAGTCTAGGAAGTTAGTCTCGTTGAGCTTGTCCTTCTCAAGGATGGCTCTCAGGGACAAGGTGGAGTGAGATCCACTTTCCATGGAAGTTCTACAAAAAATATGCAAAATAAATTTTAGTACTAAATTTCAAAATACATTTTAATTTAATAAGGACTATTATTAAATACTCTCACTATTTTATTCAAATTGATAACAATTAATATCTATTCGGAGAGTTTATGCGAGCTACTCTATAGTGGACAAGAACTGTATTTCACCCCCATCATAAGTCAGCTTTGGCTAATCACCCATAATTGCATCATCATGTACCTCCTGTATGGTTGGTGAATAACTCTTTATTCGCATCCATCATATGGTGAATGCCAACCTTATGCCTCAAGGCACTCTATTGGGTTTTTCTAGAACCATACATCGTATGTAGGCACATCGGAAATAAACAGAATAACCCAAAAAGAATTTGGATCAGGCCATGAATATTGAATCAAGAAGTTAATAAAATTGCTAGGTATGAAAATTACCTTTGCGGAGTTGGATCAAATCCAACCTAGATGCTCCAAGAAGATAAGTCTCGTCGTCGACTGTCCGAGTCCTCACGTAGAATAATGTCTATGTCTCTACAGCAGTCCACACGAGCCGGGAGAAGAAGACTACACCTTGCGCTTCCACGGATTGCTAGATCCGCTTCAGGAAGAACAACACCGGCGACAATCGTCGGAGAGGAGGTCGGCGGAGGCGAACAGGCGGTGGAACTCTTTCGTCGGCTAGGGCGAGAGGCGGAACTCTTCCGTCGGCTGGATTCCTTCGTGAGTTATGAGAACCCTAAAAGAAGATCTATTTATACCCAAAGCATAAACAGGCTTCTAGAAGAATCGCTATCCGCAGACCACACAGCAGAATTGGGGTTTCTGTTACAATTCGTCGGGATTCCACAGAACAGCATTTGTTGAGTTTTCACGGGACAATTTGACGAATTCCAACGAATCACATACGACGAATCACATACGATGAATCCCGACGAATCATATCCGTGAAAACCCGACGAATTCAGACAGCAACATTTGCTGGACCTCCCCCATTCTATATGATGATTGGTAACCTTTACCAACACAGTCAATCTTCCATCTTCTCCACATGCTCATATGTGCGACCCTGTAGGCCCATATCGCGTTGGCAGTGAGATTACATGTTTGACCACTTCTAGATCACAATGGTAACTCCAACAGTCTCCCACTTGATCTTGAAAGTATCAAACAAAAACCTCACAAACAATGAGCGGCATCTAGCAATGCATCATTGCTCCCCAAGCAATAAGAGTTCATAACTCATAAGCCTTTATGACCAATGTTCCAGCGTTGTCTTTGTCCCTTACATCCGGAAAGAACTAGAGGCATGGACCGTGTCACCCTATTAATAGCTCAATTAAAGTTTCTTGATCTAGAACGGACTTCCAGAGAATGGTGAGCTCAATATCACATATTGACTCAACCAAGCATGACCATGCATTTCTCAGTCCAATCCCATCAAGGGGCCCTTGGATGAAACTCTTGTTATATAGGAGGACAAATCCCATATCTACTCACACCCAAACACCCAAATGATTCGTAACGTACGCAAAGACCACCCTTATCATCAACCTTCTTCAAGGAAGACTTTAGCTGACATCAAAGCACGCTCTTCATCACTCGATGAATGCTGTGAATTCAGGTCAAAGGACCACAACACCATTGTCAAATGAGACCTACTTGTGACACTTTTAAGTAACAATCCACAAAGTAGTCTCAGGTTGGGTCTGTCCAGTACAACTTGTTCACTAACAAGTACCCACGTGATGACTTGATATCACAATATCATGACCTGTGAGAACCGGTCATCAGTCAACACACATGCTAGTCTTAATGTATCATCATCACCCTTAGCTTCTACGATGATACCTCGACCAGGGACCTTTTAAGAATGAAGCTTCGAAATCATAGGCTCTCACATTCAAGTCACGTTCTTGATGTCCTATGGAAGCGAACATTCTAAGGGTATTTATCACAAATTTTATTCTATCATATAGAAACAGTATATCATAAAAAAAGAACTTGCCATTAATTGTAAAAAGAAATAATTGGTACACTATTCATCATATGAATAATAAACAGCCAACAGAATATATATTTTACATGCAACCCATAAGACTCCCACTAGAGTTGATCACTCAGGTATCGTATACCCATTGATCTAGTATGACCATCATGCTTTCTCTGCGTGAGAGGCTTTGTCAGTGGATCTGCAATATTCTCCTCAGTCGGCACTCTGCAAATGTTCACATCTCCTCGTTCGACAATCTCACGAATAAGATGGAACCGCCGAAGTATGTGCTTGGAGCGCTGATGGGATCTAGGTTCCTTAGATTGTGCAATTGCACCATTGTTATCATAGTAGAGAACTACGGGACCAACAATGCTAGGAACTACATCTAGCTCGCCGATGAATTTCCTAATCCATACAAACTCCTTCGCTGCATTTGCCGCAGCGATATACTCGGCCTCAGTTGTAGAATCAGCAACTGTCTCTTGCTTGGAACTCTTCCAGCTCACAGCTCATCCATTCAGGCAAAACACAAACCCTGACTGAGACTTCGAATCATCCCTATCAGTTTGGAAGCTGGTATCCGTGTAACCACTTACAACGATCTCTTCCTTTCCACCATATACCAAGAATTCATCCTTAATCCTTCTCAAGTACTTCAGGATATTCTTTACGGCTATCCAGTGACATTCATCGGGATCAGACTGATACCTGCTAGTCATGCTCAAAGCAAAAGAGACATCGGGTCGAGTACATAACATTGCATACATGATTGACCCAATTGCCGAAGCATATGGAATCAACTTCATGCGGTCCTTATCTTCACAAGATTTTGGACACTGGTCCTTAGAGAGATTTACACCATGAGACATGGGCAAAAATCCTTTCTTGGACTCAAGCATGTTGAACCGCTTCAACACCTTCTCAATGTACGTACTCTGGGTCAAACCCAACAACTTCTTCGATCTATCTCTATAGATCTTAATACCGAGTATGTAAGTTGCTTCACCCAAGCCCTTCATAGAAAAGCAGTTCCCTAGGTTGTTCTTAACAACTTTCAGGGTAGGTATGTCATTCCCGATCAACAGTATGTCATCTACATACAATATCAGGAAGACAACAATGCTCCCACTGATTCGCTTGTAAACACACGGTTCATCCTCATTCTTGACAAAACCAAACTCTTTGATCTTCTCATCAAAATGAAGATTCCAACTTCTAGAGGCCTGTTTCAATCCTTAGATGGACCTGTTCAGCTTGCATATTTTAGTGGCTTCATTTGGGGATACAAAACCCTCGGGTTGTGTCATGTACACTTCCTCAAGGAGGTTTCCATTTAGGAAAGCCGTTTTTACATCCATCTGCCAGATCTCGTAGTCATAATACGCAGCAATAGCAAGCAATATCCTAATGGACTTTACCATGGCAACAGGGGAAAAGGTCTCATCATAGTCAACACCATGAATTTGCTTGAAACCCTTAGCCACCAGTCGCCCTTTGAATGTCTGTACATTCCCATCCATGTCGGTCTTCTTCTTGAAGACCCACTTGCACCCTATGTGTCATACCCCTTCAGGTGGTTCCACCAAGTTCCAAACTTGGTTTGTATACATGGAGTCCATTTCGGATTTCATAGCCTCAAGCCATTTGTCGGAGTCCGGTCCATTCATAGCCTCTTGGTAGGTCGCTGGTTCATCATCATGATCCATAAGCAACACATTACCTATTTGAGACACGAGAAATCCATATCTCTCAGGCTCAAATCTTGGTTTACCAGATCTACGTAGGACGTGTGTCTCTTGAGCAGGTTCTCTAGCTACAACATCTTGTAGTCCTGGCTCAGAATCCAATTCTGGTTCATTCACTACTTGTGGTTCTTGAACTTCTTCAAGTTCTACCTTTTGCGTCTTTCTTGACAAGAACTCTTTCTCCAAGAAGACACCTGTCCTTGCGATAAACACTTTGCCCTCAGATGGTAGGTAAAAGTAATATCCTTTCGTTTGCTTAGGATATCCCACCAGATAACACTTTCTGATTTGGGTTCCAGCTTGTCAGGAATTTGACGTCGTACGTATGCCTCACAACCCCAAATTTTAATGAATGACATACTGGGACGCTTCCCAGTCCATATTTCATATGGTGTCTTTAGAACCATTTTCGTCGAAGCGCGATTCAGTGTCATTGCAGCAGTCTCTAAAGCAAAATCCCAAAAGGAAACAGGCAAGTCTGCATGACTCATCATCGACCATACTATGTCTAACAGAGTACGATTTCTCCTCTCAGACACACCATTATGCTGCGGTGTCCTAGGTGGAGTGAGATGTGATACAATACCACACTCTTTCAGATGATCACGGAACTCATGACTCAGGTATTCGCCACCTCGATCAGATCGGAGTGCTTTAACCTTTTTACCCAATTGGTTCTCCACTTCATTCTTAAACTCTTTAAACTTTTCAAAAGTTTCGGATTTGCACTTCATAAGATACACGTATCCGTATCTACTGAAATCATCAGTAAATGTAACGAAGTAGAAATACCCACCTCTAGCCATAGAACTCATGGGTCCGCATACATCACTATGTACTATACCCAAAAGATCCTCAACCCTCTCAGTATAACCAGTGAAAGGGGCTTTAGTCATTTTGCCTAATAAACAAGACTCGCATCGCTCAAATGATTCATAATCAAATGAGTCCAATAGTCCATCTTTATGGAGCTTGGATATGCGCTTCTCGTTTATATGGCCCAAACGACAATGCCAGAGATATGTAGGATTTGAGTCATTTGTTCTTAGTCTTTTATTATTATCTACATTATAGATCGGATGGTCTAGGTTCAAAACATAAAGACCATTAAACAATTGAGCTACAACATAACAAACATCATTCTTAAATATAGAACAACAATTGTTCTTAATTATAAAAGAAAATCCAATCATGTCTAAGCATGAAATGGATATAATGTTTTCATGTTATGGCCGGAACAAAATAACAATTATTAAGTTCTATTACAAGCCCACTGGGCAAAGAAAGACAGAAAACCCCTACGGCTACAGCAGCAACTCTTGCTCCATTGCTGACGCGCAGGTCCACCTCTCCTTTACTCAGCAATCTTCTCCTTTTCAGTTCCTGCACATTTGTACAAATGTGAGAACCACATCCGGTATCCAATACCCAAGATGAAGGAGCAGAAAGGTTTATCTCTATAACGTAAATATTCGAAGAGGAAGTCATACCTCCCTTCATTTTCTGCAGACCCTCAATGTACGAAGGACAATTCCTCCTCCAATGACGAGCCTTGGGACAGTGGTGGCATTTCCCTTCCTTCACGGTGCTCTTCTTTTTAAGCGCAGAAGATTTGGGCTCAAGATGTGACTTAGGTCTCACCTTCGTCTTCTTGAAGCCCTTGGCCTTACCATTGCCTTTATGTACCATCAATATGGGACAAGCATGCTTGGCCTTCTTCATGTTTATCTCGGTAGTTCGCAACATGCCTAGGAGCTCGGGCAGTGTCTTGTCTATTTCATTCATGTTGTAGTTCAAGACGAACTGCTCATAACTATCCGGCAACGATTGCAGGATAAGATCTGTGGCCAACTCTTGACCCAGAGGAAAACCAGTCTCTCCAGGTTCTCTATATACCCAATCATCTTGAGTACGTGAGTACCAACCGAGTCTCGAGCTCCCATTTTGCACTGAAATAAGGCCTTCGTGACATCAAACCTTTCTTGACGAGCTTGCCCTTGAAACATTTTCTTTAGGTGCTCGTCAATCTCCTTGCACCTCATGTTCTCGTGTTGCTTCTGAAGCTCAGAGTTCATGGCGGCAAGCATAAGGCACTCGACGTCTAAGGCGTCATCGGTATACTTCTTATAAGCATCCTTATCAACACGGGACGAGTTCCCGGTCGACACCTCGGGGGCTTCTTCTTCCAAGACGTAGAGCTTTCTCTCTTGCCTGAGAACAATTCTCAGGTTCCTATACCAGTCCATGTAATTCGTCCCACTAAGCTTGTCCTTCTCAAGGATAGCTCTTAGGGACAAGGTGGAATGTGAACCACTTGCCATGGAATTCTACAAGAATTCATGCAGAATTTAATCAGTACCAAATTTTCAAAATACAATTTATTTTAATTTGGGCTTTAATTAAATACTCCCACTATTTTATTCAAATTGATAGCCCTCACTATCAATTCGGAGAGTCCATGCGAGCTACTCTCTTAGTGGACAACATCCGTATTTCACCAACACCACGAGTCCGCTTTGGCGTTCCTCTCATAATGCGGTTATTTAGGTAGGGAACGCTTGCCAATTGCATCCTCATGCAACTCTTGTATGGCTAGTGAATAACTCCTTATTCGCATCCATCATATGGTGCATGCCAACCCTATGCCTCTAGGCACTCAACCTTTGAGGTCACCTGGTTAAGTTAGATCCGATGTCGACAGTGGGATATCACAATTATCCGCTCGCACCCTTACCAAGATAGATTAATGCACCTTGCTTTGGCAAGCCCACACTTCATCAATCGAGGCAGGAAGAGTGTCATCCATCGGAAAGCATCCGAAAACTTAATATTTGATGAAGGGATTTTAATATTTAATAATAGGTTAACACTTAACCATGATCAACATTTGATCAAAGTGCACATCCACAGAAAAACAAGCTTTCTAAAATCCACATGCATCCCTTATGTGCACAACATAAGACTATCAACCTTTGATAGACGAAAGGGCTAAATCTGGACATTTAGAACTCTTCCAAATCTTCAGATTTACATGCATTGGACAAAGGCAAAGACAACTCGACTTAAAGCAGTAGACAAGCTCGTCTCTCATTGTTGGATTCAAAATCCAAAACAATACAAGGGTTCATTAACCACTTGAGGGACGGTTACTGCTAAGGAGACAACAATTTCTAACAATTAGAAATTACCACGAAATCTCAGACGTTCCTGGCGGGGTTCCAAGGGGCCGCACCCCTGGCGGGGTCTTAGGGGCATAGCCCCTAATGGGGTCCAAGGGGCAGCGCACCTAGCGGTGGTCTTGACATCCCAAGAAGAAATCCCACCACCAGAAACCACACAAAATCACATCAAATGTGATATTCCAAGAAGAAATCTTGACATTTAGAACGCTTCCAAATACCTAGATTTGCACGTACTGGAATAACCTAACTTCTGAAACAACATTCATGACCAGAACCTAGCTTTGATACCACTGTTGGGTTTTTCTAGAACCATACATCATATGTAAGCGCAGCGGAAATAAACAGAATAACCCAAAAAGAATTTGGATCGGGCCATGAATATTGAATCAAGAAGTTAATAAAATTGCTAGGTATGAAAATTACCTTTGCGAAGTTGGATCAAATCCAACCTAGATGCTCCAAGAAGATAAGTCCCGTCGTCGGCTGTCCGAGTCCTCATGTAGAATAATGTATACGTCTATACAGCAGTCCACACGAGCTGGGAGAAGAAGACTACACCTTGCGCTTCCACGGATTGCTAGATCCGCTTCAGGAAGAACTACACCGGCGACAATCGTCGGAGAGGAGTTTGGCGGAGGCGAACGGGCGGCGGAACTCTTCCGTCGGCTAGGGCGAGAGGCGGAACTCTTCCGTCGGCTGGATTCCTTCGTGAGTTATGAGAAACCTAAAAGAAGATCTATTTATACCAAAAGCATAAACAGGCTTCTAGAAGAATCGCTATCCGCAGACCACACAGCAGAATTGGGGTTTCGGTTACAATTCGTCGGGATTCCACGGAACAGCATTCGTCGAGTTTTCACGGGACAATTCGACGAATTCCGACGAATCACATACGACGAATCCCGACGAATCATATCCGTGAAAACCCGACGAATTCTATCCGTGTAAACCCGACGAATTCAGACAGCAACATTTGCTGGACCTCCCCCATTCTATATGGTGATTGGTAACCTTTACCAACACAGTCAATCTTCCATCTTCTCCACATGCTCTTATGTGCGACCCTGCAGGCGCATGTCGCGTTGGCAGTGAGATTACATGTTTGACCACTTCTAGATCACAATGGTAACTCCAACACACTCAACCTTTGAGGTCACCTAGTTATGTTGGACCCAATGTTGACAGTGGGATATCACAATTATCCGCTCACACCCGTGCCAAGATAGATTAATACACCTTGCTTTGGCAAGCCCACACTTCATCGATCGATGCAAGAAGAGTGTTATCCATCGGAAGGCATCCGTATACTTAATATTTGAAATGGATTTTATGAAAATCAATTAACATTTAATTATTATGCACATTCACACAATAGAAATAAAACATTCACAATCCAAATACATCTCAGATGTGCACAAAATAAAATTGTCAATACTTTGATAAAAAGGGCATAAAATTGGATATCCGCAAACCCCAGTCATTAATTGTTGGTATTCGATGTGTATCGTCATTGTACAACCCGTATTTGGCGAGTTCGACCAACCTGTGATCGGCTAGTAGACCACCACATCCGGTGAGTAAGACCTATGGCGGTCCTACTCGCCCAAGGTAGGGTGAAGCAAGTACGACCCCTCCCTATAAGCTCTTACCAACGTGACTCCTCAACGACACAGACCACCTCTCGACGACATGAGTACAATTCGTCGAGACGATACCAATAGCCCATCCCGGCGACAAAGTCCCTTCTCGCCTGGGGCGAGGCGAGTTGGCTTTGCCTCAAGCGAGCTCGTTTCAAGAGAGTTCGCTCATGGCGAGTAGGTTTTGACCTAGTCGCCCCAGTTGTGCTGCTCAAGGACGGAGCGAGGCGAGTTCGAGCCAGCCTGACTCCTCAGTCCCCTCACACTATCCGCAGACCAGCATGGGCTACGATTAGTATTATGAAAAGGCTCTGTGATTAGTATTATGACAAGGTGTGAGGAGCTGTTCGCAGACCATTTTGGTCTGCATATAGTAGTTTGTTGGGAAAAACCCCTTTGATTATCTTAACAAATTACCTACAAAGTGATTTTATCTCTTAGGATAAATTACCAGTGTATAGTGAGGGTAATTTGGTCATTAGATGTCTTAGGATGTCACACTCAACCTAGGGTGTCAAGACCACATCAAGAGAAGCAAATTTGTGCAAAGTTAACATTTGCGTCGAATAGAATTTGACGCAACATCAAGTTATTATCGACGCTACTCTGACTAGAAGTATAAGTGGTTCATCTTTCTGTCGAAGTGATTCAAGTTGACGTTACATCGAATAGATATCGACGTAGAGGCCATGGACCTGTCAAAGTATCTTGAGAAGTCGATGCAGCTTCTACTTCAACTCAGCGCAGAAGGAAGTATCTGTCGAAGCCATCTAAAGTCGACGCAACGTCGACTTCATCTCGACGCAGATAATGATGTTTAGAGTCAAGCCATCAACTCGATGTTTACATCGAATGGGTATTGACGCAACATCGACTAGCAGAGTTTAGTCAGAGCAAGGATGAATTCGAAGCTGCTCATACATGAACTCGAAGGTGCATCGATAAGAGAGGAAGAGAACTCGACGCTACCGTCGAATACAGTCTGAAAAGGGAATCCTTTTTAGCTGTCATTTTTTGACACTCTCTCATGGCCCACCTCTCTCAAGACCGTTCCCCAACGGCTCCTTAATTGCCTCAAATGGAATGAAGAACTAAAAGAGGACAAAAAACTTTCTTGGAAACATGCTTAACGTTAGTGAATGGGTTGGGAATTAAAGAAGGAAAGAAAGAGATTGTCCAGAGCAGAATACCTTTTTAGGTCTTACTAGAAAGGGAAACAATTTCAAAATCTGCTAGTGGACAATAAAAGGCAAGAGAAGAAAGAGAAGGGTAGAGCACTTATCACAATCGACAATACTATTCTATTGGGCCTCCTCTTCTTCTTCCTCAGGAACCCTAATAGAGCAGACACAGAGAAGAAACAACTACTGCTCTTCATCTCATAGAACAAAGGATCTGAAAGCTGCTCTTCATCACAATCATATTGCAGCAAAGATCTCAATCAGTCAAAATAGAAAGTATCTGACATCAATAGCTCCTGCAATACAACATTATCATAAGCAGGAGTTAATCAAGAGCAGATCCAGTGAAAGATTCAAAGAAGTTGTTCTTCATACAGCCTTCATAAGAATTCTGAAAATAGAATTCTTACTCTCCTTCTCTTCTTTCTTTCTCCTTCTCATTCCCTGTAAAAGAGTTTTGAGAATCCCTCTTCCAAAGGATTCAGTGGTTCAAGATATCCTTATCAAAAGATCTAGTGGTTCAAGATCTCCTAATCAAAAGATCTGGTGGTTCAAGATCTCCTTGTCAAAAGATCAGTGGTTCTAAGAGTCTCCTTACCAAAAGACTCGGGCACAGTTGGTGCATCCCTCCCAGGTGGTAGAAGAGGGGAGTACCCACATTTTGGGAAACCTCTATAAAAAATATGTGTGTCTTCTAGATTATTCATTTTCTATGCTGTCCCTCATAGCTTAGATTTCTTTACTGTTTTTCTGGTTTATATTTCAGCGCTGTTTAATTCTGAATAATTATTTGCATAACACTTAGGTTTTTATTGTTCTTGCACAACTAAGTTAGAAATAAATTTAAATCTCTATTCACCCCCCCCCCCCCCCTCTAGAGGATTCTCAGAGACACATTGTGCACTTTCAATTGGTATCAGAGGAAGGTTGATCATTATAATGTTAATACCTTGATCAAAAAGACCTCCCGCTCTTACATCTTTATTACAAACATATTTTATAAAGAAAATCATTACTAAGGATTATGCTTCCACAAGACCCCAGTGTGTAACTTAAATAAGTTCACACTCTGGAAGGCCAGAATAAGACATTGCATGAACTCCATTGATGAAGACATCTATAATGTTCTTCTCACAGGTACTCCAGTTCCAGCCAGACAAAAGGCAGGAAAATCCTCAACCACTGAGGCTATCCCAAGAAAGGAATGGACAAAGGCTGAGAAGAAGGTCAAGGCATATGATGCCAAGGCCATGAATATTCTGGTATCAACAATGTCAGATGACATTTTCTAGAAGGTTGCTGAATGCCAATCAGTAAAAGAAATTTGGGACTCACACACCACAATGGTGGAAGGAAGTGTTGATGAAAGAAAGGACAGAAAGTACCTTCTCATATCCCAGTATGAAAACTTTCAAAAGAAAGCTGAAGAATCTGTTGCTGATATGTATGACAGATTCATCATTATCATTAATGAGCTCAGAGGCTTAGACAAAGAAATATCCTTGACTGAAATTAATGATAAAATCCTCATGTGATCCCTAGCTCATGGGATTCCAGAATCTGGGCAATCAGAGAGTCCAGGTGCCACAGAGAGATCTCAACTGAAGCTTTGCTAGGAAAGCTTAAGTCTATGAGATATTACTAAAGAATAGGGCTGAATCAGAAGAAATGGAAACTACTCCAGCTCCTATCCAAAGGAGCCTAGCTCTGAAAGCTACTGAAGGAGAGCCCTCTACTCCTGAAGATGAAATGTTCAGTCTACTAGCTAGGAGATTCAAGAAATGGGTCAAGACTAAAGACTCAAGGAGAAGAGTAAGAGATTCAAGACCCAGGTATGATAAAACTCCAAAGAAGGAGGTTATCTGCTATACCTGCAACAAACCAGGGCACATTGGTCCTGAGTGCCCACAATAGCAAAGGGAAAGAAGCAACAATAAAGAGGAGAACAGGAAGAAGAAGTCCTCCAGAGGAAAGGACAAGAAGAAAGCCAAGGGTTTCATTGCTGAAACCTGAAGTGATTCTGAAGCAGAATTAAGCTCCTCATCATCTGAAAGTGATGATGAAGCACCAGCAGAAGCAGCATGCATGATGGCACTAGGGATGTCATCAGATGATGAAGATGATCAGGTATCCATTTTTGATGAATTTGATTTTAGTTCAGAAGATTTTAAAACTTGTTTTAAAGATTTCTGCATTGATCATCTTAGGGTAGAAAAGGAATTAAACATGGCTAGATCTGAATTAGAAAACCTTAAGAAAGATGAAATGCACCTAATAAATCAAAACCTAACAAATGAAATTAATAATAAAGAGTTAGAATTGATTAAACTTAGAGAAGAAAACATAAACTTAAAAGAGGAGCTAGCAAAAGCAAAAGCCTTTGAGGACTCACTCAATGGGAGGAGTCAAAAGCTCAAAGACATCACTAAAAATCTCTCTATGAGATTTAATCACCTAGGGTTAGGAACAGAGCCCTCCACTAGCACAGAAGCACCTAAGAAACCTGCCTGGAAAAATCTAGTGTCATTTATTAGACCTAGAGAGTACCAACCAAGTGAGAAGAGTGTATCATCCTAGGGTAAGGTTAATAGTCATCCAGATAAGATAGATAAACCAAATCAAGTAAATCTGAATAGGAAAGAAAGACCCCTAGGCAAGAACAAAGTAGAGAAATTATAAAACCTCAACCAAAAGGTTAAAGCAAGACCAAGGTTAATAAAGCTTTCTGCTGATCTTCTTCACATAGATACATTTTATTCTCATTTCAAGTATTAAGATATTAGGTTTGGGAAATCCATCCCTTATCATCCCAAAGGGTATCATGAAAGACCCTACTATTCTTTCATAGAACCCTACAATAGTAAAAGCAAAATGCCCAAGGTAACCCGGGTCCCTTCTAATGTTTGAATTACCTGTGCAGGGTTAGGTAGGGCCCCACTCAGGAGAAAATGGTGTGGGAAGAAAGATGAAGGTTTTGATTAAGGAACAAGATTTACTCAAGGGAGTAATCTCTGCCTTGCATCCTACCTAATGGTTATTAAAATTATATTATAATCTATTTTCAATAAATATAATTGCTGGGAAAAACAGCAAGAATTTTTTAAATAAATAGATTTGTGCAATCAAAGGTGAGTCGAATAGAGGTCGACGTACCATTGAATTCTACTCGATGCCAGCATCCAGAAGCACTCAGAGTGGACAATTCGAATAATATTCGACATAGAGTCAAGTTCATATCGCCGTATACGTCGACTTATTGAATGCTGAATAAATTCAAAGTTACATCGAGTTGAAAATCGACGTAACATCGACAGGACTACGTCGACTAAAGGTCTGCTGAATAGTCTAGAAGTTACGTCGAGTACTAGTCGACGCAACATCGATATAACAACACGCGCAGAATTGCTTCTTGAAGGCATCTCGACACAGCTTTGCGCGCCAAATAATAAGTTTTATCGATGGTGCGTCGACCCAAACCCTAAGTTGCTACGTTTCATCTACTTTTAAGCAATTACTGCGTCGAAACATTTGCGATTTCGAATTTCTCCTCTTTCTCTCTTGCTCTCCTGTTCTCCAGCTCTCCCGTGCCCCTCTCTCTCTCATTTTCTCTGTGTGTTTTGAAGTTACCATCACTCAATTGCCCCTCTTAAGATTAATTCTGGGTTCGATGTGGATATTGACTCTTTCAGCGCAACAACCGACAGCTTCAAAGCCATCCTGGGCTTGTTTCAGGATGCTGGATTGACCAAACTGATATCCACCAGGAGAAAGATACTTGATATAGAACTAACAGAGTCATAGAGTCAGTACAGATAGGAGATGATGGCTCCTTTAATGGAAAGTTTCTGAGACAGACATTCTCTTCACAGAGGAGCTGCTGAGCTAGACTTTTAATCTTCCAACTGGGAGTGACTCTGATGAGCTGACAAGGGAAGATACTAAGAAAGCTCTAGAGATCATGTAGTTCAGAATGGAGAAAGCAATCAATCTCAAGAAGATGGATTTTGGAGAAGAATACAAATTTCTTGCTGACATTGTGGGAAAAGTGCTGCTCTGCAAAAGCTTTGCTCATGATGTTATACCAAAGCAGCAGCTGCAAATAATGGGAGTTCCGGTCCTTAAGTAAATGATAAATTGGGGAAGGTGCCTTTTGAAAATGATTGGGCACATGTACTCTCACAAGGAGAATGCTTACATGAGAATAATGAGTCAAGTGCTCTTCCAACATTATCCTAGCATCTACAAATCCAAAGGAGTTCCCATACCTCCTGGTAAAAGGATAAATATTGGGATATTTTCCAAGTGGACCAGGAAGATTCTAAAGCCTAGTCAGTCTGCACCTTCTCCTCCTCCATATCCCCCTCCTCAAAATTCTGAAAGATAAATATCAGATCCCCCAAGGGATAGTATACCTCCTCTGGACACTGTTCTAGATCTCCATCAGGATGATCCTCCATCTCAACATTACCCTCAACAATAAAAACAGCACCAATCTTCATCAGACCCAGAGCCATCTCCCCAAATTCCTCATCAGCTACCATCCACATTTGCTCCACCACCTCCACCTATTAATGTCTCACCAGAGTTTTTCTAGCCACTCTCCCCAATCCCTGAAAATTCTCCTCCATCACCTCCTCCATCTACCTCCTCTATCCTTACAATTGATCTTGAGCAAATCATCTCCAAGGTAGTTGGGATTGCCTCCTCTATATTTGCAGATCAGGTGGCTTCTCAGGCAAGAAGCTTTGATAGAAAATATTCACAAATGGAGGCTGAGCTATTAACTTTTACAAGAACTCTCCAGAGCCTAAAAGATTTAATATCTTCCTCCATGGTCACAAAGGAATTCTTAACCTCTCTGTCTAGCAAGGTTAAGAAGGGGGAGAACAACTTGGAGGAAGAGAGACCTGTTCTAGATTTGAGTGAACAGGGTATAGGTGATGCTCATGATCCTGACAAAGTGACCACCTTCCAAGGTGCACAGATCCAGGAGGAGCCTGCAGATCAGGGGGAGTCTGCACCAGAAAAACAGAATGAGGAAGAAAGAGTAGAAGCAGATCAGGGTGAGCTCCCAGATACTCAGGGGGAGCTGATGAACAAAGAGATGGAAGATGTAAATCAGTATCTTGCAGATGTGAATGAGGAGAAAATAGATGAAGCAGATCAGGGGGAGCTTCCAATAATTCAGGGGGAGCCTGCCCCAAATGTGCAAAGGAATCTAGATACAGAGATGGCAGATGTAAGTACAGCATTAGTTCAGGGGGAGCCCCAGAATGATACTCTGGATGAGGTTGCTCAGATTGCTCAGGAAGCTGCACAGCAGGCTAAAATAAATGCAAACACTCAGGGGGAGCTTCCCAAAGATGCTACTACAGAAGATGATGAGCCTCTGAATATTGCTCCTAGGAAGGTAAAAGTATTTTCAAGTAAGAGAAGGACTCCTGAGAAGGAGCAGTAAGGTACTATGTAAAGTCTTATAGTTCCTGAAAAACAACTGTGGATATCTACAAATTTCTTGACAATAGAATGAAATTGCCTATGAAAAACAGTTTGTTATTTTTTTATATCTATGCTGTCCTGTATGTATTTTTGTTTTATGCAAAGAAATGTGTAAAATCACTTCATTCAAATTGTAAAATTTATTAAGATAAATAGGGGGAGATTGTTGGGAAAAACCCCTTTGATTTAACTTAACAGATTACCTATAAAGTGATTTTATCTCTAACGATAAATTACCCAGTGTATAGTGAGGGTAATCTGGTCATTAGATGTCTTAGGATGTCACACTCAACCTAGGGTGTCAAGACCACATCAAGAGAAGCAAAATTGGGCAAAGTCTGACCTAGGAATTTGATGAAAAGAGAAGTAACTAAAGCTACTCCCCAGTCTCGAACATAGTTGGACCGGTATCTGGGTTTCAACATTTTTGGTGCGGGGAGCGTGGACTATAGCGAGAGAAGAAAATCTCATCTAATGATCACATGGCTGAACATGGCGAGTCGGGAACCGGCTAGCGGAACTCGCCGCCTATGTGCGAGTTCGTGACCAAGAGCAATTTTGAGCAGTTCAGGAGATCGATGGAGGATACCATCAGGGGGCTGTTCATGCCTAACACCGAGGCTGGAGCACCCTCCCTAGTCACGGCTGCCTCGCCCACTGAGGCGGGACCGAGTCACCTCTCCGGCAAAGAGGTGTTCCCAAAGGATGGAGACCAGCTACTTCGCGCGCGAGTTCTCTTCACGAGTCCGACTGAGACCCACCACTCAGAGGATGAGTACGACCCAGTTTGACTAGTCCGTCTGCTCACGCCAGCAAGTCCCTTCTACGAGTTGGTGCTGACCGCCCATATTCCCGTAGGGTTCGTAGAACCCGCCATGAGATTCTAATCCGATAAAGATGACCCCATCCAACACCTACAATGGTTCGAGGACATGGTTTCCATAAAGAAGATGTTGGACGCCTTCAAGTGCTGACTATTCGCCATAACCTTCCAAGAAAAGGCCCGGGACTGGTTCCACCAGATGCCTGCGGGAAGCATCTACTGTTTTGAGGACCTGCGCAAAGGCTTTGGCTTTGCTTCTCCACTTCCAAGAAGAGGAAGAAGTGCTCAGAAGCCCATTTCCTTATCAAGCAAGGGCCGCATGAAATGCTAGGGTCGTACATTGATCGCTTACAAGAGGAGGTCCTCCTAGTCTATGAGGTTTTAGGGCACACTCTGATATTGGCGTTCAAGCTCAGACTACAACTAGGATTCTTTAAGATGGAGATTACCCGCAATCTTCCCTTATCCTTCGAGGAACTGATTGATTGAGCTGCGAGGCAGATCGAAGGTGAGGCAACGAGCCTAGAGTTCATGGACAAGCTGGCCAGGATAGAGGGAGTCGAGGAGAAGGAAGAAGCCAGAGGCAGCAGGCAGGAGGCCAAGAAGAAGTAATAGTGGAGGAGGCAGGAAAGGAGAGGGTCCCGAGAGAATAGGGATCAGCGAGATCAGGAGAGGAGGTTCCAGGTTCCGCCAAACAGGATGGCCTGGAGACCCGTGGGAGGAGGTTACCCGGGGAGGCAGGGAAGGAGGTTGTCTCACCAATGTCGGGACCGTTGTCGTTCCCCCGACCGAAGGCAAGGGAAGTGGAGGCAGAACCAGGCCCGCCTCGATAGGTGAACGTCATCAGGAGAGGATGAGGGTCGAATCAGAGAGTGAGACTGCGATAGTTGCGAGGAGAGGAGGAGCGTCGGGCAATGCATTATTGTGACTTTGATGAGTCCTGATCATATACACTTTTATGGACTCATCTGGGCCGTTTATTTAGTCATTTCACTGCACTTTAGCCCTGTTTTAGCTCATATCGGTCATTCTATGCTAGGTGCACTTATAGGCCCTATTAGGTGTAATTTCGTATCTTTCTTTGTTATTAGTTTTCTTGCGATGTTAAGTCCCACTTTCAGTGGCTAGACTGGTGTCGTACGCTGGAACAGGTGTCATGCAGGTGTTTCCGGTGCAATTCTGCACAGGAACACTGCGCACGATCACCGGTTCTATTGCGCACGACCACTCGTTGTGCGCCACTGATCGTGTGCACTTAACCCTTTTTTATGAGTTCTGTTTGGTGCAGTGCGCACGACCATCTACGCTAGTGTGCACGACCACCGGTCGTGCGCCACTGTTCGTGCGCACTTAGCATCAATTTCATGAGTTCTGTTTCAACCAGTACGCACGACCACCTACGATAGTGCGCACGACCACCGGTCGTGCGCCACTGGTCGTGCGAACATTTTATTTTATAATTTCTATCTTTGCAGGCTCCGTCCAGGCAGAGCGCACGATCACAGGATTCTAGTGCGCACGACCACTGGTCGTGCGCCAATGACCGTGCGCACTGTTTATTCCAGCGCCTATAAATTCCGCTGCTCGCGATTTAGGTCAGATCGATCGTCTTCTTCCGCCGTTTTCCGCCCGGTTCCGCCCAGATTCGCCTCTCCACCGTCGCCCACCATATGGAGGTGCTCCCGCCGAATCTTGTAGCATTGATGACAATGCAAACATTATTTTACTTCCCCTACCTAATGGGAGTGAGACCAGGACCACTCCCCCGATTTTTGATTATTTATGTTCTTCATCTTGTTTATTTCTCGATCCCCCCTCTTCACCCGAGCCTGTGCAAGTTGAATCTTCACAGGTACTTCAGGAGGACTTGGAGCTTTGTGCTCAATTCAATGATGAGTGTGTCCTTTTATGCGAGAAGGTTGATCCCTCCTCCATTAAGGAAGCCTCATTCGTTGCCTACTACTCCTGCGGACCTGCTGTGGACGATACCTTGCTGGGCAAGGATAGTTTTGGTGAGATGAGTGAGGACCAGGCCTCCTTCTTTTCTTACATTCTCTACCCTCTACCTGTGAGGAGCAGGTATCTATATTTAGGTAGAGGGGTGACTGCTCTGTCTCCGTATCGGTACCCGCTACCGATGCGCATATTAGAACAGTTACCTGTGCACTTCTCTTTTCATAGGCCTATAAGCTAGAACTGTGCAAAACCTAAATAAGTCGTGCTGGGAGGACAATAACCCCAGTAGTTATCTTTCTTTTCTGCATTTTTATTTCTTCTAATCATGTTTAGTTAGTAAAACTTTCTTTTCAGTTTTCTTTTGTCTTTTGTTTTTGCGGAGCTGACCCCTGCAGGTATCTTCTCTGGATGGCGGATGCTGCAGCTTAGTCTTGGTTTAAACGCCAATCTTCTGGTGTGCTCATTTCTGAGCACTGGGTACTCTCTTTCCCTAACTTTTTCTGATTTTCATGTCATATATTCTGTGGATTGTTTAGTTTAAGTCTGGGGGAGAGTAGTTTTGTTTACCCGCTCACGTGCACTATTGCACTGCATGCTAGAAGATTTCATTTAAAATGTTTTGTTTATTTTCATTGCACACCACATCACCCACTTGAGCGCGTACTCATCTGTTTGCTTGCTCTGTTGTGAATTTAATTCTTCTGCTTATTTGGGAAAGTCTAGGTGATGGTTTAGGACTATGTAGCAGAGTAAAATGTTGACTCCCGTAGTGCTCCTAGTCGAGTGCTCGGTTGCATAGAAATTTGTGTAGAGTAGACTTCTTTTTATACTATGGTTTTATATTTTTCTCTATTAGTGTAAATGTTGTTTACTCTACTCAAATGGTGAATCCGGTGTGAATCAAACGGTAGCATAGGGATGTGTGTAAACGATCGCTAGACTCGTATTGCTTGAGTCGGGAGAAAGGAGAATCTTTCTCGGTGGCTAGAACTTGCCCCAAGCGATTCTTGAAGCATGGGTATACGGTTAGTCAATTGTGTGAATGTGATATAGGCCATCATTTTGGCCCGGTTGAGCCTTTGTGCCTATCCCTACCGCTATATCCTCGCTAGCCCAGTTGTGCCTACCCGTTCTTTGATTCAGCCCCACTTTTATTTCACCAAAGCCCAAAAGCCAATCCTAGTCGCACACCCAAATCTGAGCTTTAGCTGTTTATTATTTTCATGAGTTGGGTTGTTGATGTGGTAATATGTTTGTGAAGATGTGGATGTGTCCTTTTGTTTATTTGCTGAAAATGATAAGAAAAGAAAAAAAATGAGAAAAAGAAAAGAAGTTAAAAAGAAAGGAAAGAGAAGGAGTGTTTAATTGAAAATCTTTATGTATAGATTTATGTTTGGGAGTAGGCGGTGCACGCACCCATGTTGTTAAGTCCAAGTCTGGGGGTGTTGTGTACCCGCATGTTTGTGTGGTGAATGAGGATAGTTTCCTGCATTAGCTCATTTGGGTTTAGTGCTTTAGCCGTCGTTTTTATCTTTGTTTTTCCTCACCTAAACCCAAGCCCCATTTAAAACCTAAAGTCCTATTGATTCACGCATTTGAGTCAAACCAGTGCCGTGGAGAGAATGTGACCGGGCAAGCTTATGGTCACCGACACTGATGGATTTCAGTGGAGTTTGTCCGGCATCCCAATCTTGAGCAATGCTCATCTCAGCGCTTAGTTTACTTTCTTCGTATGCATGACCGAATGATTCACCGTTGTTCACCATTTTGAGTGGTTGTAATATGCTTTTACTCTTTTAGAAATATATAAACTGTTTTTATAATCAGAAATCTTCTCTACTATTCTTCTTATGCACGTGAGCATGCGACTTCGCATGGTACTCTGTACTGTAGTTTTAAGCTATCTACTTTTCTTTCCCCGTTCGCTTAGAATTTGTTTGCTCGGGACGCGCAAACAGGTAAGTCTGGGGGTGTGATGAGTCCTGATCATATACACTTTTATGGACTCATCTGGGCCGTTTATTTAGTCATTTCACTGCACTTTAGCCCTGTTTTAGCTCATATTGGTCATTCTATGCTAGGTGCACTTATAGGCCCTATTTGGTGTAATTTCGTATCTTTCTTTGTTATTAGTTTTCTTGCGATGTTAAGTCCCACTTTCAGTGGCTAGACTGGTGTCGTACGCTGGAACAGGTGTCGTGCAGGTGTTTCCGGTGCAATTCTGCACAGGAACACTGCGCACAATCACCGGTTCTATTGTGCACGACCACTGGTCGTGCGCCACTGATCGTGTGCACTTAACCCTTTTTTATGAGTTCTGTTTGGTGCAGTGCGCACGACCATCTACGCTAGTGCGCACGACCACCGGTCGTGCGCCACTGTTCGTGCGCACTTAGCATCAATTTCATGAGTTCTGTTTCAACCAGTGCGCACGACCACCTACGATAGTGCGCACGACCACCGGTCGTGCGAACATTTTATTTTACAATTTCTGTCTTTGCAGGCTCCGTCCAGGCAGAGCGCACGATCACAGGATTCTAGTGCGCACGACCACTGGTCGTGCGCCAATGACCGTGCGCACTGTTTATTCCAGCGCCTATAAATTCCGCTGCTCGCGATTTAGGTCAGATCGATCGTCTTCTTCCGCCGTTTTCCGCCCGGTTCCGCCCAGATTCGCCTCTCCACCGTCGCCCACCATATGGAGGTGCTCCGGGCTTGCTCTTCACGCCAATCTTGAGCCGGAGTTTCCTCTCGGCCTCCTCCTTCATCCGAGTGCTTCAAGAAAGGTTTAGCCGCCATCGCCATCAAGCAAGAGGAAGTTTGCAACCTCTACCGGATCGTGACACGAAGAAGACGGGCTCATTGGAGAGTAGTGACATCTCTCTCTACCCCGGACGTAGTTGCGGACCGAGC
Organism: Dactylorhiza incarnata; assembly: GCA_033032865.1. Classification (NCBI taxonomy): domain Eukaryota; kingdom Viridiplantae; phylum Streptophyta; class Magnoliopsida; order Asparagales; family Orchidaceae; genus Dactylorhiza; species Dactylorhiza incarnata. Next base: position 822,099 of record JAWHQI010000205.1, on the reverse strand, counting down.
TTGGACACGGATTGACAACCCGGCGATTCCAACCGTGAATCTACAACGAGACTTCGGATTCGGTCGATTTCTTGCCTTATTCTCCTCTTATTGATGTGTATGTAGCTAGAACCAACATTTTGATGAAGTATATTTTTACTTGTTAACATTAGTATGAAATCATGTCTATGTGATTGAGTAATCTTGTTATATTTTCATTTGAGGTGTGCCCCGTTGTGTTGTGCCGCCCTAACAATTGTTAGTGGTGTGCTTTGCGAAGAGGTGCTTACGACTCTCATTCTGTTAGCCTACTCGCCCATCCACCTACCGAAGCGTGGCATCGCGGCCCATACTCCATCCCGCCTAACGAAGCAGCGCGCTCAAGGCCTGCATAGTTCGATCCGCTTGCCAACTCGTCCATCCGCCCTTACGAAGTAGCGCGTTCAAGGCCTACGTAGTCTTCCATCCCGCTGAGCGAAGCATTGCATAGCGGCATTGCATAGGAGTAGTTGTAGATTTTTCTCTTTATTTTCCACAAACCAAATCAACCCCCGTGTCCGCAATTCATCCGACCCAAAGGACTTCGATCTCAAGTCCTTCCTCGAACGTTAACTCCACCTTACAGTGTTCCTTGAGAGATTCGACACTTGGGGATTTACTTCCTCATATTATTACTTGACAACGACCGGTTCACTGCCGTTCAGATCGCAGTCTCGCTACCGCCTATAGCGGTGTGCAGGATTTGCGCATCAGACTTCCACAGGGTGGAGGGTCATGCAATGGCTACTTGCCCTAAATTCTTGGAGTTGAGAAGAGGAGCAAAAGGGGACCAGAAGGGGCGGCAAGAGAGAGAAGAAGGAGAAGTTCAGAGGAATGGGGGGGGGGGGAAGAGCCTTCTCCCCAAGGAGATGTGAAGATCAGGGAGATCTCAGAGCTCACGGGGGGATAGGCGTCATCCACGGAGGAGCAGGGTTGGAGGCAACCTGGAAGTAGAGTCTTAACGCCGTGTATTGGAGGGGTGTGGCCTCAGCTACTTAGACTCCACCACTGATAGGTGAGATAACCTTTTCAGAGGAGGATATGCTAGGAAATGAGAATCCCTTCCACGATGCAGTGGTAATTAAGGTCGTCATAGAGAACTACACGATCTACCGCATCCTGGTAGATAATAGGAGCTCCGTCAACGTGGTGTTCAAGAAGGCGTATGACACCATGAAGGTGGAAGAGAAGATGGTCACCGCGACAGAGGGGCCGCTCTTCGGGTTCTCGAGAGAAAGAATGGAGGTAGAAGGAGGAGTGGAACTGGTCGTGATGCTGGGGGGAACCACCAAGTGCTACAGGTTCATCATTGTTGACACCCCCATCAGCTACAATGCCATCTTCGGCAGGCTGCTCAACAGTGCGTGCCCTCCTCCTACCACCAGTGTTTGAAGTACATCTAGGTAGGGTTGCAGATCAGGATCAGGAGCAATCCCTGGGTGGTGAGGTAGTTCTTTCTCAACGCCGTCAACACCATCAGCTAGAAGGAGGAAGCGGAAGTTGTTGGAGCATGCGTTTCGCACTCGTCCGATTTGAGAATAACAAATCCCGAATGTATTTGATCCTATATTTGATTAATGGTGTGCAGATAACAGGTGCAAGAATAACATGTTTTCAACTGGAGCAAAATACCAATTTTCCAGAAATTAGAGCTATCGGATTTCCGATAGCAGTATCGGATTTCCGACAGCGCACGATTTCTTCTGTTTTCCGATCTCTACTCGACGGTTTAGAGCTATCGGATTTCCGACAGCAGTAACGAATATTCGACAGTGCACGATCTTCCCGCAACTCTACGACGTGCAGTAGTTACGCAGGCTAATGGATTTCCGATAGTGATATCGAATATCCGACAGCCCACGTCTCAACCACGGCCTCCACTTCGCGCAGAAACTTCGAATTAGTGGGACACGTGGCAGCCTCTAGAGATATCAGATTCTGGCGATACCTAGCTAATGGACGGCGACAGTTCTCTTTTATTAAAAGGGTTCAAAACTTCGTGGATTTCAAGCTTTCAGACCTTCAAGCCTTCTTCCTGAGTGTTGTCGTCCAGAGAGCTCCAGAGAATGAAAATCCCCATCCTTGAAGAAGAAAAGAGAGAGCGAAGCCGAAGATTGTACACGTGTTCCAAGGAGACTTTCTCAAGGATTCTTCGCTGCTTCGGTCCAGAAATTTTAAAGGGGGTTTTTATTTTGTATTTCATTTATATTTACATTCATCTTGTAATCGTTGTATAAATCATTGTCTTGCGTGCGACATCTAAGTCCGTGTGAGGCTTAGGGGAAATCATCACCTTGTGTGTGGTGTTAGATCCTTGTATGGTCTAGGGTAAATCATCGTCTTGTGTGCGGTGTCAAGTCCTTGTGTGGCTTGGGAGAAAATCGCCGCCGTGTGTGCTGCGTCTAGATCAAGATTTGATTTAGGGGGAGGCTAGTGTCTATATCTGGGAGATATAGGCTATAGCCAACCGATCCTTAGGAGAAGGACCGGTAAAAAGAGATAAGAGATTTTATTGATTGTAAGCCTTTCATTCCAAGCTTTATTGGAATCAATTCTACTCATTATCTTTGATGAAATAAAATCTTGTTTTTAAATTCAATTATTTGTCTCTATATCCATATATTGTTTCGTTTTTTACAAAAATTATCAAAGGTTTAAATTGCCCTTATTCACCCCCCTCTAAGTGCGCCACAAGATCCAAAAATTGGTATTAGAGCAGGTTAATTCCTTATAAGGTTTAACCACCTGGAATTATGGCGCACCATGATCATGCATTTTCCGAGGGGCAAGGAATAACTAGACCACCATTATTTCGGGTTCCGATTATAATTATTGGAAAACTAAGATGAGGTGTTTTTTAATATCATTAGATATTGAAGTATGGAATATGATAGAAAGAAATTATACACATCCTACTTTTACAATTGGTGATATTGTCATGGATAAACCCAAAGATAAATGGGATGACCAGGACAAATTAAAATGCAAAAATAATGCAAAAGCAATGAACGCATTATTTTGTGCTCTTGATAAAACTGAATTTAATAGAACCTGCGCATGTCAAACTGCATATGAAATTTGGAATTTATTGGAAATTACTCATGAAGGTACCTTGCAGGTGAAGGATTCAAAGCTTTTCCAATTGGAGTCAGAATTCGGAAAAGTTCAGGATGGAGGTAGATGAGGATGTGGATACCATGTACACAAGATTCACTAAGATGGTAAATGACTCAAAAGTTTTAGGAAATTTTTTTCAAATGGTGATTTGGTGAGAAAACTTCTTAGATCTCTCCCCCCTAAATTCAATCCCAAAGTGACGGCTATTTCTGAATCTCATGATCTTAAAGCTCTTAATATTGAAAGCCTGATTGGGAACTTGAAAACTCATGAAGTTGAATTGAAAATTCAACAACAAGAGTATATGGAGCCAAAGAAGAAGGGATTGGCTCTAAGATCTAAGAAGGAAGAAAGTAGTGATTCTGAGGAGGAAGAAGAAGATGAGGAAGGTTTACTTGTTAGGAATTATAGAAAATTTATGAGAAATCCAGAAAGGAGGAATTCATTTAAGAAGTTTTTTAAGAAGGAGACGTTTAGGAAGAAAAAAGGAAAGAAAGACGATGAGGAGGAAGAGAGACCGCCACCGGAGTGCTATCACTACAAGAAGTTAGGACACATCCGAAGAAAGTGTCCAAAGTACTTGAAAGAACTTAAAGAAAAGAAGCACAAAGGGAAGAAGAAGGTGCTGAAGGCGGAAACATGGGATGATACTACTTCTGAGGATGCAAGCAGTTCAAGCTCAAGTAAAGAAGAGGAGGCCAACATGTTCTTAATGGGAAAGAGCATCATATCTGATGACGAATGCAGTGTCCAAAGTGACACTGAGGTAACTCCTCCAACCTACGATGAATTATTTTCTGAATTTTTAAAGACTTGCAAATTTTTTGAAAAGAGTTTAAAAGATAATGATCTTCTTAAATCTGAAAATGAAATTTTGCTTAAAGAAAACAAAAAATTGTTAAATGAAATTAAGACTATTGGAAAAAGAGATATTTCTTGCCATGAGTGTGATCACTTTTTGGGAAGAATTAAAGAACTTGAAGAATCTCTTTCCAAATCTCATTCTACAATAAAAATTCTTACTAAAAAGAATGAGATTTTAGAGAGAGATCTGAAATCTTCAATTTCCAAAGTCCATGAGGGAAAGAAATCTTTTGAACGTAGATGCGTAAATCTAGTATCCGAGAATACAGAAATGAGAAACCAGATTCATGACTTAACACTAGCCATGAAAAAATTTGGAATGGGCTGAAGATCACTGGATATGATCTTAGGATACCAACGCCATGGATCTGGAAGGTTTGGACTCGGATACAGGTCAGGAAGCTATCGCCCGGCGACAACCACTGTCGCCGGCGACAGTGAAAAGTCCAGAAAATCTACTTTTACAAATTCTGAAGTTAATAAATTGTCTAATACTGCATCCTCATCCAGTAAAAGTCCAGAAAAGTTATACTCATCTCAATACATTACATGTGCTAAATGCAATAGATTTGGTCACACTACGGACTCTTGCTGGAGGAAAGGAAAAAGTAAAATTAAACAAATCTGGGTGCCTAAGGCTTCTACCTATACTATGGGTGGAACCACTTGGGTATCCAGATCTTTACTCACCTCTTCTTTCTAGGTGTGTTGGCAAGTTAAGGACAAAGAAGACGTGTGGTACATGGACTCGGGTTGTTCAAAGCACATGACGGGCAATAAAGAGAAGTTCCTTAGCCTGGAGATGAAGAAAGGAGGAGTTGTTACATTCAGAGATAATGGAAAAGGAAAAATCATTGGCATCGGAGTTGTGGGTAACAAAAAAATTTCAATTTCAAATGTTTTATTTGTAGAAGGATTAAAGCATAATTTGATTTCTATTAGTCAATTATGTGATAAGGGTTTAGATGTTTTATTTGAATCTTCTACAAATTTATGTAAAATTATTAATTCTAAAACAAATGAAATTATTTTTACCGCACCTAGATGTCATAATGTATATATGATTAAATTTCTTGATTTTTCAAATTCTACTTTAAAATGTTTTTTATCAAAAAATGATGAATTAGAATTATGGCATAGGCGACTTGGACATACTAGTGCCAAGTTAATTACAAAACTTTCAAAAAATAAATTAATTAAAGGTTTACCATTGTTAAATGGAAATTTATCTTCTTCACTATGTGTGCCTTGCCAAAAAAGAAAATTTTCAAAATCATCTTTCAAAAGTATACATATTATTTCTACCACTAGGCCACTTCAATTAATACATATGGATTTATTTGGGCCAATTGGAATTTCTAGCTTAGGAGGTAGAAAATATACATTTATATTGATTGATGATTATTCTCATTTTTGTTGGACTTTATTTCTAACCTCCAAATCCGATGCATTTTCAGAATTTTCAAAATTATTTTTGCGTATTCAAAATGAATTTGAGTTAAAAATTAAACGCATACGATCGGATCATGGAGGAGAATTTGAAAATGAAAAGTTTATTTCTTTTTGTACGGAGTTAGGAATTAAAAATGAATTTTCTGCTCCGCGCACACCACAGCAAAATGGTGTAGTGTAGAGGAAAAATAGAACTCTTCAAGAGTTAGCCCGTACAATGCTATCTGAGTTTAAATTACCAAAATCTTTTTGGGATGAAGCGGTTAGTACGACATGTTATGTAATTAATAGAGTAATGCTTCGCCCTATTTTAAAATTAACTCCTTATGAATTAATTTTTAGTAAAAAACCAAATGTTTCTTATTTCAAAGTTTTTGGTTGTAAATGTTATATTTTGAATTCTAAAGATTCCTTAGGAAAATTTGATGAAAAATGTGATGAAGGTATTTTTATTGGCTATTCTTCAACTAGTAAAGCTTATAGGATTTTTAATAAAAGAACAAAAATAGTTGAAGAATCTATTCATGTTAGGTTTGATGAGTTTGTTTCATGTGTATAATTGAAAATCACAGGAAAAGAAGATGAACCCCTTCCTTCGGTGGAGAATGATGATGAAGAACTTGGAGAAAATGAAGAAGACAAAGAAGAAGAGAGAGAAGGAGAAAGAGAAGAAGATAGAGAAGCAGAAGAAAGAGAAGAATATGTGCCTCCAAGTGAATTGAGATTTTCAAAGGATCATCCAAAGGAGCTTATCATTGGAGATCCGCAAAAAGGAGTTAGTACTCGTTCATCGTTACATGTTTTATTTTCAAACCTTTGCTTTGTCTCTGAAATAGAACTAAAAGATGTTTCCACCGCTTTAAATGATGAATTTTGGTTTTTAGCTATGAATGAAGAACTTAATCAATTTGAATGTAATAAGATTTGAATTCTTGTAGAACGACCCAAAAATCATCGTGTAGTTGGAGTTAACTGGATTTTTAAAAATAAATTGGATAATGAATCTAGAATTGTTAGAAATAAAGCCAGATTAGTTGCAAAAGGTTATACACAAATTGAAGGGGTCGGTTTTGATGAAACTTTTGCACCCGTAGCAAGATTGGAAGCGGTTAGGATATTTCTTGCATTTGCTTGTTTTAAAAGATTTAAATTATATCAAATGGATGTCAAAACCGCATTTTTAAACGGGTATATAAAAGAAGAGGTTTATGTAGAACAACCCCCTGGCTTTATAAATGAGAAATATCCAAATTATGTTTATAAATTAGATAAAGCGCTTTATGGATTAAAATAAGCGCCTCGTGCTTGGTATGATCGATTAACTCAATATTTGTTAAAGCACGATTATAAAATAGGAAGTGCCGATTCTACACTCTTCATTAAGCAAATTGATCATGATTTAGTTATTTTGCAAATTTATGTTGATGATATTATTTTTGGAGCCACTAATGAAGAGTTGTGTAATGAAGTAGTTCAAATTATGAAAAATGAATTTGAAATGAGCATGGTAGGAGAACTTTCATATTTTCTAGGTTTTCAAATTACACAAAAACATGATGGTATTTTTATATGTCAATCCAAATATATTCATGATATATTAAAAAGATTTGGATTGGAAAATCTTAAGCATGCAAACACTCCTATGAGTGCTTCACTAAAATTAGGAAAAGATAAAAGTGGAGTTTCAATTGACCAAACCCTTTATAGAAGCATGATAGGATCTTTATTATATTTAACCGCATCTAGACCTGACATTATGTTTGCCGTTTGTTTATGTGCTAGATTTCAGGCTAATCCTAAAGAGTCACATTTAAAAGCGGTGAAACGCATCTTTCGATATCTTATAGGAACATCTAAATTAGGATTATGGTATCCTCATAATGATTCCTTTATTTTACCTGGCTTTTCGGATTCAGATTATGCGGGATGTTCTTTAGATAGAAAAAGCACTAGTGGCACTTGTCATTTTATCGGCCCTTCACTTATTTCTTGGTCGAGCAGGAAATAGAATTCTGTTGCCCTCTCTACTACCGAGGCCGAATATATTGCACAAGGTAGTTGTTGTGCCCAAGCTCTTTGGATGTCACAAACATTAGAAGACTTTGGCATGCAACAAAGTAGTGTAGAATTAAAGTGTGATAATAAAAGTGCTATAGACTTAACTAATAATCCCGTATTACACTCTAGATCTAAGCATATAGATGTCCGACATCATTTTATAAGGGATCATATTAAGAAGGGTAATGTAAAAATCAACTTCATAGGAACGGATTCACAATTAGCAGATATTTTTACAAAACCACTTAATGATTCACGCTTTTCTATGTTAAGATTAGAACTTGGGATCTTAGAAATATAAATCTTAAATTTTTTATTTGTAATTATTTCTGGAAATTACATGTATTTAATTTTTATGTATTCTCAAAAATTATTTAAAAAAATTATTAAATTATCTACTCTTATAATATGTAATTAAACAAACTATCACAGAACAAAGTCAAATTGTCATAAAAATTCTCTTAAACTGCATATGATAAAACTGGAACAGAAAAACAAATCAAAAATAGAGTTTTCACTATCGCTGGGCGACAGTGATGTCGCCGGGCGATAGCTCAAAATTGTTCAAGCATAAATATTATAACATCCACAGCACAAAAACTATCATTCATCTAGATTTTCTTCAGAAACAGCAATATCAAGGCTAAATTTTTGGATGGTTATCATGATACAATAGCTAGTACATGTGATTGTTAATTTATGAGTTCTTTGAACATTGTTCTTAATTTCTCTTGCTTTAGATATCTACTTATGCTTTTTGATGACTAGAAATTGAGTAGAATTGTTTCCGCATGCCTCTAAGTATGAGTAATATTTTATATTTGATAATGTACTAACACTTACACAAGTTGATAATTGATATTTACTTAAGTTTCTTTTTACATGATATTAGTTTGTTAAACTTTTTCAAAGCTTGAAATGCATACCTAAATTCTTTTTCATTTATGTTTCATTCACAAATGATTTTCCCAATTATTGGCCATTTTATAAAAAAAAATTTGTGTTATTATCATGTTTGCAATACAAGTGAATTCGGAGTCCTAAGTCATAATTTAAAAAAAATGACGAAGCATGAATTAAAGTTGCAAAATCAAATAAAAATGACTAGATTACTCCATCAAGCTCTACCCACCCTCCTGATAAGTCTTAATGAGCATTGTAAGGTTGAGCACCTTGACAAGAATTGTAAAGTGTCTTGTGCAAACAATCTTGGCCATTTCTTAATCATTGGACATGAGATCATATATGAAAATATTTTAGATATGAATGTTTCTTGTATTATATTTTACAAACCTTCATGTAAAAGCATTTCTTAAGGAATATGTTTACTTTATCGCTCTTCACATCTACACATCATTATCTTTTATAAAATTTCTTCTCATGAGAATTGGATCGGAAATTGTTTATCTCTTTTTCTTTCATCTGTCTTATTGCTTTAGATATCTTAGCTTAACTATTTTCAATGTTCAAATTATACTCATACATTACTTTTTTTTCCACATGTTACAACTTCTTACATGATTATATTCCAAATTTCATTGTAATCTTACTCCATGTTTATCATTGTTGATATTCTACTCCTCTTGTTCTCAAAATTCCTTTACTAATTTATAACTCTCTCACTTCTTTACGCTTCTGCATTTGCTACTCAATTCCTAATCTATTTTATCTTTCATACCCCACCTTCTTTTGATAATATCAAAGGGGGAGAAGAAAATATGAAATCACTTAAATCACTTAAATTACTTAATTAATACCAGAGCATACATGTAGGGGGAGTTTATATATCCGGGAAGAATATTTTTAGAAGGAGCTAATATTAAGGGGGAGATCATATTAAGGGGGAGATCATGGAGATCATATGTTCACACTTGTAGACACATAATATACTTTTCAATATCTCTATAGGATTTATTTGATTTCTTTTTATAAGGATTTGTTATTATCAAAAGGGGGAGATTGTTGGAGCATGCGTTCCGCACTCGTCCGATTTGAGAATAAAATCCCGAATGTATTTGATCCTATATTTGATTAATGGTGTGCAGATAACAAGTGCAAGAATAACATGTTTTCAACTGGAGCAAAATAACAATTTTTCAGAAATTGGAGCTACGGATTTCCGATAGCAGTATCGGATTTCCGACAGCGCACGATTTCTTCCGTTTTCCGATCTCTACTCGACGGTTTAGAGCTATCGGATTCAGAAATAACAGATATCCGACAGTGCACGATCTTCCCGCAACTCTACGACGTGCATCAGTTACGCAAGCTAACGGATTTTCGATAGTGATATCGGATATCCGACAGCCCACGTCTCAACCACGGCCTCCACTTCGCGCAGAAACTTTGAATTAGTGGGATACGTGGCAGCCTCTGGAGATATCGGATTCTGGCGATACCTAGCTAACGGATGGCGACAGTTCTCTTTTATTAAAAGGGTTCAGAACTTTGTGGATTTCAAGCTTTCAGACCTTCAAGCCTTCTTCCTGAGTGTTATCGTCCAGAGAGCTCCAGAGAACCAAAATCCCCATCCTTGAAGAAGAAAAGAGAGACCGAAGCTGAAGATTGTACACGCGTTCTAAGGAGACTTTCTCAAGGATTCTTCACTGCTTCGGTCCAGAAATTTTAAAGGGGGTTTTTATTTTGTATTTCATTTATATTTACATTCATCTTGTAATCGTTGTAGAAATCGTCGTCTTGTGTGCGACGTCTAAGTTCGTGTGAGGCTTAGGGGAAATCATCACCTTGTGTGTGGTGTTAGATCCTTGTGTGGTCTAGGGTAAATCATCGTCTTGTGTGCGGTGTCAAGTCCTTGTGTGGCTTGGGAGAAAATCGTCGCCGTGTGTGCTGCGTATAGATCAAGATTTGATTTAGGGTGAGGCTAGTGTCTATATCTAGGAGATATAGGCTATAGCCAACCGGTCCTTAGGAGAAGGACCGGTGAAAAGAGACAAGAGATTTTATTGATTGTAAGCCTTTGATTCCAAGCTTTATTGGAATCATTTCTACTCATTATCTTTGATGAAATAAAATCTTGTTTTATATTCAATTATTTATCTCTATATTCATATATTGTTTCGTTTTTTACAAAAATTATCAAAGGTTTAAATTGCCCTTATTCACCCCCCCCCCCTCTAAGTGCGCCACAAGATCCAAAAGAAGTGGTGGATCAGGTGATGGAGGAGATGGACAGACTGGAGGTGACTGAGGATGTGGGATTTAAAGAGATTGTATCTAAAGGCGGGAGGCCAGGGAAGGTAAAGATCAGCGGGGAGCTAGAGGAAGGAGATAAGGAGAAGATCCCGTCCAGCATCCAGAAGAGCGTTGATATCTTCGCATGGAGTGCGGCGGACATGCCATCCATTGGCGCACACGTCGCCAGCCATCATTTCAACCTGGACAAGGGAGTCCATCCCATTCAGCAGAAGAAGAGGGTGACCGCCACCACCCTGGCCGAGCCCAGCAGAGGGCAGGTCAGTAAGTTGCTAGAGGCGGGGTTTTTGTCAGAGATCCAGTACCTAGGCTGGGACTCCAATGTTATAATGGTGAAAAAAGGAGATGGAAAGTGGCGCATGTGTGTCGATTTTTCTCTTCTTAATAAAGCTTGACCCAAGGATTGCTACCACTGATGCGCAAATTTTAGCACACCGCTATAGGCGGTAGCAAGACTGCGGCACGAAACGGCATTGTTCCGATCATTCAACTAATATAAAATGTGGGAGTGAATCCCCAAGTATCGAATCTCAAAGGAACACAGTAAGGTGGAGTTTACTATTGAGGTAGGACTTGAGATCGATGTCCTTTAAGTCAGGTGAAACGTGAACGGGGTGGGTTGGTTTATGGAAAATAAACAAAAATAACTACAACTACTCCTATGCAATGACGCTATGCAATGCTTCGCCAGGCGGGATGGAAAACTACACGGGCCGCTATGCACTGATTCGCAAGGGCGGATGGACGAGTAGGCAAGCAGATGGAGTGGTAAGTGCAGAATCGAACTGTGCAGGCCTTGAGCGCACTGCTTCATTAGGTGAATGGATTACACGGGCCGCTATGCCACGCTTCGCTAGGCGGATGGAAGAGTAGGCTTGCGAATGGAGTGGGTCACACCGGCGGAATGAGGGTCGCAAGCACCTCGTCAATAAGCATGTCACTAGCAATTGCTAGTGCGGCACACGAACATGACGGCGGGATGAAGGATGGAATGAGGCTCTCCTCACTTGCATAAACCACACATAACAATTTCACATAGACATGAAATATTAAATGACAAAACAAGGTTTAGCAAACATTGTTCATACACCCAAATAATTAAGGAATAACACACTCTAATGTAAAGGAGGTTGAGATTACAACCAAAGCACAGAGATTCATAGGAGGTTCACAGGCGGAATCTAGGGTTGTCAATCCTTGTCCGAGCTCGGGCTCCAACTATCGTCCGGGATCCGGAAGAGCTGTCACCTTCTTCTACCGGAGCTCCTCCCGAAGGTGGGCGGCGATGGAGCGGTGAAAATGGCGCGGAACTAGAGCTCTGGGCGCAAGAAAGAAGATCGATCCGAATTAGGGCCAAAATCTACTCTTTTATAGAAAACAATCAGAATTTGGTCGCGCACGGTCGAACGCACGACTGTGCATGAACCGTGCGATATTTAACAAGCATAAAGGCCAGGAAGATGAAGCAGGCGCGCCCGTGCGTTTTACTCACGCACGGTCGAAGCCGACCGTGCGTAAAAACGCACGGGCCAATTCAGAAAACTTGAAATCTGGCAACCAACGAGAGGCCATGCATTTTGTTCGCGCACTGTTGAGGCCAACCGTGCGTGAATAAAATGCACGAGCGGGGAAGATCACCATATTGATTAGCCGATCATTGCGCTTGACAGCAGTCGACCGTGCGTGAACTAAAACGCATGACTATGCGAGTCATACAGGATGAATTCTGGGCAATATGGACGATCTGCCCACCTGCACAACAAATCCAAACACTGGGAACACACCTCCAGCACAAGTATAAAAGCATAAAAAGAATGGGGAGCACATTGTGCTTGCCGCCAAAAATAAAGCGCGCAATTGCACACCACAGCAGGCCAACAAGTGCACTTCGTGAAGAAATGTGATTAAGTAAAATGTAAGCAATAATGAACTAGAAGTGAAGTGCAAGTGCATGAAAACAAGCCCAGATGAGTCCGAAAATGTGTATAAAATTGGGACTCATCACACCCCCAAACTTACCTGTTTGCGCGTCCCGAGCAAACAAATCCGGCGGGATAACAAAATGGTAGTTAACGTAGAGAATTGCAAAGAAATAGTAGGATGCGAAGTATCATACTCATGCAAATAGAAATTCAGTAAAAGAAGATTCTAACTAAACTAACTAATTCATAATAGTATAAATGCGTAAAGAAAGATTTAAGTTAACTCAGATGGTGAATCATGAAGAATTTTGCAATCATGCCCCGGTGTGAAAGTAGACAGGCCACTCAGGAGGGTGTTGCTAAAGACCGGAATTCAGGGGTAACTCCGCTGATATCCATCAATGTCGTGAGCCATAAGCTTGCCCGGTCACACTCTCTCCACGGTGCTAGCAAACTCGTAAGGTGAATCAGTAGGGCTTTCAGGTTTTTTTGAGGCTTAGGTTACAGAATGATATACAAAGATAAACTGAAAGGCTACGCCACCCAAATGAGCATCATCAATATGCTTACCCTTAACAAGCCCAAAACAGCGCTAGTGTAACACACCCCCAGACTTAGGATGAAAACTGGGTGTGCACACAGCCTACTCGAAACAAATACCAACTGAATTTTTCTATTATGCCCAAGGGGATTTCTTTTCATTTCTATTCATTCCTCAGATTTTTCTTTTCATTTCTATTCTTTCCTCAGATTTTTCTTTTCATTTTCTTTATATTTATTTTATCCCCCGATTGGTTTACAAGAATGCATTCAGCACACAATATAATTTTTTTCACATCACAAAAATTGCATACATCACACCCAAACAAGAAATATAATTTCAGTTAACTCACTGCTTAGTTGCGATAATAGGATAAGCTTTAGGCTTTGGTGATTGACGGAAGAGCTGAAACAAAGGATGGGTAGGCACGAATTGGGTTGCAAAGGTAAGCGCGTAGGTCATGGAAATCAAGGCTCAAACTAGCCAACAAGATGGCCTACGTCCCGCTCAACTTAAACAGCTGCTCTCACCCATGCTTCGAGAGTCGCTTGGTGCAAGTTCTTAGCCCACGAGAAAGATAAACCTTCCTTCTGACTCGAGCATCTCGCACCTAGCGCTCGCTTACACATAATACCGTGCTACCGCAAATTTCTTCCATATTCACCAAATGAGTAAATTAAATTTAAAACTACGCAAAAACAATAATTGTAAATTAAAAGCATAGAGACAATCTAATTCTACTCAAATTTCTATGCAAGCATGAATATGCGACTAGAACACTACTGGAGTCAACATCACACTCCGACTTGCAATACCTAAGCTAACATCCTATTTCAAAATCCCAACCAAAATAAGCGTGAACGAAAGCACACAAACAAGTGAGTGCGTGCTTGTGTGGGTGAACTGGTGTATGCTATAATATGACATAAATAAAAATATACTTCTGGTCTGCTAAAACGTGTACACGTGTAGTGAATACTCGGTACACTCACCCCCAGACTTGAATTGGACAACCACATGAATTATGACAATGCGAATAAGGAAATGCTAAGAAAGAGGGTACCTATGCTCAACTTGATGCGCAAATCTAGCACACCGCTATAGGCGGTAGCGAGACTGTGGCACGAAACGGCAGTGTACCGATCGTTCAAGTAATATACAATGTGGGAGTGAATCCCCAAGTATCGAATCTCAAAGGAACACAGTAAGGTGGAGTTAACTTTCGAGGAGGGACTTGAGATTGAAGTCCTTATGAGCAGATGGATTGCGGAAAAGGGGGATTTGGCTTATGGAAAATAAAAGAAAAGAAATTAAACTACTCCTATGCAATGCTTCGCGAGATGTGATGGAAAACTACGTAGGCCTTGAACGCACTACTTCGCAAGGGCGGATGGACGAGAAGGCTTGCAAATGGAATGGTTCGCACCGGCGGAGTCGAGGTTGATTACATGGGCCGTTAGCACCGCTTAGCTTGGCGGATGGAAGAGTAGGCGCACGGAATGGGCAAGTAGGCTAGCGAAATGAAGTGGATAAAATAAATGACACTAGCGCACCTCATACACATGAATAAATCAAAAGGAATTTCATAAACATGAAATTCGAGTTACAAATCTAGATTTATCATGTTCTTCATCCACAAAATAGAGAGTTTAGCATACAAACATCATTCCAAAAGAATAAAGAGTGAGAGAATCGACCGACTCTGAAGCCTTGTTGGGATTCACGGTAGGAATCGTTGGGTTCTCAATCCGCATCCAAACTCGGTCCTCAACTGCGTCTAGGGTAAAGGAGGGCTATCACTTCCTCCCAATGGCCCGTCTTCTTCGTGTCACGACCCGACGATGTCTGTTGGTGCTGCCAGAATTGCCCCCGGCGTGCGGCGCTATTCGAAGCAGGTTTTATCCCTATAGGCCTAACTGGCTGCCCCGTGGATCCGCCCGAGGATCCGTTGGTATAAAGAACAGTTGCGCCTTCACCAAACAGTCCGGGCTTTTGGTCTAGTTGGTGGCGCTGGGTCCGCTCAATTGGTATCAGAGGGGGTCAAGGGTTCGAAACCCCGGGGTCGTTTCTGGGGGGGGGTGATTGTTGGTGCTGCCAGAATTGCCCCCGGCGTGCAGCGCTATTCGAAGTAGGTTTTACCCCTATGGGCCTAACTGGCTGCCCCGTGGATCCGTTGATATAAAGAACAGTTGCGCCTTCAACAAACAGTCCGGGCTTTTGGTCGAGTTGGTGGCGCTGGGTCCTCTCAATGTCCAATGCTCTTTAGAACTTCCTTGATGATGAACGTAAGATCCAATCTCTTCCTTGAAGTCCTTAGATGAATAGAGGAGGCTTAGAATGAAAAACGCAAAAAAACGGCGCTCTAAAAGACCTAGAAACGAAGCGTATCCGACTATTTTCGCGGACCAGCTATTTATAGACAGGTGCAGATTTTCAATGCGCACGATCAGTGGCGCACGACCAGTGGTCATGCGTATAATGTCCAGTGGTCATGTGTATTGCCTGGCTGGCCCATTTTTAAGTGAGAATTAACATACGATCAGTGGTGCACGACTAGTGGTGGTGCGCACTTTGTCCAGTGATCATGCATAGTGTTCCTGTGCAGTTTTTGCACCCCGAAACACTCGCACGACCCCTGTATCAACATGAAAGATCGTCGAGCCACTAAAATGGGCGTTCCACACATTATCAAATATAGAAATTAAATTGCAACATAAAGCATGAGTAAGATAAACATGAAAATACACTGAAATTGGCCTAAAAATGCACTTAGCATGGAATGAGGTATTATGGATCTAATATGTAGTGCATTGACTAAAATACCAGCCCAAATGAGTCCAAACAATAGTGTAAATATCGGACTCATCAACCACATTCCTAAAATCGACGAGCTAGTAGATTCAGCCGTCGAATTCCCTATCAGGATTTTTAGACACTTTTTTTGGTTATCATAAAATCCGCATGCACACTCCCGACATAAAACATGTATCCTTCATTACCAACGATGGGTGCTATTTGTTAAATTTTTTGAAGTGGAAGTGGAATGGTGTTGGGCGATCTGCAGATTGGAGACTGCAGAGACTGCGCGGTCTACGTTGGTGCTCTAGTCGGTTTTGTCTCAGTCGGTCTGTTCTGAGCGGTCTGATTTGGGAGACCACAAGTTTCCTAGCAACTCACGTGGGTTATTCTGGCGACTTGTTCAAGTTGGCCAGGTATTCAAGTAGGTCTGCCTTCTTGCAGTGATCAGGCGGTCTGACGACTGTTCTAGTCAGTTTGGTTTACTGAAGAAGTTCTTTGCCTTTGCAATAAAGACCGAGCGGTCTGTTTTAGGGAGACCGCAGTAACCTGGCGGTTTATACATAATCATATGGTTTATAAGGGAGCTGTTCATCCTTGCTGAGCTCGGGCGGTCTGCTTTGTGAGACCGCTCGCAATCTGATGGGCGATTATTATATCCATGTTTGTGCGGTGACGACATCTGTCTGCTCGCCTATAAATAGGGGTGCAGGGCCCGTCATTAATAACGAGAACTGTAAGAACCATAGTTGGGTTGATTGTGCTAGTCTCAATTTGAGGTCGCGCGGTCTGAGATTTTGACTGATAGGTTTATTTGTTCGTAGGTTAGCGACTAGCAGCTCGTGGTAAGCTTGTCACCTTTCTTTCAGCTTTGAATAAACCAGTCTGGGAGGACTGTGTTTAGGTGTTCTTGGTCTGTGCAGCGAACTCAGTTGATCAGGCGGTCTTAAGTGGCCAGGAAATCATGAGTTGCAGTCTGTAGCAGGTAACAGTTTCTTTGTCAGTGTTCGCGGGTTCTTCTGTGATCAAAACCGTGCAGTCTGGGCGATCAAGGAGTGCGAACTGGTTGTTTTAGCAGTGGAATAAAGCAGCAGGTCGGGAAGTCTATGGTTGCAGTCTGACAGGTGCGGCTTGTGCTATGTTCTCGCGGTCTCAGAGCTTATCTGTCTGGGCTTGTCTGTTCACGCGGTCTGGCGGTCTCAAGGTGTCAGATCGTGAGCAGCTTGTATTTTGTGTTTTGTGCTTCTCTCCTCCGTGATTCTTATGAATCATGTTTCGCCATGTATACCTCGAATTGTAAAGAGATAGTTAATACTATAGCACTATTCGATCTTCCCATTATCATTGTTGTGCTACACTTGTGGAAAGTTTTGTGAAGTGTTCCGCATTTTACTTCATCTCCGGACCTCAAGTTTTTTAACATGGTATCAGAGGTAGGTTGCCGAGGTTGCTGAGCTATTACTTCTCTTAGGTTCCTCAAGTTGGTTAGCAATCAGTGGGATAACAATGGAAGGAGGATATGCTAGAGGTCTTGGTATTAAGCTCCTTACGCAGACTAACTTCAAGAAGTGGAAGTCTTGCATGGAGAGCTATCTTCTTGGCGAGGACTTATGGGAGGTAGTAGGAGGAGAAGCAAGACAAGCTGTTATTCCTGCTGAAGGGAATGCTGAGCTCGTGAAGGCTTGGAAGAGAACGAATGCTAAGACAGAGTTCACTCTCAAGAGAGCTATCATTCCGGAGCTGTTTGGTCACATCATTGGATGTAGGTCAGCTACTGAAATTTGGACAGCCTTGGTTGGCTTGTTCAATAAGAAAAATGTAGCAAGACTACAGTTCTTGGAGAATGAGTTGGCGAAAGAAACTCAGGGAGATTTATCTATCTCAACATTCTTCTTGAAGATGAAGAACCTTTGCGTAGAGATATCTGTGTTGGACCCGGATGAGCCTATCTCAGAAGCTAAGCTGAAGAGTCACATAATCTGCGGCTTGTGGAGGGAGTATGTGGCCTTTGTTACTTATGTTTAAGGCTGGGCCAATCAACCATCATTGCTGGAGCTGGAGAACTTACTTGCTTGTCAAGAGAGTTTAGCTAAGCAAATGGCTGGGATGTCTGTCTCTGGGGGAGAAGGTGAGGTTCTCTTCTCTGCAAGAAGAAGAGATGGGACAAGAAGAAGAAGAAATCTGGAGATGATGGTTCGTCTACTTCATATCAGCAGGAGAGGAGCTATGCTCCTAAGCGTGATGGTAAGAAGAAGGAAGGACCTAGATGCTTCAGGTGCAATAAGCTTTGTCACTTCAAGAGAGACTACGAAGTCAATCTTCAGCCAGGACATGCTGCAGGAAAGGAGGAGGCTGGTTCCAATTCTGAAGGTAGTTGGGGTGGTGGAGGTGCATTCATGATGTGGACGTGTGTTCAGACCATGACTTCCATCAACAATCAGGATGATTGGATAGTGGACTCTGGGTGTGGTCATCACCTCACCGGGGATGAGTCGAAGTTCTCCTTATTGCAGGCATATACATGTAATGGCGCTATCATTACAGTTGATGATACTATATATGAGGTAGAGAAGGAGGGTGTAGTTTCTTTGAACAGTGATAGAGGTACTCTTACATTGAAGAATGTCTATAATGTTCCGGGGATGAAGAAGAACCTCTTCTCGGTGACCAATGCGGTGGATGCTATCTACCACGTTCTGTTCGGTCCAACAGAAGTGAAATTTCTTCGAAATGTTTCAGCCATGAAAGTTGAGGTCACTCATATAGGGAGATGGGTGAAGGACTTGTTTGTTCTTTCAAAAAGTTCATATGTTGATAAGATGAGGGCTAACGACATCGCCGCTATCTGGCACGAAAGATTTGGGCATGTTGGGATGGATAAGTTGAAAGTTATGGCGGGAAGAGGCCTTGTGAAAGGTTTGCCTAGCTTGTCATCTTTCGGGGAAGGACATGTTTGTGCAGGTTGTCAGTTTGGTAAGGCTCAACGTCTTCCATTTGACAAATCACAAAACAGATGTAAAAGACCATTGGAGTATATACATGGTGATCTGTTTGGACCTACCAACACTGCCAGTCTTGGAGGTAGCAGGTATATGCTGATTTTGGTTGATGACTTCACCAGATATACTTGGGTATATTTTCTAAAGGAGAAGTTGGAGGCGTTCGAGAGGTTTGTGGAGTTCAAGGAGCTGGTGGATGGTCGGCTTAACCTGCGGGTCAAGAGGTTCAGAACTGAAAATGGAGGTGAGTTCACCTCCAAGGCGTTCTTTAACTTCTGCAGGACGTATGACATCCAAAGGGAGCTTTCTTCTGCTCACACTCCACAATAGAACGGAGTTGCAGAGCGGAAGATCCGTCATCTGACGGAGTCCTGCAAATGTTGGCTTTATGCCAAGAGTAACCCAAAGTCTTTCTGGGCAAAGGGAATGTCTTGTGCGGCCTATGTTATCATCCGGATGCCTCTCAGTCCCATCAACATGAAGACTCCTCATGAGTTGATGTTCAAGGAGAAGCCAAGCGTGGAACACTTTTGAGTGTTTGGTTCTACCTGTTGTGTGCATGTTCCGGATGCACTTCGAACGAATCTAGATGCAAAGGTAAGGAAACTAGTCTTCGTCGGTTATGATGACCGAAAGAAAGGGTGGAGATGCATGGATCCCGAGACACGGAGATATGTGGTTTCTAGGGATGTGGTATTTGATGAGATGACGTCATACCAAGGTAGCTCTTCTGTTGAGTTATAAGGAAGCAGGGTAGATGGTGGACCAGTGGAAGTTGCAAGGGAAGTTCTGGTGGAGTTGCCTGCTTCTCCAGGTGCTCCAGGTATTTCTAACTCTGGGTCAGGTGCATCAGGTTAAGGAAGCAGGGGGAGCGATGCTCCATGTCTACCTGAAAGGTGAGCTAGTCCAGAAGCTATAGTTGAAGAGGTGGTTCAGAGTCAAGCTCAGAGGAGGTCCAAGAGGACCATTATTTCACCTGATCGGTATACGGGGGGAAACTTGGTGAGCATTGTCTCATGTTTCTTCACAGGTCCCCTGGATATAAGAGAGCCATCTTGTTATGAAAATGCTTTTGGAGTCAAGGAGTGGGAAGGAGCTATGGATGAACAGATGGATGCCCTCAGGAAGAATGAGACTTGGGACTTGGTGCCTAATGTTGAGGGAGCTACTCCGGTGACTTGCAAGTGGGTTTTCAAACTGAAGAAGAAGGTTGATGGAAGTATTGAGTGGTATAAGGCCGGTTGCGGAGTTTGCTTGGGATGACTTCCACTTCCCACTTCAAGGGGGAGTGTTAAATTTTTGGAAGTGGAAGTGGAATGGTGCTAGGCGGTTTGCAGATTGGAGACCGCAGAGACTGCGCGGTCTACGTTGGTGCTCTGGTCGGTTTTGTCTCAGGCGGTCTGTTTTGAGTGGTCTGATCTGGGAGACCGCAAGTTTCCTAGCAACTCGCACGGGTTGTTCTGGCGACTTATTCAAGTCGGCCAGGTATTCAAGTAGGTCTGCCTTCTTGCTGTGATCGGGCGGTCTGATGACTGTTCTAGTCGGTCTGGTTTACTGAAGAAGTTCTTTGCCTTTGCAATAAATACCGGGCGGTCTATTTTAGGGAGACCGCAGTAATTGGGCGGTTTGTATATAACCGTATGGTTAATGAGGGAGCTGTTCAGCCTTGCTGAGCTCGGGCGGTCTGCTTTGTGTGACCACTCGCGATCTGATGGGCGGTTATTGTATCCCGGTTTATGCGGTGACGACATCCGTCTACTCACCTATAAATAGGGGTGAAGGGCCCGTAATTAATAACGAGAACTGTAAGAACCAAAGTTGGCTTGATTGTGCCAGTCTCAATTTGAGGTCGGGCGGTCTGAGAGTTTGACTGATCGGTTTGTTTGTTCGCAGGTTAGCGACTAACAGCTCGCGGTCAGCTTGTCTGCTTTCTTCCAGCTTTGAATAAACCAGTCCGAGCGGACTGTGTTTAGGTGTTCTTGGTCTGTGCAGCGAACTCAGTTGACCAGGCGGTCTTAAGTGGCCAGGCGATCTTGAGTTGTGGTCTGTAGCAGGTAGCAGTTTCTTTGTTCAGTGTTCGCAGGTTCTTCTTTGATGAAGACCGTGCGGTCTGGGCGATCAAGGAGTGTGAACTAGTTGTTTTCAGCAGTGGAATAAAGCAGCAGGTCAGGCAGTCTGTGGTTGCGGTCTGACAGGTGCGGCTTGTGCTATGTTCACGCGATCTCATAGGTTATACGTTTGAGCTTGTCTATTCGCACGGTCTGGCGGTCTCAAGGTGTCAGATCGTCAGCAACTTGTATTTTGTGTTTTATGCTTCTCTCCTCCGTGATTCTAATGAATCATGTCTCGCCATGTATACCTCAAATTGTAAATAGATAGTTAATACCATAGTACTATTCGGTCTTCCCATTGTCATTGTTGTGGTACACTTGTGGAAAGTTTTGTGAAGTGTTCCGCATTTTACTTCAGCTCCAGACCTCAGGTTTTTTAACACTATTGTTAAAGAATGATGCCCTTTGGGCTTAAGAATGCAGGAGCCACTTATCAGCGAATGATGGATAGGGTGTTCAAAGAACAGAAGGGATGAAAACTAGATGTATATGTAGATGACCTCATGGTGAAGAGAAAGAGTGTAGAGGAACACCTCCGTGACCTAGAAGAAACCTTCACCATACTCCGAAAATATAAATGAGGTTGAATCCATCCAAGTGCATTTTTGGAGCAGGGAAATGGATGTTCTTGGGCCATCTCTTGACCCCGGCGGGAGTGGAACCTAATCCGGACAAAGTCAAAGATATTATGGAGATGGAAGAGCCTAGAAACGTCAAGGAAGTACAATGCCTAACGGGTCGATTGGCAGGGTCAATTGTCTCAGTGGAGTGTTAAGGTCCCTTCGAGAACCTGAAACTCCAGCTGGCGCAGGCACCCTTATTGCAAGGGCCTAGGGTAGGAGAGGACCTCTTCTTATATGTCGGGGTAGGATCCGAAGTGGTGAGAAGGGAAGAAGCGGCTTCCTATCTACTCTGTGAGTCGGGTCCTACGGAAGGCCGAACTGTTGGAGCCTATGTTCTGCATCTCTTAGTTTGAGAATAACAAATACCGTGTTGTATTTGATCTTATATTTTGTGTGTTTATAGTGTGCAGGTTGTACAAGAACTATATCTACACATCCCTATGAATAGTTTGTTGATTGGAAATGACTCTCTGGAAAGATAGCTAACGCCCCGCGTTAGTTGTTAATGCCCGCTGAAAGTGTACAGTTAACCTCACTAGAATTCTCTAGAGGGGAGGGGGGGGAGGGGAGGTGAATAGAGATTAAAAATACTTTGTGCAATTATATATATATGTGTGTAATAATCACAGATTTAAACTTCCCACACACCAACAAGAATTAAGCAAGTAAAGAAGAAAAATAACAAGTAGAAAATCACAGCACAACACAAGGAAATATAGTGGTTCCCCAAACTTTAGGTAGTCCACTCTTCTACCCCCTTGGTAGGAATTCACTAACTTGCACCGAGTCTTTTGATAAGGAGACTCTTAGAACCATACTGAGTCTTTTGATAAGGAGACTCTTACAACCAGTACAACTGAATTTTTTGAAGAGAGATTCTAAAAACTCTTTTACACAGTTTGAAAATGAAGTAAGAAAGAAAAGAAGAAGCAGAACAAGTAGAAGAATAGAAGACAATATATGTAAGAAGGAATCTTCTTCCAAGCAAGAAGATTAGAAGCACAAGTATAGTGAATATGATCTCTCTTCTATAGTGAGAAGGAGATTTGTAAGCTTTTCTCTCTTTTGTGAGAGCTTTCAGAATTTGCAGCAGAATGGCTTCAGAAGAAGGAGAAGATGAAGGCTTTTTCTTTTGCTGCAGCACACTATCTCTTTTCTCAACTTTCTCACTCTTCACTTGGGAGGTCTTCCTCTTTTTCAAATGTATATGGTGGATCACTTCTTTTTATTCTCTGCCGACCTCCTTCTTATTTATAGCTCTGTTTAAAATATATTGCTAAAGGAGAATAATAAATTAGCAGACAGAGAATTAGAAAGAGATAAGAGTTTCCATAATTAATATTTCTGTAGAAGGAAATGAATTAATTCTGATTTCAAATAATATCCATAATAGTCTTAATCAAATTAGCCAAGAATCAAATAGAAGGAAAGGATGATTCAGAACGGCTATAAAAGAATAATATCATTCCATATAAATCAGATCTACAGAAAGAAGGAAAGAGATCTGGCGTATTTTTGAATTACTTATAGATATCGACGTGCGTCGATTACTATTCGACGTAAACGTCGATTTCATCCTGACTGGACGTCGAGAGGAGAATAAGGAAGGTGCGTCGACTAAGATGCGTCGACTTTATCACATGCGTCGACTAGAAGTCAGAGGTACGTCGACTAAGATTACGTCGAGTTCTTCTAAGAGTTACTTCGACTCATTCTGAGAGAAACGTCGACTATATTTCGACGTTGCGTCGTATACTATTCGACGCATATTTACTTAGCCTAATTTTTTATACTTAGAATTTATATTTTACTCAGTTCTAGGGGTTAAGATAAATCATTTCCCCAACAATCTCCCCCTATTTGTCTTAACCCTATTTAGAGAGAAATTGTATCAGTATTTAATCATCTCAATAAAGCATTTATATAGAGAAGAATTATGCTAAGTAATCAGAAGAAGATAGAATAATAAATTATATAAATAACTTTCATGTTCAGTTGACTAATCAGCATTTAAGCATAGACAATTGTTAAAATAGAGTAGATCATCATTGTTCAGGGGTAGGAGGAGTTTTTCTTTTTCTAGTGAATACTTTTGTGGGTTGCTCCTTCTCAGCAGCAGGTGATTCCCTCAGCTCCACCTGAGTCTCAGCAATTTGCTCCCCATGAGTCAAAGTAGTTTGCTCCCCATGGGATGGACCTTCCTTTGAGCCTTTTGCTTCTTCTTCAGTTTCTCTTTCATCTCCAGTTTCAGGTATACCAGCACCTGGCTCCCCCTGAGCTTCAGCTTCCTCTTCAGCTTCATTCTCTGCTCTACTTGCCTCCCCTTATAATAGATCCACTTGTTGTGCAGCTTCTCTTGCTATAATCAGT
The DNA here is from genome assembly GCA_033032865.1 of Dactylorhiza incarnata. NCBI lineage: Eukaryota > Viridiplantae > Streptophyta > Magnoliopsida > Asparagales > Orchidaceae > Dactylorhiza > Dactylorhiza incarnata. Next base: position 798,015 of record JAWHQI010000205.1, on the reverse strand, counting down.
ACATTTGATATCTGCTCTTCAGTATGTAGCTCTGGCACTACTTCATTCCCAATGGTCTTGAGTAGAGCTAAACTGTCAGATTTTGAAGAATGAGGGGTTTTGTGAGAGGGAGTTTTGTGGTTGGAGAGCTGCTCTTCATCTAACTTCTCCCCCTTCTTGACCTTCTTAGCCAAGGAGGTGAAGAAAGACTTTGTGACCCTAGATGAAGAGATAGAGGATTTCAGGTTTTGCACAGAGGCATTGACCCCATCTATTTGGGTTTGCATGTGCATGATGGAGGAGTGAATTTGAGAGCAGTGTCCATCCAGCAAGTCCTGAAACTTTTGGGTTGCTGACTAGATACACTGGGTGATGAGGTTTGTAGTGGATGGAGATGGTTCATGTTGTGTTGGAGAAGGAGGAGACAATGGAGGAGGATATAATGGTGGAGGTGTATGTGATGAAGGTGGAGAAGGGACTGTATCATTTGAATGAGGTGTATTTGATGGAGGAGGTGGAGGAATAGATGAGGTGTGAGCAGGTGATTGAGTTGGTATTTGGGAAGGTGTGGATGATGGTGGTACAAAAGAGATGTCTGTATGAAGAGGAGGAGGAGGTGAAGATGGATGAGCAGGAGAGTTAGGAGGAGATGGAGTCCTTTCAGGAATGGAACCAGGATTGGGAATTTGCCTGGTCCATTTTGAGAAGAGATCTATGGACATTCTCTTGCCAGGTTGAATGGGGATTCCTTTTGACCTACATTGGTCAGGGAAGGAGTGGAAGAGTACTTGGCTCATGATTCTCATGTAGGCATTCTCTTTGTGAGAATATTTAAAGCCTATCATTTTGAGCAGGCAGCTTGCCCAGTCTACCTTCTTCTTCAGCACAATGGCCCCCATGAGATTTAGTTGCTGTCTGGGCACTGCATCATGGGCAGAGATCTTGCATAGTAGATTTTTTCCTACTATATCTGCCAGTAATCTATATTCATCAGAAAAGTCAATTTTCTTCAGGTGGATTGGTCTATCTTTTGAAAACTTCATGGTGATTAACAGATTCTTGATTTCATCAGGAGTGAGTTCCACAGGTTCATCACCTGATAAGGGAATGAAGGAGACTTGTTTAGTTGCTCTTTAGAAACTGATTTTCTTTTCCTATTTGAGTTGAACAAAGATAACATTAGAATGTACCTGATGGAAGATCAAAGGTGGTCCTAATGTGTTCTGCAGAGATTGAGACAGGTGTCTCATGGATTGTTCCTTGGATTTCTCCTTGTTCAGATATCTGAACATGAGTCATGAGCTCTGTGAGTTCTGTCTCCAGGAGCTTGCATCTTGTGGAGATGAGCTTGTCTAATCCAGCTTCAGTAAACAGAGCTATGATGCTCTTGTAATTTTCTGCGGAACTTGGAAAGATTTGAGGTCAATGTCAAAGCCTGAGTTGGTCTTAGGAGCCATTTTAGTTCAGTGAGAGAGAGGAAGAAATGGTTGGACTGAGGAGCAAGAAGGATGAAAGATGCAGAGGTCGTGAAGGTTTTTAACTGAAGAGTCTATATAAGTCAGGTGAAACGTCGAAACGAGGCACAATTCGAGGCTTATTCGGTACAACAGTGGATGTGACCGAAAATATTTTAGTATTGCCGCTCGTTTTCATGAAGTCGACGTTACGTCGAGTGGAATTCCACGTGAGTGTCAATATAGTCTGATTTGGGATGATAGGGTTTCCTATCGACGTATGCGTCGATTGGAGTCGATGCATGCGTCGATTTTATTTATTGAACTGAGTTATCGACGGTGCGTTGAGTCGAAGTCGACGTGACTTTATTTGACAGATTTTGGGTTTTCCTGAGGGATTCTTTCTTCCTAATCCTAAAGTTTTCTGAGTTATCCTAGGACTAATTTAATGGGCAATTTGATTGATTATGCCAACACTGTTTGGCAGTGTGGCCAATTTTATTGCAAATATAACACCTGATTTTCTTTTGACTAAGAAAATTTGAGTTTAGGGAGGAATAGGGATGTTGATTTGGATAGAAATTTTGATTAGGATAGAAATTTTGGTTAGGATAGAAATTATGATTAGGATAGAAATTATGATCAGGATGAATGGGAATGGGGGTTAAGATGGAAGGTTTTTGGAGGATGGAAGTGTTCTGTCTTTATGTTGCTCTGAGTTTGTATGCGTCGATATCGATTCAACGTATGTTGATAGTTGCGTCGATTTATATTCTGTGCTTTCTCCATATTGTGTTGATCTGGAATCGATGCATGGAAGAAGTTGCGTCGATTTGAAGTCGACGTACTTTTATTCAAGCGTCGAATTGAGGTCGAAGCATCTAAGAGATTGCATCGAGTAGAATTCGACGCACTATCATTCATGCGTCGATATGAAGTCGACGCAATTGTGTTTTCACAAATTTTATTTTTCCCTTTTTCTGATTTTATTTCTTTATGAGTTGTTTCTCTTGGCCTAGTTACCTTCTCAGAAGAAGTTTGAGAGTCATCAGCTGAATAGTATGATGTTTCATCAAATTGGTTTATTTTCTTGAAGTCTTCTCCCTTATTTTGTAAGTCTTCTTCTTGGTTTGTTGATTTGATGGGTTTAGTAAATTTAACAGGGCTCATCCAAGTAGGCTTGTTTGATGGAATTAGACTAGCTGAGGGATCAGCTCCTAGTCCAAGATTTTTATGTCTTCTTGCTTGTTTTTCTGTGATTTCTTTGAGTGTTTGGCTTCTCATTTTTATTAATTCTTCAAAAGCTTTTGCTTGGGATACCTCATTTTTAAGAAGCTGGTTTTCTATTTTAGCCCTCTCTATTTCTTTTTCTATGATATTAGCCTTTAACTCATGATTTTTAGAACAAGTATCCTCTATATTTCTCTGGTTTTTAATGATATTAATTTGTTCTTTTAGATTATTAATTTCTTGTTTAGCTTTTAGTTGATCTAAACATAATTCTTTAAAATCATTTTTGAAGTCATCACACAGAAAATCTATGTCATCAAAAATGCTTACATCATCCTTATCCTCAGATTCCTCTATGAGAATAAGGCTATTTTCTTTACCATCTTCAGAAAAGATGCTTCCTTCTGATTCTGTCTCACTCCATGATTTGCCATCATGTTCTTCCTTTGAGCTTTCAAAAGCCATTAGGCATAGGTATTCTTGCTTAGACTCTTCATTGTCACTTTTGGATGAGGTGTTGTCCTCAGAATCTGCTTCACTCCAAGCTTCTACAATGAAGCCTCTTTCTTTCTTCTTCCCCTTTTTCTTAAGATCTTTCTTTTTCAGATCTTTCTTTTTCTCAGTATTTTCTTGACATTCTGGTGCTATGTGTCCAGGTTTCCTGCAGAAATAACAAATGATTTCTTTAGTAGGAGTTTTATCATACCTTGATTTTGATTCTCTCCTTCTAGACCCATCTGTCTTGACCCATTTCTTGAATCTTCTGGCCAGGAGGCTGAACAATTCTTCTTCAATGACAGGGGTCTCTTCTTCTTTTACTTTCAAAGCAATGTTTCTATCTTTTGAGGAGGTTGAAGTGCTTCCTCTTCTTTCCTTCTCTTCTCTGGTTTTTAGCAGTTGCTCATAGGATTTGAGTTTTCCTAAAAGGGCATCTGTTGAGATTTCCCTTTGTCCTCTTGTATCTCTTATTGCCCATATTCTTGAGTCCCATGAACTTGGGAGACTCATTAACAGTTTGTCATTAATCTCTGTGAGAGAGATCTCTCTATCCAGGCTCCTTAATTGATTTATGATCAGACTGAATCTGTCATACATCTCAGATATGATTTCTTCCTGCTTCTTTTGAAAGTTCTCATATTGGGAGATTAATATAGCCTTTCTATCTTTCCTTTCATCAGCACTCCCTTCTACCATCTTTGTAAGAGCTTCCCAGATTTCTTTGGCTGATTCACATTCAACAACCTTTTGAAAGATTTCATCTGAGAGGGTTGAGACCAGAATGTTCACAGCTTTTGCATCACATGTTCCTGCCTTCTTTTCTTCAGCTGTCCACTCAGCCTTTGGGACAAGTGTTTGAGTCACTTCACCACTTGAGTCTCTTATATAAGGCTTGGGAGGACCTGTCAAGATAACATCAAATAATTCTTCATCAATAGAATTCATATAAATCCTAATTCTTGTTTTCCAAACTGCAAACTTTTCAAGATTGCACATTGGTGGTCTGGTGGAAGCATAATCTTTGATTTGTGCCATGTGAAAAATATTTTTAGAAATATATATAAGTATAAAAGAGGTAGGATCTTTTTTATCAAGGAGTTAACCTTTTTAGATCAACCTCCCTCTGATACCAAATGAAAGTGCACAGTTAACCTCACTAGAATTCTCTAGAGGGGGGTGAATAGAGATTAAAAATATTTTGTGCAATTAAATATATATATATATATATATATATGTGTGTAATAATCACAGATTTAAACTTCCAACACACCAACAAGAATTAAGCAAGTAAAGAAGAAAAATAACAAGTAGAAAATCACAGCACAACACAAGGAAATATAGTGGTTCCCCAAACTTTGGGTAGTCCACTCTTCTACCCCCTTGGTAGGAATTCACTAACTTGCACTGAGTCTTTTGATAAGGAGACTCTTAGAATCAGACTGAGTCTTTTGATAAAGAGACTCTTAGAACCACTACAACTGAATTTTTTGAAGAGAGATTCTAAAGACTCTTTTACACAGTTTGAAAATGAAGTAAGAAAGAAAAGAAGAAGTAGAACAAGTAGAAGAATAGAAGACAATATATGTAAGAAGGAATCTTCTTCCTAGCAAGAAGATTAGAAGCACAAGTATAGTGAATATGATCTCTCTTCTATAGTGAGAAGGAGATTTGTAAGCTTTTCTTTCTTTTGTGAGAGCTTTCAGAATTTGCAGCAGAATGGCTTCAGAAGAAGGAGAAGATGAAGGCTTTTTCTTTTGCTGCAGCACACTATCTCTTTTCTCAACTTTCTCACTCTTAACTTGGGAGCTCTTCCTCTTTTTCAAATGTATATGGTGGATCACTTCTTTTTATTCTCTGCCGACCTCCTTCTTATTTATAGCTCTGTTTAAAATATATTGCTAAAGGAGAATAATAAATTAGCAGACAGAGAATTAGAAAGAGATAAGAGTTTCCATAATTAATATTTCTGTAGAAGGAAATGAATTAATTCTTATTTCAAATAATATCCATAATAGTCTTAATCAAATTAGCCAAGAATCAAATAGAAGGAAAGGCTGATTCAGAACGGCTATAAAGAATAATATCATTCCATATAAATCAGATCTACAGAAAGAAGGAAAGAGATCTGGCATGTTTTTGAATTACTTATAGATATCGACGTGCGTCGATTACTATTCGACGTAAACGTCGATTTCATCCTGACTGGACGTCGAGAGGAGAATAAGGAAGGTGCGTCGACTAAGATACGTCGACTTTATCATATGCGTCGACTAGAAGTCAGAGGTACGTTGACTAAGATTACGTCGAGTTCTTCTAAGAGTTACTTCGACTCATTCTGAGAGAAACGTCGACTAAAATTCGACGTTGCGTCGAATACTATTCGACGCATATTTACTTAGCCTAATTTTTTATACTTAGAATTTATATTCTACTCAATTCTAGGGGTTAAGGTAAATCATTTCCCCAACACCCGCGCTAACTTCCGTTGAGAAGAAGACCACTGAGAAAGAATGCCGTCGAGAACAAAGCTGTTGAGCTGCGGTCGACGAAAGAGAGCTAATGATCGCGTTAGTTGTTAATGCCCCGCATTAACAAGAGGAGGAATGTCGTCGAGTTGAGGTCGACAAATTTGCGTTCGACGAACTTGGAGTTCCGTTCGACGAATTTGCCTGCGTTCGAGGAAAATTCCATTCAACGAAATGCGAAGGCCGCTCGACAAATTGGAGTTCGACGAACTGAGATCCTGCACAACAATATTGTGTTCGACGAATTTGAAGGAGAACAACTCAACGCCAGCGTTGACGCTTAACGCCCATGTTGAATCCACAAACTGCCACGATCCTGACGGTTGCGGTTTTTCCATTCGACGAAGCATGTGTTCGACAAAGGCGTGTTCGACAAAATCAGTTCCGTTCGACGAAATTGGTTCTGTCACGCTCCCGACTTTATGCACGATCTCAGCAACTGCCGTACACGATTCCCTAACATTTGTATAATCATCTTTGAAATACAATAATTATTTTCATTATCTCTGATTTTCTGGAATTGTATTTCATTTGAGAATTCATAAGTAAAATCACTATGGCAATCTTTTTGTTTTGAGGAATAATCTCTGGAGAGCTAACGCCCAGCGTCAGGACTTAACGCCAGGCATTAGCAACTGACAACAAAAAGTATTGTTCCAATTATTTAAAAAGAAATCTTCATTACAATCCTATCTGGAATATTAAAATATATTTTCTTATGAAATATTCTGAAACTTCAGTCTCAAACTCTGATAAATTTTAATTAAGATTTAAATTCCATAAAACCCTTATTCACCCCCCCCTCTAAGGGCGTTGTAAGATCCAACACGTGGTATCAGAGCTAGGTTATTCCAATACGGCTTCACAACCGGGAATAATGGCGCTTCATGATCTCGCATCTTCTAGAGGGGATAATTTTTATGAAAATGAAAAATCATTATGTCCACCATTATTTATGGGTGAAAATTATAATGGGTGGAAAACTCTTATGGAAAAATTTCTTAAATACTTGGATGTTGAAGTTTGGAATATTATAATTAAAATGCCCCCAAATATTTTAAATAAAAATGAAATGTTTTTTAAATGCCAAATCAAGGAATAGTCAATATTGTGCGTTAGATCAAAATATTTTCAAACTTATTTATGCACTTCCTAATGCTTATGAAGTTTGGAAATTTCTTGAGAATACATATAATCTTCCTTCCACAGATAATGAATATGAGCAATTCCTTATGGATCCAACTGAAGAAGACAACATCACAATATTGGATTCATTTGATGACCAAACATCAAGCAAAAGAGAAGACGGAAATTATAGCAAGGTAAGAAAATCTAAATCTTCTCTTTTTGTAACAAATTCTATTTCTACAGTTTGTGTGCTTAAATTTGCTAAACGTAAAATTTCAAAGTTGAAACATGGTAATTCCAAATTACATTTAGAAAATAAAACTTTAAAAGCAAACGCTAAAGTAAAATCTTATATTGATGTTTCAAATTCTCATTCATGCTCTTTAATTAAAAATGTTAAACCTTGTTTTGATTATAATACTTTTAAAGAAGAACTCAAGGTTTTAGAAAAAGGACTTTTAATTTCAAAAGAGCATAATAAAAAGTTATTAAAAGAAAATGATAATTTAAAGGATAAACTAGAATTATTAAAATTGTTTATTGAAAATTTTTCAAGTAATAAAAATTCTCAAAACTCTAGTTTATTAAGAAATCTAAATTTAAAGAGCTTAACTTCATACTATAAGAGTATGTCTATAAGAAAGAGTGGAAATGAAAATCATCAAAATAAGAATCAATCATTTAAAATTTATTGTAACCCACTCTTTCAACAATCACATTTAAAGAAAGACAATCACTCTTATAAACTTTCAAAGAATCCATATAATAAAGTTCATTATGATTATCAACATCAATGTATTTTGAAAAATAATTTGAATAAACATAAATCTCAAATGAATTATTTTTCAAACAACTATCATTCCAAAAAGATGTCAAATAATCATAATATGAATTTAAAAGAAAAACAACCAAAGTATGAATGGAGGCCCAAAATTAAAAATGAAACACTAACTCCACTTGTAAAGGCCCATTCATCACTATCTCTCCAAAAGCCTACACGATGTATTTGGGTACCCAAAGGAACCATCACACTTGGTCCCCTTTGGATACCTAAATCTTTCATTCACTAGGAATCATTGTATTGCATGAAGTAGAAATAAATTAAAAATGAAATATCATTACTCTACTTCATGATATGCTTAATTGTTTTTTTTTCTTTTATTTATTTTTTATTTTTGAGCCAACACGCTAAGGTCGCTTAGATATATTTTGAAATATGACTTTTACATTTTAAGCCTAATGTTTATCAAATAAAAAATGAATTAAACTAAATATAAAGTCATAAAATTTTCAAGTGATCCATCTTTTCTTTTTCTATGTTTTTATCCTTTTTAAATCCATTGCCTATAAATGTCTTATATTATCATTATAAATTGAATGATAAATTTGCTAAATGAAATTATCAAGACTAATGGAATTACTTTCAAAATTGGATTTAAATGGACTTTTAGGGGTCTTAGGCTAAAATATTAAATGCGCAGCTAATTGCATATTTGTCTATTTTTCGTTGCTGCATATAATAACCCCTACATTGAAAATCATAAATCGAGAAAAATTAGAATCAAATAATATAAAAAACAATGTGTTTTAAATCAAATATAGTAACTCTATTGCAAACGCCAGGCGTTATCACTAACGCTGGCGGTAGCATATTTTCCTAAAAATTCTGATTTCTCTATTTATTATTTTCAGAAAAAATTTATTTTACTGTGTTAAGTATCATTGTCTTCTATTTTCAGATAACCAAAACAATTTTGTTTGTCTCTTTAAAATGATGAATATGATTTCACAATCACCACCATGATCAATTAATATCCTATGCTAAAATTCAGTATAATCATATATCATAATTCATGATCCATCAAGACCTATCTTAAATCAACTAATTCTATCAACCTTAGGAATTATGAAATATATGATTGCAATTGGTATTATAGTTTCATATCTTATTTTGTGTGTGTGATATGCATCTCTATTGTTTGCATGTATCTCATTATCTTTAGACCTAAGAATTAACTTGAAATAAACAAGATGAAATCAAATAGAATTGTCACTTTGCTCTAGGTCTATGAAAATTCAAAACACTATGTTTGAATACATGCAATTCAATTATATATTTGTCCAATTTTACTTATCTTTGCACCTTGTTGTTATAATTCATCACACTAGAATTATCACTTACCATAGGAAGAAATCAATGTCCATGTTAGTTATATCTTGCAATGCTAAAGTAAATTATATCATTAAAATCTAAAAACCATATTTTTCTTTGTAGTTATTTGCATGAATAAAACTTTTCTAAATGGATTTAAAATCAACAATCTTCGATAAAATTGTAAATCCAAAACTAATCATGCTATTATACCATAGTTAATATATTTAAGGCTTACACGCTTAGCATGTCCATAATCATTAAACCTATGACATGTGTCTCACAATAGCGAGGGCGTAGGATTGTGTGCATTAGAGACCTAACCTCTAAGTCATATCTTTTCCTTAACCGGGGAGGGTTCCAGTGGGGCCTTGAGAGGCACTGGGGGGAAAGATTGCTAGGTTGAGAGTCATCTTTTGTATGCATATGGAATTAATACCCCAACCTACGGCATGCGTGCAGCTCCTCATGCCCATCCGTCACTTAGTACGGGGCTAGAGTGTAGTCATGTTGTTGAGGTATCTTGATCTTAGATATACTTATATTATATTCATTGCATGAACATTATCCCACTCTTTATACATAAATCATGCATATTTATTTTTGTTCTAACATTGCATCTTGTGTTTGCATATTTTATTATTTTGAGCTTTAATGATTTTACCAAACACAAGTACTTGAAAAATCACTAAAAACATGCTAAAAGAGCCTTCAAATCTAATCAATATACTCTGAAATTTCAGCTGAAGGAAGGTCTCTTTATACTTCAAATGAATCATAAAAAGGATTTTTTTCAAAACATCAAAATTCAATGTTCTGTCTTGGCGTTAAGAAGTTAACGCCCTGCGTTAGCTCCTTTGCTCCAAAGTATTTTTTTTTTTGAATTATTTCTGGTATTATTTTAATATTTTGTGTGTGTTTTATTTCTCTGTTTGTAAAAAGTTTTCTATCTTTTAATTCCCTTTAAAACAAAATTTTATTTCTTTTAAAAAAAATTGTATATGTATTTTCTCATACATAATCTTTGTTTATTTCTCTGACATAGAGTATCATTTACTGAAAGGGCTATTAAGGACTTCTATGATTTCCAGAGAATATACATAAAAAAATACAAAATTACAAAATAATTTCAAAGAACAAAAATATGTTTTTCTTTATGTGTGTTTATTGTTTTGTGCATATATGAAAAATTCAAAAATTTATAAAAACTGATTGTTATTCATTACCATTGTCAAGGATGATTAATTATATCAATTAAAGATTAAATACAATGTTTAATTTAACTTTCAAGTTTCTTAAAAGACATTGTTTTGTATTTATCATGCCTTGAATATTATCTTGTTATGTGCAATGAAATTGATTGTAGATAAACATGTGTAGAAACGCTTTGCAAGCCTCTAAGTATGAGTAATGTATTATGTTTGATAATGATTCATTCACTCACTTATTTTTGATAACTTACATGTATTTATAATCTTATTCCTACATGATTGTGTAGTGTAATTACATAATAATTAAAATGCTTAAATAGATTACCTACACAAGATTGAATTGGTTATTACAATTCTTTGTCTTTCATGCACTTATTCTTTAGAGAAATGTGGTTTAAATAAAATGCTATGTTTGCAAATCAAGTGAATTGGGAGTCCTTAGTCACTAAAATAAAAAGCAAATAATAAATGACAAGGAAAACTCCACCAAGCACTACTCACCCTCTTGATAAGTCTTAATGGGCATTGTGAGGTTGAGCACCTTGGCTAAAAATTGTAAAGTGTCTTGTAGCAAACAATTTATACACCACTTCTCTTAGTACACCGGATCATAAAAAAATTGAAAATAATGCTAAAAAGTATAAATGTGATCCCCAAGCACTACTTTGCACTCTGATAAGTCTTAATAAGCATTGTGTGTGCAGAGCACCTTGGTAGTTATACTATTTATTCATGTGCATTGAAAGAGTGTGGAAGTAATATTATTTGTGTATTTTAATGTTGTGTTATTTCATTATATATGTCATGTGTTTTTGATTGATTCACTTGTATACTTTGTCAAAACACTATTTTGTACACATCATTATCTTTCATAAAACTTCTACTCAAGAGAATTGGATCCTAATGCTCATCTACTCAAATCTCTACAAACTTAAGTAAATGCACTAGATAACTAAGCATGATCGCTATAATATTTATGTTTACTTGAAATGCAAATTTTATTACATTGTAGTTTGTGTGTCTTTTCTTGATATTATGAAATCATGCTCGTAATTTTTTATCTTAATGGAATAGCATCTCTTCAATCTTTAACTCAAACATCAACTTTTCAAATTTAAAACTCATTATCCTTTATATGGTTTTATCTTCTAAAATGATGTTTATGTTTAAGAGTGCTTATTATTTTTAACACTGTGTTTTCCTTTCAGCAAGTGGTATCTTAAAATAGAATGCTTACTTTATCATGTTTGCTATGTTGCTTACTACTTTATGTTACATCATGCTTATATTTTTCTCAACAAGTAGTATTTAACAAGCTTTTGATTGCATCCTATTTTTCTTCTCGACATAAAATATATTACTCCTTATCATACATACTCACTCCTAAACCCTCTTTTGATTCTACCAAAAGGGGAGATTAAATTGCATAAATCTAATATTTAGTGGGAGTGCATTCAAAAAATGGGTATATTTGTAGGGGGAGTAATCATATAGGAGGTGCATACACTATCATATGCTCGATCATGAAAATCCTTCAATAAGTGGTTCCTTATCTATATTAAAAGATATACACTCATCCCTACCCACTTTTGTTAATAACAAAGGGGGAGAAGAAATTGAGAAATCTAGTAAAATAGATATTTAGGGGGAGTAAATTATAAGAGAACACTTATGTAGGGGGAGGACTTCATATAGAAAGAGTATGCATTATAGCTATCAAATCTATCATGCTTTTAACATGTTATTTATGCATATCTTATTACCGCACTTATCTATAAACACAAATAGTTTTAAGTTCAATAATTTCTCATACAGGTATTTGTTATTATCAAAAGGGGGAGATTGTTGGAGCCTATGTTCCGCATATCTTGGTTTGAGAATAACAAATACCGTGTTGTATTTGATCTTGTATTTTGTGTGTTTATAGTGTGCGGGTTGTACAAGAACTATAGCTACACATCCCTATGAATAGTTTGCTGATTGGAAATGACTCTCAGGAAAGATAGCTAACGCCCCGCGTTAGATGTTAACACACGCGTTAACTTCCGTTGAGAAGAAGACCGCTGAGAAGGAATGTCGTCGAGAACAAAGCCGTTGAGGTGCGGTCGACGAAAGAGAGCTAACGCTCGCGTTAGTTGTTAACACCTGCATTAATAAGAGGAGGAATGTCGTCGAGTTGAGGTTGATGAATCTGCGTTCGACGAACTTGGAGTTCCGTTCGACGAATTTGCCTGCGTTCGATGAAAATTCCGTTCGACGAAAAGTCAGGTCGACGAAATGCGAAGGCCGCTCGACAAATTGGAGTTCGACGAACTGAGATCCTGCAGAACAATATTGCATTCGATGAATTTGAAGGAGAACAACTCAACGCCAGCGTTGACGCTTAACGCCCGCGTTGAATCCACAAACACCATGATTCTGACGGTTGCGGTTTTTCCGTTCGACGAAGGATGCGTTCGACGAAGGCGTGTTCGACGAAATCAGTTCCGTTCGACGAAATTGGTTCTGTCACGCTCCTGACTATATGCACGATGTCAGCAACTGTCGTACACGATTCCCTAACGCCGGGCGTTAGCCTTAACGCACGCGTTAGCTTCCAAGGCTATTTAAAGTACAGCCCCTCTCATTCGAGAAGATAAATGATTCCAGAATTCTGATACTTGGAGAGAGGTTCGTATACAGCAAATTAAGAGATCTCCCTTGGGCTAACATGAAGATCTAAAGAAGATTTTGAAGGAGAAGGTCTACAACGCATATTCCATACGAAGGACGATCGTTTCAAGAACGCCAACATCTACATCGACTTCGTCTTCACCTTCAGAATTTCTTGGGGAGTTTCTCTTTACTTATCTTCTAATCTTTTATTTTTCCTTTTGTATTTTGTGTGGAGAAATCGTTCGGTGAGAACGTCGGATTCCGGGAAGGATTCCGTGGGTAAATTCGCCTTGTGTTGGCGACTAGGTCCGTGTGAGGCTTAGGGGGTAATCGTCGCCTTGTGCGTGGCGACTAGGTCAAGGGTAGATCTAGGGGGTGGCTAGAGGCCTCATCTGGGGATAGATAGGTTACAGCCAACCGGTCCTTGGGAGAAGGACCGGTGAAACAACAAAAAGTGTTTTTACATATTTTTGCCTTGATTTCTAGCGTTATAGAAATTAAACATTTGTGTATTCAATTTATTATGAAATAAAATCATGTCTTTTAATGTTCTATTCAATTGATTTTATTTCCTCTTCAAGAATGTTTTAATTTCTATTTTCATCAAAGTATTAAAATTAACATTTGTATAATCATCTTTGAAATACAATAACTATTTTCATTATCTCTGATTTTTTGGAATTGTATTTCATTTGAGAATTCATAAGTAAAATCACTGTGGCAATCTTTTGGTTCTGAGGAATATTCTCTGGAGAGCTAATGCCCAGCGTTAGGACTTAATGCCAGGCATTAACAACTGGCAGCAAAAAGTATTGTTCCAATTATTTAAAAAGAAATCTTCATTACAATCCTATCTGGAATATTAAAAATATATTTTCTTATAAAATATTCTGAAACTTCAGTCTCAAACTCTGATAAATTTTAATTAAGATTTAAATTCCATAAAAACCCTATTCACCCCCCCCCCCCCCCCCCCTTAAGGGCGCCGTAAGAGCCAACACGAACTACGATACCCCGTCTTGGAGAAGTTAGCGTTTGCCCTAATTATTTCAGCCCGAAGACTCTGACCCTACTTTCAGGCCCATCCGATCATGGTGGTGACGGATCACCCTCTCCGCAGTATCTTGGAAGTAGTAGAACACTAGGGAAGATTGTCAAAGTGGTCAGTGGAGCTCAGCAAGTTTAACGTTACCTACATCCCTCGGCTGGCCATGAAAACTTAGGCTATGGCGGACTTCCTGGCCGACAATACCATCGAAGTAAGGGAAGAGGAAGCACCCACACTGGTGTCTTGGGAAATGTTCATGGATGGAGCATTGGGGAGGAACTCCTATTGGGGAGGAATCATCCTGATCAGTACCCAAGGCACAAGGATAGAGCAGGCCATGGATATTCACTTCCCGGTCACCCACAACCAAGCGGAGTATGAGACTGTGATTGCAAGGCTCCGCCTAGACCGAGAACTGGAAGTTCATTACATCAGAGTTTACTCTGACTTGATGGTGTTTGCCTCCCAAGTTCCTGGGGAGTTCGAGGGGAGGGAGCTGACACTGCAACGCTACCTGGTGATTCTCAAAGGCTTGGTGGGAACCTTCAATTCCTTCTTTATACAACACGTTCTGAGGGAACAGAACGTTCAAGTGGATCGAGTAGCCAAGTACGGCCCCATGATCAGGGGCATGGTCACAGGTTTATTCTGACCTTCTATCGAGGAAGGGGATTTGATGGACATCGATCAGTCCTCCTTATGGATGGATCCCTGGTCAATTTCTTGGCCCCGGGCGAGCTGTCCTCGGAGGTTCGGGACAAAAGGCTGTTCAGGTAAAAATCAGCTTATTATTTACTTAATGACGAGGTGATTTACAGGAAGACTCTGTCTGGTCCCCTATCGAGGTGCCTATCCGAGGGAGAGGCCTCCCAGGTCCTAGAAGAGATTCATGCGGGTGAATGCGGAAGTCACTCGGGAAGCCGAACCTTGGAAAAGAGGGTACTGAGGGCAGGATACTTCTGGCTTACCATCAGAAAGGATGCAAATGAGTACGCAAGAAGGTACTCGATGTGAAAACTCTATGCTCCACTCCAACTATATCCATCCCAGCGTCTCTGATCAATTACCACCCCTGGCCATTCGCCATTTGGAGAATGGACCTGGTAAGGTCGTTCCCCCTGGCATGTGGGCAAAAGAAGTACCTCCTGGTGATGATTGACTACTTCTCAAAGTGGATGGAGGTAAAGGCTCTGGCCAAGACAACCTCCTGATAGTAAATAATTTCATTTGGGGAGAGATCGTATGTAGGCATGGCCTACCTCTCGCCATCTTCACTGACAATGGCCCGCAGTTCGCCAGCCTCAAGCTCATAAATTTCAGCAACCAACTCAGCATCGACCTCTGCTTTGCCTCAGTTCATCATCCAAGGAGCAACGACCAGGTCGAGACGGCCAACAAAGTCATCGCAATACTGCTCAAGAAGAAAGTAGAGAACATGAAGGGAAATTGGGTGGAGGAACTCCCCTTGGTCCTTTAGGCTTTGAGGACTAGCCCCACCAAAGCGACCGGTGAGAAACCCTTCAAGTTATCTTACGGCTCGAAGGCCCTCATCCCGGTGGAATATTAGGCCAGAAACCCTAGGGTGGTGGCAGCAGAAGACGGAGACAAAGGATGGAGACTCGTGAACGAAGATGCGCAGCGGCTCGCATTGGACTTCATGAAGGAACTTCGCGACCAGGCCACGATCCGCCAGGAGGAGATCAAGCGGAGGATGGCAAAGCATGTTCGAATCAAGCAATTTGATAAGGGCGACTTCGTCCTCAAAAAGGTAGACGCAGCAGGGCGGTTCGCAGTAGTAGGTAAATGCCATCCCAATTGGGAGGGACCCAACATAGTCTCCGAGGTTCTAAAAAGAGGCGGGTATCGCCTGCAGAATGTTGAGGGAGAACTCCTGGGAAACACTTGGAATTGAGACGATTTAAAGATTTTCTACTCCTAAGAGCGATGTAATTCCGTGGTCATCTTTTATGCTAAAATGAAGTAATAATGTTTTCTGTTGCAAAGGTATAGCGCTTCACTATCGGGACAATAAGTACCAAGCAACGAGATCTTATACGTCCTCGAGTAGAGAGTTGTCGTAGACCAGGCCGTAGCTCTGGGCTCCTCCCCTGCAGGCTGGCTACTTGCCCCCTCGAGTGAGTTCCACATCCTCAAGCAGAGAGTTGCCGTAGAACAGGCCCTAGCACTGGGTACCTCCCCTGCAGGCTGGCTACTTGCCCCCTCGAGTGATCTCTACATCCTCGAGCAGAGAGTTGTCGTAGACTAGGCCATAGCACTGGGCTCCTCCCCTGTAGGTTGGCTACTTTCCCACTCTAGTGATTTCTACATCCTCGAGCAGAGAGTTGTCGTAGACTAGGCCGTAGAACTGGGCTCCTCCCCTGGAGGCTGGCTACTTGCTCCCTCGAGTGAGTTCCACATCCTCGAGCAGAGAGTTATCATAGACCAGGCCCTAGCACTAGGCTCCTCCCCTGCAGGATGGCTACATGATCACTCGACTAAGCTCTACGTCCTCGAGCAGAGAGTTGTCGTAGACCAGGCCAGAGCAATGGGCTCCTCCCCTGTAGGCTGGCTACTTGCCCCCTCGAGTGAGTTCTACGTCCTCAAGCAGAGACTTGTCATAGACCAGGCCTTAGCACTGGGCTCCTCATATGCAGGCTGGGTACTTTCCCCCTCGAGTGAGTTCTATGTCCTCGAGGAGAGAGTTGTCGTAGTCCAGGCCCTAGAACTGGCCTCCTCCTCTGAAGGCTAGCTACTTGTCCCCTCGAGTGAGCTCCAAATTCAATAAGTGCTAACCCTAGGGTAATTTTATATAAAGGTAAGGGAGGCGAGGCGAGTACTCTAGAAATTTCCTAGATTCGCGAGCATCAAAACCACTCATCTACTCACCCACTACCTCGCGATAAACTCTAGCGCAAGTGCTCAATGACCTAACACAGTGAGGCATCCGCAAATCACCTCGCACTCTTGGCTAGTAAAAGGGACCCAAATGCTAAACCTACATGAAGAACATTCCTAGGCGAAACGCAGCTAGTAGCAAGTACGCCATATGGGTGAGTACGACAAAAAAGAAACGAATTCCTCTCAATATACAACAAAATCAGAGTAAACAAAGGCAAAGACGCCCATTCAATAAAATGAAGATAGTGAGTACACAGGAATGTTCATAAATAAAGAAAAATGCATTATTACAACGGCTCATAAAATAGTCGACCTAGTCGCCCTGTTGGTCCTCTTCCTCTGATTCACCGAGGAGTCGCCGCTTGAAGTTCCCGCTGGGACCTAGCTCACTACCACCGAAGCCGCTCCCACGTGAATGTCGTCGTCTTGATGGAGAGTTGCTTGCGCGTCTTAGCGACTTGGGCTGGAGTTAAATGGAGGAGCAGATGTACTGTTGATGACTACACTTTGGTAGGGTGGCGGCACTCCGCTAACTCAGATTTCACCTCAGCGAGGCAAGTCCCCAGTTAGCCAATTTCACGCTGTGCCATGGCTAGTTGCTCCTCCAGCGCAGATACTCGTGTCACCATCGCGATCGTGGTCTCCTGAAACCAAAAAGTTAGCAAACAAAGTTAACAGGTAAGAGAGAAGGACGAGAGTAAGGGCTCTTACATTGGGAGGAGATGCGTCCTTAATCTTGAGTGTGGCCAGCTCCTCTTCCACTCGAGCCAGCCTTTCTCCCTGCTCCTTGTGGGCCCGGCGTAAGTCGCAGAGATGTCTGTTTTCATGGCGCCCTCGTCGTGCGGTCTGATGGACTAGCTCGACCGTGTGGAGGACAGAACGGCTCCTGAGATGAGACAGCTCGTGGATAGGAGCCTCTGCAAGAACCTCAAAGTCCTCCCGCTCGTATAACCAAAAGAGCAGGTTGTAGGAGTGGTCTCTAACCTCCTCAAAATCTTTCCAGGATGTAGGCCGGTGATATCCCAGTTTAGAAAAAATCATGCGCGTGTGTATCTTTCATTCCAAGGAAACCTTGCCAAAATTCTTCTTGTGCATCGCGCTACCCGCCTGTGCTAGCCGCAACCGCCGGCGCTAGCGCCTACTACAACTTCCCCCCCCCCCCCCCCCCCCCCCCCCCCCCCGCAAATTGCCAAATCAGGGCTAGCACCTGTGCTAGTGGCTGCCGCCGGAGCTAGGGCTAGCGCCTGCGCTAGTGGCTACCGCCGGCGCTAATGGGCATGCTGGAATTTTGGCTTCAAACTTGGGGGCAACCTTCTTATATTATCCTTGAGTCATATGGCATTGTTTTCTGCACACATTAACACACAAGATCAAATACACATAGGATTTGTTATTCACAAACCTAGGAGATGCGGAAGACCATGTTCCAACACCAGGGTCTGCGAGCTGGGAAAGTTATGCGCTTTGAAATTACGAACGCAAAAGGCGTGTCCGTCCTCGGAAGGATCTTTCACCATTTTTGGCGAGAAGTAGGGAGACCGCAAGGAGGATTCGAGAGGAGGGGTTTTAGGGAGGCTGAGAATGTGTACCCCTCCCCTCCCAAAAGCCCTCTATTTATAGACCCTGTCCCCTAGCCTAGTCGCATGTGAGTAGGATGATTGACGATGCGAGTACGTTCAAGCGGGTAACCAGCTCAATGATGTGCGAGTAAAAGATAAAGAACCAGATAACTAGAAGAAACACAAAACGCGGGTACAGAAAATATGTATGATAGAAATCCTCTAAGCACATAGCGTGAGTACAAAAGAGGCAACTACAAAATTATCCCATGCGCATTACCAAGACCTGAGGTGTCTCGAGTATGATTACATATCATGAGTCAAAATAAAAATGTATCTAAAAAGAGGGGGAAGACAGCCTAAAGAGCTCTACCACGGTTCATCGGACCATGACCCCAATGATGCATGTGTTGGGGATGGCGAGCTCCCCAAGTTATGCTACGAGCCGCTCTCAGATCTTCGCGAGCCTTTTTCAGGTTCTCTTCGCTTTGCCTGATATGGTCCTCGCCTCGCCGGATGTGTTCTTCTAAGAGGGAGGCATCGCCCACGCTGCCCTCCACTTGTGCGAACCGGTGGAGGTCATCCTCTGTGGCCTTCTGGCGAGTCTCCGTCTTGTACAACCTCACCTCTAGGTTAGTTACCCGATAAAATAGGCCATCCTCACCCTTAAGCTGCTGCTAGAATTCCTCCACTTCGGCGAGGCAGTCTCCAAGATCAACCAGCCGCTCATTCACCTCGGCGGTCGGCATGGCCATTAGGAAGGAGTCGTGGGCTTGGAGAATAGCCATGAGGCTTGCCCACGACCCCTCGCTGAAACCAAGCAGGACTGTGATTATATCTCTCAAAGGTGTGGACGTCGTGGGCGATGGCGACCCCAGTGGCAAGTTTGTATGTGGCATGTGGCTAGAAGAGGTGGACCCATGGCTACCTGAAAGAAGAAACCAGATGATGGAGATAAGCATCAGGAGGAAAAGGGGATAATAAGGTAAGTGGGTTGAATACCTGCTAGAGCATTGCTCTCACCCTAAAGCCGAGGTGGATCCATATGAATCCCTCTGGTAGAGGAGGATAGGCAGAGGACCACGCCCATCCCTCTAGCAAGGGATCCATCATCAAGGACTTCCCCCAGAAGTGGGGAGAGCAGGCTGACCTACCCTGGACAGATGTTGATACGTTCGTGAGGTGGGCAGTGACGAAGCTGATCCAGCTCGCTCCAGGACCGAAGAGGACGCCGTGCCTAGGCCCCTCAATGGGGCCCCGGCGAGTTGTTCAGTTTGCACCTGGCGATTGGAAGGCACTGCAGAAAGTAAAGGGTTAAGAAAGGTTCAATTCGATCAAGCGAAAAAGCGGTATCCTTGCCTAACACCACAGCTGGGCGAGTAGGAGGGAGGGGCGGGGCACCCGCATCGACTGGAGGGAATCCCGCATCCCCAACCCCACTGGTCATGGTCTCGACTTCTCCCTCGCCTTGTCGAAGAGACAAGTTGGCGGTGGGCTGTTTGTTGATGGGCGAGGTGGTTGCCCTTTTGAGGGAAGGCCCGCATTGTAACCGCGAGCTCGGTATGGCAACCTAGCTGGTGTGGTCGTGCATCTCTGGTGTTGGCAACCTTTGTTTGGTCTACCTATTTTGCCCAAGTATCCCTATTTTGGTTTAGACCGGGCGGTCTAGTATTGAAGCTCGCTTCTGCAGTCTCGTACTGCGCTCTGCATGAGTTCGTTCTGGTGGACAGCATGGTATGTCAGGATGTTCATGTGGCGCCAATCTTATAAGAGTCTGGGCAGGTTGTATGAGCTTGTTCTGGCGTTCTGCTCCTAATCGGTCAGATGCTCATGTCTGTTCTTATAAGAGGTCAGGCGGTCTGCCGGTTTGTTCTTGGCAAGCTGTCTTTCTTGGAAAGTTTTGCTTAAGTGTAATAAGTTCTTGAAGAGAACGCATGGTCTGTTACTGGAGACTGCTTGTTTCAATAAGGAAGGTGACTGTATCCCTTCGGGCAGTGACGACATCCATTTGTTTGCCTATAAATAGAGACATCGGGGTAGCCATTCATACGCAAGAACTATAAGAACAAAAGTTGTCTTGATTGTGTCGGTCTCACTTTGAGGTTGTGCGGTTTGAGTTGTCTGACCGGGTTGTTCTGTTCGCAGGTTAGCGGCTAGCAGTCACCGTCAGAATTCTCCTTTCTTTCCAGCTTTGAATAAACAAGTTCGTTAGTGGTCTGTCTGTGCGGACTGTGTTTAGGAGTTCTTGGACTGTGCAGCGGACTCAGTTGATCTGGTGGCCTTAAGTGGTCGAGCGATCTTGAGTTGTGATCTTGCAGCAGTAAGTAGTTCTTCGTTAAGTGTTCACGGGTTCTTATGTGATCTTGATCCATGCGGTCTGAGCGATCAAGAAGTGCGGACAGTTGTTTTCAGCAAGTGAATAAAGCAGCGAGTTGTGCGGTCTGTGATTGCGGCCTGACAGCAGCGGCTTGTGCTCTGTTCGCGCGGTCTCAGGGATAGCTGTGTGGCTTGCCTGTTTGTGCGATCTGGCGGTCTCTGCTTTGGCAGTTCGCTGGCGGCTTGTTTTTGTGTCTTGTGCTTCTCTCCTTTGTGATTCTTATGAATCATGTCTCGTCATGTATGTCTCGAGCTGTAAAGAGATAGTGAATAACAAGAGCACTATTTTGTGTTCCCATTGTCACTGATTGTCATTCTTGTGGATTGTGTTGAGGTGTTCTGCATTTATTACTTCACTCCTTAACCTCTAAACTTTTTAACATGGTATCAGATATAGGTTTCTGAGCAGTAATCAACGTTGTCTTTTGCTTGGTTTCTGCAAGTCGGTTGTCAATCAGTGGGATAGCAATGGAAGGAGGATATGCTAGAGGTCTTGGTATTGAGCTCCTTACGCAGACTAACTTTAAAAAGTGTAAGTCGTGCATGGAGAGCTATCTGCTTGGCAAGGACTTATTGGAGGTAGTTGGAGGAGAAGCAAGACAAGCTGTTGTTCCTGCTGAGGGGAATGTTGAGCTTGTGAAGGCTTGGAAGAGAAAAAATGTGAAGGCTGAGTTCACTCTCAAGCGAGCTATTATTCCGGAGTTGTTTGACCACATCATCAGGTGTAGGTCAGCTACTGAAATTTGGACAGCCTTGGATGGCTTGTTCAATAAGAAGAATGTAGCTCGGCTACAGTTCTTGGAAAATGAGTTGGCGAAAGCAACTCAGGGAGATTTGTCAATCTCAACGTTCTTCTTAAAGATGAAGAACCTTTGTGCGGAGATATCAGCTTTGGACCCAGATGAGCCTATTCCAGAAGCAAAGTTGAAGAGGCACATAATCTGCGGCTTGCGGAGGGAGTATGTGGCCTTTGTCACTTTTATTCAAGGTTGGGCCAATCAGCCATCGTTATTAGAGCTGGAGAACTTGCTAGCTTCACAAGAGCGCTTAGCAAAGCAAATGGCTGGGATGTCTGTCTCTGGAGAAGAGAGCGAGGTTCTTTACTCAGGCAAGAAGAAGAGATGGGATAAGAAGAAGAAGTCATCTAGTAATGATGGTCCATCTACTTCATATCAGTAAGAGAGGAGTTATGCTCCTAGGTCTGAAGGGAAGAAGAAGGAAGGGCTGAGATATTACAGGTGCAACAATCTTGGTCACTTCAAAAGAGACTGCAAGGTCAATCTTCAGACAGGGCATGCTGTAGGAAAGGAGGTGGCTGGTTCCAATGCAGATGATAGATGGGGTGATGGAGCCTTCATGATGGGCACATGTGTTCGGGCTATGGCTTCCATCAACTATTAGGATGATTGGATAGTGAACTCGGGTTGTGGTCATCACCTAACTGGAGACGAGTCGAAGTTCTCTTCTTTGCAGGCATATACTAGTAATGATGTTATCATTACGGCTGATGATACTATACATGCAGTAGAGAAGGAGGGTGTAGTTTCTTTGAACGATGATAGAGGTACGTACTCTTACGTTGAAGAGTGTCTATCATGTTCCGGGGATGAAGAAAAATCTCTTCTCGGTGACCAATGATATGGATGCTGGCTATCACGTTCTATTTGGTCCAACAGAAGTGAAGTTTCTTAGAAACGTGTCTGCAGTGGAGGCTGAAGTCACTCATCTCGGCAGAAGGGTGAAGGACTTGTTTGTGTTGTCTACAAGTTCTTATGTTGATAAGATAAGGAATAATGATAGCGCTGCTATCTGGCATGAAAGACTCAGATATGTTGGGATGGACAAGTTGAAATCAATGGCAGGGAGAGGCCTTGTGAGAGGTTTGCCTAGTTTGTCATCCTTCGGCGAAGGTCACGTTTGTGCAGGATGTCAATATGGTAAGGCTCAACGTCTTCCATTTGACAAATCACAAAGCAGATGTAAAGCACCATTGGAGTGTATTCATGGTGATTTGTTTGGACCTACCACAACTGTCAGTCTTGGAGGCAACAGGTATATGCTAGTTCTGATTGATGACTTCACTAGATATACTTGGGTATATTTTCTGAAGGAGAAGTCAAAAGTATTTGCAAGGTTTGTGGAGTTCAAGGAGCTAGTGGAGGGTCGGCTCAACTTGCGGATCAAGAAGTTCAGAACTGACAATGGAGGGGAGTTTACCTCCAAAGCATTCTATAACTTCTGCAGGAAGCATGGCATCCAGAGAGAGCTCTCTTGTGCTCACACTCCACAATAGAATGGCATTGCAGAGCGGAATATCCGTCATCTGACGGAGACCTGCAAATGTTGGCTTCATGCCAAGAATATCCCAAAGTCTTTCTGGGCAGAGGGAATGTCTTGTGCAACCTATGTCATCAATTGGATGCCTCTCAGTCCCATCAACATGAATACCCCTCATGAGTTGATGTTCAAGATAAAGCCTACGGCAGAACACCTTCGAGTGTTCGGATCTACCTGCTATGTGCATATTCCTGATGCCCTCAGAAAGAAGCTAGATGCAAAAGCAAGGAAGCTAGTCTTCGTCAGTTATGATGACCGGAAGAAGGGTTGGAGATGCATGGATCCAGAGACATGGAGAGCTGTGGTCTCAAAGGATGTGGTATTTGACGAGATGATGTCATACCAGGGTAGTTCTTCTGTTGAGCTACAAGGAAGCAGGATAGATGGTTGACCAGGAGAAGCTACAAAAGAGTTTCTGGTAGAGTTGCCTGTTTCTCCAGATGCTCCAGGTGGTTCTAGCTCCGGGTCAGTTGCTTCAGGTTCTGGAATCAGAGGGAGCGATGCTCCTAGTCTACCTGAGAGGAGAGCTAGTTCAAACAAGTAGCTGAAGAGGTGGTTCAAAGTCAAGCTCTGAGGAGGTCCAAAATGACCATTATCCCACCAGATCGGTATACAGGGGGGAATTTGTTAAGCTTTGTCTCATGTTTCTTCGCAGGTCCCATAGATGAGAGAGAGCCATCTTGTTTTGAAAATGTCATTGTAGTCAAGGAGTGGGAAGTGGCCATGGATGAAGAGATGGCTGCCCTCAGGAAGAATGAGACTTGGGACTTGGTGCCTAAGGTTGAGTGTGTTACTCAGGTGACTTGCAAGTGGGTTTACAAGCTGAAGAAGGCTGATGGTAGCATTGAGCGGTACAAGGTTCTCCTTGTAGCTCGAGGATTCTCTCAGAATTATGGGGAGGATTATGAAGAAACCTTCAGCCCCGTTGCCATGACTTCGGTTCGGGTGGTGATCGCATTGGCAGCTTGCCAAGGATGGAAGGTTTGGCAACTCGACGTAAAGAATGCTTTCTTGTATGGAGAGATTAATAAGGATATCTTCATGGATCAGCCACCTGGTTATGTTTCAGAAGAGCACCTAAGATATGTGTGCAAGCTCAAGAAGGCTCTTTACGGCTTGAAGTAGGCGCCTCGGGCGTGGTATGGCAAGATAGCATAATACCTCCAGTTCTGCGGATACTTTGCTTCTGATTCAGATTCAAGCTTATTTGTAAAGAAGATGGGGGAGCTTCAGGTCTTGGTGCTGCTGTACGTTGATGATATGATCAACACGGGAAATTCTGAGTTGGAGGTAGATAGGCTTCGAGCTGAGCTAGCTATCAGATTTCAGATGAAGGACTTGGGTGAGCTCCACCATTTCCTTGGGCTCGAAGTGGAGAGGAAAGAGAGCGGAATGCTTGTTTCCCAAAAGGGCTATGCAGAACAAATTGTGAAGCGAATTATCATGGAAGGGGGGAAGAGAAGCTCTACTCCACTGGAGGTTGGTATTGATCTTCAACGAGATTAGGGGAAGGTTCTTTCTGATCCTTTGGTGTTCCAGGTTTTGGTCGGGAGACTGAAATATTTGACGATCACGAGGCCGGATATTGCTTATGATGTTGGCCGGGTGAGTCGGTATATGGAAGAGCCACGGATATTGCTTATGATGGCGGCGAGGAGCATTTTGAAGTATGTAAAGACCACCTCTGATTTGGGTCTCTTCTATGGGAAGGACTAGGGCTTTTGCTTGCATGGATACATGGATGCTGATTATGGAGGAGATTCAGATGATTGGATATCGACATCTGGATACATCTTTATGAGGGGCTCTACAGCTATATCATGGTGCAACAAGAAGTAGGATTCTATGTCTGTCTCTACCACGGAAGCAGAGTACAAAGCTTCAGCTTTTGCAGCTCAGGAAGCCATTTGGCTTAGGAGGCTTGTGGAGGACATTCATAAGGAGGTGCGAGGTCCTACTCTACTTCGGGGTGACAATGAGAGTGCCCTCAAACTGGTGAATAATCCAGTTTGTCATGCGCAAACCAAGCACATAGAGATTCAACATCATTTCATTCGTGAGAAGGTGTTGGAGGGATCTCTTATGGTTGAGCATGTGCAGAGCAAGGATAATGTCGCAGACATATTTACAAAGCCGTTGTCGAAGGAACCGTCCACACGATTAAGGAGTCTACTTTGGCTGACTTCCACTTCCCACTTCTAGGGGGAGTGTTAAATTTTTGAAGTGGAAGTGGACTGTCCGGGCGGTCTGTTTTTGGAGACCGCGGAGTCCGCGCGACTTGTGTTGCGGTTTACCTCTGGTAACCACAAGCTCGGTGTGGCAACCTAGCTAGTGTGGTTGCGCATCTCTGGTGTTGGCGACATATGTTTGGTCTGCCTATTTTGCCCAAGTATCCCTGTTCTGGTTTCGACCGGGCGGTCTAGTATTGGAGGTCGCTTCTGTGGTCTCGTACTGTGGTCTGCAAGAGTTCATTCTGGCGGACAACTTGGTATGTCAGGATGTTCATGTGGCGCCGATCTTATAAGAGTTTGGGTGGGTTGTATGAGCTTGTTCTGGCGGTCTGCTCCTGATCGGTCAGATGCTCATGTCTGTTCTTATAAGAGGCCGAGCGGTTTGCCGGTTTGTTCTTGGCAAGCTGTCTTTCTTGGACAGTTTTGCTTAAGTATAATAAGGTCTTGAAGAGATCGTGTAGTCTAGTACTAGAGACTGCGTGCTACAATAAGGATGGTGACTATATCCCTTGGGGCGGTGACGACATCTGTTCATTTGCCTATAAATAGGGACGCCGAGGTAGCCATTCATACTCAAGAACTATAAGAGCTAAAGTTGGCTTGATTGTGCCTTTCTCACCCTAAGGTCGCGCGGTTTGAGTTATCTGACCAGGTTGTTCTGTTCACAGGTTATCGGCTAGTAATCACCATCAACATTCTCCTTTCTTTCCAGCTTTGAATAAACAAGTTCGGCAGCGGTCTGTCTGTGCAGACTGTGTTAAGGAGTTCTTGGACTGTGCAGCGGACTCAGATGATCAGACGATCTTAAGTGTTCGGGCGATCTTGAGTTTCGGTCTTGCAGTAGGAAGCAGTTCTTCGTCAAGTGTTCGCGGGTTCTTCTGTGA
This sequence comes from Dactylorhiza incarnata, assembly GCA_033032865.1. Classification (NCBI taxonomy): domain Eukaryota; kingdom Viridiplantae; phylum Streptophyta; class Magnoliopsida; order Asparagales; family Orchidaceae; genus Dactylorhiza; species Dactylorhiza incarnata. The sequence goes on along the minus strand of JAWHQI010000205.1, from coordinate 771,850 downwards.
TCTTGAGACAATGTGGTCTGGGCGATCAAGAAGTGCGAACAGTTGTTTTCAGCAGGTGAATAAAGTAGCAAGTTGTGCGGTCTGTGATTGCGGTCTGACAGCAGCGGCTTGTGCTCTGTTCGCGCAGTCTCAGGGATAGCGGTACAGCTTGCATGTTCGTGCTGTCTGGCGGTCTCTGCTTTGGCAGTTCGTTGGCGGCTTGTTTTTGTGTCTTGTGCTTCTCTCCATTGTGATTCTTATGAATCATGTCTCGCCATGTATGTCTCGAGCTGTAAAGAGATAGTGAATAACAAGAGCACTATTCTGTCTTCCCATTGACACTGATTATCATTCTTGTGGATTTTTGTTGAAGTGTTCCGCATTTATTACTTCACTCCTTAACCTCTAAGAATTTTAACATGCATCTTGCAGTATACTCAGGGTCATCGGAAAACTTCTCACGTGGGTCAGAATCGAACCTCTTCCTCTTATGCTTCTTCTTCCTCGCAGAGCTTGGAAGGTAAGGGGTTAGCAACTCGCCGATAATGTCTAGAACAGCAACCGCCTCAGGCTCGTTGTGAATAAGCCCCTTGTTGGCGGCCGCGGAATAACCTCCTCTAGAATCCATCTTAGCATGAAGGATCAAGGACACACCCCACTATTTATAGAGGAAGGCTCGGTGAACGCGCGCGGTCTTGCCAAATAAGCGGTTGGACTCTTCTTTCGGACCTCTGATGAGCTCACAAAGAGCGGGGATTGTGTACAACCCGTATTCGGCGAGTGCGACCAACCTGTGCTCGGCGAGTAGGCCAGCACATCCAGCGAGTAAGACCTATGGCGGTCCTACTCGCCCAAGGTAGGGTGAAGCGAGTACGACCCCTCCCCGCCAGCTCTTACCAACGTGACTCCTCGACGACACAGACCTCCTCTTGATGACATGAGTACGATTCATCTAGACAATACTAATAGCCCATCCCGGCGATATAGCCCCTTCTCGCTTGGGGCGAGGCGAGTTGGCTTTGCCTCAAGTGAGCTCACTTCAAGAGAGTTTGCTCCTGGCGAGTACGTTTTGACCTAGTCACCACAATCGTGCTGCTCAAGGAGGGAGCGAGATGAGTTCGGGTCAGCCCAACACCTCAGTCCCCTATCACTATCTGTAAACCATCATGGGTTGCGATTGGTATTATGAAAAAGTGCGAGGAGCTATTCGCGGACCATTTTGGTCTGCATATAGTTGTTTAGTTAAGGCGGAGGGAGCTATTCACAGGCATTTTGGACTATTTTGCCCTCAAGAATATTTGCCTATAAATTGGACCCATAATGTCTTAGATCAGCATGGATCCACCCCCTAAGAGAGCCTGTGCTTTCTTCCTAGTGTCCTTGTGTTATCTGAGACAGGCTCAGCCTTTGGTTTTTGGGAGGGCAAATCTGGTCAGATTTCCGGGTTAGTGGCGGGACCTCCTCGCTACGGACTGTGGGTCCTTTCTTAAGGCAACTACCTATCATCCTGTGAGGGCCAGATCTCAGCTTGAAATACTCAGACCTAGGAATTTGACCAATAGAAATCGCTCAAGATCATGTGCCAACAGATTCCAATCACAGATCTTACCCTCCATCATAGTTGCTTCTTCTTCATCAGACAACAACAAGTTTACAAGAAGTGCTCAGAGAATAAGGATCAAGCCAATAACCCTTGCAATCATCACAATCATAAGCAAGGGTTCATTATATTCAGATCCAGTGATAAACAGAAGCAGCAGTTTAAAAGAAATAGCTTCTAAAGAATTCTGAAAGCAGAATTCTATTCTCCTCTTTCTCCTTTTCTTCTTCTTTATTCACCAAATGTAAAAGAGTTTTATTAAACCTTCTTTCAAAGGATTAAGTGGTTCTAAGAGTCTCGTTATCAAAAGACTCAGTGGTTCTAAGAGTTTCCTTATCAAAAGACTCAGTGGTTTTGAGAGTCTCCTTATCAAAAGACTCAAGCACAGCTAGTGCAATCCTACCAGGGAGGTAGAACAGTGGACTACCCACATTTTGGGGAACCACTATAAAAATCCACTGTCTCCTGGATTGAATTTTTAGTGCTGTCCCTCTTTACTGTTTTCTGTATTTACATTTCCTACATTTACTTTATTATGTTTTGGTAGTGTTGATTGCATACTTCTTAGTAGTTTGTTTGTGTGTATATTTAGGGTAGAAAATATTTAAAACTCTGTTCAACCACCCCCCCCCCCCCCCCCCCCCCCCCGCTAGAGAATATTCAAAGGCACACTGTGCACTTTCAATTGGTATCAGAGGCAGGTTGATCATTAAAAGGCTAACATCATGATCAAAAGATCTCCTCACTCTCATTTCTTTATTTTAAATTAATTAAAACTATTTTTCTAAAGAAAATGAGTTCTAAGAATTATGCATCAACAAGACCACCAGTGTGGAACCTAAATAAGTTTACACTCTGGAAGGCCAGTATAAAGCTTTATATAAACTCTATTGATGAAGCCATTTTTAATGTCATTATTACAGGTCCCCCAATCCAAGTGAGAAAAGATGTTAGTGGGACAGTAACACAAAATGCAGTCCCCAGAGTAGAGTGGACTGATGTTGAAAAGAAGGTGAAGGCATGTGATGCCAAATCCATGAATATCCTGGTGTCAATTATGTCAGATGATATATTTCAAAAAGTTGTTGATTGCAACTCTGCCAAAGAAATCTGGTAATCTCATTCCAGATTAGTTGAGGGAAGCTCTGATGAAACAAAGGACAAAAAGCCCCTTCTCATATCCCAATATGAGAACTTTAAGAAAAAGGCTGATGAAAGCATAGCTGAAATGTATGATAGGTTCATCTTCATCATAAATGAGCTGAGGGGCCTTGACAAAGAAATTTCACTAACAGAAATTAATGACAAGCTCCTTGATGAGTCCCAATTATATACACATTTTTGGACTCATCTGGGCCGACATTCTAGTTTTTGCACTTCACTTTAGACATGTTTTCATTCCTATTTAATACTCCATGCTAAGTGCACTTCTAGGCCCGTTTTGATGTTATTTCTTGTTCATCTTCGTTACTAGTTTTCATGCAGTGTTAAGTGCCACCCTCAGTGGCTAGACTGGAGTTGTATGCTGGAACAGGAGTCATGCAGGTGTTCCCGGTACAATTCTATACAGGAACACTGCGCACGATCACTGGCTCTATCTCGCACGACCACTGGTCGTGCGCCATTGATCGTGCGCACTTAACGCCCATTTTATGAGTTCTGTTTGGCTTATCGCACGACCATTGACGATAGTGCGCACGACCACCGGTCGTGCGCCACTGGTCGTGCGAACATGTATTTTATAAATTTCTTTCATTTCAGGCTCCCTCCAGGCAGCGCGCACGATCGCAGAATTCCAGTGCGCACGACCACTGGTCGTGCGCCAATGACCGTGCGCAGTATTCGGTCCAGCGCCTATATATTGCCTGTTCCGATTTTAGGGCGGGATCGAGCCACCGGGAGGGCGATTTGCAGTCCGTACTCGGGCGATTTCCATCCCTGGACGCCTCCACTTCATCTCCTACGCAAGGGGAAGTCCTCTCCAACCATTCCAAGCATTTCTCCATTGTCCGAGAGCATTCTCCACCATCCGCAAGCCCTCAAGCAGCTATTTTCCACTCCAGTCCGGTGAGAAGAAGAGGAATCCTGAGGTAGAAGACGACGAAACCACGTAGAGAGATCATGACAGTTTCTCTACACCGGAAGCACAGTCCGCCCGAGTCCGGAGGTAGCTTGACAAACTACCGTTCCGGCCGTGAACGGTCGCTAGTCTTCATCCATTGGTTATCTCTTTCCTCTCTCCTTCGTTGTAATCTTTGAATCTTTTAAACTTGAATCTCATGATATTTGGTTTAAATGAAATGAATGTTTCTCCTCTTCTCATCATTACTTGCTTGTGAATCGCTTCGCCTCCACTCATACACTCACTCACTCACGCACTCTAGGTGTTCGATACGCGTTCGCAAGAGCTAACGGCGTTTGTGAAGAGGTGTTTGCGACCCTCACCTTCCCGCACTAGAGCACGCTCCATCCGCCTCACGAATCACGGCATCGCGGCCGTTGCATCCATCTCGCCTTGTGAAGCGGTGCTTTCGACTCGCATTTCCTTCATTGTTGTTAAGAGTAGGAAAACCCAACCAAAACCCCCCTTTTTGTGTGTCTGTTTACGCTTGTGTAACAATAGTCACACAACATGATTCGTTTACCCAACCTGCATTCCTCAAGAGACCGACACTCGGGGATCCTATTCCCAAACTTTATTACTTGCGCGACCGGTGCACTTGCCGAAATATCGCATCAAGTTTTTGGCGGCGTTGCTGGGGAATGTTCAGGCGTGTAACGGCTTGAGTTGTGAGCTTTTGTTACAAGAGCAGTTGTTTTTGATTCCCTTTGTTTTTGTTTTCTTTTTGTTGTGACTGTGCATGCAGAGACAAGCCGCGGGGGAACTGGTACCCTTTGATCCAGAGATCGAACGGACCGCTTGCGCACGAAGGCGCGCAGCAGCCGTACAGGCGGCAATGGGTGACAACATAGACCCAAACAATGCTGACCCAAGAGTGCCCGATGTGGGGCAGCACAAACCTGCAAATGAGCACGAGGTAGTGAGGCCTCGACCTAGAACGATGAGACATTATACCACTCCGACAGCTGGGAGTGTGTATCCGGGATTTGGTCCCAACATTATGAACAACCAGTTCGAGATCAAACCTGCGATCTTGAACATCATCCGGAACAATGCTCAGTTCTCTGGGATGGCCAGTGAAGATCCGCACCTGCACCTGGCTGAGTTTTCTGATATCTGCGGAACTTTCCGCTACGCTGGGATTCCTGATGACACAGTCAAGCTGCGACTGTTCCCATTCTCGCTTCGCGACAAGGCCAAGGTGTGGCTTCATTCTATTCCTCCGGGGACCGCTGCGACTTGGGATGTGCTCGCATCCAAGTTCTTAGCCAAATTTCACCCCGTCGATAAAATTGTAAGTTTGCGGCGGGAGATCGCCACCTTTCGCCAAGCCGATCAAGAGACCCTTGCCGAGGCGTGGGAGCGTCTTAACGATCTTCTCCGCCGTTGCCCGAACCACGAGCTCCAACCGTGGAATGTGGTAGAGACATTTTACTTTGCGATTGAGCCCAACTACAGGGAAATGATCGATGCTGATGCGGGTGGTACTCTAATGAACCACACTCCAGAGGAGGCCCTTCGGATTCTGCGCGACACCGCCTCCCACAGTACATTCTGGACTGCCGGGAGAAATGCACCAAGGAACGCCCGCGATCTCTTTGTGGTCGACTCACTTCCCCCTACACCCGCGCCTGCTGCTGTCATTACGTGCGAAGGATGTGGAGGCGGCGGCCACCACGCGTACGAATGTTCAGGGAACAACATATCAGGTGACTTCGCGCACTTATCCTTGAATGAATCTGTTAATTTTGTAGGAAATCAGTCTAAGGGGGTGCCATTTAATAATGCTTATCATCCGGGAGTGAGAAGTCACCCGAACTTCTCATGGAACCCAAACACGCATGGCCAACGATGGGCACCGGGGCAGCATCAAAACGATGTTTACGCATCCGGGAGCCAACCGCGGCCACCACACCCGGATTATAACCAAGGCCCCCCAGCCCAAAAAAAGAGTAATCTGGAGGAGATGATGGAAAAATTTATGCAAGCGGCTACCTCAAATATGGTGAACCAAACCGCATCCATGCGGAACTTGGAAACGCAGCTGGGCCAATTGGCCCAAGTGCTAACCGAGCGGTCGCATGGGACCCTTCCTAGCAACACTGAAAAGAACCCAATAGATCAAGGGAAGAGTCTCGGCGATGTGGTAGAGGCTGATCCAAGTGAGTTAGTGATTTCCTGTTCCATCAATAATATTGAAACGAAAGCTTTGTGCGACTCCGGCTCCTCCCGCAACATCATTGCGTTGCACGACGTTGCTAAATTGTAACTTGAGATGAGCACGGAGGATCGGAAATCCCTTATGCTTGCTAATGGGACCGTTATACAATCTGAGGGGGAAGTGAAAAATGTAGAAGTGATAGTTGAGGGGACGATTGTGGTTGCTAATTTTCAGGTGTTGGGACCCCAGGAAAATCACTCTATCCCTATCTTGGGCGTGCCATTCTTGAAAGAGAGCGGTGCCACCCTTGATTTCGCTACGGGGTGTGTCTTCCTACCCAATATGGTACCGCAGCCCACTTGCCCCAAAGCTATAACTGAAACATCCACTCCTCCCCCTCTCTTTATTTTTGATGAATCTCTGAGTTGTGCAGGAAATGAAGAAGATAATGAACCAATTGAAGGAGAAAAGGAGGAGCACCAGTCCAGTGAGGAAGAAGTAGATCTTCGGAGAGAATTTGATTCCGAGACGGAGGAAGATTGCATTTCGAAAAATATTGACTTGAATTTAGTTCGGGACACTGTCCCATTATCTTCTTGTTTTGATTCTTGTAATAAACAATTTAAGCGCTCCATCTCTTGGGCTGATCCGGTAGTCACCGCGACGCCGGAAGTGACGCCACCCTCCACCAAGGTGGAAAAATCTGAAAACTTTCAACGTTGGCAGTCCCCGACTGTCACTAAACTTAAACAGGAGAAACTTCTGCATGACGCTCGCGCTGCCGCTCTCCGTGGCAAGAGGGTAAAGGTTAGGGGAACACTGGGTGACACCAGTGTTGGCCCTAAAGCCTTCACCTCCCGCCTACGAGCTACGGGAGACGCGCACCATAAGAGCGCCTATAGCTGATTTGCGTTGGTTTAATTTGTGAAACTGCTTCTGTGAACTTCTCCTTTAATTTCTGCACTCTTTAAACAATCATAATACAGGTATTTGGTCCAGCTTAAGGACATAAAACAAAAGCGCTGCTGGGAGACAACCCAGATTTCCTGATTTTATTTTTATCTAACATGTTTAGTTCAGCTTTTATATTTGTTTTTGCTATTTTTAGTTTTGTGCTTGCAGGTGTGTTGTGTTCTTTGGTGCGGATGCTGCGGACTGCTCTTTATCTTAATCGCCAATCGTCTGGTATGCTCAATTCTGAGCATTGGGTAACACTTCTTCCCCCCTTAGCTTCCAATTTCTGTGATGTAATGTTTAGATTAAGTCTGGGGGAGAGCATGTGTTATCCACTATGCGCACGAGTTGCACCGCATGCTAGACGTGTTTTAAATCTTTTCATTGTCATTATCATTATCCCACGCTTCCTACACCACTTCACCCACATGAGTGCGCGCTTTCCTATTTGTTTTGTTTCTGAATGAACTGTTTTGGTTGGAGTGTGAAATAGGATGTTAGCTTGGGAATTACTATTTGGAGTGCGATGTTGACTCGAGCAGTGTTCTAGTCGCATCCGCATGCTACAATAGAATTCGAGTAAAACTAGATTATCTCCATGCATTTAATTTATGATTAGTATTCTTGCGTAGTTTTAGATTTGTTATACTCAAATGGTGAATGTGAACGAAATTGACGATAACCCGGTGTTGTGTGTGTACGAACACTAGTCGTGTGTTGCTCGAGTCGGGAGGAAGGTTTACCTTTCTCGTGGGCTAAGAACTTGCCCCAAGCGACTCTCGAAGCATGGGCGAGAGCGACTCGTCGAGTTAAACGTGATGTAGGCCACCTTTTGGCTAGTTTGAGCCTTGTCGTTCCATGTCCTTTTCGCTCACCCTTGCAAGCCAAACTTGTGCCTACCACTCTTTTGTTTAGCTCCTCCTCCATTCACCAAGGCCTGAAGCTTTGCCCACTTTCGCAACCAAATAGATGTTTATCTGCACTCATGTTCTTGATTTGGTGTGATTTTTTGGAATCTTTGTGATGTGATGAAGAAAAACACGTTTTATTTTGCTGAATTTGAACCAACCGGAGGATAAGTAAAAGAAGAAAAGTATACTGTTAAAAGAAAAAAATCTGAAATAGAAATATGTCGTAAAGAAATCCTTCCGAGCTAAATAGAAAATCTATTGGTAATTGTGAAGTCGGCCGTGTGCACACCTAGTTTTCATGATAAGTCTGGGGGTGTGTCACACGAGCATTGTTTTTGGTTTTGTGCGGTGCAGCGTTCCGTTAGCTCACTTGGGTTGCGTAGCCATCGTGTTTAAATTTGAATATCATACCGCAACCTAAGCCCCAATATAATCCTAAAAGCCCTATTGATTTGACTTGTGAGTTTGCTAACGCAGTGGAGAGAGTGTGACCGGGCAAGCGTATGGTTCACGACGTTGATGGATTTCAGCGGAGTTATTCCTAAACCCCGACCTTGTGCAACACCCGCCTTAGTGTCTTGTTACTTTCACACCGGGCATGATCGTTCGAACTCTTCATAATTCACCAACTGAGTATAACTAAATCTCTACCTACGCTCTAATACTTTCGTAAATTAGTTAGCATAATTAGAATCTCTTTTTACTAAATTTCTATTTGCATGCTTTTGTTACTTCGCATTGTACTCCTTTGTGTAATTTTCTTTGTTAACTACCATTTTCACACTCCGCCGAATTCGTTTGCTCGGGACGCGCAAACAAGTAAGTCTGGGGGTGTGATGAGTCCCAATTATATACACATTTTTGGACTCATCTGGGCCGACTTTCTAGTCTTTGCACTTCACTTTAGACATGTTTTCATTCCTATTTAATACTCCATGCTAAGTGCACTTCTAGGCCCATTTTGATGTTATTTCTTGTTCATCTTCGTTACTAGTTTTCATGCAGTGTTAAGTGCCACCCTCAGTGGCTAGACTGGTGTTGTATGCTGGAACAGGAGTCGTGCAGGTGTTCCCAGTACAATTCTGTACAGGAACACTGCGCACGATCACTGGCTCTATCTCGCACGACCACTGGTCGTGCGCCATTGATCGTGCGCACTTAACGCCCATTTTATGAGTTCTGTTTGGCTTATCGCACGACCATTGACGATAGTGCGCACGACCACCGGTCGTGCGCCACTGGTCGTGCGAACATGTATTTTATAAATTTCTTTCATTTCAGGCTCCCTCCAGGCAGCGCGCACGATCGCAGAATTCCAGTGCGCACGACCACTGGTCGTGCGCCAATGACCGTGCGCAGTATTCGGTCCAGCGCCTATATATTGCCTGTTCCGATTTTAGGGCGGGATCGAGCCGCCGGGAGGGTGATTTGCAGTCCGTACTCGGGCGATTTCCATCCCTGGATGCCTCCACTTCATCTCCTACGCAAGGGGAAGTCCTCTCCAACCATTCCAAGCATTTCTCCATTGTCCGGGAGCATTCTCCACCATCCGCAAGCCCTCAAGCAGCTGTTTTCCACTCCAGTCCGGTGAGAAGAAGAGGAATCCTGAGGTAGAAGACGACGGAACCACGTAGAGAGATCGTGACAGTTTCTCTACACCGGAAGCACAGTCCGCCCAAGTCCGGAGGTAGATTGACAAACTACCGTTCCGGCCGTGAACGGCCGCTAGTCTTCATCCATTGGTTATCTCTTTCCTCTCTCCTTCGTTGTAATCTTTGAATCTTTTAAACTTGAATCTCATGATATTTGGTTTAAATGAAATGAATGTTTCTCCTCTTCTCATCATTACTTGCTTGTGAATCGCTTCGCCTCCACTCATCCACTCACTCACTCACGCACTCTAGGCGTTCGATACGCGTTCGCAAGAGCTAACGACGTTTGTGAAGAGGTGTTTGCGACCCTCACCTTCCCGCACTAGAGCACGCTCCATCCGCCTCACGAAGCACGGCATCGCGGCCGTTGCATCCATCTCGCCTTGCGAAGTGGTTCTTTCGACTCGCATTTCCTTCATTGTTGTTAAGAGTAGGAAAACCCAACCAAAACCCCCCTTTTTGTGTGTCTGTTTACGCTTGTGTAACAATAGTCACACAACACGATTCGTTTACCCAACCTGCATTCCTCAAGAGACCGACACTCGGGGATCCTATTCCCAAACTTTATTACTTGCGCGACCGGTGCACTTGCCGAAATTATCGCATCACTCCTCATGTGCTTCCCAACCACATGGGACTCAAGAATCTGTGCTATCAGAGATTCTAGAAGCCTCATAGAAATATCAAAAGATGTTCTGCTAGGGAAGCTCAAGTCCTATGAGCTTTTACTAAAAAGCAAGGCTGAATCAGAAGCCCAGGAGAGAATCTCAACTCCTAAAGAAAGAACACTTGCATTAAAGGCTGTTGAAGGAGAGCCTTTATCCCTCTAAAGAATAGATGTTCAATCTCTTGGCTAAAAGATTTAAGAGATGGGTCATGACAGAGGACTCCAGAAGGAAAGAGAGGAGTTCAAGCAAACCAAGGTATGACAAAACTCCTAAACTGGAAATTATCAGCTTTTCATGCAGAAAACCTGGACACTTTGCCACTTAATGTCCGGAAGAAAAGAAGAATAAAGCAACAAGCAGAAGAAGGAGCATAAGAAGAAATCATTAATGAGGAAGGATAAGAAAAGAGGAAAAGGTTCATTACTAAAACCTGGAGTGATTCAGAGTCTGAGTCAAGCTCCTCCTCATCTGATAATGATGAAGAGTGTGGAACTGAAGAAGCCTGCTTAATGGCTCTGGAAGACTCTACTGCTGAAAATCAGGTAACTATTTTTGATGATTTTGACTTTTCCTCAGAATACTTTAAAGATTGTTTTAAAGAATTCTGTCAAGATTATATTAACAGTCAAAAGGAACTTAACATAATCAGAATAGAACTAGAAGACCTTAAGCAAGACATTATGTGCTCAGTTAACTATGATCTGAGAGGTCAATTGTTTAAGAAAGAAAAAGAAATATACACATTAGTTAATAAAAATTCTGATTTAGAGAAAGAACTTACAAAAGCAAAAGCTTTTGAGGACTCACTCAATGGAAGGAGTCAAAAGCTTAAGGATATCTCACAAAATCTCTCTAAGAGATTTAATCATCTTGATCTAGAATCACTACCATCCACTAGCACACTAATCCCTAGCAAGCTTGCTTGGGAAAATCCTGCAGCATTCATTAGGTCTAGCATGAATCAACCTAATAATAGCTTAGAATCATGTAAAGAACAAAATAATAACCCTAATAAACTCACTATATTCAATATGGTAAACATTACTAATCAAACAGGGATTCAAGGTAAACACGCCTTAGAAAATACAAATAAAAATCATAAAAATCTTAATAAAAAGAATCATACGTCGACTAGAACTCGACGCAGTTTTAAAGATGCGTCGAATGCAACTCGATGGAGTTCATCATATGCTTAGACATCAACTCGAAGCAAGTATGAGGGTGCGTCGAGTTCTATTCGACATTACTGTTGAAACCGATTTCTCAGCCTCTTGTGGAGCTCGGGGCCCTCACCGAATTGAGGGGCAGCTAGCCCTTACTGATCCCTCGGAGAAGGTAGACTGAAGACTAGGAAAATGACTAAGACCTTAGTCACAGCGAGGAGGTCCCTCCACTAACCCAGAAGATTGTTGAGCGACTCCCCTCCCAAGCCAAAGCTGAGACTCGGGCACCTTGGAGAGCTTGAGAGCTAAACCAAAGTAACCAAGGGAAAAAGAAGCTCAGAGATCTGAGAATCGAATCCTCTCCCAAGGTGCCCTTTAAGGTCTATTTATAGTTTTTTACTCATGGTCTGTCAATAGCGGAATTCGGCCTTTTGGTTTTACTAAACGCACCCCAATTGGGCCTGCTAACAGCCAAACTCCGCTGTTTGGAATGGCTACTTGCAGACCATCAGGGCAAAAGAGTAACCCTACCAGGGGTGAATTCGTCGAACGGGAAAACGAGTTCGTCGAACGGGAAAATGAGTTCGTCGAACGGGCTTCGTCGAATGGAGAACGAAATTTGTCGAACGCTGAACTGGGTTCAGCGACCCCGACAAATGCTTGGCATTCGTCGAGCGCACTTCGGCGTTCTGCCGAACCCTAAGATTTGGAAAGAATCTGATTCGCCTGCCCTCTCACGAACAGCCGGCGAGTACCCGGTTCGCCGACCTTCTTACGAGCAGTCAGCGAATACCTGGCTCGCTCGCCTTCTCGCGACTTGATCTTAAAGCTCGGGCCCGCAGGGACACGGCTCGCGCCCCTTCCCTCGAGTAGCCTTCGATAGCTCTGGTTCGCCTCCTAACATTCTTTCTTCTTCTGTTGGATTTAAAACCCCCTTTTGGACGAGCGACTTGTGAAGACCTCGCTCGCGTTCTTGCCGGCGACGTCCATTGACACCGGGTCTCGTGCTCCCTCCTGTGGGAAGCGAATTCGTCGAATGGATAGCGTTCGTCGAACGGACAGCGGGGTTCGTCGAACTCAGGATTTCATCGACCACCGAGCTGGGGTACAAGCGTCGAGCGTTGAACCGCTCTGTTCGTCGATCGCTGATATATTGCTTCATTCGTCGACCACTATTATAATGTAATTCGTCGATCGCCGTTCGACATTCGCAGAGCGTTGTTCGTCATCCGCAGGGAGCATATGTCAATTTTGTCCTTTTCTCTTATTTTCTGCCTATTAACATATATCCCACCCGCATTACTTTTACTTGTTGGTTATTCCTCCGTTTTTGCTCACCCACTAGGCGAATATCGGGGTTGTACACAATCCACGCTCTTCGCGAGGCTATTTAGGCTCGCGAAGAATCATCCAACCCTTGGTATTCGCCGGTCCCTTGGTGATGTGGAGAGAATCTTTCGGTGGGCCCCATGCCTACCACTATAAATACCACTCTCCCCGGCCGTCATTCGAACTTTTTATTCTTCTCTCTCTTTTCTTACTCGCTGTGAGCCCCAACGTGATGTCAAAAAAAGACGAAATGTTGGCTCTCCTGAAGGCCTCGTAAGCGGCCCAGAAGGGGAAAGTCGCCGCCATCGCCTCTTGGATTTCTCCGCGGCGCACTTTGCCTCCTCCCTCCCTAAAAATGGCAAAGGCCGTTCGGCGCGCGGCCGGTGGGGGTGGGTCTTCTTCTTCGCCGCACTCTCCCGATGACGGGCTCACCTCGCAGGTATTATCGCCAAGCTCGCTGGTTTGATGCTCTTCCCTTTCAACCTTACTTATCTTATTCGCAGAATGATCCCCCGGATGAGAGCGCCTCGGGAAGGCCAATCACAGAGACCCACCTCCCATCTACGGATGAAGCTGACGCTCTTCTCGTGGACGCGAGGGCTGTCGGCCGCCGGGACTCGTCTTTCGCAATGAGGTGAGTGATTTACCTTGTCTCCCTTCACGTCTCTCGACTCGTCAAATCACACCTAATCTTTATGCAGTATCCCCTCTCGCGGCCATAGAGGAACAAGTTCCTTCTCCGGCGGACTCGCCCACCCTGCCGAACCAGACTATCCCTACTCCTGGATTCATCTTCCTGGGCCAAAGGAGTACGGGGGGGGGGGGGGGGGTGGGGGGGGGGGGGGGGGGGTGGGGGGGGGGGGGGGGGGGGGGGGGACGTTGATTGCCGAGCCCGGGCTTGGCTCTGGACCAGCGCTCGCTCCTAGTCTGGGTAAGGACCTCACCCCTGCTTTTGTTGAAGCATTCCGAGGCCAGCCGGGCACCTCCCGCCAGCGGCCCAGTACTCAAATTCCTCCACTAGGTTAGATTGTCGCCATTGAGTGTTACTTTTCACCTTGTCGTTGATTGCCGAGCCCGGGCTTGGCTCTGGACCAGCGCTCGCTCCTAGTCTGGGTAAGGACCTCACCCCTGCTTTTGTTGAAGCATTCCGAGGCCAGCCGGGCACCTCCCGCCAGCGGCCCAGTACTCAAATTCCTCCACTAGGTTAGATTGTCGCCATTGAGTGTTACTTTTCACCTTGTCGCTGATTCCTACTTCGCAGGTAACTCCGTGACCCCGCTCTCCGAGTCAGAGTCTGGAGCATGGGAGATATCTCCACCCCCCTTGCCGAGTCAGGTCGCAGACTTTCTGGGGGACCCCAGCGATCCAGAGCGAATGAAGAGGCGGGTCACCGAGATATTCCAGAAGCATACCGTCCTGCTGAGGGATCTACACGAGCAGAATAGGCTGGATCGGCTCGCCAATGAGGAAAGGTTTGCCGCGATGGAGGACGCGAACGCGCGTGCCCTCGCCGAGATACGGCCGACCGATTATGGCGACGCTACCTCCCCCGGGGTGTACATTGCCCGAATTTATGATTACATGTGGCTGACAAGCCAGGCGAACCGGTCACTTTGCGAGTATCACTACCCGTGAGTCCCCCCTCGCTCTGGTGTCCGGGGTCGCGGTCGCTGGAAGTCGCTGCGATATTAAGGATCCTTGCATTGCTCTTTATTGTTTTTCTTCCCCCTCCCCTTCGATTGGAGGGGTCGTGAACAATTTTTATGAGTCTGTAATAATGATACTTTGACTCGCTTGCGAGCCCCTACTTTCCCTGTTTATTATTTCTTCTTCCGCTTTGCCTGACTCGTCCCTACGTCAGTTTGGTTTGTGTTTCTATTACTCGCACTCGCGCACTGCCCCCGCTTTTTACTTTTTATTATTTAACGCTAGCCCGCCGATGAGTAATGGGGGGGAGTTTTGGCAGGGTGCCGACCCGCTGGGAGCGAATAGGACCCTTAGATGTGGAAGAGTACCGCGCAAATCTGCTATCAGCAGATACCGACGCTTCGGCTTCTTCCTGCCTTTTTCATTTCTACAAATAGCCGGCCCTTTTCCTTTCCAACCACCGTATTTACTGTTCCTCCTTTGCGCTCCCTCTCTTTCTGATTCTCTTGCAAACCTAGCTCGCTCTCGCGGCTTTTGCGATTTCGCGGATCCCAGACATCATGGTCGGCGAGACGGAGGCTGAGGGGCGGTCCAAGTGTTCCCGAGCCTTCCTCGATGGCCTTTTCTTCTGCGCCAACCTTACGAAGGAGGAGTACCAGGCTACCGCTGATCAGTACATTCACTCTGGTTTTGTGGCTCGCTGCCCTACCGAGAGGGACACCATCAGTGACCCGCATCCCGATGAGCTCGCCATCCCCATCGCCCATTTCGAAAACGGTTTGCGACTCCCACTTTGGCCGGAAGTGCGCCAAGTATGTTTATTTCTCAACCCTCACATTCCTGACTCGCTTTGCGAATGGCGCTTAAAACTTGTTGACCTTTCCAGGTGCTCAAGTACTTCGGCGTTCTGCCGATCCAGCTAACGTCGAACGCGATCGCCGTGGTGGTCGCGTTCTCCAGCTACCTCAGGGTGGAGAAGATCGAGTTTAGCCTGCTCCTCTTCCGCAAGGTCTTCTCGTTCTGCGTGTACAAGGACGGGGCGGCTCACTTCGCGAGGCAGCATGTCACCGTCTGCGAGACGGTGAATAAGTCTCATTATTGGACGCAGAAGTTCGTCCTGGTAAAGGGTCCTTTCGGCAACGTCTCCTACACTCCCATCCAGCGAGACGAGGCCGCTTACCGCCCTCCGGCCTCGCTAGGGGGTTGTGATGCAGTCCTGTACCAATACCTCAAGGGAAAAAACTTCCAGGTCGCCTTCCTCCGAGAGCGAGTGGACCTCTTGCCGCCTGTCCCCCCGGGAGAAGGTTTTACTCGCACTTGCCGACTTCCTCACTCCCTTCTCCTTCGACTGTCTAACGCTCCCCGTTGTCATTGCAGTAGAGCGTGAACTCCCACTCAACCCTCCTCACGCGCCTCCTTATTCCCTCACTTATGGCTCGCTTGCGCGCAAGGCCGCCAAGGCCTGCCGCGACGTCCCGAGCTCCTCGTCGGGAAAGAAGCGTCCTCCTCCCCTACGCTGGCCCGCCTCGCAGGGGGCGGCGAAGAAGACCAAGAAAGCCCCATCCGCTGCCAAGGCGAAGGAGGTCGTGGACCTATCTGAACCCGATCTCCCCTCTCCTTCCGCCGCGGGTCAGGAGCTCGCCCAAGAGGGTGGCGATCCAGGGGAGACGGCCGCTAAGCCCAAACCATCGAGCCACACTAACTTCGGGCTCGGTATGAAGCTTGCAGACGCGGTTGGCGAGCCGGTGCTCGCATGGGACCCCGAGCAGAACAAGGTCATCTGCTCCTCTCTACTCCCTTCCTGGGTAGAGGACGACAAGGATGGGGGTGAGGCGTTCACCCTCGCCTTCGGCCTTTATGGTCGCGAAGATGCCTCGCTCTTTCGGTCCTTTACGCCAAAGGGGGTCGTATACGAAGCTATGCGAGCCCAATTCCGGGCGATGGAGCTTACCCACATGGTGGGCCGCCGATACTTTACAACGGATAGGGAGATCAGGGAGCTGAAAGTTGAGCTACAGAAGTCTCTGGATGAAGTCGCGGAGCTTAAGTGGAAGGAAGCCTTATCGGAGGGCCTCCTTGCTAGCCTTCAAGGTGGACTGGTAAGTAATGCCTTGCGAAAGCCTTTTCCGGTTCAGCTCTGCTTTTCCTTTGCTAACCAACATTTTTACAGGACGCCGAGTCCGTCAGCCAGCTTCACGCGCGGATCGCTGACTTGGAGATGGAGAACACCTGCCTCAAGGCCCAGGTCCATGACCTGACCTCGGCGGTGCTTCCTCCCCCTCCTCCGCGAGCTGGGACTCACGGTCAGTCGCGAGAAGAGAAAGAAGCTGACAACAAAAGTTAGATGTAGATCGCGGAGCTCGTCCTCGATACCCTCAAAGGGGCGGACATGATCGTCCCTGATGACATGGAGTTCACTGCGAAAGACGTCGTACCGAATTTGTTCGCTCCTATCTCCGAGGCGGAAGACCGCGAGAGTGACTAAAGAACTGCCTGGCTAGCCGCCTTGATTTTTTGTCGTTGATAATGTAAAAACTTTTTCTTTTTTCTGGCGAGACCGCCGTTGGACTATGATTTTTGTGAGGAATGAAAGGAAATACTTTGTCCATCTTTCCCATATTTTCACTTTAATTATTATTCGCATGTGATCTTTTCCTTCGTGCTCGCGCGATCCCAATTTTCTTATGTTCGTGTCCTTAGACTTTCGCTTGCCGTTCGCGCCCGCATCTCTTTTATTGACAGCTTTTTCCTCGTCATGTTATATTTAGGTCGCTCTCGCCTACCTTTCTTATGCGACGACGTTGGGACTCAGGCTGTAGGATCTTATCCCTGTTCGGGATGCACCTCATTGGGGGAACCTTGCTGCAATGATCTATATTAGCCTGCCTTGTTCGCACCCGCCTTTTGCGAGCTCTTACCGTTATCCCCGGATCACTGCGAAAAGGGGCCCTCCCCGGCTCGCCGTCTTTACTCGCTCCACTAAAATTAGTGGGTGACTTTATGAACCGCCGACTCTATTACCCTGCTGCGATTGATTCTCGTATGCGAGCGGACCCTCGGTCTCGCCTCGCCCGGGCCTTGAGGTCGCTTGCGAGCCAAGCCTCTTGTTATGAGTAACTTATTTACCTGCCCAAACCACTTGTAACTTTGCCAGCCTCTCCAAAGATCAACCTGAACCCCCCGTCTAGTGAGAGCCCGGGAGCGGAATCGATCTGGGGCATTCCAGCACCAATACTCATCACCTTGCCAGACTCTCCAGAGATCAACCTGAACCCCCCGTCTAGTGAGAGCCCGGGAGCGGAATCGATCTGGGGCATTCCAGCACCAAAACTTGTCACCTTGCCAGCCTCTCCAGAGATCAACCTGAACCCCCCATCTAGTGAGAGCCCGGGAGTGGAATCGATCTGGGGCATTCCAACACCAATACTCATCACCTTGCCAGCCTCTCCAGAGATCAACCTAAACCCCCCGTCTAGTGAGAGCCCGGGAGAGGAATCGGTCTGGGGCATTCCAGCACCAAAACTTGTCACCTTGCCAGCCTCTCCAGAGATCAACCTGAACCCCCTGTCTAGTGAGAGCCCGGGAGCGGAATCGGTCTGGGGCATTCCAGCACCAAAACTTGTCACTTTGCCAGCCTCTCCAGAGATCAACCTGAACCCCCTGTCTAGTGAGAGCCCGGGAGCGGAATCGATCTGGGGCATTCCAGCACCAAAACTTGTCATCTTTGTTATCTTCGCACAGCAGTTATAACCATCACACAAAGAAATAACATTCAACAAATGATATAGTAAGAAACTTTCAAGGGTAGAACCGCTTCAGATCATCTCCACTTCTGGCTCAGCCGAGGGGTACCCCTTCCACATCCCAGAGGTGATACCCCCTGACTTGTGCGCTTCGCTTACAATGTATGGGCCCTCCCAACTGGGATTAAGTTTACCCACCGTGGTTCCTCTTCCGGCCGCGTCGACCTTCTTCAGGACCAGATCTCCTTTCTGAAAGTGTTTTATTCGGATGTGCTTGTCAAAGTATCGGTCCATTCGTCGTTTGATTTCCTCCTGCCTGATGGTGGCCAGGTCCCAACTTCCTCTACCAGGTCCAGGGACAGCCTCTGCTCTGCATCATTTGCTGCTATCCATTCTTCATTTCCCTCACCCGCAGCAATCACCATGGGGGTCTTTACTTCAAACTCTATGGGAAGGACCACTTCGGATCCATGAGAAAGTTTGAACGGGGTCTCCCCGGTGGCGGTGTTTGGTGTAGTCCTCAGGGCCCAGAGGACGGATGGTAGCTTCTCCACCCTATTCCCCCGGAGGTTCTCTACTTTCTTCTTTAATAGGTTGACAATTATCTTGTTTGCCGCCTCCACCTGGCCAATGCTTCTCGGATGGTGGACCGATGCGAACCTGAGGTCGATGCCGAGTTGGGTACAGAAGCCAACAAACTCCTCGCTAGCAAATTGCGGCCCATTATCCGTCACTATAGCCAGGGGGAGCCCGTTCCTGCAAATTATCTCTCCCCACACAAAATTCCTTACAACTTGAGATGTCACCTTGGCTACCGCCTTCACTTCTACCCATTTGGAGAAGTAATCGATCATGACTAATAAGAACTTTCTCTGGCCGCTAGCTTGAGGGAAAGGGCCAACTAGGTCTAACCCCCATATGGCGAAAGGCCAAGGGGCCGTGATGGTCCGGAGCCTCTGGGCTGGGAGGAGTTGGAGCGGCGCATCGAGTTGACACTTCGAACATCTTCTTGCGAACTCTGCCGCATCCTTGCTGAGGGTAGGACAAAAATAGCCTTGCCTCAACACTTCCCTTCCAGGGTTCGGCTTCCGGAGTGGCTGCCACACTCCCCCGAGTGTATCTCTTCCAGGACCCTTGGGGCTTCTTCTTCTGATACGCAACGGGCTAGGAGACCCGAGAGCATCTTTTGTACAGCCCTCCTGCATGTAAGAAATAATAAGCCGACTTGTACCTGAAGCGTCGCTTATCTCCGTCCCCTTCAGGGAACTTCCCCGATGCAAGGAAGGTGATGAAGGGATCCATCCACGACGCTCGATGATCCACCTCCATCAGTTCTCCCTCCTCGATGGAAGGCCGGAAGAGTTTCGACGCCGTCCCCCCTGCCCGGGGACCGAACTTGGCCAGGAGGTCCGCCTGGGTGCTCTCCTCTCTTGGGACATGCTTGATGGAAAAAGTGCGGAATTGCCTGACGATCCCCTTGACCTTCTCTAGATACCGCTGGAGAGTTGGTTCTTTGATCTCGAACTCCCCATTGATTTGGTGAGCCACTACCATGGAGTCTGTTGAGACCTCCACGTCTTGTACTCCCAGCTCCTGATCTAGGCAGAGGCCCGCTATCACGGCCTCATACTAGGCTTGATTGTTGGTGAGGGGGAAGTGAATGTTGATTGCCTGCTCTATCCGAGTACCCTTGGGGCTTACTAATACCACTCCTCCCCCGAAGGAGTGCTTTCCTGACGCGCCGTCGACCAACATCTTCCAGGCCACTGGGTGGAGGAGTTCAGACTCCTCCAACTCGGTCACGTAGTCAGCCATGAAATCCGCCACCACTTGCGCCTTTATGGATACCCTAGGCACGTAGGAGATGTTGAACTCGTTCAGCTCCACCGACCACTTAGCAAGCCTTCCGGAGTGCTCCACCCCTTCCATGATGTTGCGAAGGGGGTGGTCGGTTACCACCCTGATTGAGTGTACCTGGAAGTAGGTTCGGAGCTTCCTGGCAGACACTACCAAGGAAAATGCCAGCTTTTCCAGGATAGGATACCTGAGCTCGACTTTCCTCAAGACCCTGCTAACATAATAGATGGGGAGTTGCTTCTTTCCTTCCTCTCGATCCAGCACCGAACTGATCGCCTCCGACCCTACACCCAGGTATAGATATAGGTCCTCCCCTCGCCTCGGCCCTTGTAGTAACGGGGCCTGGGTTAGTTGTTCCTTTAGCGTTTGAAAGGCTTTCTCGCACTCGGGGGGTCCACTCAAACTTCTGGTTACCCCTCAACACCCTGAAGAAGGAGTAACACTTTTCTACTGCCTTGGAGAGAAACCTGCCTAACCCGGCCAGCTTCCCTGTCAAGCGTTGAACTTCCTTCGCATTCCTCGGGGATCCCAACTCGAGGATCGCCCTTACATTATCGGGGTTAGGCTCCACCCCATGGGGGTGAGTAAATGACCCAAGAACTTCCCTCGACTGGCCCCGAAGACACACTTCAAGGGGTTAAGCTTCATTTTAAACTTCCTCAAAGTCCCAATGGTCTCCTCGAGATCCCGGAGGTGGGACTCGAGGTCCCGACTTTTAATCATCAGGTCATCTGCGTGGACCTCCAAGTTCCTGCCCTTCTGTTCGCGGAACACCATGTCCATCATCTGTTGGTACGTCGCCCCTGCGTTCTTTAAGCCGAATGGCGTCATTTTCTAACAATAGCACTCATCCCCGGTAATAAAGGATACATCCTTGATGTCGGGAGGGTGCATGCGAATTTGGTGATAACCTGAAAAGCATCTAAGAAAGACATCATAGAGAAACCGACGGCTGAGTCAACCAGCGCTTCGATTCTAGGCAAGGGGTAGCAATCCTTGGGGCATGATTTATTATGTAGTGAAAAATCAACACACATGCGCCACTTACCTCCCCCCTTCTTTACCATGACTACATTGGAGACCCAGCCTGGATACTGGATCTCTGACACAAAACCTGCTTGTAGGAGTTTTCCCACCTCCTCGCGGATGGGTCCCTCCAGCATGTCCGTCGTGGCCCTCTTCTTTTGACGGATGGGGCGAGCGCCCGGGTCGAGGTTAAGGCGGTGGCACACCACATCCGCATCGATCCCTGCCATCTCCGCGGCACTCCATGCAAAGACATCCACATTGTTCTTGACGCAAGCTGAGATCTTCTCCCGATCCTCGGGGCTGAGCTCCCCGCTGATCCTGATCTTCTCGATTGCTCCAGCCTTGGTGGTGACCTCCACCTCCAACACTTCTACCACAGCCTCCAGTCAAGATTGCTCCCCCCATATGCTGTCCTCCTCTACACCACAAGTGAGTGCTTTGTCTTCTTCCCCTATCTATCCCTCTTCAACCTCCATCACCTCCTCCCCCCCTTCCTCTTTGGTCTTCTATTCTTTCTTTCCCTCTTCTCCTTCCTTCGCCCTGGGTCCTTCATCAACCCCTTCCTGGGCATGAACTGCTCCTTCAGCCATCATTTCTTTCGACCTCTCCTCTCCTCCTACTTCGACCGCTTCTTCCATTGCCTCATTCGCCCCTTCCCCCTGGGCCTCAATCTCCACTTCTTCCGTCTCCTCCACCCTCGGCTCCTCCAAACTTTCTTCCCTTCTCTGCTCCTCTCCCTCTCCTCCGAGTCTTGCCGGCTCTCCCACCTCCTGGTCCCATCTCTAGACTTCGGCCATCCAGGAGATGGTGTTGACTGCTGTGACGTAGCACTGCCTGGCTACCTTTGGATCCCCCCTGATCCAAACCTGGACTCCTGCGTCATTGAACTTGAGGCACTGGTGGAAGGTGGAGGGGACGCAACAGAATGCGTTGATGAGTGGCCGTCTGAAGATGGCGCTATAGCTGCTCGGGGCATCTACTATGACAAAGCGGCAGTTCCTAGACTGCCCCCCAAGGTCACATGGAGTCCCACTCCCCCTTCTACTTTTTTCCTCTCCCCGGAGAATCCGAACAACAGACCATCCGAGGCCAACACCCTTCGCGGCTCCACCTCCATTCCATCGAACGCTTTCTTGAAAATAACGTTGACCGAGCTCCCGTTATCCACAAGGATTCGGGAGACGGTGAAGTTCTCTATCACTGTTTGGATAACCAGCGCATCGCAGAACGGGTCCTCGTAGCCCGGCATGTCTCTCTGGGTGAAGGAAATCTTCTCTGTCGGGGGCGGGGCTAAGGACGTTGAAGCCACGCTACGTCGATAGATAGTATGGAGGCTCGCCTTTCGAGTCGCCTCAATCCCTACCCCTCCATGGATCACTCTGATCCCCCTCGGGTCCCCAAATCGGCCCGTTCCTCGCACCTATCCTCCTCCTCTCGGGGCAGGACCTCTCAATCCTCACTGGCTGCTATCGCGGGGTGGGTGCTCGGGCTCTTTTTATCTCCAGGAACTCCGGGCAGGTGGCCGTCGAATGACCTTCCTCATCATGGAAGTCACAGTAAGGCAGCGTCACCACCCCCGTCTCGGCCTCCGCCACCCTATTCCTTCTTCTCCTTTGTGCTCCCACTTCTTCTCTCGCCTCCTCTCTTCTTCCTCTTCCTCCCCTTCCCCGCCTAATTGCCATGGCTTGCTGGGGCGGAGGAGGCATCGGCCTCGGACCCTGCCTCCATCCCAACTGATGGGGTCTTCCTTGACCCCCATAGAAGTTACCCCTCCCCGGGGCGTAACCCCTTCCCTGGCCTTGCATTTCTCTGCCCTGTTGCCTCCACTCTCCCACTGGGGCCCTGGGCTATTCCCTTCTCCTCACCTCCTACTGTCTGACCTCCAGCTCACTGAGCTTTGCTAGCCTCTTGGTGAGTTCCAGGTTGGCCTCCTCACTCTCAATTTCCTCCGCCACCCTCTCCATCAGCTCCTCGTAGGAGACGGGGGATTTCCTCTTCAGATCCATTTAAAAGAAACTTTCCCTCAGCCCGACCGTGAAGGCGAGCTGGAGTGCAAACCCAGGCATCTCCTGAGTGAGCAACACCTCTTCCTGGAACCAGTCTGTGTAGCGAGCCAACGACTCCTTTGGTTCCTGCTTCACTTTGAAGAGAGACTCACCGTCCTTCTACCTCTTCTTTGAGGTTGAGAGTCGCAACAAGAAACTTTGGCACAGATCCTCGAAAGCATAGATCGACCCTGTAGGGAGTTGATGGAACCAGTCCCTGGCCTTTTCCTTAAGGGTGACGGCGAATAGTCAACACTTGAAAGCATCTAGCATCGGCCTGATAGAGACCGAGTCCTCAAAAGACTGGAGGTGCTGGACACGGTCATCCCTGTCGTTGTAATACACCCTATCCCACTCCCCGAATCCTACCGGGACGGGCGCGGAAAGCACCAGCTCGCAGAAAGTGTAACACACCAAAACTTCGAAGCAGATTTGGGCTGCTGTGAGCTAGCGCAGGCAGTAGTGCTACCGCCTGGCGGTAGCCATCTCGACGGTTGCTACCATCGAGATGGAAGCCTTAAGCGTCGACAGCCGCTAGCATCGAGACGGAAGCTAGCGCTAGCGCCGGCGCTAGCGCGCGATACAGATCCGTGATTTGAAATCATGGGCATTGATGGCCAATGGACTTTTGGGTCGGTTTTGGACGGACTTGGCTCGGGGGCTGGCATAGGGTGGCCGAAACTCTCTTGATTTCATTATTCCACTAAGGGTTTTATTCCTAAGTGAGAGAGAGAGCTTTGGAGAAGAAGCTCAATAGTAAACCCTAGCCTAGAACTCATCTTTGGAGGAGCTCTACTACTCCGAATTTGAAGGCGTTGGTGGCTACGCGTAGAGGAGGGCTATACGCTCCTTTCCATCTGTGCCAAAAATCAAGCTATGGCCTCGAAGCGAAGTCTAAGAGTAACGATCCTTTCTACCCTCTTTTGGACATGTGTTAGTCCATTTCCGTGCATCTTTGAGGTCCCTACCCAAAAGGGTGAGGTCGTGACCTCCGACGGGTGGATTCTTGTTATCTCCGTCAGATCTTACATACATGTAGAGTCCATGCGTGAAATGGACGTAGGCGCGTTGTGTGAAGCCCATCTGAGATGGTTCGTCCAGATTGGTGATGCTTTTTGATATTATGCGTGCCGGGGAAAACTCCGTGTTGATATCCTGCTTCGTAGGACTAGAGGGTGCTACTACATGCGCAGCAGCGCCTGGGGGTGTGCCCCGGGAAGCACCCGAAGTTAGAAATAGAAATGGAGTTTCTGTTCACTACCGCTGGCGTTAGCATTATCACCGGGCGGTAGCTCCCAGACTAGGTTCTGGTGATTTTGTGCGTTCTGAGGCAGTGGGAGTGCTACTGCATGTGCAGCAATGCCTGGGGGTGTGCCCCGGGAAGCACCCACAGCTAGAAGCCAAAATGGGGTTTCTGTGCGCTATCGCCAGGCATTAGCGTTAACGCCGGCGATAGCTCCCAGACTGAGTTCTGGTGATGTTGTTGTGCCCACCTATTGAAGGGACCTGAGGCCTGTGTGCCCGACCAGTGAGGATGTCTTGGTGGATGACTTAGCGGCCCGTAGAGCCAGCTAATTGAGAATACCTGGGATGAGGGGACTCCATACCCGCTTTTCATGTTGTACAACGAGAGCTGTGAACAACGGGCATTTGGCGAACCTGAAACCGCACCATTGCAGCACCTGATTAGTAAGTCTCGTACAGCATGTCGGGAAGCGATGGGAAAGAGTCTTCGGACTACGGGATGTTCACAATTAAAGCACGGGAGAGACCTGGTATTCGGGCCACCGACTTTAGCCTCGAAGGGCAAAGCCATCAAGAGTGGATGGTGGTGGAAGGCGGAGTACACCAAAGAGTGCCTGAGAGCACGAGACGTGGAGGCCATTACCACATTTGCGATTGATGCATATGTATGAATTGTTGTGGTCCGTGTCAGCCGCTTCATTCTGTTATATATATATGATGTGATGCTCTTGCAGGGACGGGAAACTGCCACCCCCTCGAAGGGGTGGGGTCCTTATAATTTGGTCAGCCGTTGCTGACCATTGCCTTGTTTTGCCACCGTTTTTGGTGGGCTTGTTGTACTGGTACTGGACCGAGCGGGAACGAAGCGGGCTCATAGCGGGCTGAAGCCCCTGCGCTGCTGCGGCCCTTGAAGGCCTTTTTGATGTTCTCTTGTTTTCATGTATGGCCGTCCTGCGCGCCGATGTCGGTAATTTGTAAGGCCGTTGTGCCTAAATTTTGTTGTATAAAACATTTCATTCCAAGTAATAGAAGTGTACATACCCGGGTTCGGGTTTTGTGGTTTATATATCTTATCTCTCTCTTTTGCTTCCGCATAGAATGCTCTGAGTTAGGTTCGTTGTTTAGAGTCGTTCAATATTTCAATTAAGTGACGTTCCCGTTTGTTTTGTAGTATATGGCGTGGGGCCCCAGCCGGACCTTCTGTTATATGCTCCCGAACGGATGGGGATGTTACAAATTGGTATCAGCTTCTAGGGTTCCGTGTCCTTCTAAGGAATTCGTGGATGAATTCTTTTAAGGGGTGGTGAGCACGTGTGTGCGCTACCGTCGAGACGTAAAATAAACCCAAAAATGTCCACTTAGGAATAAAATGTAACAACAAACCAACAATTATTGCATGATTTTGGAACCTGAGTGTTCCTTTTGTTGTTAGTTGCGACTGTGCTGTCTCCTAACTGTGTGATGCACTCGTGTAGGGCACTCGAAGTGCAGCGGAGTCGTCGCGTCCTCGTGACGTGGTTGAGAGTAGCGGGTCTGCTGAGGCTCCTACACCTCCGTCTGCTGAGATGGTTCGGCGAGTTACACAAGCCGTTCTAGCTGCGTTGAATGGCCAGCCTGGAGGGCAAGGTCAACCTCCGGTGCAGTAAGTGGCCCCAGAGCCACTAAGAGTGGAGCAAGTCCCCGTGAGGCGTGCTGCTGAGCAACAGCTGAAGCACTTCCTGGGATTTCGACCTCCTCCGTTTACTAGGGTTGAATCCCCAGCTGAGGCCGAGGACTGGCTGTCGCATATGGAATGAATTCTGACAGCGACACAGTCGGATGAAGCGCAGAAAGTGACCTTCGCTACTTTCTTGTTGGTAAAGGAAGCCAGGTGCTGGTGGGATGAGGTAGAGAGGCGCCAGTTTGCAGGAAGGCGACTGGTTGATGTGCCGATGGAAGAGTTCTCGAGAATCTTCCTGGCAAGGTATGTGCCTCCGTCGCAGCAGATCGCGATGGAGAACCAGTTCCTGGCTCTGATGCAGGGTGATAGACTGGTTGACGACTACCTGTATGAGTTCACCCGCCTCGGGCGTTACGCTAGAACTTCTTTTGATGACGAGGGGAGAAGGGTGAACAGGTTCTACAGAGGCTTGCGTAGTGAGTTGCGGTACCTTCTGACAGGGCTGTTGACGCAGGGTTTCACGACCCTCATTAGTTCAGCCCGAGCTCTTGAGCAGGACATGCTCAGGGAGAAGGGCAAGGTGGCTGTGGTCGAGGCAGTGCCGGAGGGCAAGACGCCGAGTGCGGCGAAGTTGCGGAGGTTAAATCGCTGGAAGAAGGCTCGATTATCTGGGCCAGCTCCCTCTGCTTCAGGCGCGTCGTCTGGACATGGCCCTCTTATTTGTTTTACTTGTGGCAAGCCTGGCTATTTCTCTCGGGATTGCCGCAGTGGGCTTCCAAGGTCAGAGAAGAAGACTGGGCCATCTTATTCTGAGAAGGGGAAGGCGGCTGAGTCCACTGCCTCCCGTATGGCTCCCCCGCAGCCCAGAGTCTTCAGCCTTGGTCAGCAGGAGGCTATCAAAGCCAAGGACGTCGTGACAGGTATAATTTAAGATACAGTCCTTACTATTTTATATACCTATTTTAGTGTTCATGCTAACCTTGTTTGGCGGCGTAGGCTTTGTAAATGTTTTAGGCGTTCCTGCGAGAGCGCTTTTCGATACTGGAGCTTCGCACTCCTTCTTATCGTCGGACTTCGTCCAACGTATTGGTGCGCCGTCGATTGCTTCTGCAGATGGACTGGAGGTCCTACTGCCGAATGGATATTCGATGCGTGTGGAGAGGAGTTGCTGCGTGAAGGTTCTAGTTGGAAGCCAGGAGTATGACCAGAAAGCATCGTTACTCCCCCTGGTTGAGTTCGATGTAATCTTCGGCATGGACTAGCTGTCAGAACAGCGTGCGTGCATCGATTGCACCACCAAGGAGGTGAGGTTTGGGGAGTATGCCGATCGTGAGACTGTCTTTGCGGGCATGCGTGGATCGAGCAAGATGTTGATGTCTGCTCTCCAGGTGTCCAAGGAAGTGCGACAGGGAGCAGAGTTATTCTTTGCTCTAGTGGAGGCTTCAACGTCGAGGCCCAGCCTAGTGGATGTTCCGGTAGTTTCAGAGTTCCCCGATGTGTTCCCGAGCGATCTCCCCGGTGCCCCACCGCAGCGGGAGATAGATTTCACGATTGAGTTGGTGCCAGGCGCTAAGCCTGTGGCCCGCTCGCCGTATCGTATGGCTCCAAAGGAGTTGGCGGAGTTGAAGCTGCAGTTGCAGGAGCTACTT
Source organism: Dactylorhiza incarnata (assembly GCA_033032865.1). Taxonomy (NCBI): domain Eukaryota; kingdom Viridiplantae; phylum Streptophyta; class Magnoliopsida; order Asparagales; family Orchidaceae; genus Dactylorhiza; species Dactylorhiza incarnata. The sequence continues at coordinate 744,436 of JAWHQI010000205.1, read as the reverse complement.
GAGCAGGGCTACGTGCGTCCGAGTTCCTCACCTTGGAGTGCACCGGTCCTCTTTGTCAAAAAGAAGGACGGTAGCCTGCGGCTTTGCATCGATTATCGGGAGCTGAACAAGCTGACCGAGAAGAACAAGTATCCTCTTCCGAGGATAGACGACTTGTTCGACCAGCTCGTTGGTTCGACTATATACTCGAAGCTGGACTTGAAGTCCGACTATTATCAGGTGCGGATCAGGGAGTGCGACATCCCGAAGACTGCCTTCAGTACAAGGTACGGGCAGTATGAGTTCATCGTGATGCCGTTTGGGCTGTCTAATGCGCCTTCAGTGTTTATGGACTTGATGCACCGGACTTTCCGAGAGTACCTCGACCGGTTTGTGATCGTCTTCCTTGACGACATACTGGTCTACTCTCAGTCCGAAGAGGAGCACGGTGATCACCTGCGAGTAGTCTTGGAGGTTCTGAGGAGGAACCAGTTGTATGCCAAGTTCTCGAAGTGCGAATTCTGTCTACCTTCCGTGGTGTTCTTAGGCCATGTGGTTAGTGGAGCGGGTGTGGCGGTAGATCCGGTGAAGGTTGCGGCCATCAGGGAGTGGCCTGTTCTTTCTACTGTAGCGGTGGTCCGTAGCTTTCTCGGGCTGGACAGCTATTACAGGCTCTTCGTGGAGAACTTCTCACGGATCGCGCTGCCTCTTACAATGCTGACACGGAAGATGCAGGAGTTTATTTGGATGCCCGCGTGTGCGCAGTCTTTCGAGGAGTTGAAGTGGCGGCTTACCACGGCTCCGATCTTATGTTTGCCTTGCGGCACGGAGGGCTACGAGATCTACACCGACGCTTCTAGGAGCTGCTTTGGCTGTGTTCTGCAGCAGCATGGCAAGGTAGTAGCATACGGCTCTCGCCAGCTGAAGGTGCACGAGCAGAACTATCCGGTCCACGACTTAGAGTTGGGGGTCGTGATTTTTTCCCTGAAGCTTTGGCGGCATTATGTGTATGGCGTGAAGATCGACATCTTCACGGACCATAAGAGCCTGAAGTAACTTCTAACGCAGAAGGGGCTGAATATGCGACAGCAGAGGTGGATGGAGTTCCTTGGGGACTACACCTTCGAGATCCACTACACTCCCGGGAAGGGGAATGTTGTTGCAGATGCACTCAGTCGCAGGGCTCCAGCGCAGGCCAACTGGATTCAGATGCATGATGAGCACCTGATACGTGACCTGGAGGCCTTGGATATTTCTTGCGTGGAGAAGAGGAGCAGTGCCGGTGCCTATTTGAGTTGGACTGAGGTGCAGTACGACCTCGCAGATAGAGTCCGCCAGGCTTTAGAACTCGATCCGAGTTTAAAGCGCTACGCGGAGGAGGCTGGTGGTGGGACGAATGCCCAGTTTCAGGTGCGTGACGGGTTGCTGTGGAGAGGCGACCGTTTGTGCGTCCCCAAGGTGGGTGACCTGCGCGATGAGTTGATGTACGAGGCGCATCGTACCAGGTATTCAGTTCATCCGGGGAGCACGAAGATGTACAAGGACATGAAGGTCCTTTTCTGGTGGCCGGGTATGAAGAGGGACATCGCTCACTATGTGGCCAAGTGCCACACATGTGCGCTAGTGAAGGCGAAATGTCAGAAGCCCGGGGCTTTTTGAAGTCATTACCGGTTCTGGAGTGGAAATTCGATGACGTTTCCATGGATTTCGTGCATGGGCTGCCGAGATCGCAGCGCGGGAACGATGCCATCTGGGTAGTCATAGACCGGCTGACGAAGGTGGCGCACTTTATCCCCAACCGGAGGGATGACTCGGTGGAGAAGTTGGCGAAGTTGTATGTTAATACAGTAGTACGACTGCACGGTGTGCCCCGTAGCATCGTCAGTGATCGAGATGGACGCTTTACTTCGAGCGACTGGAGGCTAGTCAACCATCTATTGGGTACGAAGTTGCAGTTTAGCACGGCCTTTCATCCTCAAACGGATGGCCAAACTGAGCGTACCAATAGGACGATGGAGGACATGCTCCGGATGTACGTCCTGGATTTCAGCAAGGGGTGGGAAGATCACCTCTTTCTTGTTGAGTTCGCGTACAACAACAGCTACCAGGCAAGTATTCAGATGGCACCTTTCGAGGCCCTCTATGGCAGGAAGTGCCGCACTCCCTTAGCTTGGGCGGAAACGGGCGAGACGAAGCTCTTCAAGAGGAAAGACGTCGAAGATGCGACTTCGACGGTACGTATGATCCGGGAGAGGCTTTTGGTTGCGCAGGATAGGCAGGCAAAGTACTATAATGCGAAGCACCGCAACGTCCAGTTCGCCGTTGGCGATTGGGTTTACTTGAAGATCAGGCCGTTCAAGGGTGTATCCAGGATTCGACGCTTGAAAAAGCTGAGTCCGAGATACCTTGGACCATTTGAGATCATCGAGCGCGTCGGCGAGGCGGCTAATAGGCTTGAACTATTGGCGGAACTGAGCGGGCTGCACGATGTATTCCACATCTCCGTGTTGCGGAAGGCAGTGCAAGAGCCAATGCTTGTGGTCGCAGTGGATAAGGTGCCCGTGGATAGTGGGCTTAAGACGGCGGTTAGGCCCGTTAGCATCGAGGATGCTGAGGTGCGTCAGTTGCAGAACAGGGAGATCCGTATGGTAAAGGTCCGTTGGGAAAACTGCGGTTGCGAGGAACTCTCATGGGAGCATGAGCAGACCATGATGGAGGAGTTCCCCGAGCTGTTTCGGTGAGGTTTATCTCTCTTTTTCCCCTTTTTGTAAAGACCTTTTTGTATATATATATATATGCCTGTTTTTACAAATTTCGGGACGAAATTTTTATAAGGAGGGGAGAGTTGTAACACCCCAAAACTTCGAAGCAGATTTGGGCTGCTAGGAGCTACCGCAGGCGGTAGTGCTACCGCCTGGCGCTAGCCATCTCGACGGTTGCTAGCGTCGAGACGGAAGCCTTAAGCGTCGACAACCGCTAGCGTTGAGATGGAAGCTAGCGCAGGCGCTAGTGCTAGCGCCAGTGCTAGCGCGCGATACAGATCCGTGATTTGAAATCGTGGGCATTGATGGACAATGGACTTTTGGGTCGATTTTGGACGGACTTGGCTCGGGAGCTGGCATAGGGTGGCCGAAACCCTCTTGATTTCATTATTCCACTAAGGGTTTTATTCCTAAGTGAGAGAGAGAGAGAGCTTTGGAGAAGAAGCTCAATAGTAAACCCTAGCCTAGACCTCATCTTTGGAGGAGCTCTACTACTCCGAAGTCGAAGGCGTTCATGGCTACGCGTAGAGGAGGGCTATATGCTCCTTTCTGTCCGTGCCAAAAAACAAGTTATGGCCTCGAAGCGACGTCTAAGGGTAACGATCCTTTCTACCATCTTTTGGACATGTGTTAGTCCATTTCCATGCATCTTTGAGGTCCCTACCCAAAAGGGTGATGTCGTGACCTCCGACGGGTGGATTCGTGTTATCTCCGTCAGATCTTACATACATGTAGAGTCCCTGCGTGAAATGGACGTAGGCGCGCTGTGTGAAGACCATCCGAGACGGTTTGTCCGGATTAGTGATGCTTTTTGATATTATGCGTGCCGGGGAAAACTCCGTGTTGATATCCTGCTTCGTAGGACTAGAGGGTGCTACTGCATGCGCAGCAACTCCTGGGGGTGTGCCCCGGGAAGCACCCGAAGTTAGAAATAGAAATGGAGTTTCTGTTCACTACCGCTGGCGTTAGCGTTATCGCCGGGCGGTAGCTCCCAGACTTGGTTCTGGTGATTTTGTGTGTTCTGAGGCAGTGGGAGTGCTGCTGCATGTGCAGCAATGCCTGGGGGTGTGCCCCGGGAAGCACCCACAGCTAGAAGCCAAAATGGGGTTTCTGTGCGCTATCGCCAGGCATTAGCGTTAACGCCGGCGATAGCTCCCAGACTGAGTTCTGGTGATGTTGTTGTGCCCACCTATTGAAGGGACCTGAGGCCTGTGTGCCCGACCAGTGAGGATGTCCTGGTGGATGACTTAGCGGCCCGTAGAGCCAGCTAATTGAGAATACCTGGGCTGAGGGGACGCCATACCCGCTTTTCGTGTTGTACAACAAGAGCTGTGAACAACAGGCATTTGGCGAACCTGAAACCGCACCATTGCAGCACCTGATTAGTAAGTCTCGTACAGCATGTCGGGAAGCGATGGGAAAGAGTCTTCGGACTACGAGATGTTCACAATTAAAGCACGGGAGAGCCCTGGTATTCGGGCCACTGACTTTAGCCTCGAACGGCAAAGCCATCAAAAGTGGATGGTGGTGGAAGGCGGAGTACACCAAAGAGTGCCTGAGAGCACGAGACGTGGAGGCCATTCACACGTTTGTGATTGATGCATATGTATGAATTGTTGTGGTCCGTGTCAGCCGCTTCATTCTGTTATATATATATGTTGTGATGCTCTTGCAGGGATGGGAAACTGCCACCACCTCGAAGGGGTGCGATCGTTATAATTTGGTCAGCCGTTGCTGACCGTTGCCCTATTTTGCCACCATTTTTGGTGGGCTTGTTGTACAGGTGCTGGACCGAGCGGGAACAAAGCGGGCTCATAGCGGGCTGAAGCCCCTGCGCTGTTGCGGCCCTAGAAGGCCTTTTTGATGTTCTCTTGTTTTCATGTATGGCTGGCCTGCGCGCCGATGTCGGTAATTTGTAAGGCTGTTGTGCCTAAATTTTGTTGTATAAAACATTTTATTCCAAGTAATAGAAGTGGACATACCCGGGTTCGGGTTTTGTGGTTTATATATCTTGTCTCTCTCTTTTGCTTCCGCATAGAATGCTCTGAGTTAGGTTCGTTGTTTAGAGTCGTTCGATATTTCAATTAAGTGACGTTCCCATTTGTTTTGTAGTATATGGCGTGGGGCCCCGGCCGGACCTTCTGTTATATGCTCCCGAACGGATGGGGATGTTACAGAAAGGACTTCCTCCTCCAGCGACCCTTTCTCGCTCCACACGCCCCCATGCTCCTTTGCCAGACTTGGGCTCGCGAGGACCGCACTTGCGGGAGCGACGCTCGCCTGAACCACCCCCACAGTAGTTGCATCCTCCGTGCACGCACTTGCCTGCGCCGCGCTCGCCGGCACCGAGCTCGCTGGCACAGAGCTCGCCGGGCTGGCGAACAGCACTCGCCCCTCTAGGTCTTTCACTGACCCTCCGGCGACTTCCTTTCCGGCCCTTCCCCCCGCGGCATTCTCGGCAATCGCTGCTGGGGGAGGGGTCGCCTGAGGTGCTGGGGTCGCAAACTCACTTTGCAGCGCCGCGACCGTGAATCCAAAAGTGTCAAGCACCTCCCTCCTAAAATCCGCGAACATCCTCGGCGTCACCACCTGCGGTGACTCACTGAACTCCTCGCCTCGATCCTCGCCTCCTATCATATCTGCTCCTTGGAACTTTCTTTGACCAACCACGCTCCACGCTCACCGCACCAAAATGTTGAAACCGATTTCTCGGCCTCTTGTGGAGCTCGGGGCCCTCACCAAAATGAGGGGCAGCTATCCCTTACTGATCCCTCAGAGAAGGTAGGCTGAAGACTAGGAAAATGACTAAGACCTTAGTCACAGCGAGGAGGTCCCTCCACTAACCCAGAAGATCGTTGAGCGCTTCCCCTCCTAAGCCAAAGCTGAGACTCGGGCACCTTGGAGAGCTTGAGAGCTAAACCAAAGTAACCAAGGGAAAAAGAAGCTCAGAGATCTGAGAATCGAATCCTCTCCCAAGGTGCCCTTTAAGGTCTATTTATAGTTTTTTACTCATGGTCTGTCAATAGCGGAATTCCGCCTTTTGGTTTTACTAAACGCACCCCAATTGGGCCTGCTAACAGCCAAACTCCGTTGTTTGGAATGGCTACCTGCAGACCATCAGGGGCAAAGGAGTAACCCTATAGGGGGTGAATTCGTCGAACGGGAAAACGAATTCGTCGAACGGGAAAACGAGTTCGTCGAATGGGCTTCATCGAACGGAGAACGAAATCTGTCGAACGCTGAACTGGGTTCAGCTACCCCGACAAATGCTCGGCATTCGTCGAGCGCACTTCGGCGTTCTGCCGAACCCTAAGATTTGGAAAGAATCTGATTCGCTTGCCCTCTCGCGAACAACCGGCGAGTACCCGGTTCGCCGACCTTCTTGCGAGCAGCCGGCGAATACCTGGCTCGCTCGCCTTCTGCGACTTGATCCTGAAGCTCGGGCCCCCAGGGACATGGCTCGCGCCCCTTCCCGCGAGTAGCCTTCGATAGCTCTAGTTCGCCTCCTAACTTTCTTTCTTCTTCTGTTGGATTTCAACCCCCTTTTGGACGAGCGACTTGTGAAGACCTCGCTCGTGTTCTAGCCGGAGACGTCCATAGACACCGGATCTCGTGCTCCCTCCTGTGGGAAGCGAATTCGTTGAACAGAAAGCGTTCGTCGAATGGACAGCGGGGTTCGTCGAACTCAGGATTTCGTCGACCGCCGAGCTGGGGTACAAGCGTCGAGCGCTGAACCGCTCTGTTTGTCGATCGCTGATATATTGCTTCATTCGTCGACCTCTATTATAATGTAATTCGTCGATCAACGTTCAACATTCGCAGAGCCCCGTTCGTCATCCGCAGGGAGCATATGTCAATTTTGTTCTTTTCTCTTATTTTCTGCCTATTAACGTATATCACCCGCATTACTTTTACTTGTTGGTTATTCCTCCGTCTTTGCTCACCCACTAGGAGAATATTAGGGTTGTACAATTACCAATATTCTGCATCGAATAATTATCGACGTAACTATGCAGACACGTCGAATTACACTCGACGCAACTCTAAAGATGCGTTGATTTCTTCTCGATGCATGCTTCTAGCAAGAATTTTTCAAACATTTAAATCTTTATCTACTTATATTCCTAGATGTTTCTGTTGTTCTAAAATTGGGCACATAGCCAAACATTGTTGGCATAATAATGCAGCACTTCTTCACCTTAAGGGGTATACTGAAAGACCATCTTATTCTTTCATAACTCCATACGATGATAGAAGAAAGAGACCCCATCAAGTAAGGGTCTATATTAATGTTTGATTTCATGTGTAGAAAGGAGGCTGTTCAATCACAAACCAACAGTGGTATCTGGACAGTGGATGTTCCATGCATATGACTGGAGCAAAAGAATTGCTGGAAAACGTCAAGGCCAAGGAAGGGCCTAAGGTAATTTTTGGGAATTCCCACTCTAGTCAAACCAAAGGATATGGTTTGCTCAGGATTGAGGACTCTCTTTCACTAAGGTAGCTTATGTTGAAGGACTTCAACATAATCTAATAAGTATTAGTCAGTTGTGTGATGGTTAATACAAAGTTGTATTCATTAAGTCTTTATGTCATATAGTTAGTTCTGTAACTAGCCAAATTGTATTGACTTGTCTTAGGAAATGTAAGGTTTATGTTGTAGATTTTGAGTATAGCAAGTCAGAGATTTGCTTATTCAACTCTCAGTTAGAAAACAATGAGTTGTGGCATAGGAGACTCAATCATCTTAATTTTAAGACCATTGCTAAACATTGTAAGCTTAACCTAGTAAGAGGATTACCAACAGGTAAGTTTAATAAAGACCATCCCTGTAGAGCCTGCCAACTAAGAAAGCAGAGCAAATCATCATTCAAACCAATTGGTAAGAATGATTCCCCGAGAATTCTATACCAGTTGCACATGGACCTATTTGGTCATATCTCCACTCAAAGCTTAGCAGGTAAGTCATATACTCTAGTCATTGTTGATTACTTTTCTTCATTCATCTGGGTGTTCTTTCTAAAAACTAAGTCAGACACCTTCAAGATCCTCTCAAGATTCATTAGACAGATTCAATCTGAATTCAATACTCAGGTTGCTGTGATTAGAAGTGATCATGGTACTGAGTTTGAAAATTAGTTAATGTGTAGATCAGGTTCTGTGAGGATGAAGGGATAAGACAAAGCTTTTCAGCTCTCAGAACCCCCAACAAAATGGGGTGGCTGAAAGGAAAAAAAGAACCCTAATTGAATCAGGAAGGATATTATTGGTTGAATCCAACTTGCCAAAGTCCTATTAGGTTGAGGCAGTGAATACTGCCAACTATGTTTTAAATAGAAGTCTCATCCACAAGACAAAGTTGAAGACTCCCAATGAGTTATTGAATTGAAAGGAACCTATAGTCACTTACTTTAGGATCTTTGGTTGTACTTGCTTTATCCTAAACAATGGGAAAAGTCATCTTTCCCAATTTGACAAGAAGGCTGATGATGGAATATTTTTGGGATATTCCTCATCAAGCAAGGCCTATATGTGTTGTAATAAAATGTCTTTCAAGATTGAGGAGTCTGTGCATGTGGTCTTTGATGAAGCTAACATGTTTTATAAGGGGAGGGAAAATTTCACCAGCACTATTTTGCAGGAAGAAGACCAACTAGCAGATCAAGTTGAAAGGCTCATCATCATGGACCATTCATCAGAGTGTCAAGACAAAGGAAAATAGAAAGTTGACACTGATTCAGATGAAGACTCTACAGCAGATGAAGAGTAACTTTCAACACCTGAACTACCCGCCACTGAGATCATTCTAGAGAATGAAGATGGTGCTCCCACTGTCAATGAGCAAGTCTTCAGGAAGAAGGGAATCCCCTTAATAACTCAACAAGAACCAGGATGGCCCTAAAGGATCATCCATCAACACAAGTTATAGGAGATTTGACAGTGGGAGTCAAGACAAGGAATCAGCTAACAAATGAAACAATGTTACAATGTTTTCTCTCTCAATATGAACCTATGAAGATTGAAGAAGCAGATAGTGATTCTCACTAGATATCTACAATGCACGAAGAGCTAACTCAATTTTAGAGGAACAAGGTTTGTACATTGGTTGAGAGACCAAGGATTTACCCAATTATTGGAACCAAATGGGTATTCAAATACAAGATGGATTCAACAGGAGTCATGGTCAGGAACAAGGCCAGACTTGTGGCTCAAGGATATAGGCAAGAGGAGGGGATTGACTTCAACCAGTCATTTTCTCCAGTAGCAAGGATGGAGGCCATTAGAATGTTTCTTGCATATGCTGAACACATGAAGATTAAAGTCTATCAGATGGGTGTAAAGAGTGCATTCCTAAATGGAACTCTTCAGGAAGAAGTGTATGTGGAGCAGCCCCCAAGTTTTGTCAATCCATCTTTTCCCTCCTTTGTATATAGGTTAGCTAAAGCATTGTATGGCCTCAAGCATGCTCCAAGAGCTTGGTATGAGACCTTATATCCACCTTTCTTCTAGAACACTCCGTTGAAAGAGGAAAAGTGGATAAAGGACTCTTCACAAGAGCACATAAGAATCAGCTCTTACTTGTACATATATATGTAGATAATATTATATTTGGGTCAAGAGATCAATCACTATGCAAAAGGTTTGTATACCTAATGCGGTCTAGATTTGAAATGAGTAGCATGGGGAAATTATCCTATTTCCTTGGCCTCCAAGTAAGACAGACTGCAGATGGCATCTTCATATCCCAATCCAAGTATACCAGAGAACTCATCAAGAGGTTTGGGATGGAAAATGCCTCTGTAATGAAAACCCCCATGGATACTAATGCTGTTTTAGATAGAGATGAAAAGGGTAAGTCCTTTGATTAGAAGACTTACAGAGCATCCATTGTCTCTCTTCTCTATCTGATAGCTAGCCGACCAGATATAATATTTGCTACTTGTATATGTGCTAGGTTTTAGGTTGAACTCAAGGAATCTCAAATGAGTTCTGTAAAAAGGATACTCAGATATCTAAAGGGTACACCTGAACTTAGCTTGTAGTATCCAATAGACTCTGAATTTGATCTAGTTGGCTATTCAGATGCAGACTATGCTGGAAGTATGCTGGATAGAAAAAGCATCTCAGGAGCATATCAATTCCTGGTTGCTAGACTGATCTCATGGTTTATCAAGAAGTAAACCACAGTCTCCACTTTCACAGCTGAAGCTGAGTATATAGCTGCAGGAAGTTGCTGCTCACAAATATTGTGGATGCAAAATTAGTTGTTAGACTACAACTTCTCCCATGGCAATTCCATAATATTTTGTGATAGCTTTAGTGCTATTTCTATAGCTTCTAATCATTAGACCATAGCAGAATTAAGCACATAGAGATAAGGCACCACTTTCTCAGGGACAATGTTGAGAAGGGTAACATCAATCTTCAATACATTTCCACTGATCTTCAAAGGGCTGACATCTTCATTAAGCCACTTGATGAAAGTAAGCACAAGTTATAAATCAATGCACTGGGAATGCTTGATGGAGCCCTCTAGGACACCTCTATTATGTATTCAAACTTATTTTCCATAGAAAGTTATTTCTGGGAAAAACAACAAAAAATTTATGAAAAATATAGTTGTTTCAATCAGAGCTCCATCGAATACAAATTGACGAACCGTCGATTTCTACTCGACACCAGCTTCGAGAGATGACTAAGATAGTTCATTCTAATAGCACTCGATGTAACTTCGAATACATATCGACGCTTACATCGACATCATGGTTGCTAACTATATTCGGAGCCACGTTGATTTCTACTTGATGTCACATCGACTTGACAAAGAGCACACAGACTGCTTCCAGAAGCGACATCGACATGTTTCAGCGCGCTGAATTCATCTCTTTTTGACGTTGCTTCGAATATAACCCTATGTTGTGATGATTCATCTACTCAAAGCAACTAAGGTATTCGACTTTATTGTGCTTTTCGAATTCTCTCCCTTTCGCTCTCCTCCATTTTCCTTTCTCCTTATCTCTTTCTATTTCAGTGCAGGTACTCTCAGGACATCAATGGTGTCTTCTCCAAATCAAAGAGACATTATCGAAGCAGTTGATCTAGCTCTAGAGACTTTGTTATCTCAATCCGGTACTCTCTATCTTGATTTCTCAAAAGACTACTATCAAAATCTTTGTGCTCCATATAGAAGGTTACAGAACCTTAATGCTCAAATCAAAGCCATTGATGAAGAAGTAAGGTTATTAGGATTGCCTGTTGATGCCATTATATCCTTGTTCAACGATATAAAGTAGGGGGAGAAGTGTACCAGCAGGCCACCTCAAGATTTAGTATACACTACAGCTTTCCCCTTGTCCTTTATTTCTAGAGGAGAGCCTGCCATATCCTCCAAGTTTCTTCCACTCCCAGAATCTTTTTATCCTCCAAGAACCTTGTCTTCAATACAGGCGGAGTCATCAAAATAGGGGGAGAGTGATTTATTCTCAGATGATAATGACTACCTGAAAAGTCTGCATGAGTCAAAAGAATGGACTGAGTTACCTCTCCGTGAAACACATGACCTCAAGCCCTACTCTTAAGAATCTACAACAGTACCATCTCCAGTCAAGCATGTTGATCAATCCCTAAATCTGCTCCATCATCTCCACTACCAGCTCAGCTCCCTCCTGATCATACTCCAGCACCCACTCCAATTGTCCAAGCACCAGCCTTTAGAGGAAGGCCTCCATACAGAGGAAGAGGGCATGGAAGGAATTACAGAGAAAGGGGAAGAGATGGGAGAGGAAGAGGTTATGGAAGTAATATACCCATCTGGGAGAGGTATACAAAAGAGTAAATAAAACTTTATAAGAAGGACAGATCCTATTACAAAACTTATGAGAAAGTTGAAATCCATGAAAATACAATGAAGGAGTATATTGATCCAAAGCTTACAGTGTCCTAGATGAAATTAAAGAAAGAGATAAATATGAATTTGAAGCTTCTCAAAGAGAGCTTGAAGAAAAGAGAAGGTTGTTCATTGAAAGGCTGAAGAAGAGTAAGGATGCTGTGGAAAAAGAACAACTCAAGCAGGCAATCCAAATCCCAAGCACACTCTTTGATCCTACAAAGTATGCTGCAGCATTTCCTCAAGCAAAACTTCTTAAAAATAGAGGGCAACTTCACAAAGGAGGTCTTGGTTGTGATCTGGATGAACCAGGGCAGCATCTTCAAAAGAAAAGGAAGATTGTATTCATGACTACTCCAACTTCTGGTAATCCACAGTCAATATTCATTGTACCAGACCCTGATGCAGAAGATCTAGATTTGGAAGAAATCAACTTGATGACAGCTAAAGTCTTTGGTCTAGGTTCCAAACTTAAAGATGCTCATTCTGAAGTAGAAACTGATCTGGAAAAGCTCTTCAAGGGACAAGGGAGAATTCAGAAGAATCCAAAAACGCCACCCCAGCAAACTTCAAATATATGGAAAGGAAATTCAGAAAGGTCAATGAGGCCTTATCTACTTTTCACAAAGGAAGAAAGTAAACTATTTCTTGGGTAACTAACTCTGATAAACATCTATTTATATTAATCAGAATTTTTTAGTTTACCTTGTCATTATGTTATTGTATATGTGTTTGTACTGTGCTTTTATTCAATTGTATGTTTGAAACCACTTACATTATTTTGTAAAATTTGTTATGATAAATTGGGGGAGATTGTTGGGAAAAACCTTTGTGATTTATCTAACAAATTACTTAAAGTGATTTCATCAGTTAGGTTGTATTACCCACATTGTATAGAAAGAGTAAATTGGCCATTAGACATCTTAGGATGTCACACTCACCTTAGAGTGTCAAGACCGGGTCAAGATAACCACAAATTCAGTTGAGTTAAAACTTGCGTCAAATAGAAACCGACGTAACTTCGACTAGATGTCGACGTAACTCTGGCTGAAAATCAAAGAAACTCAATCATCCTGTCAAAGTATAAGTCAAGTCGATGCAATGTTGAAAGGAACTCGACGTAGAAGAAAGAGCCTATCGAAGCCATCTTAGAAGTCGACGCAACTTCGACTTCATTTCGAAACAGAAGATATAGTTCAAGTCCAAGTCTTCAACTCGATGGTTATGTCGATAAGTAATCAACGCTAATAACCAATCTGAGTTCAGCCAGAGCTAAAAAGGAATTCAAATCTACTCCTATAAGAACTCAGTGGTGCGTCGATATGAAGAATGATGAAGTCGACGCAGAGTCGAATATAGTCTGAAATAGAAGCTTTTTTAGCTGTCCTTTTAATACCTTTTCAGAAGGTCCACAATGCTGAAGAAAGTTCTCCAATTGCTCATTTATTGCCAAGAATGGAATGGAGTATTCCAGGAGATAGCAAAAGCTTTCTTGGAATGTATTCAAATCTAATGGATGGGTCGGGAACAAAAGAAGAAAGGGAAATCAAATGTCCAATAGGAATTCCTTTTCAGGACAGCCCAAAAGAAGAAAGAAATTCAAATTCCAATCATGGAGAATAAGTATGCTGAGAGGAGAAGAAAAACAGAATGATTGGTCACATATTTTTCTATCTGTCGAAAAGGGCTTTCTCTTCTTCCTCCTCCAACCCTAAGACAGAAAAGAAGTTATCTCTCTGCACAAGAAAACATCATAGCTTCTTCTTCTTCATCATCACACAGCAGCAAGTTTACAAGAAGTGCTCAGAGAATAAGAATCAAGCTAATAACCTTTGAAACCATCACAATCATAAGCAAGGGTTCATTATATTCAGATCCAGTGATAAACAAAAGCAGCAGTTTAAAAAAAATAGCTTCTGAAGAATTCTGAAAACAGAATTCTATTCTCCTCTTTCTCCCTTTCTTCTTCTTCTTTATTCACCATATGTAAAAGAGTTTTATTAATCCCTCTTTCAAAGGATTCAGTGATTTTAAGAGACTCCTTATCAAAAGTTTCAGTGGTTCTAAGAGACTCCTTATCAAAAGACTCAGTGGTTCTGAGAGTCTCCTTATGAAAAGACTCAGGCGCAGTTAGTGCAATCCTACCAGGGAGGTAGAAGAGTGGACTACCCACATTTTGGGGAACCACTACAAAAATCCTGTGTCTTCTGGATTGAATTTTTTGTACTGTCCATCTTTACGATTTTCTGTATTTACATTTCCTGCATTTACTTTATTCTGTTTTGGTTGTGTTAATTGCATACTTCTTAGTAGTTTTATTGTGTGTGTACATTTATGGTAGAAAAAATTTAAAACTCTATTCACCCCCTCTAGAGAATACTCAGAGGCACACTATGCACTTTCAACTACCAATTGAATGAAGCGTCGACTTTCAGTCTTAGTTACTTCTACTTTTATTCGAAGTTGTGTCGGCTACTATTCTACGCAAGTTTAACTCAACTGATTTTTGACCTCCTTTTGACTAGGTTTTGAAACACCTAGGTGGATATGACAACCTAGGATATCTAAAGATCAAATTACCCTCACTATACAACATGGGTAATTAATCCTAAAGAACGAAATCACTTTTACAGAATTTGTAAGGTAAATCATGAGGGTATTTTTTCCAACAATCACATTGCATAGCATTTGGAGTTGGCACAAAAATATCTAACAAATATAATCACAAATCATTGTGCAACTACTGATAAACAGGAGGATGCCTTCACTACTTCAGCAAGAAACATGGTTGAGCACAGAAAGACCATTATAGAAAGAACGGAGATCTGCAGTCAAGAGCTAGACAACCATCTCCTAGAAACAATGAATCACCTGGCTGGTGGAATCAATATGCTGAAAGATAAAATACTCAATCTTCAAGCCAATCTGCAGAAAGAAATATCTGAAGAAGTCCTAATTGGGGAGAGATCAATGATAAAGGCCAGTTCTGATCATGACATTTGGACCTCAAATTCTACAAGGTAAGCACTGGACATACCCCCAATCAATTATGATGATGAAGTTGAAGTGCATGCTGCTGCCCCTGTTATAATCAGCCCTGCTGAACATAGCAAAAGGAAGAAGATTGCTTCTAAGGAGGATGAAATCAGATTATGAAAAGGTACAAGGAAGAAATGGAAAGAAAACCTGATTATGAGTAGTAGAGTCCCAAGTCAAGGGAAATCGTTTTAACTGCATAGGATTATATCAAGACAAAGAAAACTGACAAAGCAAAATTTTTCAGCACTCAAAAGTGGACTAAACATGAGAATCAATAAGAAATAAGAAGGATCTACAAAAGAGATAAGTTGGAAGGAAAGCTTCCAGGGGATGCAGTAGAACCTTCAAGATATCATCCCAATCCTTATGGCTATTTCACAAGACAGCCTTAAAAGAAAAAGGAGGTTGATGTCAAGAAGACAAAGGGTTGAATAGTCATACGAGAAAAAGAAAAATAGTTGGATTATGTTTAATAGGCAAATGTAGAACTGTTTAAAATTTCAAAACATTTCCACACTTAAAATATATGATATGCTGGTGGTATCTTTTTGTTGTTGTGCATTACAATGTTCAACATATTTTATGTTTTCTACTCATATTTCTTGTTATTATTCATTATTGTTCTTTATCATTTATTGGGTAATAACTTCTTCAAATATGAGGAGATTGTTGGGACCACTGCCCACAATGTTCCAGATTTGGAGAAGTCCCTCAGTAAATGATAAGTACATTATGTATGTTGGGAACAGTGCCCAGCAATATTCCTGATTTGAAGAAGTGCTCAGATTAATGATAAATGCACTATGTATTTGATGGCATATTTTATTCATGACTGCAAAAGATAAACCATATGTCCAGTAATTCTCTAAGTCCAAAATCATCAAGAAAGACTGGACATATCGTTGAGATGATATACATATCGTTGAAATGCATGAAAGCTACACCACTAGTATCAAGACTATAAAAGTAATGAAATTTCACTAAGTAAAATATCGTCTCAAGACTCAGTAGATAAATCGTTGATAAAGGAAACATATCGTCGAGACAGTCTCGGCGATATCGTCTTGAAGAAAGCTTATTGCTGAGAAAGCTAAGTTCAGACAGTCTCGGCGATATCATCTTGAAGAAGATGTATAGTCTTGAAGATTGAAGACATATCGTCGAAAGATAACTTATTAAGTCCTGAAGAAAGGATCATGTAGACAACATCGACTTGAAGACTTTATATCATCTAGAAGATCAAAACGATATCGTCTTGAAGAAAAATTATCAACTTGAAGAATAAGTCTAAGTCATATTACAAGAAACATCTCGACGATATCGTCTAGAAGAAGCAATGTCGTTGAGATATCAAGTAAAGTCTTGAAGAAAGAAGTATGTCGACGATATCGTCGTGAAGTTTACATATCATTTACACGATCAACACGATATTGACTTGAAGGAATTTTATTATCTTGGCAGATGCAGAGCTACATTTATTGCGCCGATTTTCAATGAAATTGAAATGCAGGGAATGTGCACGCCGCTCATCTTGCGCATCAATCAAGGAATAATTAATGATACATCTTCTGCAGAATATAGCCATTTTCAAAGCATTTAAGAAGAATATTATATATTTCCAAAGGCTTGCAAGTTCCAAAAAGGAGAGAGCATTTATGGTAGTTTATTCTGTCGTTTTAGTATATACTCTTTAATGGCCTAATTAATTAAGGAAGGAATTATCAAGGGGGCCTTTGTGCAAAATTGCAGAAATATATAAAAGAGAACAACTGTCGATTTTAGGGTAGAGTCAACACACTGAAAAGAAGACACAGTTATCCTCTCTAATTTATATTCTCACACATACAAGCATTCAAAAATAAAAAGAGAGGAAAGTACTAAATAAGAAGACTTCATTGCTGTACTATGAAGATCAAAGAGAAAGAAAGAATCTTCTTCCCTGATTGCAAAGTCCATTTGGTATTTCTCTGAATAAGATTCTTTAAGAACAGTACAGAGATTTAAAGATCTCAGGACTTATTTTGCAAGAAGAAGAAGAAGACTTGCCATTCAAATCTTATATCTTGAAGCCTTCTCTTCTGCAAACAGAAAAAGATCCTTCTTATTTGGTAGGGTTCTTTGTGAACCTGAGCTGGTAAGATCTTGTAATAGATCTGAGTGTTGGTAGGGTTCTGTGTGAGCCTGAGCTTGGTAGGGTTCTTTGTGAGCCTGAGTTTGGTAGGATCTTGGTGAACATCTGAGTTATTGTAAGACTTGTAAAGTCTGAGTTTGGTAGGGTTCTGTGTGAACCTGAGTTGTAAGATCTGATTAATAAGAAGAGATCTGAGTTGGAAAAGTTTCCTAGTCTAGCACATTGCTAGGTAGGTGGGAGGGACAGTGGAGTACCTCTTGACTCATTGTCTTGAAGGGAACAACTATAAATCCTGTTTGTTTTTTGTGTTTCTCCTGTGCTGTGATAGATTGAATTTTAAAGTAGCAATTAACATTGAATACACCTAATCACCCCACCCCCCCCCCCCCCCCCCCCTCTTGGTGTATTATAGACAACCCATATCTTTCAATTGGTATCAGAGGTAGGTTGAGTTCAAAGTCTTAACTTCTTAAAACAAGATCAATAAGTTTATTGAGTTGTCATCTTTCAATGGCCTGTGAGCATCATCAAGAGCTGAGATCAATGAAGTTGCTCATTTGCACCAAAGAGAACTTTGCCATTTGAAAGCAAAGAGTCATGTTGTTCATGGAAGCTTCATATCCCAGAATCTTGATGGTTGTTGAAGAGGGAACTTATGTTCCCATGACTATTTCAATAACTCCAACAACTCCTTCAGTCCCTAAAACTTTGTCACAGTTTACCAAGGATGAAGTGGACCTGATAACTATGGATAAGAGGGCAAAACACATACTTGAAAATGCAATTTATGATTCTGCGTTTCAGAACTTAATTCATTGCAAAATAGCAAAAGAAATGTGGGATTCCTTGGTGGTCAACATGTAGGGAACTGAAGAAGAAAACTCAAAGGGGAACACCTGAGAAATCCCATGGCTCTTAAGGTTGAAAGCTTGAGAAGTACCAAGGATAAGACTCCTATAACTCAGAATATCTCTGAAGACAATGAATCTTCTGATGCAAGCACATCATAATCTGATGCCACTGTTAATGAACCAGTACTCTTCTCCATGCAGTTCAAAAGGCTAATGCCTCAAAGGAGAACAGACAGCCATATGACATCCTCCTCAAGCTCTAGAAAATCTGGTCAACATGATAAACCCAAACTCTCAAAGGAGGAAAGGTATAACTCTAAACTCAGTGAATTTGATTTGACTAAGTTAGTTTGCTATCACTACAAGAAGACAAACCACATGATTGTTAACTGCCCCTCCAAGAAGAGAGAATCAAAGAAGATGATGATAGAAGAAGTCCAAGGGACAAAAAGAAATCTGAGAAAGAATTCATTGCTAAAAAAATCAGAACACTCCGTGATTCTGATTCAGATTTATCAGAAACTGAGGAGGAAGCTCTCATTGGCATCATGGCTATAACTGAAGAAATCCAGGATGACAACACCTCTCCTGGGAAGGTATTTATTAGAGCTCCATTATCTATCTCTGATTCTAAATCAATGACAGATTCTGTGCATAATAGTAAGTGTGAATCTGCTTGCAATATCATACCCTCAAGATCCCCACATGAGGTTGAATCTGAGCTAATGCAGCATTATGAAGCCTTGTGGATTACTTTGAAATGAATTAAGAAGTTTCTTAAAGCTCAATCTAAGGAGTTAGCATCCCCGAAATCTACCAAATCTGAGCTCCAAGAGATAGCTGAAAAGCTGGCTGCTGTGAGCAAAGAAATGGACAAACTCAAGGATGCCACAAAGCTCAAAAATGTTGAGTTGGGTTAGAAGAACAAGGTTATCAAGGACCTTGAGGAAATGCTATTGACTGAGAAGAAAATTGTTATCAGCTTCTCAATGCCCAAGACTGTCATTCCCATCAATGAAAAATTCTCTGCATCATTCAGAGGTGGTGTAGGATTTGGTAAGGAGACAGTCAAGGACAAGGCATCTGAAGCCCAACCTCCTTTCAAGAAGAAGCTACTCGCATCATATTTCTTTGACCAAGAATCTACATATGGACATCTGACCAATGCCTGCTCTACAAGAAGTAGTAAACCCTCTAACACACATAGAAGCAGGCTTTGGCCCGAGTGCTTTTAAAGCACCCCTCGAAGAGACTCAAATGAAGAATCCAGGTCCTAGTGTCCATGGATATGCAGCATCAACACCCAAAAGCAAGGGAAAGGCAGTTCCCGCCAAGCCTGTTCCTAATGTGGTGAACCAAAAGTGGTGAGACCAGCTCAACTATATACTCACAATTGTGAGGTCCACCCATGGCCGGTTAGGTCAGCTATCTTCACTCCTGCCCACCAACACTTCCAGATGGTGAGGAATAAGAGAAGATACAACAAGTATGAGTGTCGGTGTTGTGAAAAAATTGGTCATTTTGCCATGGACTGCTGGTTCAATCTAATAGTACCTAGTGCAAGAAGAATGCAGACCACTCAGAGGTGTGATATTTCAATTTGTCCCCCTAATAGAAACCTAGGACCCAAAACTAATTGGGTACATAAGGGTAAGTAATCTTGCAGGTATATCCAAATGCCAACCATTTTGGTATTTGGATAGTGGTTGCTCCAGACACATGACTGGAGTAGAGAGGGTAGAAATTGGATAAGCTATTCACTAAAGACAAGGCAGAATTTTAAATGAAAGACAAAGGTCATTCCCAAAAAACTGCAAGCTGCTCTAAGACAAGTCAGGTATCATCCTCTAGAGAAAATTGTAAGGAGCTGTCAATCAAGCAATACGTGAGGAAATAAATCAACTCAAAAGCTAGAAAAGGCGTATAGACATGAGAAGGGCATTAAGTTTGGCCAGACCCTTATTCCTATTACAAGGTTAGAATTAAACAGAATATTCTTAGTCTGTGTAGCTCATAGATGATTCCAAGCCTATTAAGTGAAATGTCAAATCAGTATCTCTAAATAAGAAATTTGAAGGTGGAAGTCTAAGTGGCACAGCCTAGATGATTATTTCATGAGGTGCAGATAATTTTCTTAAGTTAGACAAGTATCAGATTGGTATCTCAGTGATACAGAATGAAAAGTATCGATGACAAAAACTAAGACTCGACGACATTAGTGGAGTCTCGACGATAAAGCTGAAGTGATTCTGATGACTAGGTTAAAGTAATCTTGACGACACTATCGATGACAAATAGGCACATCGTCGAAATACAATACAGATACTCAATGCAATATTGGATCTTTAAACAGAGTCGTCTGATGGTCTTTTAATTTACTAATCAGGACAAAAGGCTACGTGTCTCTTCATCTACTTCTACTATAAATAGAGTGAATGTTTAGGACAAAAATTACACTTTCATTTGCCCTAAGCCATTTCCACGACAAACCCCCATTCTGTCTCCGACAATCTCTCGTTCTCGACATTCTGCTTCAATGGCTCCCAAGAAGGAAGAATCCTCAGTCATCTCCGGCTTTGAGCTTCTGAGAGGAGGATTCGACTCCTTCTCTGAAGAAATTAGGTCAGTAATTGGACTGGTGGAGTTGGCAGGATTAGAATATCTGCTCTGTGAACTGTGTGATCTCCTGAATAAGGAGCTCTTGGAATTCTTTGAAGGAGTAAGAATTAATCATTCAGGGACCATCCTCAAGTCAGTAGTGGTCGGGAAGAAGATCAAGATGACTGCTAAGAGCTTGGGAAAATCCTTGAGAATACCAAGACTGGAGAAAGAGACTGAAGAGGAAGATCTAACTAATGAAGAACTCTCTACAGGATATGCCTAGTGTGGGCACAATGGCAAGACCTATGGGTATATTAAAAAGGCATAATTCAACCCGCAGGGAAAACTTATAGCTAACATTGTAGGGAAAGTGCTACTGTGCAGGCCTGGTTCCCATGACAGGATTTCTAAGGAAATGTTTGAGGTCATGTGCAGGATCATTGTCTCAAAGAAGGCAGACTAGAGAAAGTTTTTGTTCCAAAGGATTAAGTGCTACTGTGCAAGCATGGTTCCCATGACCGTGAAGATAAAAATGGGAGCACCTCTACATTATTCTAAGAGGTTGGATTCAAAGATGTTGGATAGATGGGAGATAGTTATCTCCAAACCCCCTAAGGATGCCTAAGCAGCTGTAAAAGAAAAGAAAAAGAAGGTTGTGGTAGTTAATGACTCAGAGGAGATATGGTCCTCTAGGAGTTCTGAAGGAGCGCCGTCTCTACCAAACCCTGCTTTGATAGAGGGGGAGGTAGCTCCAAATCAAATGATCCCGGAGGATGTGAATGAACCTACTAACATAGAGGTTATTGAAGTAAGAAGAAGCCCCATTCTAGGAGGTGATTCAGTTGAGGGAGAGTCCCAACTTGGGATCTCAGCCCAAGAGACTGCAAATGTTGAGGGGGAGAATAATCTGGTGTGCTCTACCCTAGGAAATCAGGGAGAAGTAGTCCAGGAGGAGGTTGTAGACCATGAGCCAGAAAAAGTTGAGAGCACTGAACCCCAGGATGGGCTTGACCTAGTTCTGATAAAAGGCAAGCAAGTGTTGGTGGAAGAATATGAGCAGATGCAGGTAGACTCTCCTGATCTTCTGGGTCAAGATAGTACTCTTAGAAGTCCTCTAGTGGAAAATGTTGCTCCATAAGTGGATGTTGCTGGACCATCTACTGCACAGTCATGCTACCTATTCCACATGATCTCATCATTGCTGAATGCTCAAAGGGAGAAGATAGAAAGGTTCATTATGTAGATTGTATATGGCTTAAGGCAAGAAATGAAGGCTGAGTTGCAGACAGTGAAGAGTGATATGCATCATCTCAACACTCAGCATACTCATTTCCTTCACTTAGCATCTCCAGCCATGGAACATGTTGGTGAGGAGATCAATAAGGTTGGGCATCAGTCTCATTAAATCATTCAAAACCAAGGAACTATGTCAAGGAATACTGAGAGAGCTTTTCAACAAATAGCAGGCTTTATGAATTTAGATAGAGATCAAATTCTGAACAGAATAGATGTGAATACTCAGAACTTAGATGAACATCTGCTAAAAGTGAGAAATAACTTGGATGAGGCTGAACAACACCTGCATGAGAGGATAAATTTGGTACAAGTATCCCTTGATGATCACATTATTGAAGAAGTCCTAAAGGGGGAGAAAGAAATGATAAATGCTGGCTCGAATCAAGCCATGTGGGCTGTAAATCAAGTCAAGCAAGCTTTACATAAGCCTCCCTCATCTTATGAGTTAGCAAAACCATCAGAGAGCGCTGCATCGGAAGTATATGGCATTAAAATTGGAAAATTTGCCAGTTCAAGAAAAAGGAAGAGGGTTTAGAGCAAAAGGTATATGCAGAAGAGGCTAAGGGAAATTGTGCAGGATCCACAGTCATGCAAGTGCAGTCCTAACTCGAGGTCCCTAATCTCAGAAGCTTGGATGGAGTTTGGATACCCTCAAGATGGGTCAGAAAGAGTTTACTATTCTGCTGACTGGAATCTGCATCTAAATCAAATGGAGAAAAGGAGAAATCATAGGCTAGCATTCCCTCATGGTCCTCCTACTTCTCCAAAGAAAATTCCAAAACCAATCAACTTCTATGAAAGGCAGAGGAGAAAAGGAAAAGCAAGCAGTAGCAGGACCTGAAGATCATAGAATGTTTTGCCTAAAACTGACTTGGGCAAATGACTGAAATATTTTGTTTTAAAACATTATCTCTGTTTATACCATGTTGATAGATGAATCATGTTACAATTGCTGAATGTCTTCAAATTTTGATTTTATTTATCATTTGGCATTTATCATTGAAGTGAGTTATGACTTCTTCAAATAGGGGGGAGATTGTTGGGAACAGTGCCCATCAATGTTCCTGATTTGAAGAAGTGCTCAGATCAATGATAAATACACTATGTATTTGATGGCATATTTTATTCATAACTGCAGAAGATAGCATATATATCCAGTAATTCTCTAAGTCCAAAATCGTCAAGAAAGAATGTGTTAGATCGGGTGGCCAACCTTAGAGGGGGTGAATAAGGTTTTTAAACAATTCTTGGAGTTTTAATTAAAACAATGTAGGAATGCGCGCACTGGGGCTAGCGCTGGGCGGTAACACTAACGCGCGGCGTTAGCTCTGGAAACAACACAATTACTGTAAGATAATATTTCGGGAAACACACTACAGCAACCAATATTTCACCAGGAAACCACATCAGGATATATAATAAAATATAAACTCAAGATATCATTGAATAACACGACATTGTTTATACAAAACTTAGATCTCCATGACGTTGGATATCGGAGACAATGAATATGATAACCTTGGGTTTTCTATACCGACCCTAAACCAAGGACCCGTTGGCTCTCTCCCTTTCCTCCCAGGAAAGGTCTTCGAGCTGCTCTTCACCTTCCTTCCAGGAAGGGTCTTAGAGCCATGCTAGATCTCCTATATCTAGAAGTCCTCCTAGGACGATTTCCTATGGAATGCTCCTCAGACTCCGACGACCTCCCCAGTCGATTTTCCTTCACACAAAATAAAGAGAAAAATGAAAGAATGAATAAGAAAGAGATAGAAACAATTGCTCCCTCAAAAACAATATCCTCCATAGAGCGGTGAGCGATCGATGCTTTTGATTATCGTTTCTCATGCACTCGATCAGCAGCGGATGGTCCTTATAGGCTTGGATCTTTGGAGATCGTCAAGCTTGAGCGGGAGGGAGATAGCTTTATTTTTCATGCATGGAGATGGTGATTCTCTGCACCAGAGGCGGCTGAGGAACCTTATTCTCGTAAGTGTGTGTCTCTCTTATTCAGGAAAAGAATCGAGACCTTGTATAGCTTGTTCTTGTAAGTTACCTCTGGAGGTAGAGTTACCGCGCGACGGTAGCATCTTTATGCACTTTCGCCAGCTGTCCAGCGCCAAATCAGGAAGGTGCCGGAGAACAATCTCTTGCTATCTTTGGATAGTGCGACGCAATAGGCTTAGCGCTTCGTGTTAGTATTCACCTAGAATCCTTCTCGACGACATCGTCAAATCCTTCTCGACGGCAGTGTCAAATCTTTCTCGACGGCTGCATTGAATCATTTAAGTTGATGTATTCTTCTCATTGGTAGAGCTAGCGCACAGCGGTAGGCTAGCGCTCGACGGTAGTCTTCTCGATGAATTCATCGAGACAATACGTCTTCTCGACGGCACTGTTGAGACGGCATTCGTCTCGACGCCATGGTTCAATTCGACACATCTCATCTCGACGTCGCGTCTAGTGCCCGCGGTAAGTTAGCACGCGGCGGTAGTCTTCTCGATGCCACAAGTCTTCTTGACCCATTTTCTCGATGGCATACGTCATCTAGACGATATCATCCTATACGTTGTTAGCAAGTTCCGTCGAATATGGCTAGCGTCGGTAGTAGGACTAGCGTCTGGCGGTAGGTCACTGAGAACAAAATTCTTGATGTCTTCAAACCAATTAACCTGCACACTATACCCAAGACATGTATGATCAAATACAGTATGGGATTTGATATTGTCAAACTAAGGAGATGCACAACGCATGTTTCAACAAACTCCCCCTTTTGATAATATCAAATCCCGTTCATGAGATATAATCAATACTTATCATTAAGAGCATGGTATAGTGTAATCAGCAATAATCATAAAACAAGAACAGGTTTATATATCAACATAAAACATAACGTGTGAACTTCCACTAAAGTGGTGTGTCTCCCCCTATCTATGTGCACTATATAAAAGTATCTCTCCCTATAAGTGATCTTCTTTAGATGACTAACACATAACTAGCTCATGAACGTTCTCTATTCTCCCCCTTTCATGTTAGCAAAAGGGGTGGTCTAGATCAAACTAACATATGGATATGAGAGATACAACGGAATTGAAGAACAACTGCACACATAAAAGTAAATCATGATAGGAATAAGGGTTGACAGAAAGATAATCAGGGAATTTAAAAAGAGACATGGGTCAAAATGCATGGGGAAAAACAAGATTACCACTTTAAAATTAAATAGTTTTGCAGTTTGAAACTTGGTATAAGTTAAATGAATCGGACACATGACACAAGACAAAATACACATCAAATTTCACACGATGTCACACGATTTAGAAAATAATTCAAAGGAACATTGTATGAGTCATGAAAGCTAATCATGTATTAGTACAAGCGTGCAAGAAATAGATAATGCAGTTCAAGTCCAATTCTTATGCATGAAAGTGTTAGACTAAACAATGACAAGTGATCATGCAACATCAATGGAAATAGCATCAAGTTAAATCGAAATTAATACAAGCTATATCTCAATAATTATATATGCTAACGCAAGAGTAATGAAGTGATAAATCATGTCATGTTTGTCAATCTTACACAAATACCAAGTATAGAACTAGGGCACTAATTTATGTTCTGGGTTGGAACAAGATCGTAACGATTCTTTTGACCAAGGTGTTCATCCTCACAATGCTCATGAAGACTTATCAGGAGGAGTGAGTAGTGCTTGGGGGAAATCCTTGTCATCAAGATTGATAGTATATAATTTTCATTATTTGTAGCACTATCAAATTTATCATTTTAATTTCTTTCTTTTAGACACGGTTCCGGAATCAAACGAAGCCTACCCACATAGATTGATACACTTTAACTCATATACACAACCCATTTACGAATATAATTTTTCCAACAGTTCTATGCCAATATTGCTAAGATGAGTATCGTGATATTGATTTATCAAGTCATGCCTAAAGTGTTAGCCACAATATCACGAGTTATAGTATGTAAGCATTTGGATTTCTACTTGAGTGCAATCTCAAAGGATGTGTGGATGTTCAAAATCATTGTCTAGCCTAAGTCCTCACACTTACCTAGAGGCATATTAAACATACATTTCTAATCCATTAGCACTCAGTAGTGGTTGCCTTTAGATTAGGACATATCATGACGAAGACATACAATGTATGTAATCAATAATTATATATGCTACAATGTGTGTAATCATGAGGATTTAATTTCATGTCATGTATGCCCCTTCAGCATGAGCATTTTTAGTTTTTTTTTTTACTTTTTCAAAAGATAAACACACAACAACAAACATAAACAAAGAACACAAAAGAAAACATGTTTTTGTGATTTTGGGGTTTTCAAACTTGTATGTGTTTTTGGTGATAAAAAATTTGGAAAGAAACTAAAGACAGACAGTAGTACAGGGGAATTAAACAGAGTAAATCAGAAGACAAATCGAAGCATTCATGAAGAGCAGCTACAGCCGGCGGTAAGACTAACGCTAGGTGGTAAGTAACAGAACACGATTTCTTGGGAAGATGACCCAGATTTTGACAGTTTTCACTTCTAATGATGTCCTAAGATGATTAAAAGCAAAGAAAAACAAAAACACCAGTTGCGGTACATGATACTTATGTTGAAAGATCCAAAACCCCCTATTCTAAGTGAAGCAGAGAGAATCGAGCATCAGGAAGGGGTTTAGTAAATATATCTGCAAGCTGATCATCAGTCCCAATAAAAATTACACTCACGTTCTCCTTCTTAATGTGATCTCAAATAAAGTGATAACGTACATCAATATGGTTGGAATGAATGTGGTGTACCGGATTGTTCATCAAGTCTATGGCACTTTTGTTGTCGCACCGGAGTTCAACATTCTTAAATCTTAGGCCGAAGTCTTCTAATGTTTGTGACATCCAAAGTGCTTGTGCGAAACAACTTCCTAAGGCTATATACTCGGCCTCGGCAGTGGAGATGACAATAGAATTATGTTTCCTACTCGACCATACAACTAATGTTGGACCTAGGAAGTGACAAGTACCACTTGTTCTCTTACGATCAAGAGAACATCTAGCATAGTCCGAATCAGAATACCCATGGAGCGTGAAATCGGTGGTGTGTGGATACCAAAGACCAAGATGTTGTGTGCCTATAAGATACCTAAAGATTTGTTTAACAGCTTTCAGATGGGATTCTTTAGGATTATCTTGGTATCTAGCACAAAGGCACACCGTAAACATAATATCGGGTCTAGACGTACTTAGATATAAGAGTGATACGATCATACCTCTAAAGATTGTTTAATCCACTGAAATGGCACTTTCATCCTTTCCTAGTTTAAGTGATGCACTCATTGGAGTTTTTGTTTGTATCAGATTTTCAAAGACAAATCGCTTAAGCATATCTTTAATGTATTTTGATTAGCAAATAAAAATTCTGTCATTCTTTTGAGAAATCTGAAAGCCTAAAAAATATGTTAATTCACCTACCAGACTCATTTCAAATTCGGTTTGCATCACTTGAACAATTTCATTGCATAAGGTTTCATTGGTGGCACCAAAGATTATATCATCGACATAGATTTATAATATAAGTTGATTGGATTCACTATGCTTTACAAATAGCGTCGTATCCGCACTACCTATCCTAAAACCATGTTTTAAAAGAAAAGGCGTAAGTCTATCATACCAAGCACGGGGTGCTTGCTTTAGACCATACAAGGCCTTAACTAGTTTATAGACATGATTTGGGTGATCACCGTTCTTAAAACTGGGTGGTTGCTGGACGTGCACCTCCTCTTTAATATAACCATTTAGGAACGAACTTTTGACATCCATTTGATATAATTTAATTCGTTCAAAACTTGCAAATGCAAGAAACATCCTAATGGACTCAAGACGTGCAACCGGTGCAAAGGACTCTTCAAAGTCAACGCCTTCGATTTGTGAGTAACCTTGAGCAACTAACCGTGCCTTATTTATAGTTATCCTAGACTCACCATCAAGTTTATTAATAAAGATCCATTTTAAACCTATTACCGGATGGTTACTAGGACGCTCCACCAACATCCAAACTTTGTTTAGCTCAAATTGATTTAATTCCCCGTTCATGGCTATGAACCAAGATTCATCATTTAACGCTTTCGAAATGTTCTTGGGTTCTATTTCAGATATGAATCATAAATTGGAGAAAGCATCATGCAAAGTTGTGCGAGTTCTAACTCCATGTGAAGGCTCTTCAATCAATAGTTCACGTGGATGTTGTTTTGAAAAATTTAGAGTGCTTGGAGGCTTATATCCTTCAGTATGAGTTGTGTCAATTTCTTCTACTTCTTCTTTCTCTACATTCTCATCTTCCAGATGTACACCATTATCATTGTCATCTTTATTTGATTTATAATCGTTATTTGTTGTATTTTCGATAAAGTGCACATGAATCGATTCTTCAAAAACCGAGGTTCTTTTGTTGTAGACCCTATAGGCTCGACTCGTGGAAGAATATCCTAAAAAGATGCCTTGGTCAGATTTTTCCTCGAATTTTCCTAAGTGATCCTTGGTGTTTAGAATGAAACATGGGCAACCAAAGACTTTAAAATATGAAACATTCGACTTTCTATCATAATATAGCTCATATGGAGTACGCTTTAAGATAGGGTGAAGCATGATCTGGTTCATCACATATCATGCAGTGTTGACCGCTTCAGACCAAAAATATCGTGGCAAGCTATTTCACAACACGCATTTTCTCCGAATCTAGGAATATCAGAGTAAGAGAAAATACGCGTCATGATGCCACGTCATGCAGGAGACAACTGCAGACGATCAGGTGGGAACCTATTACTTAATTAATCAAAACATGTTTACATGGTAGATCATCATTTGAAATCATTTATTAGGTTTTGGGGTAAGAACTGTGTCTCTCAGTTTGTGGATCAACTAGTCCACCGAGAAAAATTGCAGCGGAAAATACTTGATTTAGTTCACTTGAGGTCCTAAATGCACGTGATGAAAGGACATAAAGTAAATGTTGTGCACATATCTAGGCGTAGTATAAGTATAGAAAATATCTTTTAGGCGACTTTATAGATAAGGGTTTCAGTTAAAAGGTATGCAATGTGGATGAAAGAAAACCATTTTATAACTATAATGCACCTAGACATAAATCATTCCGAGAGAGCAAGATACACAAGATCTAAAAGTAGTGGCATTAAACTGGCAAGTAAACTACAAAGTATCAAAAGGGCACAACGGGCGTCAACAACCTGACACTAACCAGTTGACTCGATAAGGCATAAGGGGTACCAACCCAAGCCAGATTTACCGAAAAAGAAGCTCCAAACAAAGAACTAAGCAAAGCACCAAGTGCACCAAAATGCCATAAATAGGAACAAGCAAAGTTCATTTATCTTGTTACATTATTTAAAGAGACTGATCAGCTCAACTTAAACGGGGGCGGTCCTTTATCCACTGCCACCCAAAGCCAAAAATGGGTGGGGGTTTCTATCTCCAACCACCCAAACACGGCCCATGGGACCACAGGCCAAGCCTGTGGTTCACCACATAAAATGGCCACCGTGCAAGGCTACAACACTCCCCACTGCCCCCCCCCCCCCCCCCCCCCCCCCTCAAAAAAAACATGACCCACCGTGCAAGGACAAAGGCAATGGTCATATTAATTAATTCCTTTATTTATGGCATGGGACGAAGCCCGAGAAAAACACTCACCAGGATACCCTAAGGATAGGGTCACAAATGGAGTAAACACTGCATAAGACGATGCATAAGAGAAGACCTAAATTACCTAAATTACAAAGGTTTCTAGAGAGGTCAAGAACATAGGACAAAAGGCTCTAGAGAAGTCCAATGGCAATTAACATTTCTCGAGAAAAGAAAGGCATGAGACAACTGGATCTCGAGAAATGAAGGGCAGGAGTCAACAGGTTCTCGAGAAGTAAAGGTCAGGAAACAACAGGATTCTCGAGAAATGAAGGGCAGTGGTCAACAGGTTCTCGAGAAATGAATGGCAGGGAATAATGCTGCTCTCGAGAAATTAAAGGCAGAGAACAAGAAGTTCTCGAGAAATCCAAATCAGAGGACATGATTTCTCGAGAAATCAAGGACAGAAATAAACTTTTCTCGAGAGATCGAGGTCTAAGATCAAAAGGCTCTCGAGAAATCAAGGGGATAAACTAGCACTCCTCGAGAAACTCAACAACAGCAGGAACATATTTCAGGACAACATAGTTTTTCTAGAGAGAACTCCAGATACATAGGGGAGAATCAAGACAGAAGGGGGAGTTGTTAACTATCAAGCAAACACTCAAAATACATGCCAAAAGCACAGCAAGAACCCATAAACAAGGAAAAACAGTGCTTCAAGAAATAAGAAAGAAGGGGGAGAAAGCCACTTGCCTTAAACCTTGCAAACTCGAAGATCTCTGCACCAAAAGTTATGGATCGGCCAAGAACACACCCGAGCACGAAATCCTGAGACCTTTCGGGTCGAAAAGAGGGATTAGGTCACAACCCGAACTCCAAAAATTCCACGAAATGGGAAAAGTGATGCGCAAATATTAGCACACCGTTATAGGCGGTAGCAAGACTGTGGCACGAAACGGCAGTGTACCGATCGTTCAAGTAATATAAAATGTGGGAGTGAATCCCCAAGTATCGATCTCGAAGGAACACAGTAAGGTGGAGTTTACTATTGAGGCAGGACTTGAGATTGAAGTCCTTTATGTCGGATGGGTTACGAAAACGGGGGTTTTGGTTGGTGGAAATAAAGGAAAAATACTACAACTACTCCTATGCATGCCTTGAGCGCACTGCTTCGCTGGGCGGGATGGAAACTACGTAGGCCTTGAACGCACTACTTCGAAAGGGTGGATGGACAAGTAGGCTAGCGGAATGGAGTGGGTCGCACCGGCGGAATGATGGTCACAAGCACCTCGTCACAAAGCTCACACCTAGCAATTGCTAGTGTAGCAAAGCCAAATCGCTCACACCATAATCACCACAAGAGCTCACCTCAAGCACTCATACACAAATGATATCATTGCTTAACAATGAAATACAAACTAAAGCAAGTGTAGAGTACAAACATCATCATAAAATAGAAGATTACACTACAAGCAACAATAACCAAAGAAGAGAAAAATGCAAGAGATACGACCAAATCCGGAGGCTTGCTGTAGATTCTCGGTAGGAATCGTCGGGTTGTCAATCCTCGTCCTAGCTCGATCCCAGCTATCGTTCGGGGTAGAGGAGCGCTGTCACTTCCTCCCAATGGACCCGTCTTCTCCGGTAAACTACAATCCGGCCACATCTGATGCGAAGAACTTCTTGCTTGGCGATGACGATGTGTGTAGAATCCTCTCCTTGAAGCGCTTGGATGATGTGAGGTGGCCTTGGGCAAAAGGTGGAGGAAGAAGGGAAGAAAACGGAGCTGTCGCCCCTTCCGGCGGAAGAAATCGCGGATCAAAATCGGGATCCTGAAAACCTAAAAATCGCAGTTTAAATAGAGAAGTTGCAGAATTTTGTTCATGCACGACCAAACGCACGACCGTGCGTAAAAACGCACGACCAAATTCAGAATGTTGTTTTTGGCCGCAAATGAATGTGCACGATCGACCAGATCGTGCGTGAAGGATAAACGCACGACCGTGCGATCTGGAAAAATGTAAAATGACCTAAATTCTTAGATAAAAGAGTGAAACTCGTGCGATTTTGCTCACGCACGATCAAAACTGACCGTGCGCGAACAAAACGCACGAGACGGGGCAGATCACCATTTATAAGTACTGCAGGAATCGCACGATCGCTGAAATCGTGCGTTAAGGAATCGCACGGCCGTGCGATTTATCCAGGTTACAATTCCCATAGAATGAAGATTTGCCCACCTGCAATGTAAACCAACAAGCTGGGGAACATACCACCAGAACACAGAAATATATAATAACAACAAAATAAAGACATGGCAAGCATCATGTGCTTACCCCCAGCAGAATAGTGCGCAATTGCACACCACAATGGGCCAAAATGAGCACTTCGTGAAGAAATGTGCTCAAGTGAAATATAAGCAATAATGTGCAGAAAGTGAAGTGCATGTGCGTGAAAATAAGCCCAGATGAGTCCAAATATGTGTATATAAATGGGACTCATCACACCCCCAGACTTACCTGTTTGCGCGTCTCGAGCAAACAAATTCTATGCAAGCGGGGAAAGAAAAGTAGATGGCTTAGAATTATAATACAGAGTACCATGCGAAGTCGCATGCTCACGTGCATAAGAAAGATAATAGAGAAAATTTCTCATTATACAAAAGCAGTTTATAGATTTCTAAAAGAGTAGAAGCATATTACAACCACTCAAAATGGTGAGCTACGGTGAATCATCCGGTCACGCATACGGAGAAAGTAAACTAAGCGCTGAGATGAGCATTGCTCAAGATTGGGGTGCATGACAAACTCCACTGAAATCCATCGGTGTCGGTGACCATAAGCTCGCCCGGTCACATTCTCTCAACGACACTAGATTGGTTCAAGGCATGGGTCAGTAGGACTTTAGGTTAGAGATGGGGCTTGGGTTACGGTGAGGTAAACAAAGATAAACATGGAGGCTAAGCACACCTAACCCAACATGAGCATAAGATAGAGCAACCCGCACGACTATAATAAACAAGTGCACCACACCCCCAGACTTGAACTTTTGCAACATAGGTGTGTGCACCGCCCACTCCCAATACCAAAACTTACAAAATTTTCAATTTACCTTTTTCATAACAAACTTTTTTTGTTTTCTTTTCTTTTTTCTTCTTCTTCTTCATTCTTCTTTTTCTTTCTTTTCTTTTTCAGCAAATTTTTCAATGAATACACCCACAATTTCCACTATAAAAATTACCACATCAACACCCCCCAAAATGTAAATATAACTATAACTAAAGCTCAGATTTGGGTGTGCGACTAGGTTAGGCTTTTAAGCTTTTGGTGAGATAAAACTGGAGATGAATCAAGAGGAAGGGGTAGGCACAAAGGGGCTAGCAATGGTAGATGATAGGCATGAAATAAAAAGCTCAACCGGGCCAAAATAATGGCCTACGTCATTCTCACGCACAAGAACTATCCTATGCCAATGCTTCAAGAATCGCTTGGGGCAAGTTCTAGCCACCGAGAAAGATTCTCCTTTCTCCCGACTCAAGCAATACGAGTCTAGCGATCATTTACACACATCCCTATGCTACCATTTGATTCACACCGGGTTCACAATTTGAGTAGAATAAACAACATTTACACTAATAGAAAAATATAAAACCATAAGTATAAAAAGAAGTCTAATCTACAAAAATTCCTATGCAGCCGAGCACTCGACTAGGAGCACTACTGGAGTCAACATTTTACTCTGTTACGTAGTCCTAAGCCATCACCTAGACTTTCCCAAATATGCAGAAGAATTAAATTCACTCAGAGCATGCATACAGATGAGTACGCGCTCAAGTGGGTGTTGTGGTGTGCGGAAATGATGAACAATACTAAATAAATGAGATAAATTTACTTCTAGTATGCAATGCAACATATGCGTGCACAGTGGGTAACAAAAAGCAGCTCTCCCCCAGACTTAATCTAAACAATCAAACATAAGATAAAACCATGAAATTCAAAATGAAGTCTAGGGAAAGAGAGTACCCAATGCTCATGAGTGAGCATACCAGAAGATTGGCGTGTAAACCAAGAAAAAGCTGCAGCATCCGCCAGAAGAATGACCTGCAGGGGTGAGCTCCACAAAAACAAAAGAAAATATACAGACTAAAATAAAGTACAACTAACTAAACAAACTAGATGAAATAAAAATGCAAGGAAAGGTAAGATAACTACTGGGGTTATTGTCTTCCCAGCACGACTTATTTAAAAACATAACAGTTCTAGATAATGGGCGTATGAAAAAGGAAAAGAACAGGTAACTGTTCTAATATGCATGTCGGTAGCGGGTACCGATACAGAGACAGAACAGTTACTCCCCTACCTAAATAAAAATACCTGCTGAACACATGTAGAGAGAATATGAAGTAAGAAGAGGAGGAGAGCTGGTCCTCACTCATCTTACCACAAACTAAATCCTTGCCCAGCAAGGTGTCATCTCCAGGAAGGCAGCAGGAGGAGAATGCAATGAATGAGGCTTCCTCCATGGAGGGGGGATCAACCTCCTCACATGAGAGGATACACTCATCATTGACTTGAGCAGAATGCTCCAAGTCCTCCTGAAGTACCTGTGAAGACTCAACCTGCACAGGCTCAGATGAAGAAGGGGGGTTAGGAAATAAAAAAGAAGAAAAACTTAAAAGAACATCAATCGGGGGAGTGGTCCCGGTCTCACTCCCATCAGGTTGGGGAAGTAAAATAATGTTTGCATTTCATCAATGCTACAAGGTTCGGAGGGATCAACAGTGGCCATGCCCAAGAGTTGGACTTCCTCCACCGATGCTGAGGAAAGCTCCTCTTCACCTAGAAGGATGTCCTCCTCCATTGGAGCAGGCATAACACATAGATCGCCAGCCTCATCCTGCGACACATCCTCAACAATGTCTTCAGAGACGAATGTAGTAAAACGCACAATAGGGGGAGGAATAGTGCTTGGATAAAAGTCAAGCACCGATTCCTCACAAAGAATCAAATCTATACACGGTGATATATGCACAAGGGAGATGGGCTCAGTCTTGTCAGAGCCTAGATCAGCCACACATCTGGTGACTGTGTCCACATCCTTCCCTTCAAAGCTTGAAGGTGAAATGGGCACATAACCAGATGTTGAAGGTGTGCTGCCAGAAGTAGGAGTCGGGATGATCCGGATATCCGGCTCATCATCCTCATCCAATTGGCGAAGGAATGCAGCACAATCCTTCAAGGCATGATCCATGCTCTGACAAAACAAGCACTGCCTTGCGGGCTTCTTTGGTACAGCAGGAGCTGAAGCCGAAAATAAGTGTGACGGTAAAGGCTCTGCATAATAGCTATAGGACTTACGCGCACCATATGGAGTACCAGACAAAGTCGGTGCTCCATATGATGGGCCTTGGGTGCTAGGGCTATTATCTCCCGATGGGCATCTATCACTAGCATGAGAAATATCTCCACACCAACGACAACGAATATTGAATGAAGCCCACATAGTGTGAAGATAAAATGATTCAAAATAAAAACACTATTGTGCAAAATACTACACTTAACAAAAATTTACTAGAGCAACCTAATATAAACAGTAAAACAGAATAAGAAGAAATAAAACAAAAGGATGCAATACACAAATGGAAGGGCTTTAATCTCTGATTCTCCCTCTCCAGAAAACTCACACATCTGTCTTCCCCGGCAACGGTGCCAAAAACTTGATGCGCAAATCATAGCACACCGCTATAGGCGATAGTAAGACTGCGGCACAAAACGGCAGTGTACCGACCGTTCAAGTAATATGAAATGGGAATGAATCCCCAAGTATCGATCTCAAAGGAACACAGTAAGGTGGAGCTATCTATCGGGGAAGGACTTGAGATTGAAGTCCTTTAGTCGGATGGAATGCGAAGGAGGGTGATTTGGTTTGTGGAAAATAAAGGAAAATAACTACAACTACTCCTATGCAATGCCGCTATGCAATTGATAATAATAATTGGGTTTTGAAATTTAGTGAAGGTTTGAGAATTCTCTCCAATCTATATCTGATAAAGGCAAGTATACCTTATCATCTATAGTATAGGATATTAAGAAATACCAAGGTCATATTCCACAGGGCGCGTTGATTACTTCTACTTTGAGGAAAGTCGCTATTATCTTATCTAATGATATTTTGGGGTTTTGGTTACTTAGCTAGAAAAAGAGAAATTGCAAGCTAAATTAAGGGTTTAGATGATGATAAAAGAGGCTAGTACTCGATCAAAAGTCACCTTGGAGTGAGAATAGACAAGTGAAAAGAGAATAAATCTAATTCCGTTTAAATTGAACTACTTGACCGTGGAGGTTCCCGAAGCTCGAACATGCCTCTCTCGAGGTTAATGCCCAACTAAGTTTAGGAAAAATCAACCGGACTCTCGTCCTATAATTGATTACCTAAAACTTGCTTTACGATGTGAACCCCGCTATCGGATTTGACTCCAATCCGGGAGATTTACGTCATCCTCTCTCAAGGGGTGCGTGCAACTCTCTTTACCCTTGAGTGATCAATTCATACTTTGAGCCTCTCGGCTAACTAAGTATGAAAACATAAGCGAAAACCATATATCGAAAATATGGCTTCACTAATTATAAATCAAGGGTAATTCAAGTGTTTGTAAAAACGGAAAAAGAAAACTTTAGAGAATCATAACTTGTCTAACTCATCCTCGGATCATTTTGAGCGAGTACTAATGAGGATTAGTTAATCATGGTGGAGGGGGAAGAGAAAGAAAAATAAAAATGCATAATAAGAAAATTTAACTAAGTAAGGAGGAGACAAAATCAAGAGAACAAACTAATTTTTATTTAAATGAAAACTATTACAAGTCTTAAGAGAAGAGATTGCAAGCTAGGAAAAACAAAGTTACAAACTTAAACTAGGCTATTGCATTGAAAGAAAGCTAGTACATTGCATGAGAAAAAGAAGAGAACATGAAAGGAAAGAAACATGAACATGAACATGAAAGTGAAAAATACTCAGGATTCGCTCCAGCAGCACCTCCCACACTCCAAAATTCTGAACCCTGGACTCAAGGAGAACCTCTGAATTTATAGGAAAAATTTTCAGATTACACGCCCTCGGTCACGGGCGTGACCAAGGGCGTGACTGCACTATTCACATCGGATCCGACAGCGGCGTGGGCTTTTTGGACGGCGCGGGGAAAAGTGACATGTCATGGGCGTGACATGTCGGGTCACGGCCGTGACTTTGGATGGCTGCATTAAATGCGGCGTGGGCTGGAATTTGGCGCGGCGGCGAAGCAGAGATCACGCGGGCAAGTCACGGCCGTGACATGTGGGTCACGGGCGTGACTCAAGTTGACTTCTCGACTGCAGCTCCATGTCTCGACGGCGGCTCTACGTGGAAGATTCTAAGATTACACGCCCCCGGTCACGGGCGTGACTTTGGGTCACGGGCGTGACCTGGGGTGTGACTTGGTGTGGACTGGTTCAAACAACATGGCATCGATTCTGGACTGATCTTTAGGTTACACGCCCTTGGTCACGGGCATGACCGAGGGCGTGACATGCTATTTTTCCCGATTTGTCCCAAAATTCTGCAAATATTGAAATTAAGCTAAGTTATAATCAAAATTACAAAAAGAACTACTTATAACCTAAAATTGACATAAAAAGGAAAATTCATATTAAATATTTACAAAATTTTCTATTAAAAAAGTTATAAAAATACTACTTATCAGCAATGCTTCGCTTGGCGGGATGGAGACTAGGTAGGCCTTGAGCGCGCTACTTCGAAAGGGCGGATGAACGAGTAGGCAAACAGAATGAGGGTCGCAAGCACCTCTTCGACAAGCATGCCACTAGCAATTGCTAGTGCGGCACATGAACATAACGATGGAATGGAAAATGGATGGGGGCGCACCTCATACACACATATAAACGAAAAGATACATTCACATGGACATGAAATAACTTTATAAAACAAGGTCTATAGTGCTCATCATCAAATAATAAAGGATCTAAATATTACAATCACAAAATACAAAGGAAGAGAAAGTAAGGAATCGACTGAATCGAAAGTCTTGTTGATGGTTCACGGTTGGAATCGCTGGGTTGTCAATTCGCATCCAAGCTCGGTCCTCGACTGCGTCTGGGGTAGAGAAGGATGTCACTACCCTCCAATGGCCCGTCTTCTTCGTGTCACGATTCAGCACATAACCTAGCTTCCTTCTCTTTGAATGATGGCGGATGAAGAGCTGGATCCTTCTCCTTGAAGCTTAAGGATGATGGAGGAGGCCTAGGGCCAAGCCCTGATGGAGTGGTGGAAGGGGTACGGAGCTGGACCTCCTTTTGCGGCGGAAAAAGCGGAACAAGTACGATCTCCAAGACTAGGGCAGAGAACTGCGCTTTTATAGAAAATAGTTAGAAAAATGGTCACGCACGGTCGAACGCATGACCGTGCATAGACCGTGCGAAACTTATTATAAATATAGCGCAGGAAGATGACCTGGACCACCCGTGCGATTTACTCACGCACGGGCAAATCCGCCCGTGCGTCAAAACGCACGGGTAAATTCGGAAAGGGAAAAAACAAGGCCAATCAGGGAGAGCGTGCGATTCCTTCACGCACCGGCGCTGCCCGTGCGCAGAGATGCACGAATAACGACAGAACATCAGTTTCCTCCTCAGCAAAGGGCGCACTACCGAAACCGACCGTGCACCAACATAACGCACGATCGTGTGATATGTACAGGCATGAACTTAGGCTGAAACTGATGAAATGTCCACCTGCATTGCCACAACAAAGCTGGAAATACCCTTCCAGCACAGGATATAAAGAAAAAAAGAAAGAGGAGCACGTTATGGTTGCCCTCGACACTAAAACGTGCAAACACACACCACACCAGGCCTAAGAGTGCACTAAGCAAGGAATAACAAATATGAACAAAACATGCCTAAGGTGTAGTGCAAATACTAGAAATACGGCCCAGATGAGCTCATAAATGTATATATAAATGGGACTCATCAAAAAGCTTACCACTAGAACGAAGATCCCGCCGAGAGCGTTCCAAATCTACTCTCGAAACGCGATTCCGACTACTACAGCCCTCGAATCGCCGACCAGAAGCTCCAAGATACTCTGCTCTCGCCTCTCGCGCTCGGCGGCTGGATTGGTTCGACCAAGGAAGGAGAGGAAAAGAAGAAAAAACCTAAGCTTAATGTATATATTAAGCCTCCAGGAATTCGTCGAACTCAGCTCCTTGACGTTCGTCGAACTCAAGAAAGAGTTCGTCGAACGCAGACAAAACCAACAGAAAGCTTGACGTTCGTCGAACTCAAGAAAGAGTTCGTCGAACGCAGCTACAATGCGAGTTCGTCGAAAGCAGCATTGCCAGTTCGTCAAACGCAATTACAACGAGATCGTCGAACGCAGACGACCTGCCGTTCGTCGAACGCAGCTGGCCTGCCGTTCGTCGAATGCAGCTGACCTGCCGTTCGTCGAACGCAGCTGGCCTGCCGTTCGTCGAACGTAGCTGGCCTGCCATTCTTCGAACGCAGCTGGCCTGTAGTTCGTCGAACGCAGCTAGCCTGCCGTTCATCGAACGCAGCTAACCTGCCGTTTGTCGAACGCGGATGAGAATTTCATGCAAAGTAAAATGCAGAAATTACACAAAATTCTCCCACAACTCGAAACGATGCAAAATCTTACATGCTCGATCCAAATTACACACTTTAACTAGGCTAAGGACCAAAACTAAACCTGACGAGCTGACGTAATGCCCAAACGCCAAAATTACGCCATTGCGGCCACGTAAATAATTAATGAAAATCAGGGGCGTTACAGTCACTCCCCCTAAAAAGAAGTTTTGTCCCAAAACTTGAAATCCAAAGATCAAGAAAGATACAGAATCAAATCCAAAGGTTAACAGGCAAAAGATTTACCCGTAATCTAAGAGAAGAGGGTAGGATGAGTCTCTCTCATGGCAGACTCCAGATCCCATGTTGTGCTTTTGACACCCTGATTCTTCCAAAGAACCTTAACCATCGGGATCGTCTTCCTCCGCAACACACGCTCCTGAGTCTCCAAGATTCGGACAGACTCTTTAATATATGAAAGATTGGGCTGCAAACGGTCACTGAATCAAGATTAGTTGGCTCACATGAAACACATCGTGAACATTTGGGAAGGAAGCAGACAAATCCAATCTATAAGTTGACGCTTCGATGCCCTCAACAATTTGGAAAGGTCACATACCGGGGGTCCAACTTGTGGTTCCTTCCAAATCTCTTAATGCCCGGCATCGGGGAAACTTTCAAGAACACTAAGTCTCCAACGGCAAACTCAAGATCCAACCTTCTCCGATTGGCATACTTCTCATACCGCTCCTGAGCGATACGAAGCTTCTCGCGGATATCAGTCATGGCAATGCTCATCTCTTCCAAAGCTTTGGGGCCTAACAATGGACTCTCACCAACCTCGGCCCAAAACAAGGGAGTTCGGCAACGCCTCCCATACAGAGCCTCAAAGGGGGCCATTTGTAAACTCTCCTGATAACTATTATTGTAGGCAAATTCCATCAATCCAAGACGCTTATCCCAAGCTCTGGCATGGTCTAGAATATAGCACCTTATCATATCCTCCAAAATTTGATTCACTCTCTCTGTATGACCATTGGTCTGAGGATGGTAAGCGGTAGAGTATCTAAGGTCAGTGCCCAAAGATCCCTACAAACTCCACCAGAAATGAGACATATACCTTGAATCTCGGTCTGACACAATGCTCACGGGCACACCATGCAATCTGATAACTTCATCCAAATAAAATTCTGCTATTTGCTCCATAGAAAAGCCGGTCTTAAAAGGCACAAAGTGAGCACACTTTGTCAATCTGTCAACTATAACCCACACCGAATCATGTCCTCCAGGAGACCTCGGCAAACCGGTAATGAAGTCCATTGAAATACTCTCCCACTTCCAGCTTGGAACATCCAACGGGTTCAACTTACCTCCAGGCCTCTTATGATCCTCCTTCACGCGCTGACAAGTTAAACATTCAGAAACATATATGGCTATATCATTCTTCATACCTGACCACCAAACAATCTGCATCAGGTCCTTATACATCTTTGTGGAACCAGGATGATAGGAAACACTAGAGTCGTGCGCTTCACTACAGATCTTTGCCCAAATATCATCCAACACGGGGATACAATACCTACCTCGGTACTTCAAAGTATCTTTATCATCGATCAAAAAATCTGGTAATTCCCCTTTCTCAGCCCTGCCTCGAAGATGCTGCAAGTCAGGATCTTCCTTCTGATGCAATCTCGTAAGGGTAATCCAAGAAGGCTCTTCAGCCTCTAAGCTCTAAGGCGCGGTACTACTACCGACTGAGATATCCATCAACATAAACTCCTCTACTAAGGACTACACGGAAAGATTGAAGACATGTGCGGTCTTTCTGCTCAGGGCATCAGCCACTACATTAGCCTTACCCGGATGATAGAGGATATCAACCTCATAATCCGCAACATACTCCAACCACCTGTGTTGGCGCAAATTCAGCTCTTTCTGGGTAAAGACATACATCAGACTCTTGTGATCTATAAAAATCTTGCATGACACTCCATATAATAGATGTCTCCAAAGCTTTAAAGCATAAATCACTGCAGCGAATTCTAAGTCATGCGTAGGGTAATTCCTTTCATGAACTTTTAATTGTCTAGACCCATAGGCAATCACCTTTCCTTCTTGCATCAAAACACATCCTAACCCAATGTGAGATGCATCCACATAAACAACATACTTTATTCCTTCGATCGGCAAGGCCAACACAGGAGCACTGCACAAACATCTCTTTAATTCCTGAAAGGCTTCTTCGCATTTATCGCTCCAAACAAAAGTGGTATTCTTCTGGGTAAGCTTAGTTAAAGGTGCCGACAGCACTGAGAATCCTTGAACAAATCTCCTGTAGTACCCAGCAAACCCTAAGAAACTCCTTATCTCCTTAGGCGTTGAAGGCGTCTTCTAATCCAACACAGCAGAAATCTTAGCGGGGTCTACAGTAATTCCATCCTTGTTCACCATATGGCCCAGAAAGGATACCTGAGGAAGCCAGAACTCGCACTTACTCAGCTTCGCATACAACTTGTGCTCTCTAAGAGTAGACAATAATAAGCGCAAATGCGTAGCATGCTCCTCAGCACTTCTAGAATAAACCAGCACATCATCGATGAATACCACAACAAAATGATCCAAAAAATCCTTGAACACGCGGTTCATCATGTCCATAAACGCAGAGGGTGCATTCGTCAAACCAAAAGACATAACTAGAAACTCAAAATGACCATAACGAGAACGAAAGGCAGTCTGGGGAACGTCCGACTCACGGATCCTCAACTGATGGTAGCCTGATCGAAGATCAATCTTCGAAAACACCGTGCTACCACGCAACTGATCAAACAGATCATCTATCCTAGGCAACAGATACCTGTTCTTGATGGTTAATTTGTTTAACTCTCTGTAATCTATGCACATCCTCATGGAACCGTCCTTCTTTTTCACGAACAAAAGTGGAGCACCCCAGGGTGAAGAACTTGGCCTAATAAAACCACACTGCAATAGCTCATCTAACTGAGTTCGCAACTCCTCTAACTCACGCGGGGCCATACGATACGGTGCCTTAGCAATAGGATGAGTACCAGGCTCAAGATCTGTAGAAACTGATTTCTCGGCCTCTTGTGCAGCTCGGGGCCCTCATCGAAATGAGGGGCAGCTAGCCCTTACTGATCCCTCGGAGAAGGTAGACCGAACACTAGGAAAATGACTAAGACCTTAGTCACAGCGAGGAGGTCCCTCCACTAATCCGGAAGATCGTTGAGCGCTTCCCCTCCCAAGCCAAAGCTGAGACTCGGGCACCTTGGAGAGCTCTGGAAATGCTAGCCAAGGAAAGCCTGAGGAGAGAGAAGCTGAAGTGAAGTCCTCTCCAAAGGTGCCCTTTAGGTCTTATTTATAGGTTTTCTGATCTGGCCTACGAATAATAGGATTCCGCCTTTTGATATTACTATCTGCACCCCAAATGGGTCTGCTAACAGCCAAACTCCGCTGTTTGGAGAGGCTAAAGGCAGACCACCGAGGGTAACAGGGTAATTTTGCCCTATCATCCTATGTGCAAGGAATCTGTGAGAACACCACTATTGAAGCTCTCGCGGGCCTTCTCGCGAGTCCTGCTCGCGATGCCTCTCCTCGGCGATTGCGCTGTGAAGACCTTGCTGGGCCCCTTTGGCGGTATCTGCCGAGGTCCGGTCTTGCGAGCCTTCCTGCGAGACCGCCTCTTGACTTCGTCGAGCACAGAACACCTTTTGTCGAACACAAGGCACTTCTCTGAACGCAGATCAATTCGTTGAACGTGACTTCGTCGACCGCAGAACATACTTCATTGAACTCAGAACACTGCTGCCAGCGGCCCGCGAGGTGCTGGCTTGCCAGATCTCGATCACGGATGAGCTCGATGAATGCGGGAGAGTTCGTCGAACGCAGGGGAGTTAGTCAAACGCCCTTCGCCGAACCCAGAAAACCACCTTAAGCTGCCCGCGAGGTTCTATCTCGCCAACCCTTCTAGCGGGTACACGACCAGTACTAGTCTCGCTCTCCTATCAGCTAGCAGTTGGCGAGCGCCTTTCTCGCCCACCCCTCCTCCGAGGACTTTTGTCTGCTTCATTGCTTTCTTCATAGTATTGATTTCTCAAGCCGCGCCTCCTTGTCTGGCGAATATCGGGGTTGTACACAATCCCCGCTCTTCGCGAGGCTATTCAGGCTCGCGAAGAAACACCCAACCCTTGGTATTCGCCAGCCTCTTGATAATCTGTTGGGAATCTTTGGTAGGGCCCACCCTGGGGGCTATAAATATCGTCCTGAGCCTCAATGATGCGCGCCGTCACTCTCTCTCTTTCTTTCCTTTTTCTCCCGTACTGTAGCTGCCAGGAGATGCCGCTTTCCGAAGAAGCTGAGGCCCGCTTGAAGGCTATGAGAGTTGGTGGGCTACCTTCCATGACCAGGGTCCCCGCTTGGATGAATCTAACGCCTCCCATTCAGTCGCCGAAGACTAAAAAGGCGAAAGCAGCCTGCCGAACCGGGGACGACTCCGTGTTGCTGGACTCTTCCCCTGATACTCGTCCCCCCGAGAAGGTATGAGTTATTCCTCTAGCTAAGCCAATAAACTTGCCTATGTGATTCTTGCCTACTCGCAGGAGATTTTGCCGAACAAGGACGTTGGCGGGCTTGGAGGTGGATCTCGCAGCAGTCCGCCAGTGGACACACATCCCGCTGGCGGAAACGCCGAAGGTACGCTCTTAATCTTGCTCACTAGCTCTCCTTACGTCGAATATCGCCCTCTTATTTCCCATTTTTCTCAGTCCCGCCCCGGAATACCCCGGCTCGCGGAGATTTGCTGCTTCCGCCTCTATCTCTTCCTGACAAAACTGTGGGCATGCCAAGGTTCGATTTCCTGGGGAGCGAGGGTGTTGGCGGCTCTCGACCGCCAAAGATTCCCCCAATCAACAACGCAGCCTACCCTCTTGGCTTAAGCGAATCCCTCTACCCTCACTACGGTAATGTCTTCCAGGTCCGCCCTGAGAGTTCTTGCCCCACTCTGGGTAAGCATTCCGACGCCCCCATGTCATGCAGAGAGTTCCAAAAATCTGCCTACCGAGTCAGAGTTTGGCGACGACGAGATATCCCCCCTCCTAGACCAAGTGGAAGACTTCTTAGGGGACCCGCGAGATCCTGAGACGATGAAGCGACGAACCTTGGAGTTGCTTCGGAAACATGGTAGGATGTTGATGGACCTTAATCTTCAAGCGAGACGAGATAGAGTGGTCGCTGAGGATAGGCAAGCTATCATGATGGAGGAGTGCGCGAGACTCCGAGCCGCGGTGCCTCGCGCCCAAGACGAGATGGCCACGTCACCGGAGGTGCACATTGCGAGGATGAGGGATTATGCCTTCCTGATGGATCGAGAGGGCCGTGTGGCCCAGGATTACTATATTCCAGGGTACCGCCGAGGTCCTGGTTGCGGGGTGGCGGCAGATGGAAGTGGTTGCTGCACGACTCCCGATAACTCCTACGTTTCTGCGAACTTTATTATTTGCTAATGCTCGCCGCTACTTTGAACAATCTCATAATTGTTTGCGACTTATATTTGTGGGTTCTCGCTCATCAGTAATTGTTGATAGTCGTTTATTA
Source organism: Dactylorhiza incarnata (assembly GCA_033032865.1). NCBI lineage: Eukaryota > Viridiplantae > Streptophyta > Magnoliopsida > Asparagales > Orchidaceae > Dactylorhiza > Dactylorhiza incarnata. The sequence continues at coordinate 700,002 of JAWHQI010000205.1, read as the reverse complement.
GCCTTTGCTCGCGATTTGTACATCCGTATTCTTTCTTTGTTATGTTACTCCTGCAACGAGTCCTTCTGCTCTATTGCAAAGAATTTGCAATGGGTTCTCTTCGCTATTCCGTTTGCTCATGCTGCTCTTTGCAAAGAATTTGATGCTAACCTCGCAGGTAGTTCTCGCCCACGATCCTGATGTGATGGTTTTGCTAACCGCACTCAGCGGTGTTTGGGCTTCTTCCCGCTCTTTTACTTTTGCTATAAATAGGTTGTCATAATTGTGTCAACCACCGCACTTACCGTCGACCCTCTTCTCTCACTACTCCGGAGCTCTCACATTTCCCCCTCTTTCTTGCGCTATTCTCTTCCTCGCAGGTCTTCAAGATGGTTGGTGACCAGAGCGAGGCTGAGGGCAGGTTGAAGTGTGTATGGGCCTTTACCGACCACTCCTTCTTCCTGGCGAACTTGACAGAGGAGGAATATGTTGGATCGGTAGGCGCCCCCGGGTTTTAAAAACTTTAGTGATATTTTTAAGACTTTGTAATAATGCAAGATTAAGACAATAGAAAGTCAAGTAAAATAATTGAAATAAAGTAGAGACATGCTTTATTAATATCAAATAAGGTTTTACAAAAGTTGACTTCTATGACGCTAGAAATCGGTGGCGATGAATTGTAAACTCTTTTTGTTATCTATACCGACTTGTATCCCCACGAACCTGTTAGCTTTAGTCGATCCTTCCCCGGATACGGCCTCAAGCCGCTCTAGCCAACCCTTCCCCGGATATGGCCTCGAGCACCCCCTAGACCTACACCCGAGACCTAGTCGCCAATACGAGGTGAATTTCATCCCTAAGTCCTACCCAGACCTAGTCGCCAACACGAGGCGAATTTCACTAAACGATTATAAAAAAGATATGAAATGAAAAAGACAATAATATAAAAACTCCCTCTATGTGGATCTCTTGGAGAAGTAGACGAAGAAGCAGAGTATGATCGTAGTCGATGCGGTCTTTTGTCACGATGATGACGCGTGTTGAAATCTTCTCCACGGATCTCCTTAAGCCTTCATGGATTTATGGGAGTATCTCTCTGAACCTTCCTCTCTATGCTGTGGCACGAAGCTCTGGAATTCTGGATCTCAAGACGATTCGGAAGTCGGAGCCAAGATATCCTTTTTATAGACTTAGCGCTAGCGCCTGCGCTAATGCTACCGCCGGCCCTATCCCATATTAAGTAATATTTTGCGCGCGAGAATCTTTAATCCGTGGCAGCTCTGCTGAGATTCCTCTTGTGTTCCGCGCTACCGCCAGCGCTATCGGATACTGCCAGCGCTATCCCATATTAGGACACATTCTGCGCGGCAGAATCTTCAATCCGAGGAAACAATTTCTTCTTGCCAAACGTGTGCGTCGCTACCGCCTGCGCTATCGCCTACCGCTAGGCGTTATCTCCTTCCATATGTGCTCCCGGAAATGCGCTATCATCGCTAGCGCTAAGTGCTACCTCCGGCGCTAGTGGGAGACTTGGAATTGCTGGCTCAAAATTGGGGGCAACCATCCTTGAGTCATGTGGACTTTGATTTCCTGCACACTTAAACACACAAGATCAAATACACATAGGATTTGTTATTCTCAAACCTAGGAGATGCGAAAGACCATGTTCCAACAAACTCCCCCTTTTGATAATAACAAATCCATTAATGATAAATCAGAGCATTAATAGATAAGCATGATGAAACTATATTTGTGTGTGTGTGAGAGTGATGACTTAGGATAATTATTGATTTTAGCATTTAGAACTGCTCCCCCTAAATACATGCTCCCCCTAAGTGAATGCTCTCCTAATATGTAAGCTATCATCTTAATTAAGCATTATAGTTTGATAGTAGATTAATATTTATCATGTTAGTTCTCCACCTTTTGTTATTAGCAAAAGCGGGTAAGGAGACACTGTTGGAACATGGTCTTCCGCATCTCCTAGGTTTGAGAATAACAAATCCTATGTGTATTTGATCTTGTGTGTTTAAGTGTGCAGGTTAACATAGTCCATATGACTCAAGGAGTACTCATGATGACTGCCCCCAAAATTGAGACCAAAATTCGAACAGGCTCACTAGCGCCGGCGGTAGCACCTAGCACCGGGCGCTAGCGATGAAGAGCGCAATTCCGGGAGCTGTTATAGAAGGCGCTAACACCTGGCGGTAGCAGATAACGCTGGTGGTAGCGTGGCGCACAAAAGTCATAGAGCAAAACGTTATCGCGGATGGGAGATCCTGCCACGCAAAATCTTTCCCAATCCGGGCTAGCGCCAGCGGTAGCGCTAGCGCCGGCGGTAGCGCTTGAGCTATATAAAGAACCCCTCACCTCTCATTTCAGATGGACATCAGAGATAGAGAGGTAGTGCCACAACTCTAGAGGCTATCTTGGCCGAAACTTGAAGTCCTAGCGAAGCTCTGCAAACTTGTGAAGGAGGATTACGTCACGCCGGATCCAAACGAAGTCCTCTTCTACAAACGCTGATTCTACAGCGGATCTTCGCCTCCATCATCAGAAGTTCATCTTAAGGGAAGTTTTATTATTTTATTTATCTTTCTTTGTAAACGGTAGTGAAATCGCCTCGTGTTGGCGACTAGGTCTAGGGTAGGACTTAGGGCTGAAATTCGCCTCGTGTTGGCGACTAGATCTAGGCTAGGTATAGGGGTGCTCGAGGCCACATCCGGGGAAGGATTGGCTAGAGCGGCTTGAGGCCGAATCCGGGAAGGAGAAGGCTAGGGAAACCGGTTCGTGGGGATACGAGTCGGTATAGAAAACGAAAAAGGATTTTTATTAGTCGCCTCCGATTTCCAGCGTCATAGAAATCAAGTTTTGTAAAACATTATTTGATATTAATAAAACATGTCTCTTCATTATTGTTTTACTTGATTTCTCATTGTGTAACATCCCGATTCGAGCTAGACCCCTTGTGCGCGTTTTTGAGTCGAGCGAGGTGACTCGAGCTCGTGGTGTATTTGGGGCCCGGCTTGCACCTAGGCCGGAGAAATGCACTCGACGAACGTGGCGAATACCAGTTCTATTCTTTGTCCCGATGACTGTTGTATCGGGATCCGAGCTGTCCAGAGAGCATAACTTGAGCGATAAAACTCGAAGGAGGCGCATCGCCTTGAAGGAATTATAGTGCGTACGTTAGCTCAAATGATACGGTCTGCGAATAGCGTGTTTATTCAAAAGGCGGTATGCAGCAGACGGTCTCGGAATTCACCCCAGTCAGGGTTGTTGGACTCGTGAAGCCTATACGAGTTCAACGAAACTGTCCGCGCTCGATTCTGATGAGAATCGACGAAATTATAATGTGGTCTGCGAATAGCATATTTATCCAAAATGGTGAAACCAACCAAGTAATCTCGGAATGGACCCCAATCAGTTTTGTTGGACTCGTAATGATGATATGAGTCCAACGGAGTCGTCCGTTTGAAATTCCGACGTCATTCGACGAGTTTTGATGCGACGCAAAAAATTAGTCCGTAAACGCTCCGACAAGCATAAAATGAGCAGACGAACTCGAAATTAATCTCGGATTGTTCTGGTGGGTGCGTATCGGCGAGACGGTATTAACGAGCCCGCCCGGGACAAATTCCGAGCTTCCTAGAGAAATCTACGCGCGTTTGATTGAAATCCAATCATTCCTCCTAATCTAATAATAACAATAATAATAATAGTAATATATATACACTTATATGTTAGGTTAGAAACATACCTTACCCGATCCCAAACCCTCCCAGTTGCGCCGTCGTGTTCCCTCCAGCCCGATCTCTCCCTCTTCGACGACGACAGCTTTTCCTTCTTCCTCCGGCGAGTCCGAGCTCCGGCAACCCCTCCTCCTCTACCTTCTCTGGCGTTCCTTTACTCTTCCATCAACCTCCTACTGCAGCCACTTCCGACTCACTCTTATTTCTGCCTAAATCGCGGCTAGGGTTCTGAAGCTGGCGTCTTCTTCCACTTCCTCTCCTTCCTCCGATTTCTTATTCTCTCGCCGGAATAAGGGCTAGATCGGCTCTCTCTCTCAGCAAGAACTTGAAGGAACTCCTCTCCTCTCCGACCCTCTCATTTTCCCTTCCTTTCTCGACGGGATCGCCGTAGGGCTCAGCACTGATTCTCTTCTCCAACCTCTTCTTCCTCCAATAATCTGTTATAAAAGTGGTGGAAGATCATAGCCAGCTCTGTACTCAGTGGTTGTCGGCGGTTTTTGAACTGGTTTTAGTCGGGGTTTGCGATTTTGTACTGAATCAGCGCCTGACTTCTTTTAGCTCACTGTAAGCCTTCTCTTCCCTGTTATTATTCATTGTCTTCTTTTCCTTTGGGGAATGTTTCATTGCAAGTCCAGTTAGGGTTTCCGTTTTAAGGAAGCCGGTTAAGTCTTGTTTTATAATTGCCGACTGTTTGGATTCCTGGTAGGAGATTTGAGTTACAGAATTTTTATGGGGGAAGTGTTGTTCTGTTGCCTATGCTTACTAGTTGTTGTTCCTATTTTTATTACTATTACTTTTCCGGTTGGAGTTGTTGGTAGCCAAAATTATTATTACATCTGGGGGCTTTTATTTTATTAGGCCAACTGCTACTGTCTTGATGCCCCAACCTCACTTCATAGTATATTGAGGGATTTTGATGTTATGGTCAGCTGTGAGTCCTCCTCTTTCCAGTTAAGGTTTGGGCTTTGGCTTTGCTTCATGATTGGTTGCTGTTGTGGCCGACTGTTGTTGTTATATGGGGGGTTTTCCTATAATGTTGGTCGGCCACCCTCTGTTCATGTAGTTGTCCTTACACTGCTTCTCTTTTAGATTTTTTTTGATTCACTGTAATTGGAAGTTCCTTTTTGGTGTTGGCCGGCTGCTACTTGGTTGCTTATTTTTTGGGTGATTTAGTTGGAATCGGAAGGGAATCCTGGGAAAATGATTTAGGTTGTTATGTCGCCTGAAACAACATTTATATTGTTGATATTGGGTTGGTTTTTCTGCAGCCCATAGGGCTTGTGCCGATGTTCCTTCTTTTTAGTTTTGGGTATTGTTGACTGATTACATGTTTGATATTTCTGTGGATCAGGACCCCTTTAATCAGTCTTGGCCAACTACCGCCATGCCGCGGAGGAGACCACTGCGAACGTCGGCCGGAAATCAGGTGACTTCCTCCCCTCTCCCTTGGTGCTAGATCTTTAGATCACATAGGAGAGATGTTGGGCCAAGAGGACCCAACCTTGTGAGTTATGGTGTTTCCATAGGAGAAGACCACGCTAGAACTTCCGTTCTAGGGCGACGATCGCCGTGAGATTTGCTTCAATCATCCCCTCTCTTCAATACGAAGAGAGAGGACTTGATCTCGTGAAGATTGGTGGTCTTTTGAGGGAGTATTTGAGGAAATAGCGCTTTTCATTTTACCCCCTTGCTGGAGGAAGAAGATGAATGAATGTCATTAGATTTACTTTAAGATGCGTGCAGAAATTATATCTGCAGACCGATGCAGAAATCTGTTTTCTGCGCGCAGCTGTGTTCAAGTCCAGTTTTGGGCATGATACAGTGGGATTCAAGTTTCGGGCTCAACACGAACGTTGTAGATCTCAAAAAATCCTTCGAGATGAGTGGCTGTACATATTTTGGGGAGCCCTGTGGCTCCCTAGATAAACCTTGAAAACAGACTGTGTAATTAAGGTTTGTTAGTTTGCTGTCATGTATTACACAGCCAGCTTGTTGAGCTTGTTTGAGGATGAAACACTTGGAATTGGACCTTCGGTTCAACATAAAAAATTGTAGCCCTTGTTAAATTTCCAGAATGGGGTGGCACGTAAATTTTTAGTGTAGTGAAACTCTCAGAATTTCAGTTTTAGTATTCTGTGTCATGGTAGCCTAAGTTTCGATGAATTTTGGAATAACTTCATTGATACTTGTTGTTCAAAACAAAATTGTAGAGATGATGTTGATGATGATGTGCATATCGCTGTAGAATTTCATGATTTTTAGATGAATATTTATTGTCATTTTGTAAATAATAAATTGTGATCGTAACAAAGCAGCGAGTCTATGCTAGAGGCTTCAGCGAGATCGGAATTGAAATGGATCCTTGTTTATATATATTTTGGTGATTTACCTTGTTTTGTTTATCGGAAGATGTTTGGAATTGGTAGATAAATGTTGATGACAATGTGGACATCCCTCTTAAATTTCATAATTTTTGGATATAAACTTGTTGTGATTTGTCAATGTTAGGTGATAAAATTATTGTGTCGTAAATAGCTACCAAGATTATTCCGGATGAGCTGGGATATGGTGTAAACACTTAAGACGCTAACCCTGCCGTGTGGAAGAAATTTTAGAAGTCTTGGGTTTAATATAGCCATTTGATTGATCACTTGTTTGATGACGCTCTAGGACAATAAATATGTGCATGAAACTTTAGGCAAGTCGTGATTTGAATAGTGCTCCTAATTACATTATATGTAAAGGTTAGTATTATGATTCTGATATAACATTGGAGGTGATTTACCTAAATATTGGGGAAAATTATGTAATGAACGATTGATGGCGTAGTATGTATTCACATTTAAATATATATGTTGAATCTAACAAGGTTGGATGAGAAAACAACCCTCTTATAATATCATGATAGTCTTCTGGTAATAATCTTGAGACAATTGGATGAATATTTGCAGTACCTTCCCTTATGGGGTTCATATAACTCATTTGGTCTGCGAATAGTACAACGGTAGAATGGAGATAACTTGTAGACCATTAGGCGGGAATGGGAGGTAGTTGGTGTACCTGATTTGGATGAAGAGGTTGAGGACACCAAAAAGGAGTTTAGGTGATGAGAGAGTGCTTGGTGAGCTATGTATAAGGTTGTGCTTGGGATTGACGAAAGATCGTCTTTCCCCTTAGAGGGTCATAAAACACTGAGGTTTAATTCAAGTGAGATGATAAGAGGGTAATCGTATGGGTGGATACCAATAATACTAAGTGTCTTGAGAAAGGGAACTTTGGGGTGTCACCCCATTGTAGTTCCTAGTACCGTAGCGAGCCCCTTACAGGGTAACCCTCGGGAAGTCCAAGATTAACCCTAAATTGCAATAACATTTATAGTAGGCAAGAGTAGCCATAGTAGGGTAAGATTGGATTTATGTATCTCCTCCCAGTTGCGGGAGTGGCAGGATTGTGGTGCCCGGTTAGACGAGCGTGAACCTCGAGGGGATGATTATCCCGGTAACATTCTCATAAATGTGGCAGGTCTTCGGTACTAGGCAGGTCATCACTCCGACCACGGTACGTTGACTTAGCGGGTGTGTAGGGGTCTAAGGGGCCAGCTTGGCTGCGTGTTGGGATGACAGTTCCCCGAAGACACCTCTCACTTGGCTCACAGTCTGGTGGACTCCAGCAAAGAGTATGCAGAGCTCCGCGGTTGTTTAGCGTCGAGGCGTACGTGCGGTCTAGGCCTGGTAGAGTGTATACCCGCCTAGGAGTGGATAGCCCGGTCCGCTACCACCGTGTGTCACGACGGTTGGTACCCGAGAGGTTGGCTTCCTTTCAAATAGAGGGAACTACAAAGGTCTATGCGCATAGAGTCGTGTGTGTGAGTTTCATTGCATAAGACATTCATGGCATAGCATAGCATACGCACTTGTAGATCCTCATCATATAAATTAGTATGGGCTCTTTTATATGATGAGTTATAATTCCTGGAAATCCCAACTTATAAGTTTGTATGGGCATTCATATAGGTTAGGGTACGAGATTGATTACTTGTCGCTACTGTTCTTACTGCCTTGCTTTACCTGCTTTACTTACTGTTTATTTACTGTTGTACACCTTTATTATACTCTTGCTTATACATGATTAGATTAGCTCCTTTTACACTTGTGTAGCTTAGAATTTGTGTATATACTAGTTTACTTTCCCCGTCACCTGCTTTGCATATTACTGATATATTCCAGCTTTTCTTGCTTTCCTTCCGCCCGGTGCCTTGGAGTCGCCGGGGGAGCGGATGGGAAGCCACTTAGTCTTTATGACTAACGGTTGCTACGTCCCTCTTTTTAGGAGCACATTCAGTGGTGTAGCAGCGTTCAACACCAGAGGCCAGCCAGGTCAGGTGTGCAGGATTGGGGTTTATGGTACCTTAGCTGCCGTCAGTGGCAGAGGCGAGTGAGTGTTTTGAGATGTAGCCCTTGGGGCATTTAGCTGGTTACTCTGATGATTTGCAGGAGCTTGTGTAGCTTTCTGCTTTTCTTATACTTTGATTTGGACATTATTACTTATTGTGAATCTTTGGCTTTTAATGCTTTCTATTATTGATGGGTTGGCGCTGTTTAGTTGGTTTGGCCGGCAGGATAGGCGTCTTGTGGGGGAGGCCAGCTCGTGTGCTGCCGCTTCTGCAAGACGGCTGTCCTGGGCATAAGACTCCCCCCCGGCCGTGTTGTGTGTTCCGGGAGGGGGATCTTACACATTGTATTAATCTTGCAATATTTAAAAGTTTTCTAAATATAATCTTAAGTTTTTGAAAACCCTTATTAACCCCCCCCCCCCCCCCCCCCCCCCCCTCTAAGGGCGCCGACCGATCCAACAAGTGGTATCAGAGCTAGGTTATTCCTATCGGCTTAACAACCGGGAATAATGGCGTCTCATGATCTCGCTTCTACTAGTGGGGGAAATTTTTGTGAAGAAGAAAAAACACCTACACCACCTTTATTTGAAGGGACAAATTATAAAGGATGGAAAATCTTAATTGAAAAATTTATTAAAACTTTAGACATCGAAGTTTGGAATTTAGCAATAGCAAGACCTGCAAATGAATCAAATAAAAAGGAACTTCAATTAAATGCAAAAGCTAAACATTATTTATTTTGCGGTCTATCTAATGAAGTCTTCAAATTAATATATTGTTTTTCAAGTGCATATAAAGTATGGCAATTTCTTGAAGAAATGTATGATTCTCCATCTACAGGTATGGAACAATCGCAAGAATCGGAGAATATGCATGCGTGCACAAATCTACAAGAACACACATCAAATGAAATAGAAGAAGAAATCTTACTTTTGGAAGAGGAGTGCCAAGAAGAAGACAAAGGAACAATATGTTCAAATCCTCCCTCATGCAAAAGCAATGTAAGGAAATCAAATTCCATCTTTTGTACTTCTATCTCTTCATTACAATTACTACAAAATACAAAGCACACAATTAAGAAACTAAAAAAGGCTAATAAACTTTTACGCTTAGAAAATAAAAATTTAAAGGCAAAGTTTAATGAAGACTCAAATTCTAAAGACTCCTTTGTTGAAAACATAACACCTTATAAAGATCTTAATAAGTTAAAAGAAAAATGCAAGGAACTTGAAAAGGAACTTATTTTTATAAAAGAACAAAATAAAAGATTATGTGTAGAAAATTCCTTTTTGAAAAATGATTGTGCTAAGTGTAAAGATTATAAAACTGAAATCAAAGAGATGGATGAAACATTTGATGAATATAGGAATAGATATCAAAATCGCATTGATTCAATTGTCACCACTCTTAAGAATAGCACAGTCGCATATAATAAACAAGACATAATTTTAAACTCAAAAATGATGAATTAAATTCAAAAATCAATTTGCTTATGGAAATTATGAATAAAAATTCAAAACACATAAGTTCACAATATCAAGCAATATCCAAAAGCAAGTTGAATAAGAATATGAATAACTTGACTAAGCCTAATAATGGGAATAGGAAACACAAAGTTTTTGTAGATCAAAATCATCATTACTTACAAAATCATGTTTCTCCCAACATAAAACTAAACGTTCACAAATTTCCTATAAACAATGGTTTACATAATCATCATGGTAATTTGACAAATAAAAACAATATTAAACCTATGTTTGAATGGAGACCCAAAGCTAAAAATGACACACTAACTCCACTCATAAGGGCCCATTCATCTCTATCTCCCCAAAGGCAAACACGATGTATTTGGGTACCCAAAGGAACCGTCACTGCCGGTCCTCTTTGGATACCTAAGTCTCTCATTCATTAGTATCCCATCATTTGCATGAAGTAGAAACCAACTAAAATAAAATATCATTTTTCTACTTCATGATTTGCTTAAACTTCTTTTGTTTTCTTTTGAACCATCATGATATGATCACTTTATATATCTTGTGATATGACTTTCATTAATTAAACCATAATTCATAAATGAATCAAATTGAGTAAAATTGATTAAAAGTCATATCATTTTTTTTGTGATCTACTTATCCTTTTTATTGTTTTTTACCCTCTAAATCCATTATCGTTTAAATGTCTTGAATAGTGAATTTATTATCAAGACTAATGAAATTATTTTAGAAAATGGATTTAAATGGTTTATTAAAGGGCTTACGCTAAAAATTAAAAATGCGCAACTGTTGATTATTATCTATCTTGTTTATTGAATATGATAGCCCTTAAAATGTAGAATATTATCAAGAAAAATCGAAAACAAAAAATTTTTTCACAAAATGCATGATTAATCCTATGTATAACATTGCATCCAAACTCATCATCCTAGCATCACTTTTTGGTTTATGCTTATATATCTATGTTAGGTACAACATTTATGATGTTATTCAAATTTTATGACATCTATGTGATTTGAAAACATAATAGAACACTAAAATTCCATCAAACACATAGTTTATGAATTAATCATTAGAACATATATCTTGAACGTATATATTATCATGCAAAACCAAAGATCAATAAATTCAAGTAATAAAAACAATGATATTATTTCAAAACTTTATTTATGTGATCTTTATCTTTGATGTGATTATATTGCATGTACATTTTTTTGACCTTGTTCATATAAAGGTTCATCATTTCGTTCTAGGTCCAAAGAAAATCAAATTGAAATTCCTCTTTGTGTACATGCAATACTAGCATCTATCAAATTGATCTATATCGTTATAATTTTGCACCAAATCTCATTATCTCAGCATTACTTCCTAGTATAAGTTTTTCTTTTGGTGCTCACAATAGATATATCACTTAGAATATCATGCTAAATCAAAAGGTAGAAAAACTATGTGAGTCTAAATTTTTTATAAAACTCAAATGATGTCATAGTTTATAAATCAATTGCTAAGACTTGAGTTAGGTGTCCAAGATCTTTCAAATTTAAACAAATTCAAAAACACAATTTTTTAGTTTTAAACAATCAAAAACATCTTCTAAAATTCTGAAATTTCTGCATGAAACTACTATTGGGACACTTAATCAAGATCAACAATCAAAAATTTCAAAAATATAAAAAATTGTTCACTGTCTCCCGCGCTAGCGCTAGCGTCCATGTTCAATTTTCTGTGATTTTAAAATTTTGAAACATTTCTAAAAATATTTTAATCTATATTTTCTACTTAGTTTTGCACTTCTGTTTTTCTTTATTTTTTGAAAAATCAAATATAAAACTACAAAAACCAAATTACACAAAATATGTTTTGTTTCTGTTTTTGTTTTTCGTTGTTTAAAAGTCTATTTTTATGCAAAAATCAAATACAAAAATACAAAAGCAAAAATTACAAAAATATGCTTGTATTTGCTAAAATCAAAATACAAAAATATAAAACACTGAAACTATCAAAAATATTGTATGGACTTTCCTGTGATAATCAAGCATGATTTAGTCTATTATTTAGAAATTCTACAATGTTGCAATTTATCTTTTCAAACTACGTTGAACATTGTTTTCATCATGCTTTGACATATCTATTAATATGTGCATCAATCATATTTTAAAGGTTGTGTAGAACTAAGCTTAGCATGCCTCTAAGTATGAGTAAATGTTTTATGTCTGATAATGATATTTATTCACTCACCCTTTTTGGTATTGTCTATATATGTGTTTAATCTAAGAATACTTGTGTATGTTTTTGTATTAGTACAATGGATTAAAATTACACAAGTATCTTACCTACACTCCTTATTTTGCACTCTTAAAAATTAAGAAAAGTGGTTATGTTTTTCATAAATTCTATTTATTTGCAAAACAAGTGTATTCGGAGAACTTTGTACAAAACAAAATTATAAAATAAATGACAAAGATAACTCCACCAAGCACTACTTGAACCTCCTGATAAGTCTTAATAAGCATTGTGAGGTTGAGCACCTTGGAAAGAATAGTAAAGTGTCTTGTGCAAATCAAATCTTTCTTTCAAAAATAAGAAAAACCACTTACTCTTAAGTACACCGGATCACTAGTCTCAAAATTCAAAATAAAATATGTGATCCCCCAAGCACTACTTTGCACCCTGATAAGTCTTAATGAGCATTGTGTGTGCAGAGCACCTTGGTAGTTGTACTTTTATTGTGTATTCAAATGTGTGGAAGTAATCTTATTTGTGTTTTATTGTGCTATTACTTTACATATTTCTTGTATTTTTTATTACAGCATTTGTTTACACTACTCAAAAATACACTAATGTACACATCATTATCTTCCATAACACTTCTTCTCATGAGTATTGGATACTAATGCTAATTCTATATTACCTTTTATTTATGAAATGCACTAGATAACCTAGCATGTGTTTCTATAATGTTTGGTATGATTTGAAATTGTGAATTGAAATAACATTGTAGTAATCTCTTTGTGATAATATTATTTCATGTTTGGTTATTTTTGTCAACCATAAAAGATTTTCATTGAAACATGATTTACATAAACATCTTCTTTTTTGAAATTAAACTCATATATCTTTTTATGCATTATTCTTGATTATAATAAGATGTTTCATTTATTTCTACAAGTCTTCCGCATCATCACCATATAACTTTTACCTTGCACTTTCATGCTTATATCAAGTCTTAAATCTCAATTGTTTTCTTAAAAACAAGTGGTAGACTTGCTTGGTAGAATTTATATTGGTTGTTCTAACACGCATATCAGTTTTATAGTAACAAACTCTGATTTATTTTAATATAAACATGTATGCTAAACGCTCTTCCAACAAGTGAAACATTGCTAAAAGGATGTTGTTTCGTTCTTCCAAAAAGCTTCAACTCTTATCTCTATAAAGTTAGTTTTGAAACTCAAAAACTTCTCCTTTTTTTAACTTAAACTCTTATTTAGTATTATGGTGTTTCTTTTTCGAAATCTTCCGTAATGCTCAAACTCTGATACATTCATGAATTTCAATATAGCTAAGTAAGTTTTATTTCAAAAATATTCAATTATGATTCTTCCCATTAGATTTAAAAGCTTCATGTTTCAAAAAACTATTATCCGTGACTTCATATCTCACCATAGCGGGGGCGTAGGGTTGTAGACATTAGATAAACTTATCTTTAGTCATGTCTTGTCCTTATCCGGGGAGGGTTCCAGTGGGGCCTTGCGAGGCACTAGGGGGAAAGAGTGCTAGGTTGAGTTTTGTCTAGTGTTTGCATATGGGACTAACACCCCAACCTACTACATGTTTGTAGCTCCTCATGCCCATCCGTCACTTAGTACGGGGCTAGGGTGTAGATATATTGTCTGGGTAGATTGGTTATTTGGAAATACTTATTTCTATGCTTAAAACTTTTATATAAAGGGAAAATCATTACTTTTTTATGCTAAAAACTCTGATTTCCTTCTATGAAAAATTTTGTAATGCTTATAACTCTGATCTATTTAAATGAAAAACAATTCTAAAACTCCTTATCATTTACTTAAAAAGCTCGATCATGCCTTCTCTTCTATTTACAAATTCTTTGGTGCTTTGTTTCCCTACCCACTTTTGCTAATAGCAAAGGGGGAGAACTAACATGATAAATATAACCCGCTATCATAAACCCAACATGACAAATTACATTTTAGGGGAGCATTCACTTAGGGGGAGCATGTATTTAGGGGGAGCAATTCTAAATGCTAAAATCAATAATTTTCCTAAGTCATCACTCTCTCACACACACAAGTATAGTTTCATCATGCTTATTTATTAATGCTTTGATTTATCATTAATTGATTTGTTATTACAAAAGGGGGAGTTTGTTGGAACATGGTCTTCCGCATCTCCTAGGTTTGAGAATAACAAATCCTATGTGTATTTGATCTTGTGTGTTTAAGTGTGCAGGTTAACATAGTCCATATGACTCAAGGAGTACTCTTGATGACTGCCCCCAAAATTGAGACCAAAATTCGAATAGGCTCACTAGCGCCGGCGGTGGCACCTAGCGCCGGGCGCTAGCGATGAAGAGCGCAATTCCGGGAGCTGTTATAGAAGGCGCTAATGCCTGGCGGTACTGGATAACGCTGGCGGTAGCGTGGCGCACAAAAGGCATAGAGCAAAACGGTTCCGCGGATGGGAGATCCTGTCGCGTAAAATCTTTCCTAATCCGGGCTAGCGCCGGCGGTAGCGCTAGCGCCGGCAGTAGCGCTAGCGCCGGGGGTAGCGCTTATGCTATATAAAGGACCCCTCACCTCTTGTTTCAGATGGAGATCAGAGAGAGAGGTAGTGACACAACTCTAGAGGCTATCTTGGCCGAAACTTGAAGTCCTAGCGAAGCTCTGCAAACTTCTGAAGGAGGATTACGTCACGCCGGATCCAAACGAAGTCCGCTTCTACAAACGCTGATTCTACAGCGGATCTTCGCCTCCATCTTCAGAAGTTCATCTTAAGGGAAGTTTTATTATTTTATTTATCTTTCTTTATAAATGGTAGTGAAATCGCCTCGTGTTGGCGACTAGGTCTGGGGTAGGACTTAGGGCTAAAATTTGCCTCGTGTTGGCGACTATATCTAGGCTATGTCTAGGGGGTGCTCGAGGCCACATCCGGGAAGGATTTGAGGGAACCCAGCGCAACCAACTACACCAAAATCTCAGACTGTTGGTGAAGGCGCAACTTAATATTTATATCAATGGAAGGGCGCTACGGGTCAAGTGAGGAGACGCTGGACCCAACAATCCCCCCCCCCCCCCAGCGTCCAGCACGACCTGCAATTCAGAGGTGCTCCACATGGCCCGCAGGCTCAGAGGTGGCTTGACACATGGCTGCGGCCGCCTGACCCACCGGGACCCACACAGGTAGAGAGAATTTCAGGAATTATCAGCGCCCCCCCCCCCCCCCCCCCGTCTCGAACGCGCAACCTGCTTTGATACCAATTGAGAGGACCCAGCGCAACCAACTACACCAAAAGCCCGGACTGTTTGTGAAGACGCAACTTGATCTTTATATCAATGGAAGGGTGCTACGGGTCAAGTGAGGAGACGTTGGACCCAACAGGATTGGCTAGAGCGGCTTGAGGCCGAATTCGGGAAGAAGAAGGCCAGGGCAACCGGTTAGTGGGGATACGAGTCAGTATAGAAAACGAAAAAGGATCTTTATTAGTCGCCTCCGATTTCCAGCATAATAGAAATCAAGTTTTGTAAAACATTATTTGATATTAATAAAGCATGTCTCTTCATTATTGTTTTACTTGATTTCTCATTGTATTAATCTTGCAATATTTCAAAGTTTTCTAAATATAATCTTAAGTTTTTGAAAACCCTTATTCACCCCCCCCCCCCCCCCCCCCTCTAAGGGCGCCGACTGATCCAACAGACACCACTTAAAAATTGATAATTAGATAAAAGCATGATCGAGCTTGTAGAGAATGAAATGAGAAGGAGTTGTAGAATTCTTTTCATTGAAATTGATCAGAGTTTGAGTATTACAACATTTTCATAAATCGGAGTTTGTAGTATAATAAAAATGTAATGATTTCCAAGTAACTAAACTACCTAGACAATATGTCTACACCCTAGCCCCGTACTAAGTGACGGATGGGCATGAGGAGCTGCAAACATGCCATAGGTTGGGGTGTTAGTCTCATATGCAAACACTAGACACAACTTAACCTAGCACTCTTTCCCCCCAGTGCCTCGCAAGGCCCCACTGGAACCCTCCCCAGTTAAGGACAAGACATGACTAGAGATAAAGGTTATCTATTGTCTACAACCCAACGCCCCCGCTATGGTGAGAAATTAAGTCATGGATAATAAGTATTGGAAACATATAAGCATTTTAAATCTAATGACATAGCCAATGGATTTATATTTTTATTTGAATTTATGAAATCACTCATATAGCTATTTTGAAATCCATTCATAAATCAGAATTTTTAGCGTAATAATATTTTCATAGAAATAAATCAGAGTTTTATAAAAAAAATCCATGTTAAAAGCAACCAATATAAAGTTTACCAAGCAAGTCTACCACTTGTTGCAAGAAAGGCATTTGAAGATTCAAGTGATGATGCATACAAAATGAAAGACTTTAAATAAGCATGAAAGTGCAAGGCAAAACAATTATATGGTGATGATGCGGAAGACTTATAGAAATACAAGAAACATCTTATTGTAATCAATGATGATCCATAGAAAGATATATGAGTTAAATTTTAAAAAGAAGATGTTTTTGTAAATCATTTTTTTAATTAAAATCTTTAAGTTTGATAATAAAGTAACCAAGCATGAAATAATGTTATCAAAAAGAGATTACTACAATGTTACTTTAA
Source organism: Dactylorhiza incarnata (assembly GCA_033032865.1). Taxonomy (NCBI): domain Eukaryota; kingdom Viridiplantae; phylum Streptophyta; class Magnoliopsida; order Asparagales; family Orchidaceae; genus Dactylorhiza; species Dactylorhiza incarnata. The sequence goes on along the minus strand of JAWHQI010000205.1, from coordinate 683,490 downwards.
TTCACAATTTCAAAACATACCAAACATTGTAGAAAGCATGCTAGGTTATCTAGTGCATTTCATAAGTAAAGATTAGTATAGAATTAGCATTAGGATCCAATACTCATGAGAAGAAGTGTTATGGAAGATAATGATGTGTACATAAGTGTATTTTTTAGTAGAGTGAACACATGTTTTAATCAAAAATACAAGTAATATGTAAGTAAGAGCACAATAAAACACAAATAATTTTACTTCCACTCACTTCAATGCACAAAAAAATGTATAACTACCAAGGTGCTTTGCACACACAATGCTCATTAAGACTTATCAGGGTGCAAAGTAGTGCTTGGAGGATCACAAAATTTTATTCTTCCATATTGATTTTTTTTATTGTGATCTGGTGTACTTAAGAATAAGTGGTTTTTATTTTGAAAGAAAGTTATGGTTTGCACAAGATACTTTACTATTCTTTCCAAGGTGCTCAACCTCACAACGCTTATTAAGACTTATCAGGAGGTTCAAGTAGTGCTTGGTGGAGTTATCTTTGTCACTTTATTTTATGATTGTTGTTTTGTACAAAGTTCTCCGAATACACTTGTTTTGCAAACCAATATAATTTATAAAAACATAACCACTTTTCTTAACTTTTAAAATGCAAATAAAGATTATGTAGGTAAGATACTTATGCAATTTTAATTCATTGTACTATTACAAAACATACAAAGGCATTCTTAGATTAAACACATAATGTAGACAATGCCAAAATAAGTGAGTGAATAAAGATCATTATCAAACATAAAACATTTACTCATACTTAGAGGCATGCTAGGCTTAGTTCTACACCACTTTCAATATAATTGATGCACATATTAATAGATATATCAAACCATGATGAAAGCAATGTTCAAAGTAGTTTGAAAAGATAAATTGCAACATTATAGAAGTTCTAAATAATAGATTAATTCATGCTTGATTTTTAATGAAGTTCATACAATATTTTTGATATTTTTGAAGAATAATTTTTATTTAAAGTTTAAACTCATAAAATTGATCTTGGACTTCCCGAGGACTACCGTGTGAGAGGTTCGCCCGGTACTAGGTGATATGATGGGATGATAGCCCAAATCACCCTTTCGCAAGATACAAGTAAAAAAGTTAAGTTCAACAATAACAATTTTTGATAATTTTTTTGTTTTATATTTTTGTATTTGATTTTTGCTTTTAGAAATAGAATTTAAACAAATGACAAAAAAAAAACACAAAGGCAAAACATATAATTTTTTTTGTAATTTGGCTTTTGTATTTTTGTATTTGGTTTTTCAAAAATGTAATAAAAGCAAAAATGCAGAAATGAATAGTACACATAGATTAATATATTTTTAGGGATTTTTCAAAATTTTAAAAATGCAGAAAAACACATAGGTGCACTAGCACCGGCGTTAGCGCTAGCGCGGGAAACAGTACACGATTTTTGATGATTTTGAAATTTGTAATTATTGATCTTCATTAAGTGTCCAAATAGTAGTTTCATGCAGAAATTTCAGAATTTTAGGAGATGTCTAGATAGTCCAAATTGCATGAAACATTAGCGATTTTGTATATGACTTTTCCAAATAAACTTAGCATGAGATATAAATTATTATATCTCCATTTTAATTTTTCTATGGCTTGTATTTATCAATCTAATGTAGTTTGACAATGATAGGAAATGTAAGCACGAGAAGACACGAATGAACAAATCAAATATGCATGATTTTAGTGATTAAAAATAATGTTCATGCACAAGAATATCTTGGATAAGCCCTAGATGAGAATACCCAGCCTGTATATCTTGGTAAACATATAAAGCCTAACATAGACACGAATATTCTTTAGGTGGCAATATTAGAATGATAAGTTTGAGATTAATGTTATACCATGGTTTGAGAGTGTTTCAACTTATAGACCTAGAATGGAGTGACGATTCTATTTGATTTGATATCAAGATGATTCAAAGGTCTAAACTAGAAATAAATCACAATATGCACCAACCATTATAATATCAATTGTCATCAGTTAATATATCAATTATAATTCACATAAATGTGATAGAAATAATTATTTCTAGAAGACTTTTGATATGACTTATGATGTTAGAGAATTTTAGCAAAGGACATCAATAGATCATAGTGGTGTTTGTGAATTCAATATTCATTATGAAGATAAATTCTTTCAATACATTTTAGTGATTTTCCTTTAATTTAAAATTTTGAATATATATATATATATATGTGATTTTTTGATAGGTGAACAATAGTGATGGTTTAGATCATGTTTGACATCAAGGAGTGAACACAATATAATTTTTTGTTGTGAACAACGAGACCCATATTGAAAGTTGAGCTTTTATTTAGATCTTGAATTTTCTTTTAGATCAAGTTATTTCACTAAACCACTTGTTGGTGAACGCTAAGAATCTTAATATCCTAATAACCAGATTTAATTTGAAATATCTTATAGCAAATTTAGAGTTTGATTCATATGGATAATATAAGATATTTAGAAGCAATGAATATAAGAATAAAAGATAGGTCATCAAAATAAAAATATGATTTTGAATTTTGATCAATTTGTTTTATAAACTCATAAAGTTTTATGAGATAAAATCATATTTCCAAAAATATATAAGATGACCATAACATGATGGCTTAAAAATAAGAAAACAAAAAGAAAAAGAGAAAGACATTAAGGCATATCATGAAGTAGAAATTTGTATATTTCATTTTGAAAATATTCTACTTCATGCATTTGGATGATACTAGTAGATAAGAGATTTAGGTATCCAAAGTTGACCATGTGTGATGGTTCCTTTGGGTACCCAAATGCATCGTGATGATTTTTGTGAAGACAAAGATGAACGAGTCCTTTCATGTGAAGTGAATGTTTCATTTTTAATTTTAGGCCTCCATTCAAACCTTGGTTTAATGTTATTCTTATTCATCAAATTTCCATTGAGATTATCTTTATATTGATGATTATGATTGTAATGATTATTAAAAGTGTTGTTCATAGGAAATTTGTGTAGTTTTATTTTTAAGTTGGGAGAAACACAATTTTTGTAAATAATGGTGATTTTGATTTTGATTTGCAAATCCTTTATGTTCCTTACTCCCATTATTAAACTTAGTTAAGATGTTCATATTCATTTTCAACTTGTTTTTAGATATAGTTTGATATTGTGAATTTGTATTTACAGTTTTCATAAGCAAGTTGATTTTTTATTTTAATTCATCATTTTTAATCTTTAAATTATGTCTAGCTTTATTATAGGCGATTATACTATTTTTAAGAGTTGAAACAATTGAATCTATATGATCTTGATAGTTATTTCTATGTTCATCAAATGTTTCATCCATCTCTTTAATTTCAATTTTATATTCCTTACACTTAGCACAATCATTTTTCAAAGATGAATTTTCTAAACATAATTTTTATTTTGTTCTTTTATCAAAAGAAGTTCCTTTTCAAGTTCCTTGCATTTTTCTTTTAAGTCATCAAATTTCATACAAGGTGTAGTGTTTTCAACTAAGGAACCATGGATAGAACTAGATAAATTTGAATTTGATTATTTATTAATTTTTGCCTTTAAATTTTTATTTTCTAAGCACAAATGTTTATTAGCATTTTTTAATTTCTTAATTTTGCGCTTTGTAGTTCGAAGCAATTGTAATGTAGAAATAGAAGTACAAAAGATGGGATTTGATTTCCTTACATTGCTTTCGAGAGAGGCATGATTTGAACATATGGTTTCTTTTAAATCTTGTTGGCACTCTTCTTCCGAAGACAGTACTTCTTCTTTTCCATTTGATATGCATTTCAGGGATCCGTCGTGTGTGGAGCTTTCTTGAATACCTGTGCAGGCTTGCATATTCTCCAGTTCTTGTAATTGTTCCATACCTGCAGAAGGAGAATCATAAGTTATTTTAAGAAAATTCCACATCTCTTATGCAGTAGGAAAAGTATAAATGAGTTTGGAAATATTATGATCTAACGCACAAAATAGACTATTCATAGATTTTGCATTTAAAACCATTTCGTTCTTATTTAATACGCTAGGTGGTTTTTTGATAGTAATATTCCAAACTTTTTCATCTAAACGTTTAAGAAAATTTTCCATTACTATTTTCCATCCTTTATAATTTCTTCCTTCAAATAACGGTGGTTTAAGAGATTTTTCTTCTTCATAAAAATTTACCCCACTAGTAGAAGCAAGATCATGAGACGCCATTATTCCCGGTTGTTAAGCCGATTTGGAATAACCTACCTCTGATACCACTTGTTGGATCGGTAGGCGCCCTTAGAGGGGGGGTGAATAAGGGTTTTAAAAACTTTAGTGATATTTTAAAGACTTTGTAATAATGCAAGATTAAGACAATAGAAAGTCAAGTAAAATAATTGAAATAAAGTAGAGACATGTTTTATTAATATCAAATAAGGTTTTACAAAAGTTGACTTCTATGACGCTAGAAATCGGTGGCGATGAATAGTAAACTCTTTTTGTTTTATATACCGACTCGTATCCCCACGAAGCGGTTGGCTTTAGCTAATCCTTCCCCAGATACGGCCTCAAGCCGCTCTAGCCAACCCTTCCCCGAATATGGCCTCGAGTATTCCCTAGACCTACACCCGAGACCTAGTCGCCAACACAAGGCGAATTTCAACCCTAAGTCCTACCCAGACCTAGTCGCCAACACGAAGCGAATTTCACTAAACGATTATAGAAAAGATATGAAATGAAAAAGACAATAATATAAAAACTCCCTCTATGTGGATCTCTTGGAGAAGTAGACGAAGACGCAGAGTATGATCGTAGTCGATGCGGTCTTTCGTCACGATGATGACGCATGTTGAAATCTTCTCCACGGATCTCCTTAAGCCTTCATGGATTTGTGGGAGTATCTCTCTGAACTTTCCTCTCTATGCTGTGGCACGAAGCTATGGAATTCTGGATCTCAAGAGGATTCGGAAGTCGGAGCCAAGATGTCCTTTTTATAGACTTAGCGCTAGCGCCTGCGCTAGTGCTACCGCCGACGCTATCCCATATTAAGTAATATTTTGCGCGCGAGAATCTTTAATCCATGGCAGCTCTGCTGAGATTCCTCTTATGTTCCGTACTACTGCCAGCGTTATCGGCTACCGCCAGCGCTATCCCATATTAGGACACATTCTGCGCGGTAGAATCTTCAATCCGAGGAAACAATTTCTTCTTGCAAACGTGTGCGTCGCTACCCGCCTGCGCTATCGCCTACCGCCAGGCGTTATCTCCTTCCATATGTGCTCCCGGAAATGCAATATCATCGCTAGCGCCAGGCGCTAAGTGCTACCTCCGGCGCTAGTGGGAGATTTAGAATTGCTGGCTCAAAATTGGGGGGCAACCATCCTTGAGTCATGTGGACTTTGATTTCCTGCACACTTAAACACACAAGATCAAATACACATAGGATTTGTTATTCTCAAATCTAGGAGATGCGGAAGACCATGTTCCAACATAATATCTAACCACCGTCGCTGACTTTATCCTGTCGGAGGTTACCGCTCGCCAACCTACCAAGGATGACGCAATAAATGTCCCCCTGCCTGATGAACTCGCGATCCCCATAGCCCATTTCGCGGTGGGTCTGAGGCTACCTCTGTGGCCAGAAGTTCGCCAGGTAACTACTAATCTCGCCTTCCTTTCCTTAGATGGGAATGGATTCTTCCTCGCTTAACTGACGGTCTCGTCATCTTGCTCGCCAGGTGTTAAGACACTACGGCGTGATACCGGGTCAACTGACCCCCAACGCGATGGCGGTCATCGTCGCCTTCGCTTACTATATGTGCGAGGAGCGCATCGAGTTCAGCCTTCTGGTTTTCCGGAAGTTGTTCTCTTTCCGTGTGTATAAAGATGGGACCGCCTATTTTGTGGGCTCGGGTCCCAAGGTCGACGAGACCGTCAACGAAGCTCACTACTAGGCTCAGAAGTTCCTCTTCGTCAAGGGGAACTTTGGCAACATCCCTTTCTCGCCTGTTCAGTACAGCGAGACTACTTACCGTCCTCCTACTCTCGGCGGCCACGACGCCGCCTTATACCAGTTCTTCTGCAAGAAGAACTTTGAGGTTGTGTATCTTTGCCGCAACCTCGACTCGCTACCCCATTGCTCGTCGGGAAAGGTAATGATCTCGCCCACTAACTTCCATGGTTTCAACATTTTCCGCGCTAGATGTGTAACCCTCACTTTTTCAGGTGAGCGAGATCTACCACTCAACCCCCCACTACGCAAGCAAACGGAAGTCCTCCTCCACCCACGCTCTCGCGACCATGGGAGAGGAGGCCTGCCGTGATACCGCCACCCCGGCTGAGCTCTCTTCTCGCAAGCGGAGGCCTACAGCAGCTGGGGTCCAGCCTCAAAGTCCCTGCCCAAGAAGAGAGGCAAGAAGAGCCAAGGCTCGCTCGCCCCCTCTAAGGGAAAGGGGCACTCCGAAGCCGCCCCTGGCGAGATCGACCTGACCATCCTCTCCGAGGTGGGGGGGGGGGGGGGTCGATGAGGAGAGCGAGGAGGCCGCGAAGACCTCTGACCCGCCCATTCCAGTTAACCACTGGAACTTTGGGCTCGGCCAGAGACGCAGGGATGAGACCGGCGAGCTCCTGGTGTATTGAAAGCTGGAGGTTAACAAAGCTGAATTCTCCACCATCCTTCCTTCCTGGGTGGAGAAGCCGACCGTCAGCGGCCATGCCTATGACTTCTCCTTCACCCTTTACGGGCGCGAGGATGATGGGTCCTACAAGGACAAGACCTCAAAAACCCTCAGCTATAAGAGTGTGAGGTCCCAGCTGCGCTCCGGTGAGCTCGCCCATATGACAGGAAGGCGATGCCTGCAACTAGCGCAACAGAACGTGGAGCTCGCGAGGGATTATCAGGTGCTCCTCGCCGAGAATGCGCAGCTGAAGGAGAAGCTGCTCGCCGCAGCGAGCGGTGTGGTGAGTTACCTAGACCTCGCCACTTCTCTCTTTCAACCCTTTCGCTTTCTGAACTTGTCTGTCATTTATAGGACACCGCAGCTGCCAAAAGAACTGACGCTCGCATTCAGGGCCTAGAGGGCGAGGAGGTCGGCTTGAAAGCTCTTAATCGCGAGCTGTCCCGTGCCGTCGTTCCCCCTTCCCCTCGCCGCCTGAAGGGAGAGCGGCGAGCGTGTGACAAGGAAATCCGCGAGGAGTCCACTGAGTCGGCTCGCTATATCTTCCAGACGTTGAAGGCGACCGGCCTCCTATCCGCCGACGCGGGCGACATGACTCTGGAAGACATCGTCCCGGAGCTCTTCATTCCTCTCCTGCCAGTGGAGAGCGGCGATGACGAGGAGAGCTCTGTGAGCGATTCCTGAAAGTCATCATTATTTCTGTTTTTGTTTAACTTTTGGCTGGCGAGACCTCCTTAAATTGTGATCGAACTGCGAAATGTAAATATAGTTTTTGCCTTGTTCATTGTGCTCATCTTTTCTGTCTTATTATTTTCATATGCTTACCTCACGTTCCTGCGTATTTTTATCGTTCTCGCCAAGCCGATTCTCGCGTACTTCGACACTTCAGGCGTAGACTCCGCTTTCAATTGGTCTCGCTTTTTCTCATGCCTTGGGACTAGGTGTTTTAGGGCCACCCTCTCCTTAGGGCCTCGCACGGTATGCTCCCTCCCGGCGAGGACTCCTCTTCCACCTTTGGGGTTCTTGCAGGGCTTCTCGCGGGTCCTGCTTGTGATGCCTCTCCTAAGCGATCGCCCTGTGAGGACCTCGCTGGCCCCTTTATTGTGTTGCGAGATCCTTTTTGCGAGACGAGCGAGAAGGCACTGGTCAGTACAGAGGACTTGCCAACCTGAGGCTTTCCAACCTGACTTTATGAGAAAATCATCACCTTGCCATCCTCTCCAGAGATCAACCTAAAACCCCCCATCTAGTGAGAGCCCGGGAGCGGAATTGATCTGGGGCACTCCAGCACCAATACTTTTAACCCTGCCAGCCTCTCCATAGATCAACCTGAAACCCCCCCGTCTAGTGAGAGCCTGGGAGCAGAATCGATCTGGGGCACTCCAGCACCAATACTTTTCACCCTGCCAGCCTCTCCAGAGGTCAACATGAAACCCCCCGTCTAGTGAGAGCCCGGGAACGGAATCAATCTGGGGCACTCCAGCACAAATACTTATCACCCTGCCAGCCTCTCCAGAGATCAACCTGAAACCCCCCGTCTAGTGAGAGCCCGAGAGCGGATTCGATCTGGGGCACTCCGGCACCAATACTTTTCACCCTGCCAGCCTCTCCAGAGATCAACCTGAAACCCCCCCGTCTAGTGAGAGCCCGGGAGCGGAATCGATCTGGGGCACTCCATCACAAATACTAATCACCCTTCCAGCCTCTCCGGAGATCAACCTGAAACCCCCCGTTTAGTGAGAGCCCGGGAGCGGAATCAATCTGGGGCACTCCGGCACCAATACTTTTCACCCTGCTAGCCTCTTTAGAGATCAACCTGAAACCCCCCGTCTAGTGAGAGCCCCGGAGCGGAATCGATCTGGGGCACTCCAGCAGCAATACTTTTCACCCTACCAGCCTCGCCAGAGATCAACCTGAAACCCCCCGTCTAGTGAGAGCCCAGGAGCGGAATCGATCTGGGGCATTCTGGCACCAATCCTTATCTCCTTGTTACCCTCACCTAGCAGTCACAACTTATCATATGAAGAAGTAAGATATTCAACTAATAACATAGCAAAAACTTTCAAGGGTAGAATCGTTTCAAATCATCTCCACTTCTTGCTCGGCCGAGAGGTACCCTTCCACATCCCGGAGGTGATACCCCCCCCCCCCCCCCCCCCCCCCCCGACTTGAGCACTTCGCTTACAATGTATGGACCCTCCCAATTGGGGTTAAGTTTCCCCACCGCGGCTCCTCTTCCGGCCGCATCGACCTTCTTCAGGACTAGATCTCCTTATTGGAAGTGCTTTATTCGGATGTGCTTGTCGAAATACCGGGCCATTCGTCGCTTGACTTCCTCGTACCTGGCGGTGGCCAGGTCCCGGAGTTCCTCCACCAGGTCCAAGGATAGCCTTTGTTCCGCATCGTTAGCCACTAGCCACTCTTCATCCCCTTCGCCTGCAGCGATTACCCTGGGGGTCCTTACCTCGAACTCTATGGGAAGGACGGCCTCGGACCCATGAGAAAGCTTGAATGGAGTCTCCCCGGTGGCGGTGTTCGGAGTAGTCCTCAAGGCCCAAAGGACAGACGGTAGCTGCTCCACCCAGTTCCCCCGGAGGTTCTCCACCTTTTTCTTCAGTAGGTTGACGATTACCTTGTTTGCCGCCTCCACCTGGCCATTACTTCTCGGATGGTGAACCGATGCGAACCTGAGGTCGATGCCAAGCTGGGTGCAAAAGTTAACAAATTCTTTGCTAGCAAATTGTGGCTCATTGCCTGTCACTATAGCTAGAGGGAGGCCGTGCCTGCAAATTATTTCTCTGCACACAAAATTCCTTACAACTTGAGATGTTACCTTGTCCAGCACCTTCGCTTCTACCCATTTGGAGAAGTAGTCGATCATGACTAGTAAGAACCTCCTTTGGCCACTAGCTTGAGGGAAAGGGCCAACTAGGTCCAACCCCCATATGGCAAAAGGCCAGGGAGCTGTGATGGTCCGGAGCCTCTGAGATGGGAGGAGTTGGAGTGGAGCATAGAGCTTGCACTTTGTACATTTCCTTGCGAACTCCGCTGCATCTTTACTGAGGGTAGGCCAGAAGTAGCCTTGTCTCAACACCCTCCCCTCCAGAGTTCGGCTCCCGGAGTGACTGCCACACTCCCCGGAGTGAATTTCTTTTAGGACTCTCGGAACCTCCTCTTCGGAAACACAACGGGCCAGGAGTCCCGAGAGAGTTTTCCTATATAGCCCTCCTGCATGCAAGGAATAATAAGCCGACTTATACCTGAAGTGTCGTCTGCCTATGTCTTCATCGGGGAACTTTCCTGATGATAGGAAGATGAGGAAAGGATCCATCCACAAGGTCGGCTGATCTATCTCCATCAGTTCCCCTTCCTCGATGGTGGGTCGGAAGAGTTCCGAAACCATTCCCCCTACTCGGGGAACAAACTTGGCTAAGAGTCCCGCGGGGGAGCTCTCTTCTCTTGGCACGTGCTTGACGGAGAAAGTGCGGAATTGCCCGATGACCCCCTTGACCTTCTCCAAGTACCGAAGGAGGGTCGGGTCCTTTGCCTCAAACTCTCCCCTAACTTGGCACGCTACCACCATGGAGTCCGTCGAGACCTCCACATCTTGCACTCCCAGTTCCCGAGCTAACCGCAGGCCCGCTATCACTGCCTCGTATTCTGCTTGGTTGTTGGTAATCGTGAAGTGGATGTTCAAAGCTTGTTTGATCTTTGTCCCTTGGGGGCTCACCAGGATGATTCCCCCTCCATAGGAGTACTTTCCTGACGCGCCATCCACCAACATCTTCCATGACACTGGGGGGGGGGGGGGGGGGGTGATTCATGCTCCCCCATTTCGGTTGTGTAGTCAGCCATGAAGTCTGCCACTGCTTGGGACTTGATCGACATCCTGGGTACGAACGTAACATTGAACTCACTCAGCTCCACGGACCATTTTGCCAACCTTCCCGAGTGCTCCACCCCTTCCATGACTTTGCGAAGTCAGTGATCAGTCACTACCTTGATATAATGTGCCTAAAAGTAAGGTCGTAGCCTCCGGGCCGCCACTACCAACGCGAAGGACAACTTTTCCAGAATCGGGTACCGGAGCTCCGCCTTCCTCAGCACTCGGCTGACGTAGTAGATGGGGAATTGCTTTCTCCCCTCCTCCCGAACCAATACTGAACTTACTGCCTCTGAGCCTACCCCCAGGTATAGGGATAGGTCCTCTTTTTGGTGAGTTGTTCTTTCAGAGCCTGAAAGGCTCCCTCGCACTCTGGGGTCCTTTCAAATTTTTTGTTTCCCCTTAACACCTTGAAAAAGGGTGCACACTTGTCTCCCGCCTTGGAGAGGAACCTATTGTGTCCGGCCAGCTTTCCAGTGAGGCTCTGAACCTCCTTCGAATTTCTGGGCGATCCCAACTCCATTATTGCCTTGACCTTGTCCGGATTTGGCTCCACCCCCGCCGGGGTGAGCAGGTGACCTAGGAATTTCCCTCGGCTAGCTCCGAAGACACATTTCAAGGTGTTGAGCTTCATCTTATACTTCCGCAAAGTCTTGAAGGTCTCTTCAAGGTCTCGGAGGTGGGCTTCAAGGTCCCGACTCTTTACCATGAGATCATCGACGTAGACCTCCAGGTTTCTCCCCTTTTGATCTCGGAAGATCCTGTCCATCATTCTTTGGTACGTAGCTCCTGCATTCTTAAGCCCGAAGGGCATCATCTTATAACAGTAACATCCATCCCCCATGATGAAGGAGACATCCTTAATGTCTGGGGGGTGCATGCGGATCTGATGATAACCTGAAAAAGCATCTAAGAAAGACATTACAGGGAAACCGGCGACTGAGTCAACCAACGCGTCGATTCTAGGCAGGGGGTAGCAATCTTTCGGGCATGATTTATTAAGTTGTGAAAAATCGATACACATTCTCCACTTACCTCCTCCCTTATCCACCATGACCATGTTGGAGACCCAGCCTGGATACTGGATCTCCGATACAAAACCTGCCTGCAGGAGCTTACCCACCTCATCTTGGATGGGTCCTTCCAGCTTGTCTGCTATGGCCCTCCTCTTTTGAAGGATGGGGCGGGTGCCGGGGTCGAGGTTGAGGCAGTGGCAATCCACATCCGTATCGATCCCGGGAATCTCCGCGGCGCTCCAAGCGAAGACATCCACATTCTTCTGCACACAGGCTAGGATCTCAGCCTGCTCCTCCGAACTGAGCTCTCCGCTAACTCGGACCTTCTCCACCACCGCAAGCCGAGTGGTGACCTCAAGCTCCACGACCTCATCCACGGCCTCCAGCCTAGATTGCTCTCCCCAAGCACTTTCCTTCTCTCCGCCGCAAGCGAGCGCTTGGGCTTCTTCTTCCGTCTCTCCCTCCCCTACCATCATCAACTCCTCCTCCCCTCCTTCCCGGGCACCCTCTTCTTTCTCCTCTTCTTCTCCTCTCTCCGCCCCGGGCCTCTCAGCGACCCCTTCCTGGGCATGAACTTCCTCTTCCTCCATCCTTTTCTCTACTCCCTCCTCACCTCCGGCTTCGGCCACCTCCTCCATCTCTTTATCCCACTTTTCTGCTTCTCCCATCCAGGTGATGATGTTGACAGCCGTCATGTAGCACTGTCTCGCCACCTTGGGGTCTCCCCGGACCTGGACCTGCATTCCACCCGCGTTGAACTTGAGACACGGGTGGAAGGTGGAAGAGACGCTTCGGAATGCGCTGATGAGAGGTCGTCCGAAGATGGCGCTGTAGCTGCTTGGGGCATCTACTATCACGAAGCGGCAGTTCCGGGACTGCCCTCCGAGGGTCACATGGAGCCCCACTCCACCCTCTACCTCCTTCCTTTCTCCCGAAAAACCAAACAGGGGACCATCCGAGGCCAACACCCTCCTGGCCTCCATCTTCATCTCGTCAAACGCCTTCTTGAAGATGACATTGACCGAACTCCCATTATCGACTATAATCTGTGAGACGGTTAAGTTCTCGATGGCGGTCTGGATGACCAGCGCATCGCAGAACGGGTCTTCATGACCTGGCATGTCCTTCTGGGAGAAAGGAATTTTCTCTGCTGGGGGTGGAGCAGTGGATGTTGAGGCCACGCTCCGTCGATAGATGGTATGGAGGCTAGCCTTGTGGGTTGCCTCCACCCCTACCCCCCCCCCCCCCCCCCCATGGATCACCCTGATCCCTCCTCTACTCCCCATAATAGCTCTGTCTCCACACATTTCCTCCTCATCCTCTCGAGGTTCGACCTCCTCGATTCTCACCGGTTGCTGTTGTCTCGGCGCGGGCACTCGGCCCCTTTTTGTTTCCAGGAACTCTTGGCAGGTGGCCGTCGCGGGACCTTCCTCATCGTGGAAGTCACAGTACGGCAACGTCACCTCCCCTGTCTCGCCCTCCGCCATCCTATTCCTCCTCCTTCTCCCTGCTCCTGCTTCTTCTCGAGCCTCTTCTCTTCTTCTTCTTCCTCCTCTTCCCCGTCTGATCGCCATGGCTTGCTGAGGTGGGGGAGGCATCTGCCTCGGACCTTGCCTCCATCCCAACTGGTGGGGTCTTCCTTGTCCTCCATAGAAGTTACCTCTTCCTGGGCCGTAACCCCTTACCTGACCTTGCATTCCTCCGCCATACTGCCGCCTCTCCCCCTCCGGGGCCCTAGCCTCTTCCCTTCTCCTTACTTCCTGCTGTCTGACCTCCGGCTCAATGAGCTTTGCTAGCCTTTTGGTGAGCACCGGGTTGGCCTCCTCACTCTCGACCTCCTCCGCCACCCTCTCCATCAGCTCCTCGTAGGAGACGGGGACCTTCCTCTTCAGAGCCATTTTGAAGAAACTTTCCCTCAGCCCGACCGTGAAGGCGAGCTGAAGTGCAAACCCAGGCATCTCCTGAGTGAGCAGCACCTCCTCCTAGAACCGGTCCGTGTAACGAGCCAACGACTCCTTTGGCTCCTGCTTAACTTTGAAGAGAGATTTGGCGTCCTTCTTCCTCTTCTTTGAAGTTGAGAATCGCAACAAGAAGCTCCGGCGCAAATCCTCGAAGGCGTAAATCGATCCTGTAGGGAGTTGATGGAACCAATCCCGGGCCTTCTCTTTAAGGGTGACGGTGAATAGCCGGCACTTGAAAGCATCTGACATCATCCTGATAGAGACCGAGTCCTCGAAAGACTGGAGGTGCTGGACAGGATCATCCCTGCCGTTGTAGTACACCCTGTCCCACTATCTGAACCCTACCGGGACAGGTGCAGAAAGTACCAACTAACAAAAGGGGCTTCCCCCTCCTGCCACCCTTTCTCGCTCCACACGCCCCCCCCCCCCCCCCCCCCCCCCGATCTCTCTCGCCTGACTTGGGCTCGCGGGGACCGCACTTGCGAGAGCGATGCTCGCCTGAACCACCCCACAGTCGTCGTATCCTCCGGGCGCGTGCTTGCCTGCGCCGCGCTCGCAGGCACAGAGCTCGCCGGCACAGAGCTCGCCGGCACAGAGCCTGCCGGGATGGCAAACAACACTCATCCTTCTAGGTCTTGCACTGAACCTCCAGCGATTTCCTTCCCGGCCCTTCCCCCCAGGGTATTCTCGCCAACCGCTGCTGGGGGAGGGGTCGCCTGAGGCGCTGGTGTAGCGAACTCGCTTCGCAGCGCCGCGACAGTGAGTCCGAAGGTGTCAAGCACCTCCCTCCTGAAATCTGCGAACATCCTCGGCCTCACCACCTGCGGTGACTCGCTGAACTCCTCGCCTTGATCCTCGCCTCCTGCCATATCTGCTAGCTCCTTGGAACTTTCTTGGACCAGCCACGCTCCACGCTCACCGAAATGAGGGGCAGTTAGCCCTTACTGATCCCTCGGAGAAGGTAGACCGAAGACTAGGAAAATGACTAAGACCTTAGTCACAGCGAGGAGGTCCCTCCACTAACCCGAAAGATAGTTGATCGCTTCCCCTCCCAAGCCAAAGCTGAGACTCGGGCACCTTGGAGAGCTCTGGAAATGCTAGCCAAGGAAATCCTGAGGAGAGAGAAGCTGAAGTGAAGTCCTCTCCAAAGGTGCCATTTAGGTCTTATTTATAGGTTTTCTGATCTGGCCTGCGAATAGCAGGATTGCGCCTTTTGATTTTACTATCCGCACCCCAAATGGGTCTGCTAACAGCAAAACTCCGCTGTTTGGAGAGGCTAAAGGCAGACCACGGAGGGTAACAGGGTAATTTGCCCTATCAGCCTATGGGCAAGGAATCTGTGAGAACACCACTATTGAAGCTCTCGTGGGCCTTCTCGTGAGTCCTGCTCGCGATGCCTCTCCTCAGCAATTGCGCTGCGAAGACCTCATTGGGCCCCTTTGGCGGTATCCGCCGAGGTCCGGTCTCGCGAGCCTTCCTGCGAGACCGCCTCTTGACTTCGTCGAGCACAGAACACCTTTTGTCGAACACAATGCACTTCTCCGAACGCAGATCAATTCGTTGAACGTGACTTCGTCGACTGCAGAACACACTTCGTTGAACTCAGAACACTGCTGCCAGCGGCCCGCGAGGTGCTGGCTCGCCAGATCTCGATCATGGATGAGCTCGACGAACGCGGGAGAGTTCGTCAAACGCAGGGGAGTTTGTCGAAAGCCCTTCGCTGAACCCCAGAAAACCACCTTAAGCTGTCTCCGAGGTTCTATCTCGCCAACCCTTCTTGTGGGTACACGGCCAGTACTAGTCTCGCTCTCCTATCAGCAAGCAGTTGGCGAGAGCCTTTCTCGCCCGCCCCTCCTCCGAGGACTTTTGTCTGCCTCATTGCTTTCTTCATAGTATTGATTTCGCAAACCGCGCCTCCTTGTCTGGCGAATATCTGGGTTGTACAAGATCAATAACGAACTCTACATCTCTATCAGGCGGAAGGCCAGGAAGACTGACAGGAAAGACATCAGGAAACTCTCGCACCACCGGAACACCCTCAATACACGGCGATCCAGTAATAGTTTCTACTACAGAAACAAGGTAAGCCAATGAACCGGAAATTAACAATTTCCGAGCACATACCGCAGAAATTATCGGGGAACACTGGCACGGAGACCCAAAACTGCTCATGGGATGACCGTTGTCCATCACGAAGTCCAGACGCTTTTCCTTGCATCAGATGACAGCATCATAGCTGGACAACCAGTCCATACTCAATATCACGTCGAAGTCTTCTAGGTCCAACACCTTGAGATCAGCAACAGTCAAGAAATCTCCTAAGAGAACAGGGCAACTTCGAACGCACTGGTTCGAGGATACCAAATCACCAGAAGGGAACTTAACGAGGAACAAATCGTTGCCCAACTCAGGGGTCAAACGGTGATGCTCGACGAAAGCCCTTGCTACGAACGAATGAGTAGCACCCGAATCGAACAGAACACATGCCCAACGATTCTTTACTTTAATTCTCCCTATAAGCGCAAAAAAAGGAAAGAAGGAAAACTAGTCTAATACAGCGAAACTAAAAAGAATCAAGACTAAACAGTTGGCTTAAGGTCTAACCTGCGATCACTTGGGTCGAAGACTGCGCTTTCTCCTGGGTTAACACGTTCAGCTTTCCTCTTCCTTTATCCTGATGCTGCGGCGGCGGCAAGGCTCGAAGTGGAACTGGCTGCAACGGGGATTGAACTCGCGGTCATTGAAACTTCATGTGCCCTTTCTGTCAGCACTGGAAGCAGACTTTCTCCTTAGTCCAACACTGGGCCACATCATGCCCCTTCCGCTTGCACAACGGGCAAAGCACCTCTCCCTTCGGAGCACCCTGAATTGCCAGCACTCGATGCTGCTTTTGAACTCCTTTCCTCTTGAAACACATTTCAAACGGATGGCCAGAGCGGCCAAAGAAACTGTAGACCTCACCACCTTCTTTCTACAAGACCGGGGCAGGCGCACCAGAATTTCCTTCTTCTCCATCCTTTCTCTTTCCCTTCTTCATCATTGATCCTCGGTTCTTGGCATTATCGATTGCCACAACCTTCAATGCTGCCTCTACCGCCTCGGCGTACTTCTCCGACCTGTACGCACAGGCCAACTGTTGGATATCACTACGGAGACCACCCAGAAATATCTTTACTCTTCCTTCTTCCGAGGCTACCAGGGCCGGAGCAAACCTGCTCAACTTGCAAAATTTAATCTCATACTCGCTCACCGAGAGTTGTCTCTGCTTCAGATGCAGGAAATCATTCATCAACCGGTCTTGCTCTACCGACGACAGAAACTTTCTTAGCAGCATTCCTTTGAAGGTTTCCCACGAACACCCTTCAGAAAGGTCTTCCTTATCCCTCAACCACCAACTCTTTGTGAGACCCTTAAGCTGGTACATGGCAACCATCACCTTCTGATCTACGGTGATTCCTAAATATGAGGACATCTCTTCAATGGCTATAAGCCAATCGTCCAAGGCCATGAAAACAGCTCGTCCGTCATACGAAGGAGGACCCAACCTTTGAAAGTGCGAAATTAAATTCATTTCTGGAGGTATCGCTACTGGGCGTACCAAGGGAGCAGGAGGAGTAGGTAATGTCTGTCCTACTAAGGGGGCCTGCACTGCGGGTTGCTGCCTAGCACCGGCAGACAACAACGCCTCAACTTGCGACTGCATCGCAACCATCTGCCTAGTCAGAGCCTCATTGCTCTGGCGCAGACTCTCGATCAAAGATTCACTCTGCACTCTGGATGACCCACCCTCCGACTGAGGAGTCGACCTAGTCGCGACTCACTTGCGCGCCATCTCTGCTAATACGCATAAACTTATAATTAAAACTCAACATTACACTAGAACTACACTGCTTTGTTCAGAACATACATGTACAGATACTTGTCATTGCTACCACCTTGCTCTGGGATTTTCATGATCATATGCTAAATTCCAGAACGATACTACATCGTTCCTCTTGACACATGTGCAAAGGGCATGAATGCATGAATTTTCTGTTCATTTTGAAATCATGGTGTACATATGTCATCATATAAGTCTTTAACTTCGCACGTGTGCTTATGTAATGTTATATAATGTATGTTGTGCTATGCATTCTAATAAAGGCCTTAATGCATGTTATGAGCGGCGTACACATGAAATATTATGCATCCCATACTACATAATATTGCATGTAACGAAAAAAATTTGCTAATGGGCATCCATGTGATGATGGTTATGCATCCCATACTACATAACTGTCACATGTTGCCACCTATGGTGGATCCATATATAAACACATATTATGCATCCCATACTACATAATATGCCCCGTATACTTCTTATCATGCTATGAGTGTAGTGTTCATGCTTCGGCTAAGACGTATTGATGACACATCGGTGTATGTATGCAATGAAACCAAAGCCACTACTATATCAGAATTTGTTTCCCGACCAACTTGTCGAACAACCTAGCACTGATACCAACTGTCACAACCCACATTTTCTCCGAATTTAGGAATATCAGAGTAAGAGAAAATACGCGTCATGATGCCACGTCATGCAGGAGATAACTGCAGACGCTCAGGAGGGAACCTATTACTTAATTAATCAAAACATGTTTACATGGTAGATCATCATTTGAAATCATTTATTAGGTATTGGGGTAAGAACTGTGTCTCTCAGTTCGTGGATCAACTAGTCCACCGAGAAAATATATGTAATTGCAGCGGAAAATACTTGATTTAGTTCACTTGAGGTCCTAAATGCACGTGATGAAATGACATAAAGTAAATGTTATGCACATATCTAGGCGTAGTATAAGTATAGAAAATATCTTTTAGGCGACTTTAAAGATAAGGGTTTCAGTTAAAAGGTATGCAATGTGGATGAAAGAAAACCATTTTATAACTATAATGCACCTAGACATAAATCATTCCCAGAGAGCAAGATACACAAGATCTAAAAGTAGTGGCATTAAAATGGCAAGTAAACTATAAAGTATCAAAAGGGCACAACGGGCGTCAACAACCTGACACTAACCCATTGGCTCCAACTAGTATGTCTGAACACAAGAAGGAAAACTAACCACAACTACCTCGCAGCAGCGGGGTAAAATAGCAACTAAAACTCTTGGAGACTCTGGGCTACACCACTAGCAGCTAAGGCTCTGAACCTGAGACATTCAATAAAATAAAGAACGCCTCAGCAAGGAAATTACAAGTGGCAGAAAACAATAAGTAGGAAATGTAAATAAGGCATAAGGGGTACCAACCCAAGCCATAATTACCGAAAGAGAAGCTCCAAACAAAGAACTAAGCAAAGCACCAAGTGCACCAAAATGCCATAAAGAGGAACAAGCAAAGTTCATTTATCTTGTTACATTATTTAAAGAGACTGATCAGCTCAAATTAAATGGGAGCGGTCATTTATCCACTGCCACCCAAAGCCAAAAACGGGTGGGGGTTTCTATCCCCAACCACCCAAACACGGCCCACGGGACCACGGGCCAAGCCTGTGGTTCACCACATAAAATGGCCACCGTGCAAGGCTACAACACTCCCCACTGCCCCCCCCCCCCCCCCAAACATGACCCACCGTGCAAGGACAAAGGCAATGGTCTTATTAATTAATTCCTTTAATTATGTCATGGGACGAAGCCCGAGAAAAACACTCACCAGGATACCCTAAGGATAGGGTCACAAATGGAGTAAACACTGCATAAGACGATGCATAAGAGAAGACCTAAATTATCTAAATTACAAAGGTTTCTAGAGAGGTTAAGAACAGAGGACAAGAGGCTCTAGAGAAGTCCAATGGCAATTAACATTTCTCGAGAAAAGAAAGGCAGGAGTCAACTAGCTCTCGAGAAATGAAGGGCAGGAGTCAATAGGTTCTCGAGAAGTGAAGGTCAGGAAATAACAGGCTTCTCGAGAAATGAAGGGCAGTGGTCAACAGGTTCTCAAGAAATGAAAGGCAGGGAATAATGCTGCTCTCGAGAAATTAAAGGCAGAGAACAAGAAGTTCTCGATAAATCCAAATCAGAGGACATGATTTCTTGAGAAATCAAGGACAGAAATAAAAATTTCTCGAGAGATCAAGGGCTAAGATCAAAAGGCTCTCGAGAAATCAAGGGGATAAACTAGCACTCCTCGAGAAACTCAACAACAACAAGAAAATATTGCAGGCCAACACAGTTTTTCTAGAGAGAACTCCAGATACATAGGGGAGAATCAAGACAGAAGGGGGAGTTATTAACTATCAAGCAAACACTCAAAATACATACCAAAAGCACAACAAGAACCCATAAACAAGGAAAAATAGTGTAACAACCCCAGTCCTTCTAGACCCCTAGTTGGTATTAGGGCATGGGTGGTGTTTAGAGTGGCCACAAGGGCCCTTGGGCCAAGTGGAGTGTGCTAAGTGCACACCAAGGGCACAAAATCAACATGGTCCAATATCACTCCCTTAGGCCAATTGATCCTCAATTCACCAAATTGACCTCCCCCATACCACCCTAACCACTAAGGAAGACCATTACCATGGAAATTGCACTTGGGTGGGACCCAATTGCATGAAATTAACCAAGTCAAAGTCAAAGTCAACACTTGTGAATTAAACCCAATTTAGGTGACATAGCCACACACACTTGACCCAAGCCGAATCTTTTGGCCTAACATCAATCAAAGGATCAAGCAAGCCCCTTGGCATCTGGTTGGGCAAGCCCAACCTTTGGTTAGCCTAATTAAGGTGGAAAAAGGAGGAGAGAGAAGGGAACCAAAAGAGAAAAGCAAAAGCACTCTCCCCTCCTTCCACACTCAACCCCCAACCAGCCTAAGGGCCATCCCAGATTGTTGTTGATCTGGGCTTGACCCAGAGGGAAGCAGGAGGCAGTAGGGAACAGGATAATTGGTCGGCCACGCCTCCCCCTTGAGCTTCAAATTCAAACCTGACTATACAAGACTCCTCCCTCCCAACTGACCACTCGATCAGCTTCAGAATCGCTAGAGCAGTCGGAATGCCTACTGGAGCTAAGGAAAGGGTGGAGAATGGAGGATTTGGGCATGGCCGCCGGAGACAACAACTCCCATGTCAAACAGCCGCCGCCGCCGAGCCACCACTGATGTTCGTTTCTCCTCCCCTCCCCTTATGCTAGATCTCCATGTAATTTAATATAAGGACCAGGCACAATTGAGTCGGGATCCGTGCTTGATTTCTCACCGATTTCCATGGATTTGGAACCATCGGGTTCGGCGGAAAAGGGCTCCTCCCGCCGCCTGATCGCCGGAAAATGGAAGCCCGCACCCAGACGAAGGCGGTGGGGATGGTGGCCGGCCATGGTGGTCAGTGGGTGGCCGGGAAAGGAGGGAGGAAGATGGCCCAGGACAGGTGGTTTTGGACCCTTGGCTGGAGGAGGAAGACGAGCCGGCAGCCACACGATCTGCTTCAAGATTCGTGCTTTATATATATATATATATATATATATATATATATATATATAATTTAATTCAATATCTTGGAATAATTACGTCTAATATGCCCAGCCGCCTTCTTTATTTAATTAGGGGCACTTAATGACTGAATTAGCAAAAGTGCCCAACATGAAAGTTGTAGGCCTTGACCTTAGCTTTCATTAGGGCTTGAGTTCAGGTCATTTGGTGACCCACAGCTCCCTGGGGAGCTGTTACTAGGACTAGTCCTACACTAGGACAGCCCACTAAATATTTATTTAGCCTAGATCTCTCAAGCTTTGAAGCTGAGATTTTAACCATGGGTAGTTATACCTTAGGGGTACCCTCTTCCCAAAGATCAGTATTTGATGGGCACTTTTGCCTATAATTTTTATGGTAATTAGGATATTTAAATAATGTTAATTTTTGGAGCATATGAAGTCCAAATGACACTAAATTTTGGTGGCATGTTCTTTAGTGCATGAGTAGTGCCTGCCTAAATTTTCACTCCATTTGGAGTTGATTTAATGTGGAAAATGAGAAACCCAAATGAGGGCCCTTAAGGGTCAAATTAGGGTTTAGGCTATTTTGAGGAGTTGAGTGAGTTGGCCTCCTCCCATCATGATGATTATGTAGGTAATGATATATAAATGCATGTGACACCCCCTAATGGAGCATTTGGAGCCATTAGGGTGGTGTGTCCTAAAACCCCAAGGGTAAACCCTTAGGGTTGCATTTTAGGGTTTGTGAAGGGCATAGGACCAAATGTCCTTGCCTTGGCTCAGAACTTGGTAGACATGTCTTTAGGAGCAAGAAATAGCTTAGACAATTTAATGGGAATATTTAGAGTCATTTATGTATTTTTCTCTTATTAAATGAAATTGCCACTATTTCCTTAAATAAATGAAATGCATGGTCAGATGACCTTGTCTGGTTCTGAGATTTTTACTGTGGCTGAATTGAGATGAAAATAGGCTACGGTAATTTTAGTAGATTTATTGAAGTGTTATTTCTTGTGGAGGAATTTTTAAGTGCTTACTAGCTTAGAGGAATTTAATTATGAAAAATATCAAATCATTGGGCAAAATTATGAAACTTGGTTATCTGTCATTTTTTTTGTTGATATATGCCCATGATAATTATTTGGAAGCCTGTGGAATTGTATTTCATGTATATCATGTAGAAATTGGTATTTACTACACTTGGATGTAAAATCATTTTAATTAGTCAAATCATATGGTATGATATAAATATTTGGCAGAGGACTCTAGACCCCCATTTGAACTCTTGGTAATTTTTATAGAATTTCAGATGTGAAATATTATTTTTCCTAATTATAGTGGCATTTAGGTAATTATACAACTATGAGGATTTAGTAGGCCACATGACATCCTAGGGTCATGAAACTCAATAAACCACCTTGTTATGGAATATTATCTTACTGATAATTTTAAGGTAGCATGTAGAAGGATATTGAGGATAGATCATGTGTAATTTGACTTAAGGCCTTAACTACTTTAAATAATAATAAATACCAAATTAATATGGAAAATTATGGAAATTAGAACATTCCTTATTAAGGTCAGTGGGAGCCTAGTATAATTATACCAGACCCTGGTGATGTGTTATTACAAGGATCCCCTTATGGGGTTTGAGGATAGTTCAACTTAGTGGTCCGCGTTTAGTAAAAACAGAACTTGGATTTTTAGACAATACAGACCCCTGAGTAGTGTTTAGAAGTTATGTTCATTCAGTAATTGAGTTATAGCTCACAATGATTCAAGGAGGGTCAAACCTAGGGTTAATAGTGAGATTGTGTTAGGGATAGTGTTTGACGTGTGGAGGTACGTCCAACCCAATTGGGTGGGACGGGTGTTGAGCTAAGTTGCTTTAATTATATGAAATAATGAGGGGTGAACTAAATGTTAATCACCAACTAAAGTAATTGTCTTGAGAAAGAGGATGGTGGAGTTGATCCCATTGAATCCTTAGTACCGTTGGGGGCCCCTTTACGGGGTATACCGCGGGAAGTCCAAGATTCACCATAAATATAATACTAACTAAATTGTAGGCAAGAGTAGCCTAATTAGGTCAGCGAACTAGTGTGGATCTTTTTCAGGGAGGAGATAGGTTGGAACAGCTTGTGTGTTAGTCCCTGAGCCGGAGGGTCGGGCGGACTTAATAACTGTTACTTATGCAATTAGTGGAGAGTCTTTGGTACTAGGCTAGTCGTGTCACCGACGATAGTACGTTGACTCAGGTGAGGGTGAGGTTTAGAGGGCCGGTAAGTTTGAGTACCGCGGTCTGGAGGACAATCCCAAATAACCCACCCCGACCTTAAAGTCTGGTGGATTCCAGCAAGAGTACGCAGGAGCTCCGCTGTTGCGTTCTTAGCGTTGAGGCATACGTGAGGTCTAGGCTTGGTAGTGAGCATACCCGCCTAGGATGTGGAGTGCCCGATCCACTGCCACCGTGAGCCACGACGGTCGGTACCCGAAAGGTTGGCTTCCTTTCTAACAAAATGGGAACTATAAAGGTCTGTGCGCATAGAGTCGTGTGGGTGGGTTGCATTGCATGGCTGCATAATACACATCATAAACATAGCATAGCATAATACACATCTGCATACTCCATCATATAAATTCGTATGGGCTCTTTTATATGATGGGTTACCTGGACATCTTAACTTATATGTCGTATGGGCGTTTATATAAGTTAAGGTACGAATCTGTGATGGTAGATAGTTTACGTTACTACACTGCCTTTACTTACTTATTGTTTACTATATTGCCTCTACCTGTTTACTATTTACCGCACTTACTTACATGCTCTTTACTTATACCTTGTTACTGTTAGCTCTACCGTTTATATTTATATACTGCTAGTTAGTGCCACGCCACCCCTCTTGTTTACCCCTTGTTTGTCCTTCGCTTCTTCCTCTCACTCGGTGCCTAGGAGTCGTGGGGGGAGGCGAGGACAAAACGGCTTAGTCTTTATGACTAATGGTCGGATGTGGCCGTACAGGAGTCTGAGGAGACGGAGCTACCCCGTGTGCAGTAGGACGTGAGAGATGTACTTGACCCGCAGTTGCAGCATACTACCACCGGACAGGTTGATAGTTAGTTTGTAGTTTCCGCATGATTTGTTGTGAGAGAGAGTACTTTCTTTTGGAAATGTATTCGGGCATCCGCCCTTACTTCTTGAACTTTTCCTTTATGGACATTTTATGTTTCATTATATAGTTATATGATGTTGTGACATGTAGACATGCCCTTACTTTTGTCATTTACTTACTTATGATTGTATAGTCGGCAGAGTCGGTGCTGAGCGGTGTTGGCTAACCCGAGTGTTGGTGACACCGTAAGGTAGCGATTCTGGGCGAAGATCCACCTTGACCGTGCGATTCGGGAGGGGTTCGAGTTTTCAAGTTCCCGAACGGGTTTTGAGAAAAGAGATCTTACAAATGGTATCAGAGATAGGAACAATCATAAGAGAACAGTCCACAACATACAGGGTCACCCCGCTCGAGTGTAGTTTGCGGACAGACTATGCAGCGGAAGCTATGGTGTGCCCATATATGAAATCACATAAAACAGTCCACTAAGCAACAAGTTAGGTCAAATTTTGACTTACTTAGACAATTTAGTGACGCATCCTAGTCTAAAGAGCGACCTCGGAAGATTTGGTTGAAGGTTAAGGATACCCAACGTAACTAAAGGAAGAAGTTAGTATAAGTCTAGACGTTGAGACTTTCACGCTAAAGATTACGCTTTACTACCAAGTGGTAGGACCATCTCGAGGAGATCGGGTGTCTGTAGTCTTCTTTTAGAGTAATAGAAGACCCATAAGCATAAGTCCCTTACCATAACTTGATACTTCCCTTTTCAGTACGTTGAGGCAACCACCATAAAATACTAGAGGTCGAATTGGAATTTGATTTTTTTTTTTGAAAGGCCCCCCTTGCCTAGTTAATCATATAGGGAACTCAGAAAAGTTAGCATAACTTATAACATTGGGAGCCTAAGTCTTATCATAATAATATGTCTCAGGGTGGAACACCAAGTTAGAGAATATACTCCCTAAAGTTTATGTACGTAAGTAAGATGAATATACCATAGAAGTATTGAAGAGACTTAGCCCAAATCGGTAGGGGCTTATCCTTTTGTTTATTGGGCCAATAAAATACCGACTTGGATTGCCCCCTACACTTTATTTAGAAAATGTTGTGACATTTACGTGTTGGATCGGTCGGCCCCCTTAGAGGGGGGTGAATAAGGGTTTTCAAAAACTTTAGGTTTTATTTAAAAATACTTTGGAATATTGCAATATTTGAAACAATGAGAAATCAAGTAAAACAATAATGAAGAGACATGCTTTATTAATATCAAATAATGTTTTACAAAACTTGATCTCAATGGCGCTAGAGATCGGAGGCGAATAATAAAAATCCTTTTTCATTTTCTATACCGACTCGTATCCCCACGAACCGGTTGGCTTTAGCCGATCTCTCCCCAGATACGGCCTCAAGCCGCTCTAGCCAATCCTTCCCCGGATGTGGCCTCGAGCACCCCCTAGACCTAGCCTAGATCTAGTCGCCAACACGAGGCGATTTTCAGCCCTAAGTCCTACCCCAGACCTAGTCTCCAACACGAGGCGATTTCACTAACGAGGTTTACAAGAAAGATAAGAAATGAAAAGACAATAATATAAAAACTCCCTCAAGATGAACTTCGGAAGATGGAGGCGAAGATCCGTTATAGAATCGGCATTTGTCGAAGCGGACTTCATTTGGATTTGGCATGATGGAATCCTCCTTCAGAAATTTGCAGAGCTTCGCTGGGACCTCAAGTTTCGGCCAAGATAGCCTCTGGAGTTGTAGCACTGCCCCTCTCTCCCTGATCTCTCTTCTCTCTGATGTGGCACGAAGCTCTGGAGTTTTGAATCTGAAGAGGATGAAGAATACGAAGGCAAGGGGTCCAATTTATAGCCTTCACGCTACCGCCGGCGCTAGCGCTACCGCCGGCGCTAGCCCGGATTAGGCAACGTTTTGCGCGGCAGAATCTCCCATCCGCGGCAACCTCTTGCTCTATGCCTTAAGTGAGTCATGCTACCACCGGCGCTATCCACTACCGCCGGCGCTATCCCTGATTAAGAAAGTCTTTGCGCGGCAAGATCTTCAATCCGAGGTAACAATTCCAGCAAGCCTTCTGTGCATCGAGCTAGCGCTGGCGCTATCTACTACCGCCTGCGCTAGTGATCAGATTGGAATTGATGGCTCAATTTCGGGGGCAACAACCATATGTAAACCTTGAGTCATTTTGACCTGTTATCCTGCACACTTAGATCACACAAGATTAAATACACACATAGGATTTGTTATTCTCAAACCTAGGAGATGCGGAAGACCGTGTTCCAACAAACTCCCCCTTTTGATAATAACAAATCCATTAATGATAAATCAGAGCATTAATCTAAATAAGCATGAAGAAACATATTTGTGTGTGTGTGAAAAGGATGACTTAGGATAAATAATGATTATAGCATTTTAGTATTGCTCCCCCTAAATACCTAAATGCATGCTCCCCCTAAGTGAATGCTCTCCTAATATGTGCTTAACTGAATTAAGCATGTTAGATATGTTATCATGTTAGTTCTCCCCCTTTTGCATTTTATCATGTTAGTTCTCCCCCGTTGTTATTAGCAAAAGCGGGTAGGGAAACAAAGCACCAAAGAATTTGTAAAGAGAAGATAAGGCATGATCGAGCTTTTAAAGTAAATGATAAGGAGTTTTAGAATTGTTTTTCATTGAAAAGGATCAGAGTTATGACTTATTTTATCCCTTTTATTTGTAGTTATCCCCCTTTTATATATCAGAGTTTAAGCAAAAAATAATAATTTTCCCTTTAGGTAAGAGTTTTAAGCATAAAAAATAATGATTTCCAAGTAACCAGTCTACCCAGACAATATGTCAACACCCTAGCCCCATACTAAGTGACGGATGGGCATGAGGAGCTGCAAACATGCCGTAGGTTGGGGTGTTAATCCCATATGCAAACACTAGACAAAAAACTTAACCTAGCACTCTTTCCCCCCAGTGCCTCGCAAGGCCCCACTGGAACCCTCCTCGGTTAAGAACAAGACATGACTAGAGATAAGGTTATCTAATGTCTACAACCCTACGCCCCCGCTATGGTGAGATATGAAGTCACGGATAATAGTTATTGGAAACATTAAGCATTTAAATCTAATGGGAAAATTCATTGTATTTGGATTTTTATTTGAAAATAAAATACACTTAGCTATATTGAAATTCAAGAATAAATTAGAGTTTGATCATTTCGGAAGATTTAAAAAAAAAGAAACATCAATATTTAGAATAGAAATACTAAATAAGAGTTAAAAAGAGATGTTTTTATAAGCAATATTTCACTTGTTTAGAATAGAAATAGATCAGAGTTATAAGCAAAAAAAAATCAACCAATATAAAGTTTACCAAGCAAGTCTACCACTTGTTGCAAGAAAGGAATTTGAAGATTCAAGTGATGATGCACACAAGATGAAAGATTTTAAATAAGCATGAAAGTGCAAGGTAAAACAATTATATGGTTATGATGCGGAAGTCTTATAGGAATACAAAAAACATCTTATTGTAATCAAGGATAATCCATACAAAGATATATAAGTGTAACTTCAAAAAGAAGATGTTTATGTAAATCATGTTTCAATGAAAATCTTTTGTGGTTGACAAAAATAACCAAGCATGAAATAATGTTATCACAAAGAGATTACTACAATGTTATTTCAATTCACAATTTCAAAACAAACCAAACATTGTAGAAAGCATGCTAGGTTATCTAGTGCATTTCATAAATAAAGAGTAGCATCGAATTAACGTTAGGATCCAATACTCATGAGAAGAAGTGTTATGTAAGATAATGATATGCACATAAGTGTATTTTTGAGTAGAGTAAACACATGTTTTAATCAAAAATACAAGTAATATATAAAGTAAAAGCACAATAAAACACAAATAAGATTACTTCCACACACTTTAATGCACACAAAAAAATGTACAACTACCAAGGTGCTTTGCACACACAATGCTCATTAAGACTTATCAGGGTGCAAAGTAGTGCTTGGGGGATCACATAATTTTATTCTTGTTTTTTTTTATTGTGATCCGGTGTACTTAAGAATAAGTGGTTTTTATTTTGAAAGAAAGTAATGGTTTGCACAAGATACTTTACTATTCTTTCCAAGGTGCTCAACCTCACAACGCTTATTAAGACTTATCAGGAGGTTCAAGTAGTGCTTGGTGGAGATAACTTTGTTAAATTATTTCATGATTTTTTGTTTTGTGCAAAGTTCTCCGAATACACTTGTTTTGCAAACCAATATAATTTATAAGAAAGATAACCACTTTTCTTAATTTGTAAAAGTGCAAATAAAGGAGTGTAGATAAGATACTTGTGCAATTTTAATTCATTGTACTAATACAGAACATACACAAGCATTCTTAGATTTAAACACAAATGTAGACAATGCCAAAAATAAGTGAGTGAATAAAGATCATTATCAAACATAAAACATTTACTCATACTTATAGGCATGCTACGCATAGTTCTACACAACTTTTATAATATAATTGATGCACACATTAATAGATGTATCAAAGCATGATGAAAGTAATGTTCAAAGTAGTTTGAAAAGATAAATTGCAACATCATAGAAGTTCTAAATGATAGGTTAAATCATGCTTGATTTTCAATACAGTCCATACAGTATTTTTGATATTATTGAGAAATAATTTTGAATTAAAGTTTGAACTCATAAGATTGATCTTGGACTTCCCGAGGACTACCTTATGAGAGGTTCGCCCGGTACTAGGTGATATGATGGGATGATAGCCCAAATCACCCTTTCGCAAGATACATAGAAAAGTTAAGTTCGGAAGAATAATTTTGATACTTGTTTTTGTTTTGTTTTATATTTTTGTAGTTGATTTTTACAAATAAAAGCATATTTTTGTAATTTTTGCTTTTGTAATTTTTATATTTGATTTTTGCATAAAGATGAACTTTAAATAAAGGAAACAACACAAGAGAAAAAACAAAACATATTTTTTTGTAATTTGTTTTTTGTAGTTTTGCATTTGATTTTTCAAAAAAATAAAGAAACACCGAAGTGCAAAACTAAGTAGAAAATATAGATCAAAATATTTTTAGGAATTTTTAGAAATTTTAAAAACACAGAAATTCGAAACTCGACGCTAGCGCCGGCGCTAGCGCTAGCGCGGGAAACAGTAAGTGATTTTTTAGGGTTTTGAAAATTTTGATGCTTGGATTTGATTAGGTGTCCCATTAGTAGTTTCATGCTGAATTTGCAGAATTTTTGGAAATGTTTTTGATGGTTAAAAATGAAGAAAATTGCATTTGTAAGCATGTTTTAACATGAAAGATCTAGGACACCTATCTCAAGTCTTGACAAACGAGATCTTGTATGAGCTATAAGATAGATTATCATAATGTATGTGAATTCAAATTTTTCTAGTCACATAGTTATTTTATTGTTCAATTTTATTTTACTTCGTAATTAATTCATTATGGTAATATGAGATAACTAGCATGAATAATATCTATTTGTTGATAATGCTAGAATAATGAGTTTGATTGTAATTGTTATACCACAAGATTAATTGAGATAATGTTGCATGTATTCAAGAAAGTGATTTCATTTGATTTCATTTGATTTAATTGAGATAATGATTTAATATTTTGACATAGAATGAATGATTTCATTTGATTAATATAAAGTTGATTCTATGGTTTATAAACAAATGAGATACATGCAAGTCATACTACATTAATTCATTCATGTAATTATTATGATCACCAATGAAATGTTAGAACTGAGTGGATCTTTTGAATTTAGAGATCTTTTGATTTTACATAATTATGATTTTAGAGAGTTTTAGCAAAAGATATCAATAGATCATGGTGGTGCGTATGACATCAATATTTATGACAATTAATATTTCAATATGTCTTATGTGTTTTTCTTTTTAATTTAGATAAGTATCTCATAGCAAATTCAAAATTTTATCCACTTGTTGGTGAAGGCTAAAAATCTAATACCCGAATTTAATTTAAAATATCTTATAACAAATTTAGAGTTTGATTCAAATGTATAATATAAGGTATTTTAGAAGCAATGAATATAAGAATAAAGGATAGGTCATCAAAATAAAAATATGATTTTGAATTTGATCAATTTGATTTTATAAACATATTAAGCTTTTAAGAGATAAGATCATATTTTCAATATTGTATAGGATGACCATGACATGATAGTTCAAAAACAAAAGAAAATAAACAAAAAAGGTTTAAGCATATCATGAAGTAGAGAAATGATATTTCATTTTTAATTGATTTCTACTTCATGCAAATGATGGGATACTAATGAGTAAGAGATTTAGGTATCCAAAGAGGACCGAGAGTAGCGGTTCCTTTGGGTACCCAAATATAGCGAGATGACTTTTGGGAAGACAAGTACGAATGGACCCTTTCAAGTGGAGTTGATGTTTCATCTTTAATTTTGGGTCTCCACTCATACTTAGGTTTAGTATTATAATTTTGCATTAAATTTCCATATATATTAAATTTAGGCTTAAAATAATGATGACTATTGAAATCATTTTTCATAGGAAACTTTTGCAAATTTGATTTTAATTTTGAAGAAACATAGTTTTGTAAATAATGGTGATTTTGATTTACAAATTCTTTATGTTTTTTATTCCCATTATTAGACTTAGTTATGATATTCATATTCATGTTCAACTTGCTTTTGGATATTTCTTGATATTGAGAATTTGTATTTACAATTTTCATAAGCAAGTTGATTTTTGATTTTAATTCATCATTTTTAATTTTAAAATTATGTCTAGCTTTATTATAAGCGATTGTGCTATTTTTAAGTATGGAAACAATTGAATCAATATGATCTTGATAGTTGTTTCTATATTCATCAAATGTTTCATCCATCTCTGTAATTTCAATTTTATATTCTTTACACTTAGCACAATCATTTATCAAAGATGAATTTTCTAAACATAATTTTTCTTTTTTTTCTTTTACTAAAATAAAATCCTTTTCAAGTTTCTTGTGCTTTTCTTTTAATTCATTATATTCTACACAAGTTGTGGTGTTTTCTACTAAGGAGCAATGTGTAGAACTAGATAAATTTGATTCTTCATTAATTTTTGCCTTTAAATTTTTATTTTCTAAGCACAAATGTTTATTAGCATTTTTTAATTTCTTAATTTTGCGTTTAGTATTTTGTAATAATTGTAATGAAGAGATAGAAGTACAAAAGATAGAATTTGATTTCCTTACATTGCTTTTGGATGAGGGAGGATTTGAACATATTGTTCCTTTGTCTTCTTCTTGGCATTCCTCTTCCAAAAGTAAGATTTCTTCTTCTTTTTCTCTTGGTGTATTGTTCTCCTTTTCTATTTCAATATTCTCCATGGCTTTGCTCCGAGAGAGATCTTCTTGAATGATAATGGATGCTTGTACGTTCTTTTCCTCCTGTGATTGTTCCACGCCTGCGAAAGGAATATCATACATTTCTTCAAGAAAGCGCCATATTTTGTATGCACTAGAAAAGCAATATATCAATTTGAAAATTTCATTAGATAGACCGCAAAACAAATAGTGTTTAGCTTTTGCATTTAATTGAAGTTCTTTTTTATTTGATTCATTTGCGGGTCTTATAATTTCTAAGTTCCATACTTCGATGTCTAAAGTTTTAATAAATTTTTCCATTAATAGTTTCCACCCTTTATAATTTTTCCCTTCGAATAAAGGTGGTGCAAGTGATTTGTCCTCTTCACAAAAATCTCCCCCACTAGTAGAAGCGAGATCATGAGACGCCATTATTCCCAGTTGTTAAGCCGATTTGGAATAACCTGCTCTGATACCACTTGTTGGATCGGTCGGCGCCCTTAGAGGGGGGGTGAATAAGGGTTTTCAAAAACTTTAGGTTTTATTTAAAAATACTTTGGAATATTGCAATATTTGAAACAATGAGAAATCAAGTAAAACAATAATGAAGAGACATGCTTTATTAATATCAAATAATGTTTTACAAAACTTGATCTCAATGGCGCTAGAGATCGGAGGCGAATAATAAAAATCCTTTTTCGTTTTCTATACCGACTCGTATCCCCACGAACCGGTTGGCTTTATCCGATCTCTCCCCAGATACGGCCTCAAGCCGCTCTAGCCAATCCTTCCCCGGATGTGGCCTCGAGCACCCCCTAGACCTAGCCTTGATCTAGTCGCCAACACGAGGCGATTTTCAGCCCTAAGTCCTACCCCAGACCTAGTCGCCAACACGAGGCGATTTCACTAACGGGTTTACAAGAAAGATAAGAAATGAAAAGACAATAATATAAAAACTCCCTCAAGATGAACTTCGGAAGATGGAGGCGAAGATCCGTTGTAGAATCAGCATTTGTCGAAGCGGACTTCGTTTGGATTTGGCGTGATGGAATCCTCCTTCAGAAATTTGCAGAGCTTCGCTGGGACCTCAAGTTTCGGCCAAGATAGCCTCTGGAGTTGTAGCACTGCCTCTCTCTCCCTGATCTCTCTTCTCTCTGATGTGGCACGAAGCTCTGGAGTTTTAAATCTAAAGAGGATGAAGAATACGAAGGCAAGGGGTCCAATTTATAGCCTTCACGCTACCGCCGACGCTAGCCCGGATTAGGCAACGTTTTGCGCGGCAGAATCTCCCATCCGCGGCAACCTCTTGCTCTATGCCTTAAGTGAGTCATGCTACCGCCGGCGCTATCCACTACCGCCGGCGCTATCCCGGATTAAGAAACTCTTTGCGCGGCAAGATCTTCAATCCGAGGCAACAATTCCAGCAAGCCTTCTGTGCATCGAGCTAGCGCTGGCGCTATGTACTACCGCCTGCGCTAGTGATCAGATTGGAATTGATGGCTCAATTTCGGGGGCAACAACCATATGTAAACCTTGAGTCATTTTGACCTGTTATCCTGCACACTTAGATCACACAAGATTAAATACACACATAGGATTTGTTATTCTCAAACCTAGGAGATGCGGAAGGCCGTGTTCCAACATTACGTAGTAATCTCGAGGTTTGGAGTATTCAATAATACTCGCGGTAATGTCGAGATCTTATTCATACACTTTTGGTTTGTGGACCAACCCTCCTTAGAAGTTGAGAACCTTGGAGAATTACTTCACCATAAATAGCGGGGACTGTTTATACCAAGTTGTGACCGCTATAGTTATACTGGCAAGTTAGGTGAATGGTGCACTTCAAGTGTGAGCGTGTACTCATCTTATTACTCCAAGGCTAAATTTAAGTCGTCAAAAGTGATTAACTTGTTAATCATTTGGATATACGTAAAGGGTTGTCCAGTGTATGGGCATAAGACTCTTGGAATCAAGAAAGTCAGGTTAAGAATTTAGGGAATTTCTCTAACTTCCTGATCCAAACAATGTTGTTTTGTCGTTTATAAGGACGTTTGGTTCACAAGCTCTTACCGGTCACAAGGGAAAAAACGTCATAAACGGCAAATTCAGTGCAAGACCAAGTAAGATTTAGAATGGATAGAAGTAAGACTAGGCTATAAGTTCTCATGACCATAAGAAATAATCAGTTTATCGTAACAAACTTACAAGTGTATTGTTGTGGATACACCTTCTTAACATCGAGACATCGATTTGTAGAGCTATCGGAATAATTAATAAACATTGACGTCCGAACAAAGGTCTCGATTAAGTCAAGTACTGAAAAACCAGAAGAATGACAGGTTTAGTAGCATGGGATAAAGGTGCCACATCGTGAAATTTTGAAGATTGGAATCAAGTTTTCGCAAGTTAAAAATTACAATTAGAGTTTCTTACACTTCAGGGCTTTCAAAGGTAATTTTCAGATAGTTTTTTTTAATTAAAATTCAAGCCCTCTCCTTGGTGTAAATTTAGTTAAGATCATTTTACTCTTAGAGTTGGTTTATGCATAACCAGAGAGCTTAGGAAGGTGACTCTTTGGATCTTATAATATGATGATAAAACTATTTAGGGCTAAGGTGGAGGATCTTACTATGTTCGGATCTCGGGAAAAATGACAATGACCATCATGTACTAAAATGTTGAGGATTTGAGAGTTAAAACAAATGGTTTGTTGTTATTATCAACTCCCGCTTGAAATTATTAATATTACTTGATGATATTTATCAACGTAATTTTGGACGACACAGCTAAGAGAAGGGTCGTTATGATGAATCATTTAGTTCATAATTTATAGCTTAAGTGAGATGAGACTACTTAACTTTGGAAGTTTAGTCCACTCGATATTGGAAATCTAAAGTGAAATTTGACGAATGATATATTGAAGATATATAATTTACATACAATCCTCCGATCTTAAGAACCAGAACTTACACTTCTCCAAAAATTATAAATGGTGAAACTTCTCGAGGATTAATGGGCTTTAATGAGACACCCTTCATGTTGAAATCAATTGTGTCAAAACATGTCATGATAGAAAGGGTTTTACCCTCGTGAGTTATGAACCAAGTGGATATGGAAAGTAGTTGGGAGTCATTTCACGAACATTAGTTTTAAACTACAGACGTTATGTTCCTCGAAGAAAAACATGGAGGATATTTACATTTATTTAACGTGAGGAAGCGTTAACCTCATGTAACATTCGTAGGACATAAGAGACTCTAGTCCAAGTGTAATCAAGGTTTATGTTATTATTTTATAGCTGATAAACCTGACCTTATATCCGCTGAGTCGGAAACGGTTTATCAGCAGAGACCTCATATGTTAAGGGATAAGGTCTCATGGCGTAGGTGGTGTTGAACACCTACATGTAAGGGAATCGTATAGTGAAGAATCAAAATAAACAATGACGGTCGGCTAAATGATCACGTCCTGGCTAATCAGTTTTTGAGCAGAGTATTATGTAAGCATGGTTCGTGAATACAACCTTAGTAAGTTAAGTTGAACTCGAAGGATTTCTGTGCCATCCAGCACGACATGATAGTATAAATTAACTCTGTAGGATCTTATGTATTTCAGATAGATCCTCCTCCAGATGGTGTAGTGATTTTGATAACACCCACACCTGGTTAAATTGTTTTGATTTCGAAGTGTCTATTTCCTATTTATTACCGGGATGGAGCAAAGTAGAACCCGCATTGTGATTAGTGGCACGATGGTCTGAGCGACGGGATAAACCTTCAATTAACCCCTGGTAGGAATATTGCCTACAATCTTAGCTAGGAATAGTAGAAGTGCAATGAGAAATCTTGGTAAAGACTGTTGCTCCAGTTTGAGCTCTCATATAGCAATAAGTCATCAGGCTAATACCGACATGATGTTGTGCACAGCCTCGTATATGAGAAAGTGTTACACACCGCTTTCTTGGATTCAGAACAAGGACCCAAAGTTTTTGGGGTCAGATTACATAAAAGAGATGGATACGCGGGCATGACCGATTCAGGATCGGATGTTGGAGGCCCAAGGTAGGGAGGCAAAGTTTTTATGATGCGAGGCATCATATAATAGAGGTCCGAGTTCTTTCGTGGAAGGAGATTCCGATGTCCGATTATTATAGTTCAATCATGGGCAAGAGGAGCATAACTGGGTGCCCTTGGACTTCATACAACAACGTTCCCCGGAACTCATCACTTCAGGTACAAATTAAACGTCTTTGAAATCCTTTATTCTTATAAGTACTTACAACCCGTAGACCCGAACCTAAATTTCAAGGACGAAATACTTCTTTTGTTTATTGGGATTTGTAACATCCCCAGTCCTTCTAGACCCCTAGTTGGTATTAGGGCATGGGTGGTGTGCAGAGTGGCCACTAGGGCCCTTGGGCCAAGTGGAGTGTGTTAAGTGCACACCAAGGGCACAAAATCAACATGGTCCAATATCACTCCCTTATGCCAATTGATCCTCAATTCACCAAATTGACCTCCCCCATACCACCCTAACCACTAAGGAAGACCATTACCATGGAAATTGCACTTGGGTGGGACCCAATCGCATGAAATTAACCTAGTCAAAGTCAAAGTCATCATTTGTGAATTAAACCCAATTTAGGTGACATAGCCACACACACTTGACCCAAGCCGAATCTTTTGGCCTAACATCAATCAAAGGATCAAGCAAGCCCCTTGGCAGCTGGTTGGGCAAGCCCAACCTTGGGTTAGCCTAATTAAGGTGGAAAAAGGAGGAGAGAGAAGAAGGGAACCAAAAGAGAAAAGCAAAAGCACCCTCCCCTCCTTCCACACTCAACCCCCAATCATCCTAGGGGCCATCCCTGATTGCTGTTGATCTGGGCTTGACCCAGAGGGAAGCAGGATGCATCAGGGAGCAGGATAAGTGGTCGGCCACGCCTCCCCCTTGAGCTTCAAATTCAAACCTGACTATACAAGCCTCCTCCCTCCCAACTGACCACTCGATCAGCTTCAAGATCGCTAGAGCAGTCGGAATGACCTACTGGAGCTGAGGAAAGGGTGGAGAATGGAGGATTTGGTCATGGCCGCCGGAGACAACAACTCCCATGTCAAACAGCCGCCACCGCCGCCGCCGAGCCACCACTGATGTTCGTTTCTCCTCCCCTCCCCTCATGCTAGATCTCCATGTAATTTAATCTAATGACCAGGCTCAATTGAGCCGGGATCTGTGCTTGATTTCTCACCGATTTCCATGGATTTGGAACCATCGGGTTCGCTGGAAAAGGGCTCCTCCGGCCGCCTGATCATCGGAAAATGGAAGCCCCCACCCAGACGAAGGCGGTGGGGGTGGTTGCCGGCCATGGTGGTCAGTGGGTGGCCGGGAAAGGAGGGAGGAAGATGGCCCAGGATGGGTGGATCTGGACCCTTGGCTGGAGGAGGAAGACGAGCCGGCAGCCACACGATCTGCTTCAAGATTCGTGCTTTTTTTATATATATAATTTAATTTAATACCTTGGAATAATTACCACTAATATGCCCAGCCGCATTCTTTAATTAATTAGGGGAACTTAATGACTGAATTAGCAAAAGTGCCCAACTTGAAAGTTGTTGGCCTTGACCTTAGCTTTCATTAGGGCTTAAGTTCAGGTCATTTGGTGACCCACAGCTCCCTGGGGAGTTGTTTTACTAGGATTGGTCCTACACTAGGACAGCCCACTAAAATATTTATTTAGCCTAGATCTCTCAAGCTTTGAAGCTGAGATTTTAACCATGGGTAGTTATAACTTAGGGGTACCCTCTGCCCAAAGATCAGTATTTGATGGGCAATTCTGCCTATAATTTTTGTGGTAATTAGGATATTTAAATAATCTTGATTTTTGGAGCATATGAAGTCCAAATGACACCAAATTTTGGTGGCATGTTCTTTATTGCATGAGTAGTGCCTGCCTAAAATTTCACTCCATTTGGAGTAGATTTGATATGGAAAATGAGAAACCCAAATGAGGGCCTTTAAGGGTCAAATTAGGATTTAGGCTATTTTGAGGAGTTGAGTGAGTTGGCCTCCTCCCATCATGATGATTATGTAGGTAATGATATATAAATGCATGTGACACCCCCTAATGGAGCATTTGGATCCATTAGGGTGGTGTGTACTAAAACCCCAAGGGTAAACCCTTAGGGTTGCATTTTAGGGTTTGTGAAGGGCATAGGACCAAATTTCCTTGCCTTGGCTCAGAACTTGGTAGACATGTCTTTAGGAGCAAGAAATAGCTTAGATAATTTAACGGGAATATTTAGAGTCATTTATGTATTTTTCTCTTATTAAATGAAATTGCCACTATTTCCTTAAATAAATGAAATGCATGGTCAGATGACCTTGTCTGGTTCTGAGATTTTTACTGTGGCTGGATTGGGATGAAAATAGGCTATGGTAATTTTAGTAGGATTTATTGAAGTGTTATTTCTTGTGGAGGAATTTTTAAGTGCTTACTAGCTTAGAGGAATTTAATTATGAAAAATGTCAAATCATTGGGCAAAATTATGAAACTTGGTTATCTGTCATTGTTTTGTTGATATATGCCCATGATAATTATTTGGAAGCCTGTGGAATTGTATTTCATGTACATCATGTAGAAATTGGTATTTACTACACTTGGATGTTAAATCATTTTAATTAGTCAAATCATATGGTAATGATATAAATATTTGGCAGAGGACTCTAGACCCCTATTTGAACTCTTGGTAATTTTTATAGAATTTTCAGATGTGAAATATTATTTTTCCTAATTATAGTGGCATTTTGTTAATTATACAACTATGAGGATTTAGTAGGCCACATGACATCCTAGGGTCATGAAACTCAGTAAAACACCTTGTTATGGAATATTATCTTACTGATAATTTTAAGATAGCATGTAGAAGCATATTGAGGATAGATCATGTGTAATTTGACTTAAGGCCTTAACTACTTTAAATAATAATAAATACCAAATTAATATGGAAAATTATGGAAATTAGAACATACCTTATTAAGGTAAGTGGGAGCCTAGTATAATTATACCAGACCCTGGTGATGAGTTTGTAGAAGGATCCCCTTATGGGGTTTGAGGATAGTTCAACTTAGTGGTCTGCGTTTAGTAAAAACAGAACTTTGATTTTTAGACAATTCAGACCCCTGAGTAGTGTTTAGAAGTTATGTCCATTTAGTAATTGAGTTATAGCTCACAATGATTCAAGGAGGGTCAAACCTAGGGTTAACAGTGAGATTGTGCTAGGGTTAGTGTTTGAGGTGTGGAGGTACGTCCAACCCAATTGGGTGGGTCGGGTGTTGAGCTAAGTTGCTTTAATTATATGAAATAATGAGGGGTGAACTAAATGTTAATCACCAACTAAAGTAATTGTCTTGAGAAAGAGGATGGTGGGTTTGAGCCCATTGAATCCTTAGTACCGTTGGGGGCCCCTTTACGGGGTATACCGTGGGAAGTCCAAGATTCACCCTAAATATAATACTAACTAAATTGTAGGCAAGAGTAGCCTAATTAGGTCAGCGAACTAGTGTGGATCTCCTTTGGGGAGGAGATGGGTTGGAACAGCTTGTGTGTTAGTCTCTGAGTCGGAGGTTCGGGTGGACTTAATAACACCTGTTACTTATGCAATTAGTGGCGAGTCTTCGGTACTAGGCTCGTCGTGTCACCGATGATAGAATGTTGACTCAGGTGAGGGTGAGGTTTAGAGGGCCGATAAGTTTGAGTATCGCGGTCTGGAGGACAATCCCTAATAACCCACCCTGACCTTAAAGTCTGGTGGATTCCAGCAAGAGTACGCAGGAGCTCCGCTGTTGTGTTCTTAGCGTTGAGGCGTATGTGAGGTCTAGGCTTGGTAGTGAGCATACTCACCTAGGATGTGGAGTGCCTGATCCACTGCCACCGTGAGCCACGACGGTTGGTACACGAATGGTTGGCTTCCTTTCTAATAAAATGGGAACTATAAAGGTCTGTGCGCATAGAGTCGTGAGGGTGGGTTGCATTGCATGGCTGCATAATACACATCATAAACATAGCATAGCATAACACACATCTGCATACCCCCATCATATAAATTAGTATGGGCTCTTTTATATGATGGGTTACCTGGACATCTTAACTTATATGTCGTATGGGCGTTCATATAAGTTAAGGTACGAATCTGTGATGGTAGATAGTTTACGTTACTGCACTGCCTTTACTTACTTATTTTTTACTATATTGCCTCTACCTGTTTACTATTTACCGCACTTACTTACATGCTCTTTACTTATACCTTGTTACTGTTAGCTCTACCATTTATATTTATATATTGCTAGTTAGTGCCACGTCACCCCTCTTGTTTACCCCTTGTTTGTCCTCCGCTTCTTCCTCTCACTCGGTGCCTAGGAGTCGTGGGGGGAGGCGAGGACAAAACGGCTTAGTCTTTATGACTAACGGTCGGATGTGGTCGTACAGGAGTCCGAGGAGACGGAGCTACCCCGTGTGCAGCAGGACGAGAGAGATGGACTTGACCCGCAGTTGTAGCATACTACCACCGGACAGGTTGATAGTTAGTTTGTAGTTTCTGCATGATTTGTAGTGAGAGAGAGTACTTTCTTTTGGAAATGTATTCG
The DNA here is from genome assembly GCA_033032865.1 of Dactylorhiza incarnata. Classification (NCBI taxonomy): domain Eukaryota; kingdom Viridiplantae; phylum Streptophyta; class Magnoliopsida; order Asparagales; family Orchidaceae; genus Dactylorhiza; species Dactylorhiza incarnata. The sequence continues at coordinate 643,322 of JAWHQI010000205.1, read as the reverse complement.
GGCATCTGCCCTTACTTCTTGTACTTTTCCTTTGTGGACATTTTTTGTTTCATTATATAGTTATATGATGTTGTGACATGTGGACATGCCCTTACTTTTGGCATTTACTTACTTATGATTGTATAGCCGGCAGAGTTGGTGTTGAGCGGTGTTGGCTAACCCGAGTGTTGGTGACAACGCAAGGCAGCGATTCTGGGTGAAGATCCACCTTAACCGTGCGATACGGGAGGGGTTCGAGTTTTCAAGTACCCAAACGGGTTTTGAGAAAAGAGATCTTACAAATAGTGCTTGAAGAAATAAGAAAGAAGGGTGAGAAAGCCACTTGCTTTAAACCTTGCCAAGAACACACCCGATCACGAAATCCTGAGACCTTTCGGGTCGAAAAGAGGGATTAGGTCACAACCCTAACTCCAAAAATTCCACGAAACGGGAAAAGCATACCACTAGAACGAATATCCCGCCGAGAGCGTTCCAAATCTACTCTCCGAACGCGATTCCGACTACTACAGCCCTCGAATCGCCGACCGGAAGCTCCAAGATACTCTGCTCTCGCCTCTCTCGCTCGGCGGCTGGATTGGTTCGACAAAAGAACAAGAGGAAAAGAAAAAAAAACCTAAGCTTAATGTATATATTAAGCCTCCAGGAATTCGTCGAACTCAGCTCCTTGACGTTCATCGAACTCAAGAAAGAGTTTGTCGAACACAGACAAAACCAACAGAAAGCTTGAAGTTCGTCGAACTCAGGAAAGAGTTCTTCGAACGCAGCTACAACACGAGTTCATCGAACGTAGCATTGCCAGTTAGTCGAACGCAGCTACAATGAGATCGTCGAACGCAGACGACCTGCTGTTCGTTAAACGCAGCTGGCCTGGCATTCGTCGAACGCAGCTGGCCTACCATTCGTCGAACGCAGATGCCTGCAGTTCGTCGAACGAAGCTAGCCTGCAGTTCGTCGAACGCAGCTAGCCTACAGTTCGTCGAACGCAGCTAGCTTGCAGTTCATCGAAAGCAACTAGCCTGTCGTTTGTCCAACGCAACTAGCCTGCAGTTCGTCGAACGCAACTAGCCTAGCGTTCGTCGAACGCAGACAAAAATTTCATGCAAAGTAAAATGCAGAAATTACACAAAATTCTCCCATAACTCGAAACAACGCGAAATCTTACACGCTCGATCCAAATTACACACTTTAACTAGGCTAAGGCCCAAAACTAAACCTGACGAGCTGACGTAACGCCCAAACGCCAAAATTACGCCACCGCGGCCACGTAAAAAATTAACGAAAATCAGGGTGTTACAAGCTATACTCGGATATCATTGTGCGAGCTAATTCTTGCAATGTCCAATTTTTCCTTTCCACTACTCCATTTTTTTGTGGATTGCACGGAGCAGAAAAGTTATGTCAAATTCCTAAGTTGTTACAAAATTTTCTAAAAATTTCATTCTCAATTTCTCCCCCATGATCTAACCTTATGCTTTTTATTTTTAAATCCATTTCATTTTGTAATCTAGTGCACAGGGAAGAGAATTCCAAAAATGAATCAGATTTGGATGCCAAAAAGACAGTCCAAGATAATCATGAATAGTCATCTATCAATACAAAAGTGTATCGTTTACCTCCTAGACTACACAAACTAATAGGACCAAAAAGATCCATGTGAATTAACTATAGTGGCTTAGAAGTGGTAATGTCAGATTTGATTTTGAAAGATGATTTGGAGAACTTGCCCTTTTGGCACGGAGTACATAAAGCAGGCAAACTACCATTTAATTGTGGAAGACCACGTATTAGCTTTTCTTTTGATAGTTTGACTATTAATTTGCTCCCAGAATGACCGATCCTCCGATGCCAAAGTTCTAGCTCCTCATTTTTCGCTACTAAGCATTTTAGATTAGAAGAGGATAAATCCTCAAACTTAATGGTGTAGAGATTATGATTTCTAGGTGCGGTGAGCAACACGGTGTTTGTTTTAGCATCTAGAATTTTGCATGAATTTGTAGAGGTTTCAAACACGACGTTCAAGCACTTATCACATAATTGACTAATAGAAATCATATTTTGCTTTAAACCATCTACAAACAAGACATTTGAAATAGAAAATGCTTTATTACCTATAGTGCCAACGCCTAGAATGTGTCCTTTGTTGTTGTCTACAAAGATCACCAGTCCTCCTTTCTTCTTCTCCAGGATAAGGAATTTGTCTTCATCTCCTATCATGTGTTTGGAACACCCAGAGTCCAAGTACCACACGCTCTCCTTATCCAACGCCTGCCAACATACCTAGAATGAAGATGAGGGTAAAGATCTGGTTACCCAAGTTGTTCCACCCATAATATAGGTAGATGACTTCGGTACCCAGACTTGAGTTGCTTTCTTTTGACCTTTCCTCAAACATGAGCTAGATGTGTGACCAAATTTTTTACTTCTGGCACACAAGGTATAAGCGATGGATGCCGCCCTTTTCATTTTAGTAGAGCCCATGCTGGAAGATGGTGAAGAGCCTCCAGAACTTCCAGAAAAATTTTTATTTTTCTTAAGCATAGTTTTATTCTTTGTTGGAGATGAACTACCGTCGTCGCTAGCACTAGCGCTTTACGGTAGCACTTCACTTACGTAGCCCAGCCCAAATTTTCCAGATCCTAAGCAATGTACTCCCATAAGCATATTCAAAGATTTCTGGTCTATCCCAAATTTCTGGACAGCACAATTCAAGTCATGAATCCTTGCTTTCAAGGTGGTGTTTTCTGTGATGAGCATCATACACCGATTCGTGAACTGGTTTAAGTTTTCATCCACTTGCATAAGAGAAATGTGAAGTCTTTTCTTCAGAACCTTCTTCTAGTTTGTGAAACTTTCTACTTTCGAGGAAGTCTTGGAGAGGCTTTCTTTTAGTTCATTTATCATTGCCACAGAGTGAAAACACTCCTGACACTCGACTTTCTCCTTTCCGCATTTTTGTGAGTTCATCATTTAAATCCCTCAAATCTTTCTTGATTTTCTTATTTTCAGATTTGAAGGAATTCTTCTCTAACAGTACCTTGTCATGTTTATTACATATTAATTCATAGATTTCATATAGCTCATCATATGAAGGAGGGATTACCTTAGTGTCGCTTTGAATAAGGATTCGTTGTCGGATCCATTGTCGTGCTTCCCCATGAGACACAGATTTGCCTCATCCTCACTGCTTGAATCAGAAGTGCTTGACTCGTCTGAACCGGCATCATCCCATGTTGACACTTTTAGCACTTTCTTTCCTCCTTTGTCCCGGTTTTGTTTCTCTTTTTCTTGCTTTTGAAGCTTTGGGCATTCCCTCTTCATGTGCCCACATCTGTGGCAATGGAAGCATTCTGGAACCAACTTTTCTTTATCACTCTCCGTCCCTTTTAACGGTTTGTTCCAGCTCCTCTTCTCTTGCACACCTTTCTTCAGAAATTTCTTGAACATCCCTTGCCTCTTGAGATTTTTCATGAATCTTCTAAATTCCCGAACATACAAGCTCTCTTCATCATCAGATTCTTGCACTTCCTCCTTTCCCTTATCCTCTTTGAGAGCAAGAGCTCTCTTCTTTGGCTCCCATGGATATTCCTCGCTTTGGATTTTCAGCTCCAACTCATGGATTTTCAGATTCCCAATGAGGCTTTCGATTTCCAAGGTGCTGATGTTGGGAGATTCATCAATGACGGTCCACTTTGGGTTGAACCATGGGGGAAGGGAACGCAGAATTTTTTGCACCAAGTGCCCATTGGAAAATGTATTTCCAAGTGATCGAGAGGCATTCACAATCTTCATGAAGTGAGTGTACATGTTATCCACTTCCTCATCGATCTCCATCCGGAACTATTCTAATTCAGATTCTAGTCGAAATAGCTTTGACTCTTTCACTTGTGATGTACCTTCATTCGTTAGTTCAAGCAATTGTCAAATATCATACGCAGTTTCACAATTGCATATAATATTGAATTCAGTTTTATTTAACGCACAAAGAGAGAGTTCATTGCTTTCGCATTATCGGTGCAGTTCAATTTATCTGCATCATCCCATCTATCGCGAGATTTGTCCAGCACTTGTTCGCCTACGGTGACAGTGTGTGCAATGTATTTTGTCTCGACCATGGCCCATACGTCCATGTTTTGTGTCATCGGGAAAATTTTCATTCGAGTTCTCCAGTGACTATAATCACTCCCCATAAATAGTGGAGGTCTGCTCACACCTTCACCTTTATAGAAGGTGATGAGTAGTTTATTTACTCTTCTTTTAGTATAGGTTTATTATTGTTTTAATATGTAATTGTATAAATTATATGATTTACATCATGTAAATTACTCCTTTTTCAATTCCATGAACTAACTTAAGCTGATCTTATGTTTTCAGGTTTTCTGGGAATTTTGAGCAAAAAGTGCAAGTACACGCCCAAGGTCACGGGCGTGACCAAGGGGCGTGTAACCTACGATGTGTTCCAGACCTGTTTCTGCCATCCCGGGGTCATTCCGTGAAGATTCGCCAATTACATGCCCCAGGTCACGGGCGTGACCAAGGGCGTGACCCAGTGTCACAGCCGCGACCCGCCACCAGCATCCAGATCAGCCTGCCACGTCAATTAAAGTTACACGCCCATGTCACCGGAGTGACTCAGGGGCGTGACATCCAATCACGGGTGTGGTCAGTTCCCGCCGAAAGTACCCCGCTGAAAGCTTCCCGCGCACTGTTTAAAGTTATACCCCCCCCCCCCCCCCCCCAGGTCACGGGCATGACCCATGGGTGTGACACGCACGTAATGCCTGCACTAAATCCAAAAGATGCTTATCCCGCGCCAGCTTCAATCATGCCTTTTACACGCCCCTTGGTCACGGGCGTGACCAAGGGCGTGTAACACCAAATTTTCAGCTATTTAAAGGGAGCTTCTCCAGATGATCAGGGATGACTTTTTGGAGTTCTAGATTTAGTTTGTGCAATGTTTTCTCATTTTCAAGCTCTTGTACTTCTCTTTCTTCTTAAATTGTACATTCATTTCCAAAGATTATAACTTTCAATTCCTTAGTTGTAATTCTCATTTGCAATTCAAAAATAGTCTTTTTATGCTTTCAGTCTCTTCTTATTTTATCATGAACTTCCCTAATTTTGTTAATTCCTCCATCTCTATTAGTAGCTAAATTTCTATTAGTACTCGACCGAGATGATCCAAGGAAAATATAATTTATGATTTAATTTATAGCTTCTCTTTCTCTTCCTTAGAACGCTTAAGATTTATCCTTGAACTTTATTGGATTGAGATTATATTTTCGATATATAATTCTCATTCTTGTTTTCGTAGTCTAAAAACCGAAAGGTTTTGAATTCGAATCGATCATTTCAAGGATAAAGAGAGTTGAATGCACTCCTTGAGAGAGGATGACATAAATCTCCCGGATTTGAGTCAAATCCAATAGAGGGGTTCACTACGAAAAAGCGAGTTTTAGGGGTTTTGATTCTAGAGAGAAAGTTTGATTGATCAACCTAAACTCAGTTGAGCGTATTGATGAGTCCCATTTATATACACTTTAATGGACTCATTCGGGCTACTTTTCACTCTCGTGCACGTCGTTTGTGAGCTATTAGTGCTTCTATTTCTCTTATGCTCATTTACACACACTAACGTGCTTCGTGCTCTTTTTAGGCCCGTTTTGGTGTGCATTTGCGCTCCATGTTATTGGGGGTAAGCACATGGTGCTTCCCAATCATTTTTCTATGATTGATTGGTGTTGGAAGTGTATTCCCAGCTGGATTGCTAGTCTTGCAGGTGGTTGGTGATGAGTCCCATTTATATACACTTTTATGGACTCATCCGGGCTGCTTTTCACTCTCATGCACGTCATTTTCGAGCTAGTAGTGCATCTATTTCTCTTATGCGCACCTACGTGCTTCGTGCTCTTTTAGGCCCATTTTTGTGTGTGTTTGTGCTCCTTGTTATTGGGGGTAAGCACATGGTGCTCCCCAATCCTTTTTCTATGTCAGATTGGTGCTGGAGGTGTATTCCCAGCTGGATTGCTATGCTTGCAGGTGGTTGGATCATCCCCTTTTGCCCAGAAATCATGATTGTGCATAACGCACGGTCATGCGTTTTCTTGACACACGAATGGCTGCGGCCGTGCGCCTTCATCTGGGTAGAAAAATGATGATCCGACTTTGTTCGTGCGTTTATACGCACGGGCAGTTGCCCGTGCGCGAAGGAAACACATGATCGCTTATTTCGACTGATTTTTAGCCAATCTGAATTTGTTCGTGCATTTTTATGCACGGGCAGATTCGCCCGTGCATGGGTAAAACGCATGGCGCTGCTGCTTCTTCCTCAAGTCATTTTATTCGTTAAATAACGCATGGGCAACACACGGTCGTGCGTTCGCCCGTGTGTGACTAAATCTCTGACCATTTAGTATTTAAGGCAGGAAATCTGCTGCAATCGGAACACCTGCGTGAAAAGCTCCAGAAGCCGGCCATTTTCGCCCAGTTCGCCTCTCCCCCACCGTTTGACCTAGGAGGAGCTCCGGCAACCATAGTCTTGCAAATCTTCCACCGAAGCTCCCTCCTTGGCCTCCTCAATCATCTTTGAGCTCAAGAACACCATAGACGGAAATTCTCCGCTGCATTCAAGGTGTCGAACAAGAGTTACCTCGAGCTAGACAACGAAGAAGATGGGTAATAGTAGAGGAAGGTGACAGCTCCTCCGGACCCCGGACGCAACTGAAGACCGAGCACGGACGAGTCTTAACAACCCTATGATTCCGGCCGAGAATCTTCAGCATAGTCTTCGAGCTTCGGTTTTCTCTTTTCCCCGACGCTTTGCTTCAGAGTTTCCCTTGTATATGTTTGTTATTGTGGATGATGTTCATAAACTCTATGTTTTAGTTAATATGATTTCATGTTCTTGAGATCTTGTGTGGTTTATGAGATTCGAGGAGCGTCGTAGTCCACCATCCACTCCACCGCTTTGTAGTGCTCCGCACTAGCAATTGTTAGCTGCGTGTTCAGCGACGAGGTGCCTACGACCCTCATCCGCTAGCCTTCTCATCCACCCGCTCACCGAAGCACGGCATCATGGCCTGCATTCCATCCCGACAAGCGAAGCGGAGCTCTAAGCCCGCATCTTATTTCTGGAATAGCTTAGGACACCAATCACAACGCCCTTATTTTTACTTTCTTTTACTTGTTATAACAATCACCTCACTCTATTTTCTTGTCACCACAACTTGCATTCCCTGAGAGATCGATAAATGGGGAGTTTCCTCCCAACTATTACTTGCACGCGACCGGTGCACTTGCCGTAATCGCATCAAGTTTTTGGCGTCATTGCCGGGGAGTGCAGGCGTGATGAGATTTTGGTTGTGAATCGATTATTTTCGATTGAGTCTTTTATTTTTTTTATTTAGTCTTTATCATGCTACTTTCTTCTTCTGTATCATGTGGGCGCATTTGAATATCCGATGTCGTTGGTGTGGGAACACATCCCATGCTAGTGATAGGTGTCCCAAAGAGTATGGTGTTGTTCAGAAACCGAATGGAGCCCATAAATCTTTTGGCTACTCTATTGCGCCTCCGTTATCGCACTTTTATGCGGCTGCCGCACCTTTGGTGCCGGCGAAGCCGGTAAAGCAGTGTTTATTTTGCAAAAGTAGAGAGCATGCCTTGAAGGACTCTGTTGATTATCTTCGCCAATTGGCGGATGACGATGAGTTGGATATCCGGATAGTCCCATCTTCGAATTCTGCGAGCACAGCTACTTCCTCTGATTACGTGTCACTTCCACCTTCACTTCTTGAAGGCTCTGGAATCGAAATGTGCATCAGTGTCCCTCATGACTCTATTTCTGATGCGATCCCCCATACCTCTTCGGTTCATGTACCACTTTGCGTGGATTTGTGCCCTTGTGTGGAGAGTGAGCCCGAACTCTTAAGAAGCACGTTTTATCCCACTACACACGAAACTACATCTATTTCTGATGTTATCATTGAGGTCAATTTGCAGGATGTTGTAGACCTGTGCAGTGTCGTGCCCACTCTCATGGAGGAGGACAGTCTCGATTATGCTGAAGCAACTATTTCAGTCTAATGCGAGGAAGTCCAAGTTATAGAGGAGGCCATTGTGTGCGTTGTTGAGTCTAGTGAAATCTTCGATGATATCATCAGTTTGTCATTGTCGTACCTCAGATGAGATTTCTTTTAGTTTTTCTTCCAATTTATTTCCTGACCCCCTTTCTTTATGTACAAGGATACAGGATGCCCCTCCTCCGGTTGATCAGACCTTATGCATGGAGGAGCCGAAAGCCTGGCGGGATGAGGAAGGTATAGTGAAGGAACATCTTGTTTCCTCATCATCGTTGGTGCTTCCCTTTGAGGATTGGTTACAAGGGGGCAAGCGGTTTTTCTTTGAAGACATAATACTGGAGGAGAAGAAGAGAGCAAAAAAGGAGGAGATTTGGGGTTGGAGGCAGAGTATCCTACTTAATTTCTACCCCTACTACCAGGTCCCTGGACCTTTTTCTTTCATCAGTTGTTACTACTTCAAATCAGCTTATAGCTGATTTGTTTTGAGCTTGTAATAATAATTTTGATTTATTGACTTTTGCTTATTCCTAGACTTTATAAACCGCTTTATACAGGTATTTGGTCCACCTTAAGGACGGTAAACAAAAGGGCTTATGGGAGACGACCCAATTTTGTTGTATTACTTTTGTTTCTGCGTGTGAGGAGATGTCATTTTGCAGGTATGGCGACATCTATGGCGGACACATTGTAGCTGAATTCAAGATTAACGCCAATCTTCCGGTATGCTCATTTCTGAGCATGAGGTAACCTCTCCTCCCAATTCTATTATGAATCTAGTATTATAATCTGTGATGATTAGATTTAGCTCTGGGGGAGAGTAGTTGTCGTTACCCATTTGCACGTGCACATGAGCACAGCATACTAGAAGTTACAATATTTTTGTTTTTTTATTTTATTTTCATTCTCATAGCACACCACTACACCCACTTGAGCGCGCACTTAACTATAGGCGCGTAACGAGTCTAACTCGTTTTATTTTGTTGGATCGGGAAAATTATTGTGCTGGCTTAGGGTTGTGAGACGGAGTAAAATGTTGACTCCCATAGTGCTCTAGTCGAGTATTCGCGTCTTGCATAGATTTGTGTGTAGAATAATTTTTTCTTTATGCTTATAGTTTTTGTAATTTTTATATTTGCGTAATAATTGTTTATTCTACTCAAAAGTGCTGAATCCGGTGTTAATCCGACGGTAGCATAGGAATGTCTGTAGAACGGTTGTTAGGTTTGTATTGCTCGAGTCAAGAGGAAGAATTATCTTTCTCGGTGGCTAAGAACTTGCCCCAAGTGATTCTCGAAGCATTGGTATAAGTAGTTCAATGTGTGAGCATGATGTGGGCCCTCATTTTGGCCAGTTTGAGCTATGTTTACCGATCCTATCATTATCCTTTCTAGCCCCGTTGTGCCTACCCGTCCCTTGATTCAGCTCCACTTATATTCCACCAAGTCCTGCAAGCTAATCCTAGTCGCGCTCCCAATCCGAGCTTGAGTGTTATATCAATTTTAATTGAGGGTGTTGATGCAGTGAATAATTATGTGAAACTGTGGTTTGCGCTTCCTCGGTTTATTTGCTGAAAAAAAAAAGGGTTTTGAAAATAAAAGAGATTGGAACAAGAAAAGAAAAGAAAAGAAAAAAAAGGGGGCCTGGTTAAGAAAAGAGCCAATTTGAATATCTTTTTAAGAATTGTTTTGAGAGTAGGCAGTGCACACACCCATATTTTCAGGTTTAAGTATGGGGGTGTGGTGTACTCGTGTTTTTATGTTGGTGCTTGGATAATTTCTTTGACACAAGCTCTTTTGGATTTAGGTGCGGAAACCTTCAAGTTTATCTTTGTATACCCTATCTTAACCCAAACATCATTTCCAACCAAAAGTCCTACTGATGAGTAATTTATTTACTCATCTTTTAGTTTAGGCTTATTATGTTTTTAAAATAAATTTATGTTATTTATAGGAATTTTATCATATAAATCCTTCCATTGTTTATTTCATAAGCTAACTTAAGTTTATTTTGTGTTTTCAGGTTTTCTGGGCTGTTTCGAGCAAAAAGTTAAATTACACGCCCCAGGTCACGGGCGTGACCCATGGGCGTGTAACCTACGAGTTATTCCACACCAGTTTCTGCCACTCCGGGGATGTTCCGTGAAGAATTCGCCAAGTACATGCCCCAGGTCACGGGCGTGACCAAGGGCGTGACCCAATACCACAGCCGCGACCCGCCACAAGCATCAGAGCCAGCTGCCGCGTCAATTAAAATTACACGCCCCCCAGTCACGGGCGTGACATCAAGTCAAGTCACGGGCGTGACATTTGAGGCGTGACATCCAGCACACGGGCGTGACTCTTCCCGAGCCAATTTCCCGCCGAAGCTTCCCGCCAGCAGCGAGATTTAAAGATTACACGCCCCAGGTCACGGGCGTGACACGTCCGTAACGCCTGCATTGAAGCCAAACATCGCCTCCTCCGCTCACAGCAAATCACGCCCCTTACACGCCCTTGGTCACGGGCGTGACCAAGGGCGCGTAACACCAAATTTTCAGCTATAAAAAGGAAGCCCCTCCAGATGATCAGACACCTTGTTTTGGAGTCCAAGCCTCCATTTTTCTGCATTATTTCTCCTATTTTGGGTAATCTAGTTTTACTTTTTCTTGCACTTGTAATTTCCCTTTCAATAGTTGTAATTCCTCTTTTGAATTAATAAAAATTATTGTTGTTTTATTCATCCATTTCTCTAAAGTTTGTCCTCCCTCTCTTCAATAGTTAAAATTTTCAAGTTAAGTTAATTTTCTTGTTGCAACCAAATCAAGTATTTTTTGATAGAACAATAGAGATCTTCTTGAGTAAGAGTAATCAACACGCCCGGATTTTTATACGACCTTGGTTTTATAACCTATACTACATTCGATACGGTACACTTGCCGTTATCGTTTGCGGATATAGTTTCGCCAATCAAGTTTTTGGCGCCGATGCCGGGGATCTGAGTTGAAATTTTGAAAGAGAATATCTATTGGTTTTATCGCTTCCTTTCTTCTCTTATTTTTTTTATCATTCAGGGTGTAACTAAATTCCTGGAAAGGACGCTTTAGGCTTGAATTCCCATCATAGCCTCTAGTACCTTGCAAACCCTTCACTGGGTAGATCTTGGGAAGTTCAGGACTAATTTTAAATCACCAAATAAAAAAATAAAAAAAATTATATATAATAAATATATTTATCGAAATTTTTGCTTTGTTTTTCTCTCTCACCTCTTTCTCTCTTTTCTTTTCTTTTCTTCTTGGTTTATGACCCGACACAACTCTCCAGCTAATTTTGAATTTAGATTTGATCCAGAAATCGAGCGCACATTGTGGCGGCATCTCCGTTTTAGTGATCTGCCTATAATTCGCGAAGATTCGGTCGGAGAAACTAACGAGGAAATAATGGGTGATCCCATCCATAATGAGGCCCCTCTACGGACCATATCCTATTATGCGAGACCAAATTGGGAGGGTACACAATCTAGTATTATTCGCTCGGCTGTGGCGAATAATAATTTTGAAATTAATACGAGCATCATTCAGATGGTACAACAAACTGTCGTTTTCGATGGTTTACCGGTTGAAGATCCTAATTTACATTTACTTAATTTTTTGGAAATTTGCGATACATTTAAGATAAATGGTGTCACCGATGATGCCATCCGTTTACGCTTATTTCCTTTTTCTTTGCGTACTAAGGCCAAGCAATGGTTGGGATCTATTCCTAGAGGTTCCATCACTACGTGGGCCGAGATGACGGAGAAATTCTTAACGGAATATTTTCCTCCGGCAAAGTCCGCTAAATTACGTACGGACATTCTCTCATTCATGCAAATCAAATCGGAGTCTCTCTACGACACATGGGAGCGCTTCAAAGAACTTTTGCGGAGATGTCCTCATCATGCCCTTCCTTTGTGGCAACAAATTCAAACTTTCTACAATGGTTTTAATCTCCAAACAAGGCAGATGATTGATGCGGCCGCAGGGGGAACTCTTAATAATAAAACCCCCGAAGCTGCTCAAGAGCTTTTTGAGGAGATGGCCATGAATGCCTATCAGTGGAATGCGCCACGGTCGCGCCCTAATAAGCCGACCGGACTTTTTGAAGTCGAGGCCACCCCTAACTTAGCACAACAAGTAGAAATGCTCGCAAAACATTATGTGGCAGAGATGACTGCTTCCTCCGCCACAAATTGGGCTAATAATAATAATTTTAATAATTTTAATAGTAATTTCATTCATGAGCAAGTTGATTATATGGGGAACTCTTATCGCCCTCCTTATAACCCGAATAATAATCTTCTGATTAACAATAGTTATAATCCGGGTTTAAGGAACCACCCAAATTTTTCATGGAGCAACCCCAATAATGCTCAACACCCCCCACAAGTGAATCCCCCCGGATTTGCTCCACCACCACCACTACACAAGCCCTCTCCGCTTGAAGAGGTCTTCACTAAGTACATTGCCTCCAATGAGTCCAATATCCAGAATCTCACCGGATCGGTCAAAACTTTGGAAAATCAAATTGGACAGCTCGCAAAAATGTTCTCCGAACACCAGCAAGGAGCACTTCCGGGCAACACTGAGCCCAATCCGCGGGAGAGCGCTAACGCAATCACACTCCGCAACGGAAAGGAGGTAACTTCTTCAAAATTGGTCAAGCCCGAGGTAAATATTTCATCTTCTCCCCCGCAAGTTATTTCTTCACCTGCTTTACCGTCTGCTGCTTTAGCTTCGCGCATATTTAAAAATCCTTCTATTCGTTATCCTTCGAAATTAAAAGATAAGCGCAATGAGGAGCAATATAAAAAATTTATTGAAATTTTAAAACAAATCCAAATAAATGTACCATTCTGCGAGGCAATTGCTCAAATGCCAAAGTACGCTAAATTTTTAAATGAATTACTTTCAAATAAAAAGAAACTTGAAAAATTTCGCGTATTTCTTTAAACGCAGAATGTTCGGCAGCTTTATTAAATAAATTACCACAAAAATTGAACGACCCGGGACGGTTCTCCATCCCGTGTATGTTTGGTAATTTATCAATCAAGCACGCATTGGCCGATCTAGGGGCTAGTATAAATTTAATGCATTTTGCGTTATTTCAAAAACTTGGTTTGGGCAACCCAAGCCCAACTAATATAAGCATCCAACTAGCGGATCGGTCAGTTAAATACCCAATAGGGGTCATTGAAGATGTGCTATTAAAGGTTGATAAGTTTATCTTCCCAGTAGACTTTGTCATCCTTGATATTGAAGAAGACGCCGAAGTACCCCAAATACTTGCCGACCTTTCCTAGCCACCGCTCGGGCTATAATAGATGTAAGTAACGGAAACATTCTCCTGCGAGTTAGAGAAGAGGAAGTTATTTTCAATATTAATCAATCAATGAGAAATGCAATTACTAACGATGATTCTTGTTTTATTTTAGAATCAAATTTTGAAGAAGACTTATCAACTTTTGCGGAAATAAATCCCCCTTTCTATGAAAATCCGGAGTTACAAACTTTATTATGTCTTGAAGAAATGACCCGGCAGGAAAATTTTGAACAAACAAATTTAAATATTTTTAAAATCAAAACATCTTATGAAGAGCCGCCGAGTCTAGAATTATCACAACTGCCGGATCATCTAAAATATGTATTTTTAGAAGAAAATTCAAAATTACCCGTAATTATTTCTTCAGCGCTGAATGATTCGGAAATTTCCGAATTAATTAAAATTTTAAATAACCACCGTCACGCAATTGCGTGGCAAATTTCTGATATAAAGGGTATAAATCCCTCATTCTGCACGCATAAAATAAATCTTGAAAATAATTCTCGCGGCACTATTCAGCCTCAAGGACGCTTAAATCCTAATATGAAGGACATCATTAAGGTCGAAATTATAAAATTATTAGACGCGGGGATTATTTACCCAATTTCTGATAGCACTTGGGTTAGCCCGGTGCAAGTCGTGCCTAAGAAGGGCGGAATCACAGTAGTTGAAAATGAAAATAACGAGTTAATCCCAACCCGCACTGTTAAGGGTTGGCGGGTATGCATCGATTATAGAAAATTAAATGATGCTATCCGCAAGGATCATTTTCCGTTGCCCTTCATCAACCAAATTTTAGAACGTTTATCCGGTCACTCACACTATTGTTTTCTTGATGGTCTTTCGGGATATTTCCAAATCCCAATTGCGCCCGAAGACCAAGAGAAAACCACCTTCACTTGTTCGTTCGGCACCTTCGCATATCGAAGAATGCCGTTTGGGCTTTGTAATGCGCCAGCTACGTTTCAAAGATGTATGCTGGCAATTTTTAATGAATTAGTTGAGGACGTCATGGAAGTTTTCATGGAAGATTTTTCAGTCTATGGCGATTCCTTTAATAACTGTCTAAAAAATCTTGATCGTGTTCTTCAACGTTGTGAAGACACGAATCTGGCACTCAACTGGGAGAAGTGCCATTTTATGATCCGTGAGGGATTAGTCCTCGGACATAAAGTTTCTAGTAAAGGGATCGAGGTCGATAGGGCCAAGATCGAAGTTATTGAAAAACTTCCTCCGCCTACTAATATTAAATCTATTAAGAGTTTTTTAGGACATGCGGGTAATCATAGACGATTTATTAAAGATTTTTCAAAAATTACAAAGCCGTTAACGCATCTTTTAGAAAAAGAAAGCACGCTTATCTTTGATGAAGAATGTTCTAAGGCGTTCATAAAAATTAAAAACGAACTTATCAAATCACCTATTTTAATTTCACCAGATTGGTCTCTTTCGTTCGAAATCATGTGCGATGCAAGCGATTTTGCCGTAGGTGCGGTCTTGGGCCAAACGGTGAATAAATACTTTCACCAAATTTATTACACAAGCAAAACGCTTACATCCGCCCAAGCTAATTATGCAACGACGGAAAAAGAACTTCTAGCGATCGTTTTTGCTTTTGACAAATTTCGTTCGTACATAACGCTATCAAAAATTATTGTTTTTACAGATCACTCTGCACTCTGGTACTTCCTAGATAAAGGGGACGCCAAGCTCCGACTATTGAGATGGATCCTACTCTTGCAAGAATTCAATTTGGAGATCCGAGACAAGAAAGGAGCGGAGAACTTGGCGGCCGACCACCTCTCAAGACTGGAGAACCCAGCAGCAGGAGCACTAGTCGAGGTCGAGATAGATGATAAATTCCCTGAAGAGCGCCTCCTCGCAATCGAAAAGGTAACGACTTCTTCCACCCCTTGGTACGCGGATTTGGCCAACTATTTAGTGGTCCGGGTCCTACCAAAAGATTTTTCAAGTCAGCAAAAGAAGAAATTCTTTTCGGACTTGAAAAATTATTTTTGGGAGGACCCCTTTTTATTTCATGTCTGTGCGGACCAAGTGGTAAGAAGGTGCATTTCGGGCGAAGAAGGCGTCCAAATTTTGCGGCACTGTCATGAAGGACCAACCGGTGGTCAATATCAAGCAAACCGGACCGCAAGGAAGGTGCTAGAGGCGGGCTTCTACTGGCCCACCTTATTCAAGATGCTCACACCATTGTGAGTAAATGCGATAGCTGTCAGCGGTCAAGTAATATTTCTAACCGGGACGAAATGCCCCAAAATATATTTTTAGAATGCGAAATTTTTGATTTATGGGGAATAAATTTCGTAGGTCCTTTACCCTCTTCTTTAATAATAAATATATTCTTGTTGCGGCCGATTACGTGTCAAGGTGGGCGGAAGCACAAGCTTTCCCCACTAACGACGCGAGAGTCATCGTAAATTTTTAAAAAAAAATATTTTCGCGATTTGGCACACCCCGAGCACTAATTAATGATCGGGGCACACATTTCTGTAACAACCAACTTTCTAAAATTTTAGCAAAGTATGGAGTTACCCACAAGCTATCTACCGCCTACCACCCACAAGAAAATGGCCAAGTGGAGGTGGTGAATCGCGAACTAAAAAGAATTTTAGAAAAAACTGTGTCCGTTAATAGGAAGGATTGGTCGCTAAAATTAGACGACGCACTATGGGCCTATCGGACAGCGTACAAAACCGCCATCGGATGTACACCATACCGATTAGTCTATCGAAAAGCGTGTCATTTACCGGTAGAATTAGAACATCGCGCATTCTGGGCGCTAAAATTTTTAAACTTAGATTTGAACTTAGCCTCCGATTAACGAAAGTTTCAACTTAATGAATTAGACGAATGGCTCGCAAACGCCTATGAAAATAATAAATTTTACAAGGAGCGCACTAAGTTTTACCATGACAAAAAAATAAAATTTCCAAAATCTTTTTCACCGGGAGACTTAGTCCTTTTATATAATTCTAGATTAAAATTTTTCCGGACAAATTAAAATCCCGATGGTCCGGCCCTTTTGTTGTAAAAGAGGTTTGGCCCTATGGGACCGTGCTAATAGAACACCCGGATCAAGGCCTTTTGAAAGTTAACGGACACCGATTGAAATTATATCATTTCGGCGACCCAGCGCCCGGCAAAATTGAAACGCTTAACCTCACAAACTTGTAGAACGCCACTTAGTCAAGCTACGCGACGGTAAACAAAGCGCTTTTGGGAGGCAACCCAACGTTATCTTTTGTTTGTTTTGTTTAACTTAATTTTGCAGGTTTCATTTTCTGTCCGGCAACCTCGTCTACCGATCAGGGAAGCCCTCTTCACCCTTTAGCCACTTATTTATTTTTCTTTCTTTTTGTTGTTTAATTTATTTCATTTTCTACAAAAAATAAAAATAAAATAAAAAGTGTAATTCCTGATTTTATCTTCTTACTTAGTTTTAAATATTGGGGACAATGTTTAATTTTAAGTATGGGGTGTAGCATAGCTTTCTTTGTAGTTTTACTTGAAAAAAAAATCAAAAAAAATTTAGAAAATCGAAATTAAATTTCTTGGAAATGACGTTTTGGGCTTGAATTCCCATCACAACCTCTAGTACCTTGCAAACCCTTAACCGGGTAGATCTTGGGACGTCCAAGAATAATTAAAAAAAATCTATAAAAAAAATAATAATAATAATATATTTATTTTAGGAAATGTCCTTTTTGTTTAGCTTGTCAAAACATCCCAACTTGCTACTTTGTAGTTCTAAAGTAGACTTACTTTTCATTTGGACTAAGAATTGTTTGTGCAAGAATAGTTTTTTGAAACTTTTGAGTAAAATTGTTGACTCATGTAGTGCTCCTAGTCATATGCTTGTATTTGAGTAGGGTTTGTGTAAAATTAATTTCTTGGCTTAAATCTAAAATTATGTTTTATTAAATTGCGTAGTAATAATTTATTTCACTTTTAAAAATCGAATCCGATCTTATCTAAAGGTAGTTTAGGTGAGTGTGTAGAAGATTGTTAGAAATCTATTACTCGATTTAAACAGAAGGGTGTCCTTTCTCGATGTCTAGAGCTTGCCCCAAGCTATTTTCAAAACATGTGCACTTTAGACAAATTAACCTTACGGAAGTGATTTAGGCCTTTCTTTGGATAGTTTGAGCTTTTGCACCCAACCTAGAATTACTACCATTGATCACACAATTTTGAGCCTTACACCTTTATTTGAACCGCCCTCATCATTTTGACACCAAAGCTAAAAAGCCCAAAATCCAATTGAACACTTGAAATTTTGAGCTAAATTTTTAAAAAAATTTATTTGGGTATGATTAAATGAAGAAAAAATTATGGGTATCAATTCAAAAGAAATGAAGGTTATATCAAAATGCAATAATCTCATAATGATATGCGGCCTAGGTATGCACATGCATACCTGGAATGATCCCAATTATGAAGATTCGTGATATAAAAGAAATATATATATATATATATTTAAAAAAAGAATGAGAGTGTTTCCCATAGAAAAATATGAGTATGGGGGTAAAGCTTCTTTATTTTGTGGTAGTCATTAATTTAGCTCAAAACTTTTTGTTTAAGTGGAATGCGCCTTCATGTTTATCAATGTTTACCTCTCCCTTAAACTCAAGCCTTAAAATATGCCCTATTTAAGTCCTAAAGATCCATAGAGTTGATTTAGTATGAAGTGTAGTGGAGAAGGTGCAAACGGGCAAGCCTATGGACGTCGACATTGATGGATTTCTTTGGAGGCCACCCCGAGCGTTCAAGTCTAGTAATTTAAATCTCAGCAATCACGCTATTTTCTCCCTTTACATGAATTTTTGATTGACCGTCGACTCATTTTAAAAGTGATAATAAATAATTATAACGCAGTTTAAATATTTCATAAATTAGTATTTATGCCAAGAACGTCTTTTTACTAAAACATTTACGCATGTCAGCATAGAACTTCGCATTTTACTCTCTAGCTTTCATATTTTTTTCTAGCATTAATTTTTCCTACCCTTATGAAGACTGGTTTGCTCGGGACGAGCATTAAGCAAATATGGGGGTGTTTGATGAGTAATTTATTTACTCATCTTTTAGTTTAGGTTTATTATGTTTTTAATATAAAATTATGTTATTTATAGGAATTTTATCATATAAATCCTTCCATTGTTTATTTCATAAGCTAACTTAAGTTTATTTTGTGTTTTCAGGTTTTCTGGGCTGTTACGAGCAAGATGTTAAATTACACGCCCCAGGTGTAACATCCCATTTCCTACTAGACCCCTAAGGTGCACTTTGTCATGACATGGTCATAACAATGCCCTAAGATACCAAGGATTGCCCTAGAACCAAGGTGAAAAGGTGAAAAACACCTTGGTGTGCAAATAGACAAAATGACTTCAAGGTTTAAGACTTGATGTCTAAGCCTCAAAATGATCCAATTGACCCCACCTAACTCTTCCTAATCCTCTAAGGAACTCAATTAGTCACTAATAACCCAATGGGTCAAGACAAATCTAGGGTTTGGGTCAAAATCACCATTTGACTCATTTAGCCTAAGTAGACCTAAATAGGTCAAAAGTGCCCAAAGAGGGTTCACCAAGCCATGAATCACACCAAAGGGAGTCTATGGACCTCATGGACACCATGTGGGGTCAGCCTTCTCATCAGTTGACCAAGTAAACCCAAAAGCCCTAACATATGGTCACCAAGTTTGTCCAATTTAACCAAATTGACCAAAGTCAAATATAAGTCAACCTAACCCAATTCAACCCAAATTGGCTCAATTAGACTTCATATGACCAAATTGATCACACCATTACATGTCAATCCCTAAGAGAGAACCAATGGACTCAGAAGCCTCACCTTGTGATCATCAAATTGGTCAAATTGACCAAAGTCAAACTTTCCCCAATTTTGGTCAAAATCACACTTATTGGCTAAATTGGCCCAATTAGGGGATCACCATGGCTCAATCAACATTGGATGGTGTCAAGGGACTCAAGACCAACAATTTAGACCAGTCAACCCATTAGTTGACCAAGTTAACCACTAAAGTCAACATAAGTCAAAATTGGGCTAAATGGGAATTTTGGATCAATTAAACCAAACCCTATGGGCTAAGGCCTCAATAGGAGGCCCATCCTTCAACCCAATGGCACTTGACCATGCATTCCCTCAGATTTGAAGAGGGATTGACATGCAAGGGGGGAAAATTGGATTTTCCCCCAATTTGGAGAAGAGACAAATTGGAATTCATGGATTGAGTGCCAATTGGCACTCAATTCTCCTCCCAAAGCATTCCACTGAGCTCCCTCAGTAATTCCCAGCCGAATTCCGGTTGTCCCCATGCCAAGTGTCACCTTGGTGAAGCATCCAAGGTGTAGGCCGAGCTCCCCTTTAATGGCTGGAATGGTTAGAGCCCCCCTCAGTCCAAATAGACACCACCATTAGCTTTAGAACGAGGAAAGCATATGAAATCAACCTTTGAATCACTACAAATGGTGGAGGAATGAAGTTTTGAGCAAGCTCGCCGGAGAGGAGAAGATTCATGGCCAACCGCCGCCGCCGCCTCCGTCAAGCTTCATTAAGGTACGATTTCTCCCCCCCCCCCCCCCCCCCCCCCCCTCCCTCGGTGCTAGCTTCATAGATCAAATAGGAATGAATCCAAGCTCATTTGAGCTTGATGCCATGGACAACCATGAAGAAATGGCTGATTTTAGATCTCGCCGGAAAACACTACTCCGGACACCCCAAGTCGCCGGACCACCACCCATCGATGGCTCTTGCCGAGAGGAAGGAGTTGGTGTGGTTGGCCGGCAATGGGAGGGCTTAGATTGCTGTAGTGAGGCCAAAACACCTGCTCCAGGTCGGGTAAACCGTGGCCTTTGGCTCTAGGAAGAAGAGATAATCATGGCCATTGACTTGATCAGGATCTGTTCTATAGGATCGTACAGCTACTTCTTTAACAACTGGTATCACAGGGCAACGATCCAACGAGAAAGAAGTCCACAAACCCTGGGACACCCCCGCTCGAGTTAGTTTGAGGACAAACTAGTAGCGGAAGCAGTGGTGTGCCCATGTGTAAAAATCACACAAAATAGTCCATTAATCAATGAGTTAGGCCAACCCAACTAGGACATCTTTCTAGATTGACGCACCAAGATGATTTTATAGCGTACACTAATCCAAACCAATCTCAGGCATAGACAGATTAAGGTGCTATGACCCCCAAAGTGACTAAAGAAAGAGTCTATTGAGAAAATAGTTACCTAAAGCTTAAAACTCCGACGTACTTAATTCTAATATCAAGTGATATCATCACTCCCTACCCAATGAGAAGGACCGCCTCAAGATATTCAGTGCACAAACACCATTAGTGGACAGTAGGAGAATCGTAAACTTAATCTCCAAACCAACAACTAGGTTACACCGAAATAATCATCGTGATAAACACCGGGTTTGGATAAGGATTCGAGTTCAGAAAAGGCCCATTTGTGGTTTGCCCATAGATTAATCTAGAAAAGGTTGTGATAATTAGTAACCTTGATGGCCTAAAGTATGTGAAATGTCAATAGGCCTCAGGATGGAACTCCAGGTCTAGAGTTGTATGCCCTAAGGAGTGAGTGAATACCCAGGACAATAGATCATAATGATATCAGGAACTTAGCCCGAAATGTATGGGGGCTAATCCCTTTTGTTTATTGGGGCCAGATTAGGTACCAACTCGAGTTCCGTGGACCTTACTTTTGGAATTGTTCGTCAAAAATGTAAACAATCTTGAAGTATTCAAACGTTACTCGGCTTAAGAGGAGATTCTGAAGTATGCGTAATTGGTCTGATAACCATCCCTTCCTAAAAGTCGAGACCATTGAAGAACTCCTTTATCTTAAGAAATGTGAATTATTAATACTACGATGAGACCGTTATAAACTTGCAATCGAAATAAGAGCACAGAGCCTTGATTGATTATTCACCCCATGTTGCGATATTTATTGCCTCAACAAAATATACCTCTAGATACATCACCAACTTAACTCTAATATCGTAATGCACCATTGGTAAGTATATTGCCTGTTAAGGAATTGAATTAACAAATTTATGAAGAACGCAAGAGAGACCCGACATGAACTATTGACTTAGTGCGGGCCCAGGTCAGATACAGACTGGATAAGAACGAAACAGACAATAGACCCTTGTAATCTTAAGAGACGAATAAATGTAAATAATTTCATGATAGGTGTGGTACCGTGGATTTACCTCCTCAATTCAAAAACGATGATCTGTTTTACATTCAAGGTAAAACAGTGCAATACAATTGGTCAGATAAAAATCTAAATTTAGTCGATTAGTTAGAAACATAGGATGGTCAAGCTAGTTGCTTGGGACAAGCAAATCACCTTTTGGAATATGTGGACTAGAACCAGGTCCCTGTAAGTTAGAATTATAACAAGGATTTTTGCATCTTTTGGCATTAGGAGGTGGTTCATAGTTGGCTTCCTTAATCAAAAGCCAAACCATTTCAATTTGAGCGATTCATTATATTGGAAACTTGTAGATTGAATTAAGTAGAGTAATTGCAGACTTCATACTAAAAGACAGATAAGGACTTCAGGATGTTGAACGGCCAAGATTAAATTGTTGTGACATGATATCAAGGGTATAATAACCCAGAGAATTTGAAATTGACGAACAATATATCGAAGGCATGTACATCATGTATGATTCTTCACCCGGATAGCATCAAGGACCGGATCACATATGTTAAAAGTCAACATAATCACCATTAAGATTATTTGAAACAATGGGGAACAGAGTTTTAATGTCAAGAGCATATACGATGAAATTAAATGAAAACTAATGAGAATTGGAGTTTATATAAATTATCACACAGACCTTAAAAGAGTTTTTTTTTAGGTCAAAACATTATGAAAAGACATAAGTTATGGGACTCGCTTAACAGAGTGAGATTATACTCTATAGATTCTTTGTGGATTTTTGATGAAAATATAGTTCATTAATCATTAATTATTCAATTATCCCGTTTTGCTTCATCCCAAAATCAAGTAAGCTAATGAACTTAAAGCTGCGTGGACTGGATATTTGGAGTTATAACTTAGAATATTCATACCTAGAATAATTGATACTAGGAATATTTTAGAAATCTGGACATAACTTTGTGATAATATTATACACCTCAGGTAATTTTCCTGGAATTTATATCCATATATATGGTACTTCCTTCACAATGTAGTGTTTGAGGTTATAACTTAGGAAACTCGGATCGTGAATTATTGATACAGAATAGCTATGTAAACTTGTGCATGAACTTTTGATAACAATATGAACTTCTGAAAATTTTGATGGAATTTATGGTTACACATTTTGATACTTCCTTCACGAAGTAGAATTTGAACGCATAATTGGAAGAATTCATACGATGAATTATTGTTGATGGATTGTTATAGAATTTTGTATATAGACCTTTCTTTTATATCAATAGGAAGATCTTGGAATATTGTTGGAATTAATTACTGAGAAGACATCGTACTGACTTCACAAGTGCAACCTTGGAATATATTTGAAGAATGGATAGGTTGGGATATTGATGATAAGATAATATAACAATTATCAGATAGTCTTGTGATAACCTTGAGACTTCTCATCTTCATGAGCCTGGAACCCCGTGGACCCGAACTTAAATTTCGAGGACGAAATTATTCTTTTGTTTATTGGGAATTATAACATCCCATTTCCTACTAGACCCCTAAGGTGCACTTTGTCATGACATGGTCATAGCAATGCCCTAAGATACCAAGGATTGCCCTAGAACCAAGGTGAAACGGTGAAAAACACCTTGGTGTGCAAATAGACAAAATGACTTCAAGGTTTAAGACTTGATGTCTAAGCCTCAAAATGATCCAATTGACCCCACCTAACTCTTCCTAATCCTCTAGGGAACTCAATGAGTCACTAATAACCCAATGGGTCAAGACAAATCTAGGGTTTGGGTCAAAATCACCATTTGACTCATTTAGCCTAAGTAGACCTAAATAGGTCAAAAGTGCCCAAAGAGGGTTCACCAAGCCATGAATCACACCAAAGGGAGTATATGGACCTCATGGACACCATGTGGGGTCAGCCTTCTCATCAGTTGACCAAGTCAACCCAAAAGCCCTAACATATGGTCACCAAGTTTGTCCAATTTAACCAAATTGACCAAAGTCAAATATAAGTCAACCTAACCTAATTCAACCCAAATTGGCTCAATTAGACTTAATATGACCAAATTGACCACACCATTACATGTCAATCCCTAAGAGAGACCCAATGGACTCAGAAGCCTCATCTTGTGATCATCAAATTGGTCAAATTGACCAAAGTCAAACTTTCCCCAATTTTGGTCAAAATCACACTTATTGGCTAAATTGGCCCAATTAAGGCATCACCACGGCCCAATCAACATTGGATGGTATCAAGGGACTCAAGACCAACAATTTGGACCAGTCAACCCATTAGTTGACCAAGTCAACCACTAAAGTCAACATAAGTCAAAATTGGGCTAAATGGGAATTTTGGATCAATTAAACCAAACCCTATGGGCTAAGGCCTCAATAGGAGGCCCATCCTACAACCCAATGGCACTTGACCATGCATTCCCTCATATTTGAAGAGGGATTGACATGCAAGAGGGCAAAATTGGATTTTCCCCCAATTTGGAGAAGAGACAAATTGGAATTCATGGATTGAGTGCCAATTGGCACTCAATTCTCCTCCCAAAGCATTCCACTGAGCTACCTCAGTAATTCCCAGCTGAATTCATGTTGTCCCCATGCAAAGTGTCACCTTGGTGAAGCATCCAAGGTGTAAGCCGAGCTCCCCTTTAATGGCTGGAATGGTTAGAGCCCCCCTCAGGCCAAATAGACACCACCATTAGCTTTAGAACGAGGAAAGCATATGAAATCGACCTTTGAATCACTGCAAATGGTGGAGGAATGAAGTTTTGAGCAAGCTTGCCGGAGAGGAGAAGATTCATGGCCAACCGCCGCCGCCGCCTCCGTCAAGCTTCATTAAGGTACGATTTCTCCCCCCCCCCCCCCCCCCCCCCCCTCCCTCAGTGCTAGCTTCATAGATGAAATAGGAATGAATCCAAGCTCATTTGAGCTTGATGCCATGGACAACCATGAAGAATTGGCTGATTTTAGATCTCGCCGGAAAACACTACTCTGACCACCCCAAGTCGCCGGACCACCACCCATCGATGGCTCTTGCCGAGAGGAAGGAGTTGGTGTGGTTGGCCGGCAATGGGAGGGCTTAGATTGTTGTAGTGAGGCCAAAACACCTGCTCCAGGTCGGGAAAACCGTGGCCTTTGTCTCTAGGAAGAAGAGATAATCATGGCCATTGATTTGATCAAGGATCGGCTATAGGCAGACCACCCCCCAATTACTTAAGTTTTTTTAACATACTTTGCATGTAAAACTTAGGCCACTTAGAGGCCTTTTCATGAAAAGTTGTCTGAGACAACTTTTGTTGCCCTTGATGTTACCTTTCAACAGAAACTTAAATCAAGTCATTTGGAGCACTGTAGCACTACAGCACCCATTTTCCTAGGACTGGTCCTAGTGTAGGGCAGAAATTAAAAATGCTATAACTTTTAAATGGCTTAACCAAATCCCTTCATTTTTCTACCATGCATGCATGGTATGATGATACACCTAGGGTTTAAATTTGAGAATTTATGGAGGTATATTCATTGAGATATTTCAGTTATTAGCAATAGTAAATAATTGGTATTTATGGAGTTGTGTAACTCCAAACACCCCGAAATTTGGGTGGTAAGCTATTTATATATATCTTGATCACTGGTTAAAATTTCATCACATGTGCATGAGTATATTTCTCTGAACTTCAAAATGAAGTTTGGGTCTTAAGAGGAAAATTGGGGTGCTAATAGTCAATTTGGGCTTTTGAGCTTTTTGATGGAATTGAAGGTGGGAATCACCTTGCATGCCTCTGAAACTGGGGTTAGTGTATGTCATGAGGATATACATCATTGACATAAGTTTCATGATTTTTGGAAGTTATTTTCCTAAAGTTTTTAATTAAATGAAAATTGTCACACTTTTAAATTAATGAAATAATTTGAATCAAAAACTTAGAGATAAATCCAAAACTCTGGGAAATGGATCTTTGACAGGAAAAGCACATTTAGGAATTTTGTTGGAATTTTTGGACCTCATTTATCTCTCTAAATTTGATTTATTTTGTTAGGTCAAATTTATTCAAATATGACATTTAGGTCTCATATGCACTTGGAGAATTATGAAATTATTCTAGTAGGTTTCCTTGGTGATCCTATAGCTCTGTAAATTTTACCATAATTTATAGATGAATTTTAGGTCAATATAGTACTTGTTATATAACCCCTTATTGGCACACCAAATGTAATAAATAATAAATAAGGGTAAATACTCCTTGGATTAATATGAAACTTAGGATCTGGTGTTTTTAGACCAATATTGTGCTATAGTAATTTTTCCAGAATTTATTGAAGTCTTAGCATAGCACTTGTAGTGTAAACCCTTATTGGCACACCATTTGAATAAATAGAAATTATGGATAAATGCTCTCTGGTAAATTATGAAACTTTGGGTCTGGTGTTACTAGATAATTATTGTACTAGGATAATTTTCTCAGAATTTATAGAGACATATTAATGGTAGTTGTAGTGTAAACCCTTATTGGCACACCATTTGTAATAAATAGCAATTATG
This sequence comes from Dactylorhiza incarnata, assembly GCA_033032865.1. NCBI lineage: Eukaryota > Viridiplantae > Streptophyta > Magnoliopsida > Asparagales > Orchidaceae > Dactylorhiza > Dactylorhiza incarnata. The sequence goes on along the minus strand of JAWHQI010000205.1, from coordinate 617,122 downwards.
GATAAATACTCTCTGGTAAATTATGAAACTTTGGATTTGGTGTTTCTACATGATTATTGTACTAGGATAATTTTCTCAGAATTTATAGAGACATATTAATGGTAGTTGTAGTGTAAACCCTTATTGGCACACCATTTGTAATAAATAGCAATTATGGATAAATACTCTCTGGTAAATTATGAAACTTTGGATTTGGTGTTTCTAGATGCTTATTATGCTAGGATAATTTTCTCAGAATTTATAGAGACATATTAATGGTAGTTCTTGTGTAAATCCCTATTTGCACCCCTTTAAAGATAAATAGAAATTGTGGGTTTAAAATGTTTGGAAAACTATAATCTTCTGGAAATAGTGTTTATATGTTCATATGAAGCTACTGTAATTTTTCCAGAATTTTTGGAAGTCAAAATCTTGTACTTGATGTGTAAAATTATTTTTTTATTCATTCATTGAAAATTAGGGATCATGGTTATTTAATTGCTGGAAAATTTTGAAATATTGGAAATCTTTTTATCATGTCACATTTCATCTCTGGAAGGATATTTAACAAGTTTGAATTCACTAGCATGATACCTCCTTCACATTTTAGATTCAGATTAGCAATTAATGAATTTTTATAGAGGGCAAAATTATATAAAACATGCTTGGATTTTGATCATCCCTTATTTTATCCACTATGAACCTATGATAGAAATTAGAAGTCATTTGGAAGTAATTTGACCAAGGTTCCATCATAGGAATCTAAGTAGTTATATGTCGTGGTCTGTGGATAGTGAAAACTCATTATGATGAATAGGTCAATATAATCACAAGGAAATCGGTGAGAATTTGATTATAACAAGAGATGAGTATAGACCACTTAGAGGACTAAAAGTTATTAGAGTTGAATCCAAAAGAACGATTGCTCAGGAGCGGGATGAAACATAAGGCGTTAAAACACTTAAGATATAAAGAGTAAGAGAGGGTGGAATGTTAGGTCAGGGTAGTCACCAAGAATGTTAATTATCCTGGAAAGGGGTTGGGCATCATCCCATCACATACCCTAGTACCTTGCGAACCCTTCACCGGGTAGCCCTCGGGAAGTCCAGGATCCACCCTAAACTTCCTAGTATAATAATAACTAAACAAGGGTAGTCTAAATAGGCGTTTAGACGAAGAGAGTGCTTGATGAGCTATGGGTAAGGTTGTGCTCGGGATTGACGAAAGATCGTCCTTCCCCTTAGAGGGTCATAAAGCGCTGAGGTTTAATTTAAGTGGAATGATAAGAAGGTAATCTTATGGGTAGATACCAATAATACTAAGTGTCTTGAAAAAGAGAACTTTGGGGCGTCATCCCATTGTAGTTCCTAGTACCGTAGCGAGCCCCTTACAGGGTAATCCTTGGGGAGTCCAAGATTAACCGTAAACCGTAAGGATAAGATGTTATACAAGAATAATTTAATAACACACTCACCCACACCCCGTGGCTACGGGAGCTTAGTCGGTTTGGTGCTACGAGCAGTAAGCTCCGTGTTTGTAAGAGCGGATTGACAAGTCAGGTGAGCTTGTGACTCAGTAGGGTATGTTGGTACGGACGGGTTGGTCCAGTGAGCCTGTGGCTCAGAAGGTTATTATTGACGGGCATGTTAGCCCGGGGAGCTTATGGCTCGGAGGTAGATAGTAGAACATGTTGCATGTGCACGAAGGTGGTGGGTCTTCGGTATTGGATGGTCGTTCACACCGACGTCAATATGTTGACTCGGCAAGTGTGGTAATTACACTTAGCCATGAAAGTCTGGCGGTCTAGTCAGCAAGAGTATGCAGACGCTCCGCGGTTTTGTGTTGAGGCATACGATAGGTCTAGGTTAGGTAGTGTGAATACCAACCTAGAGGTGGGCGAGGCCCAACCCACCGCTTCCATTTGCCACTACGGGAGTATCCTGGGAGTCTTGCTAGCTCCAAAAAGGGGGAACTAAAGGTCTATGCGCATAGAGTCGTAGTGAGTGAGTTGCACTTATATGAACATAGCATAACAGCATACCTTGCATGTCATAGCATGAACATTGCATTTCAACCCCTACCCCTATCGTATAAATTGGTATGGGACTTTTTATACGATAGGCCCTGCTAAACGACCCCTTGGTCTATAGGTTTGTATGGGCATTCCTATAAATCAATGGTTACTTTTAAATTACTTTACTTGCGTCGCACTGCTTCTCTATGCTTACTTCTTTTATTGCTGCGATATTACCTTACTGCACTTATTACTATTTACTTGCTTATACTGCTAGCATAGAAATTATATGGACATACTCTTATTAGAGTAGAATATTTGTCACCTGCTTTTTGTTTTCTCCACTTTGTTGTCCTCCGCTTCTTCCTCCCGCACAGTGCCTAGGAGTCGCGGGGGGAGGCGGGGACAAAATCGGCTTAGTCTTTATGACTAACGGTCGGTTGTGACCGTAGGTGCCCGAGGTGATGGAGCCCCAGCTAGAGGAGGAGACAGGACATGAGGAGCTTAAACCGCGCATTACTTCTACTACAAGACAGGTGTTCGAGAGTTGAGAGTTTGTTTAGCTTCCGCACAGATGTAGAGAGTGAGATTTTGTTCCACCTTGGACATGTACTGGGCATAAGCCCCTTTTACCCTTTCATTTATTGTACTCATTGATTGGACAGTTTACATTTGGATATATATTTATACATATGCGTGTGATTGTGGAGTTATGTACTAGTTTTTCTTCTTATCTCTTGTTGGCCTGGTTGATCGTCCTTGCCGGCAGGATCGGCGTCTTGCGGAGGTGGCTAACTTGTGTGCTAGCATCTCAGTAAGGCGGCGATTCTGGGCATAAGATCCAGGAACTCTCCTAGTGCGGGAGAGGGATCTTACACCAGGTCACGGGCGTGACCTATGGGCGTGTAACCTACGAGTTATTCCAGACCTGTTTCTGCCACTCCAGGGACGTTCCGTGAAGAATTCGCCAAGTACACGCCCCAGGTCACGGGCGTGACCAAGGGCGTGACCCAATACCACGGCCGCGACCCGCCACAAGCATCCAGAGACAGCTGTCACGTCAATTAAAATTACACGCCCCCAGTCACGGGCGTGACATCAAGTCACGGGCGTGACATCAAGTCACGGGCGTGACATTTGAGGCGTGACATCCAGCACACGGGAGTGACTCTTCCCGCGCCAATTTCCCGCCGAAGCTTCCCGCCAGCAGTGAGTTTTAAAGATTACACGCCCCAAGTCACGGGCGTGACCTAGGGCGTGACACTTCTGTAACGCCTGCATTGAAGCCAGACAGCGCCTTCTCCGCTCACAGCAAATCACGCCCCTTACACGCCCTTGGTCACGGGCATGACCAAGGGCGTGTAACACCAAATTTTCAGCTATAAAAAGGCAGCTCCTCCAGATGATCAGACACCTTGTTTTGGAGTCCAAGCCTCCATTTTTCTGCATTATTTCTCCTGTTTTGGGTAATCTAGTTTTACTTTTTCTTGCACTTGTAATTTCCCTTTCAATAGTTGTAATTCCTCTTTTGAATTAATTAAAATTATTGTTGTTTTATTCATCCATTTCTCTAAAGTTTGTCCTCCCTCTCTTCAATAGTTATAATTTTCAAGTTAAGTTAATTTTCTTGTTGCAACCAAATCAAGTACTTTTTGATAGAACAATAGAGATCTTCTTGAGTAAGAGTAATCAACACGCCCGGATTTTTATACGACCTTGGTTTTATAACCTATATTACATTCGATACGGTACACTTGCCGTTATCGTTTGCGGATATAGTTTCGCCAATCACCTACTGATTTGCGCGTGAACCGAACTAGTATCGTGGAGAGAGTGTGACCGGGTGAGCTTATGGCCACCGACATTGATGGATTTCAATGGAGGTTGTCCCAAGCACCGATCTTGGGTAATACTAGCCTCGGCAATCAGTTTACTTTCTTCCTATGCGAGACGGGACGATTCACCGTGATTCAACTTTTGAGTAGAAATAATATATATGTACGCTATTAGATTATTACAAATTGTTTGTATAACTAAACATTTCTTCTATTGCATTTCTATGCGCGCGAGCATGCGACTTCGCATGGTACTCCGCTTCTACAATTGTTAAGCTAACTAATCAATTTTTTTATCCGCCTAAGGAATGATTTCCTCGAGACGAGTAAATGGTTAAGTCTGGGGGTGTGATGAGTCTCATTTATATACACTTTTATGGACTCATCCGGGCTGCTTCTCACTCTCATGCACGTCATTTTTGAGCTAGTAGTGCATCTATTTCTCTTATGCTCATTTATGCGCACTTACGTGCTTCGTGCTCTTTTTATGCCTGTTTTGGTGTGCATTTGCGCTCCTTGTTATTCGGGGTAAGCACATGGTGCTCCCCAATCATTTTTCTATGTCAGATTGGTGCTGGAGGTGTATTCCCAGCTGGATTGCTATGCTTGCAGGTGGTTGGATCATCCCCTTTTGCCCAGAAATAATGATTGTGCATAACGCACGATCGTGCATTTTCTTGACGCACGGACGGCTGCGGCCGTGCGCCTTCATCTGGGTAGAAAACCGATGATCCGACTTTGTTCGTGCGTTTATACGCACGGACAGGTGCCCGTGCACGAATGAAACACACGATCGCCTGTTTTGACTGATTTTTAGCCAATCTGAATTTGTTCGTGCGTTTTTACGCACAGGCGTATTCACCCGTGCGTGAGTAAAATGCACGGGCAACGCACGGTCGTGCGTTCACTCGTGCGTGACTAAATTTCTGGCCATTTAGTATTTAAGGCAGGAAATCTGCTGCAATCGAAACACCCACGGGAAAATCTCCAGAAGCCCGCCATTTTCGCCCAGTTCGCCTCTCCACCACCGTTTGACCTAGGAGGTGTAAGACCCCATTAAACAAAAGATTAGCCTCAATCTATTTTTGGGCTAAGTATCTTCAATATCACCATGTTATACTCGTCACGAGTATGCAAGCAATTCTTAGGGCACACAACCTTATACTTAGGCTTCTATCTTGAAACTTGTTAATTCGCTTCATTCTTCAGACTCTTCAGGGTACCTTCTACGACAACCTTATCAAGGTCAATATGTCGCCCAATCCCAAACGGGTCCCTCCTGAACTTCAATTCTCATCCGACCCTCGGTGTTTGTCATGGTGGTTGTCTTAGTGTAATCCTGTCACCGGTACGAGGGTTGAATCTACGAGTCTTATACCATTCTACTTATGTGTCAACTATCTTTCTCTAGCCACTTTTGGGTATCCTCATACCTTCACCAAAAGTTAAACCTACGGTCTATTTCAGACTAGGTCAAGCATGGTATAAATTACCATGGTAAGTCACGTGCCCTAGTAGAGTCTAACTCATTGACTAAAGGACTATCTAAAGAGATCTTTGCAGCCGGAGGTATTCCCTGCTGGGGGCAGGGTTTGCCGCTGGCTACAAAAGAAGACTTAACACACGTAAGGGAAATTGACTAAAAAGATTCAGTTAAAAGTGGACTTTTTCATGTGATTTCACCATATGGGCACACCACTGCTTCCGCTGCTAGTTTGTCCTCAAACTAAGCTCGCGCGGCGTGGCCCAGGGTTTGTGGACTTCTTTTCTTCGGATCTTTGCTGCAGCTCAATTGGTGATGAGAAGTGAAAGTACTCCATAGTAAAGCGTGCTCAGGCTGGAGTAGTTCTAGAATGGGTGACCTCCTGGGAAGTCCACGCACTGCCGCTTAACTGGCTCAATTCTCATCAAAGGGGGACTGCGGTCTCCAACAACCCACTGTGCCTTGTGGTGGGACAGAGAGGGGTTGGGGTGCATGGTCTGCAGACCACCTGGTTAGGCTGAACCCTTCCGGTGCCAGCTGGGTCCCGTGTTGGCGGGCCTGGGCTGGGAGGGTGCCGGCGGTCCAGCTGGGTCCCATGTTGGCGGGCCTAGATCGTTACAGGAGGAGCTCTGGCAACCATAGTCTTGCAAATCTTCCGCCGAAGCTCTCTCCTTGGCCTCCTCCATCATCTTTGAGCTCAAGAACACCATAGACGGAAAGTCTCCGCTGCATTCAAGGTGTCGAACAAGAGTTACCTCGAGCTAGACCACGGAGAATACGGGTAATAGTAGAAGAAGGTGACAACTCCTCCGTACCTCGGACGCAACTGAAGACCGAGCATGTACGAGGCTTGACAACCCTAGGATTCCGGCCGAGAATCTTCAACATAGTCTTCGAGCTTCAATTTTCTCTTTTCCCCTATGCTTTGCTTCAGAGTTTCCCTTGTATGTATTTGTTATTGTGGATGATGTTCATAAACTCTATGTTTTAGTTAATATGATTTCATGTTCTTGAGATCTTGTGTGGTTTATGAGATTCGAGGAGCGTCATAGTACACCATCCACTCCACCGCATTGTAGTGCTCCGCACTAGCAATTGCTAGCTGCGTGTTCAGCGACGAGGTGCCTACGACCCTCATCTGCTAGCCTTCTCGTCCACCCACTCACTGAAGCATGACATCGCGGCCTGCATTCCATCCCGACAAGCGAAGCGGAGCTCTAGTCTCGCATCTTATTTTTGCAATAGCTTAGGACACCAATCACAACGCCCTTGTTTTTAATTTCTTTTACTCATCGTAACAATCACCTCACTCTATTTTCTTGTCACCACAACTTGCATTCCCTGAGAGATCGATATCTAGGGAGTTGCCGCCCAATTATTACTTGCACGCGATCGGTGCACTTGTCGTAATCGCATAAGTTGGATCAGCCCATTTCCCCAGAAATCATGATTGTTTATATCGCACAGTCGTGCATTTTCCTTAACGCACGGACGGTTGCGGTCGTGCGCCTTCTTCTGGGTAGCAAAACGGTGATCTGACTTTGTTCATGCGTTTTTACGCACGGGCAGTTGTCGGTGCGCGAAGGAAACGCATGATCGCCTGTTTCAACCGATGTTTAGCCAATCTGGATTTGGTCGTGCATTTTTACGCATGGGCGGCTTCGACCGTGCGTGAGTAAAACGCACGGGCGCTGCTGCTTCTTCCCCAAGTCATTTTTATTCGTTAAATAATGCACGGGCAACGCACGATCGTGCGTTCGACCGTGCGTTACTAAATTTCTGACCGTTTAGTATTTAAAGCAGGAAATCTAATGCAATCAGGGACCTGCGGGAAAAACTCAGAAGCCCTCCATTTCCGCCTTTTCACCTCTCCACCACCATTTGACCTAGGAGGAGCTCGGGCAACCCTTGTCTTGCAAATCTTCCACCAAAGCTCCCTCCATGGCCTCCTCCATCATCTTTGAGCTCAAGAACGCCATAGACGGAAAGTCTTCGCTGCATTCAAGGTGTCGAACAAGAGTTACCTCGAGCTAGACCACGAAGAAGACGGGTAAAAGTAGAGGAAGGTGGCAGCTCCTCCGGACCCCGGACGCAACTGAAGACCGAGCACGGACAAGGCTTGACAACCCTACGATTCTGGCCGAGAATCTTCAGCATAGTCTTCGAGCTTCGGTTTTCTCTTTTCCTTTGCGCTTTGCTTCAAAGTTTTCCTTGTATGTGTTTGTTATTGTGGATGATGTTCATAAACTCTGTGTTTTAGTTAATATGATTTCATGTTTTTGAGATCCTGTGTGGTTTATGAGATTTGAGGAGCGTCTTAGTCCGCCATCCACTCCACCGCTTTGTAGTGCTCCGCACTAGCAATTGCTAGTTGCGTGTTCCGCGATGAGATGCCTACTGTGAAATTTTCTGAATCTTTATGGAGTGAGCAGGAATCATACAACTTAGAGTTTACAAGCCAAACAACCAGAAGCACATGAAGGAATTAAACTCTTTATTGATAACAACAATCTTCATTACATGGAGAGGTATACATGGTGAGACATGATTTCGCCAGTACACAAAACCAAAGGGAAAAGTACAATGCTGAAAAGAAAGATAACTGAGACCGCAGACCGCGCGGTCTGCTTGCCGATCTCTGATAGCTTCCTGACCGCAAACTCTGCTGGTCACCGATCAACACTCCTGACCGCTGATCTTCTGCGACCTCCTTCCGAACTCCACTGATTCTCCCGAACTCCAGCAACCCACACTGCAAGCCGTGAGACCGCCCGACCACTTTCAGAAGAAGATGTGATCACTGTTGCCCGCACAATCCGTAAAGGCTGCAAATGGAAAATTCAATCAGCAAGACCGACCTGTCACAAGAATTGAGACCGCAAGAATTAGACGCGAGCTCAGCTTACACTTGGTGCTATTTTATGCTGCTATAGTGGCTCTTATTTATAGGCGTGAGACCTGATCCAGTCACCACCCTATGAGATAGGATCACCACCCTCCAGATCGCGCGAGCATAAATGGTCAGCCTACGCGATCAGCAATAGATCATTCTGCTTAGGTGAGATTGCCGGCTTCAACAACAGACCGCGGGAGATCGCCACTCCCACAATGAAGCCGCCCACCACCAATGTTCGCCAATGAGACCGCGAACACAACTTGTTCGCCAACGCCACATCGAACACAATCTATTCGCCTGCCAGCCTCCTCCTGAGATTGCGAACAGAGACTGCTCGACTAAGATGCCTTAGCCAACAAATACAACCAGGAACCTGGATAGCCATAAGAATGGATTCTGGAAACCTGAACCAACCTGTGCGGTCACACCAGACCGGCACAACCCTGAGGTAGACAGCCCGCCACGCAGTCATAGACCAGACCGCGCGGACTTACCCCAGCACCTTGGACACAGAACGACAATCACGCCAGGAGACCGTGACTAGACTAAGACAAGTCAGACCGCAGAGCAGATCTCCAGACGTGCGGTCTCACCAGACCGCGCGATCACCCTCCCAGACCGCCAACTCCCAAAACTTCCACTTCAACATTTTTCAATACCTACGACCCTCATCCGCTAGCCTTCTCGCCCACCCGCTCACCGAAGCACGACATCGCGGCCTGCATTCCATTCTGACAAGCGAAGCGGAGCTCTAGGCCCGCATTTTCTTTCTCTGATGTTAACTTAGGAAAACCACCATCAAAACCCCGATCTTTATTAAGTATTTAAGAATATATATAAGTGTTTCCCTAACAAGGATTCATACAACCCAACTTGCAGTCCTCTGAGAATGATATTCGGGGAGTCTCTCCCAATTTTATTACTTGTACGATAGGAGCACTTGCGGTAATCGCATCATGTTTTTGGTGCCGTTGCCGGGGACTGCAAGCATTTTATGATTTTTTCTTCCAGGAGGACACTATAAAAATTCTTAGTTATTTTTTATTTCTTTTTCTGTTTTTCTTTGTGTGTGTAAGTTAGTTTATGCAGGGGCAAGGCCCTGAAGAGTTCTTGGAGTACGGCCCTAAAATTGAGAGGATGCTGCACGCACGTCATCGTGCTGCTGCGGCCATGGATCTCAACATCAACAGGAACGAGATTAACCCCGGGGGTGAGAATGCACCCGCTGCAGGTCATGCTGCTGATGAGAATGAGGTGGACCAGGCGAGGCCTAGAATGATGCGGGATTTTACCACTCCCACTGTGGGGAGTGTGTATCCCAGCTTTGGCCCAGCTATCACAAACAATCAGTTCGAGATCAAGTCGGCGATCCTGAACATTATCCGCAACAATGCCCAGTTTTCTGGGATGGCAAGTGAAGACCCCCATCTTCATTTGGCAGAATTCTCGGAGATCTGCGGAACGTTCCGGTACGCCGAAATAGTGGATGACACGGTGAAGTTAAGATTATTCCTGTTCTCCCTCCGTGACAAGGCGAAGGCATGACTCCATACAATTCTGCCGGGCACAGCTACTGTAACACCTCCCCTGCAATGACCATATAATATGGGTCCGGCCGGGACCCCACAACATATAACCGCCACAGCTTTGGTATTAAAAGATGATAATCACTACCCAAACTCATAACTCAGACAACACAGCGGAAACAAAACTAAACCACAGAGATTGTCCACTACAAAGGAGTCCAACTGGCCTTAAGGCCTTACAAAACACAGTCCAAAACATCCAACAATTCGTAAAGAAAGACATCCCAACCAAAGGGGAAAGGTGGTTTTTCCCTAAACTACCTCGGCATGCAAGCCGGATATAACAAAGCACGAAGAAAGTAATACAGGAAAACAGGTAATCACTTCATGAGGCTTTAGGCCCTTTTGGCCGGCGCGCTGGGTCCAGCTTGCGATTCGTGCCCTGCAACCAAATCACAAAGAGCGGAAAACGAGGGTCAGCTATGGCTGACCACAAGCGGTGTAACAACATCCCTCCTCCCGGCCGTCCTAGCGGACCCCGGGGAACTACTTCACCCTGCAAGTCAGCACTTCGTATGCAAATGTACATATAGGAAAGCAACATAAATACTGGCATGAGTGTCACAAGCATCATCCACGTTTCTAGGTTGAGCAGGTAATAAAAGGGCCTAACAATGCAGAATGAGTGCAAGCCCGGGGTTTCACCCAAGGCGCCCTAATGCGTATGAATCTAACACATCATCATACATTACCAACACAAGGGTACTCATCATTTCCCCACAAGGGCATCAAACCCAAGGCCAAGCGCTCTCGCTGAGACTCACCTCGCCAGGCCTTCCATGCCAACGGGCTTGTCTGACAGCTCACACGCTCGGGCCGCCAACAACGCACCAAGACCGATTCCAAGAATTCTGGCTAATCAAAACGTCCCAAGGCCCTGGGCTTACTCTCGGGACAACGTCCACCGATTGCCTCGCCTGGAGACCGTCAACGGATGCAATCCGTAGCACAGACATTCTCGTCAGTCAACAAACGAAGGGACTAATCTTGCCGGGACACTCTCCACACGTGAATCTCAGTCTCCACGGGATAGCCAGCCGACCACAAAGACCAATCGCGCCTTCGCACAACACAAGGCATCACAAGCCCCATAATCCGCACATTTATTCTCCGCCCTAACCCAACATTCGTTACCATACGAAGCTACAAGGGCATCACAACGACGAGTTCGCCGTAATCGGATTTCTAACAAAACCCCTAACATGCGCGTAAATCAACATCACCGGATCGGACCAACGGCCATAAATCCGGCTTCACCCACAATGCCTAATCCGCTAACGGAGCGGATCTCTAGTGCAAAACATGCCGGGGACGGACACAATCAACCCGGTGGTTTCTCTTGAACCAAGGCGACCCGGATCCCTCTCACTCGACGGATCCGGTGCCAAAAATGCATGAAAGAGGCGATGCCAAACACGCATCCTAAAGACCGGGAGGAGAAACGTCGTTACCTTTTGAGATCTCCTCCTAGCCATGAGAAGCTTGCAACCAAACGGTGGAGAAGAAACGCCTTGACGCCCTCTACGCGTTGCCGGTCTCGGATCGGCGATCGGAGCTCCGAAGCCCCAACAATGGCGGATCTCCCCTCTTCTTCCTCCTTGCCCCCTTCTCCTTTCTCCAACCTAAGAGAGAGAAAGGACTTGGAAATATGAGGGAATAACCCCTCATCCAAGCCCTAAAGCCCCCCAGCGAATTATCTCAGCCGTCGGATCAAATCCCAAAGTATTTGATCGGTCGGATCATCATCCCCGCACGATTTCGCGGAACAGAATAAACAGGGCGCACGATCACAGTCGCACGGTCACTGGTCGTGCGCGAAGAAGACACTGGTCGTGCGCACTATCCGAGACAGAACTCCGAATTCTGGCGGATAGCGCACGATCACTGCGCACGATCACTGGTCGTGCGCGAAGGAGACACTGGTCGTGCGCACTATCCGAGACAGAACTCCGAATTCTGGCGGATAGCGCACGATCACTGCGCACGATCACTGGTCGTGCGCGAAGAGGAGAAATGGTCGTGCGCGAAGAGCTGCTAAGAAATTCCTAGCCTTTCCCGAGCGCAGCACTACCACTCCGCCTACCTCGCGGAACTACGATTTTTGGGGTGTTACAACTCCACCCCCCTTAAAAGAATTTCGTCCTCGAAATTTTAGAATTTAAGCAGGAAATTCACAACGCATACCTGGAGCGAAAAGTTCCGGGAAATCCTCCCGCATCGCTTGCTCTCGCTCCCAAGAGAATTCGTCTCGCCCGCAGTTGTCCCATCGCACCTTCACAAGTTTGACTTGCTTGTTACGCAACTGCCGGACTTCTGAATCCTCCACGCACACCGGGCGAACCCTTGCCCCCAAGTTCTCCATCACCGGCACTGCCGCCGCTTCGACCACGACACTCGGCTCTATCAAAGCTTTCCTCAGCACGGAGACATGGAAAACGTCATGTAATCCACTCAGCTCTGCGGACAACGCCAAACGATAGGCTGCTTCGCCTATACGTTCCGTAACCTCGAACGGACCCAAATATCTTGGACTCAACTTCTTGAGTCGCCGCACCCGCGAAACACCCTTGAACGGCTTGATCTTCAAGTAGACCATGTCGCCCACTGCAAACTCCACATTTCTGTGGCGTGCATTAAAATACTTTGCTTGTCGATCCTGAGCAACCTTCATGCGCTCCTGAATCGTCCGCACAATCTCGCAAGCATCCTCCACCACTTGCTTTCCCAAAATCTTAGTGTCTCCCACCTCTGCCCAAGACATCGGCGTTCGACACTTCCTTCCATACAAAGCTTCGTATGGCGCCATCTTGATACTCGCCTGGAAGCTATTATTATAGGCGAACTCCACCATGAAAAGGTGGTCCTCCCACCCTTTGCCAAAGTCGAGAGCACACATCCTCAACATGTCTTCCAACGTACGGTTCGTTCGCTCCGTCTGACCATCGGTCTGCGGGTGGAACGCGGTACTAAACTTGAGCTTCGTGCCTAGACTTTTCTGCACTAATCTCCAATCCTTCGATGTGAATCGCCCATCGCGATCACTAACGATGCTCTTCGGAATCCCGTGCAACCGCACAACGTTTCGAACATAAAGCTCCACGAGCTTTTCCACGCCATCACCCTTCTGGTTCGGAATGAAGTGGGCCACCTTCGTCAGGCGATCTACTATCACCCAAATTGCATCGTTACCCTGCTGCGATCGAGGCAAACCATGCACAAAATCCATAGAGATGTCATCAAATTTCCATTCGGGGATGGGAAGGGGCTTCAAGAACCCGCCGGGCCTTTGGCACTCAGCCTTTACCAAGGCACAAGTCTGACATCGGCTCACGTACTCGGCTACATCCCGCTTCATCCCAGGCCACCAAAAGGATTTCTTCAAATCCGCGTACATCTTTGTACTTCCTGGATGAACGGAGTACTTCGCAAAGTGAGCTTCAAACATCAACTCCTCGCGGAGCTTGCCAAAGCGCGGAACGCAAACCCTCCCGTCCCTTTTTAAGATCCCACCAACCATCTCCAAAGCAGTGCCCTCGCTCTGTTGAGCCTCCAACACCAACTGTTGGCACTCCTCGTCCGCACTGGTCGCCTCTCGGATTCGATCCGTTATGTCACATTGCATTTCAATCCAATTCAAACGAGCTACGCTAGACTCACCTCTAGCCACACAAGAGATATCAAGAGACTCCAAGTCTCGAATCAAACGCTCGTTATGCGCCTCCATCCAATTACCTTGCCCGGAGTACTTCCTACTCAAAGCATCCGCCACCACGTTGGCTTTACCCGGCGTATACTGAATCTCCACGTCGTAGTCCCCAAGGAACTCGACCCACCTACGCTGCCGCATATTCAGATCCTTTTGATCTAGGAGATACCTCAGGCTTTTGTGATCTGTGAAGATCTCCACCTTCGCACCATAAACGTAGTGCCGCCACAACTTTAGCGCAAAGATTACCGCCGCCAACTCCAAATCGTGGACGGGGTAATTCTTCTCATGAGTCTTTAACTGCCTTGACCCATAAGCGATCACCTTGCCGTGCTGCACGAGCACGCACCCCAAACCGCAACCTGACGCGTCGCTGAAAATCTGAAATCCTTCCGTCCCACTAGGAAGACTAAGGATTGGAGCGGACATCAACCTTTCCTTCAGATTCTCAAATGCCCGGGCACACTCCGGTGTCCATACGAACTTCTGGTCCTTGCGAGTGAGAGTGGTGAGGGGCAACGCCATCCGCGAAAAGTTCTCCACGAACCTTCTATAATAACCGGCTAGTCCAAGAAAACTCCGGACTTCCGTCACGGTCCTCAAGACAGGCCAATCCCTAATGGCTTCGATCTTCGCTGGATCTACCGCCACCCCATCTCCACTAATCACGTGACCTAAGAAAGCCACCTTCTCGATCCAAAACTCGCATTTTGAGAACTTAGCATAGAGCTGATTCTCCCTTAGAGTCTGCAATACTTGCCTCAAGTGAGACTCATGCTCCGCCTCCGATTTTGAGTACACCAAAATATCGTCAATAAACACCACCACGAACGAATCTAAGAAAGGGCGGAAAACCCTGTTCATCAAGTCCATGAACACGGATGGCGCGTTCGTCAAACCGAACGGCATCACCGAAAACTCGTAGTGGCCATACCGAGTCCCGAACGCTGTCTTGGCAACGTCCTCTTCTCGGATCTTCAGCTGGTAGTACCCCGATTTCAAATCCAACTTGGAGTACACCACCGACCCCACTAACTGGTCGAACAAATCATCAATTCGGGGAATTGGATATTTATTCTTGACGGTTAACTTATTTAGCTCACGGTAATCAATGCATAACCGCATACTTCCGTCCTTTTTCTTCACAAACAAAACCGGGGCGCTCCATGGTGAAGAGCTGGGCCTAATGTACCCTTGCTCCAACAACTCCTGCAACTGAACCTTTAACTCGGCCAGTTCCTTCGGTGCCATCCTAAACGGAGGACGCGACACTGGCCTCGCACCCGGTACCAACTCTATCGAGAAATCTATTTCACGCTGAGGAGGTGCTCCCGGAAGTTCCTCGGGGAAAACATCCTCAAATTCTTCCACCACCGGAACTTCCCTAATAGCCAACTTTGTGGAGTGAGTCTCCAACAGAGCTAAGAACGCCTCGCCTCCTTGGTTTACCGCACGCCTCATTTGCATAGCGGAAATCAGGGAGTAAGCCACTCCGCTTAGGCCTTCGAACTTGACCTCTGCTCTACCTTCACCTCTCAGGGTTACCACCTTCAACTGGCAGTCGATACTAGCTCGCTGCTCCGCAAGCCAGTCCATCCCCAAGATAACGTCGAATTCGGCTAGTGGCAGAATCGCTGCTACCAACACGAAGTCACAATCGCCAATTTGCATCACAATGCGTCCCCTCCTCATGGTAGTCATGAAAGACCCATTTGGCATACGCACACTCAGCTCCACCCCTGCCGCTACGGGCTCAGCACCAATCTTCCGGATAAAACCTTCCGCAAGAAAAGAGTGTGACGCCCCCGTGTCGAACAACACTCGCGAGGGGTAGCCCGACACTAGCACGAAACCTAACCACGTGCAAAACAAACATGAAAGGCCGCAACCTACATTATAGTAACAACTGAAAACTTAAACTTTTCATACCTGTCACCACATCGGGTTGACGTATCGCTTCCTGCTGCCCAAGGTTGTAGGCCCTAGGCTGCACTGGAGGGAACCGCGAAGCACTCGACTCCGCCGCTTTCCCCTTCTCTGCAACACTGGGACCTGAACGCACTGATTGCTCTTGCCTCGGCTCTGGCCCAGCTCCGCCCTCAGTACAGAAACGACTAATGTGGCCCACCTTGCCACACTGGTAACAAGTAACTGGACCCCTGGAACGGAAATCTCCCGAAGGCGCACCACCTCTCTCCCCAGGTCTGTTAGGACGGGGCTTCTTCTTCCATCGGCTACCCTCGGATTTCCACTGGGATTGAGACTGGGAAGGCTTTCCTTCTCCCTGCTTTGCCGCAACACCCTTTCGCCGCTGAGTTCGCTCCAGGTCGCTCTCCAGCGTGCGAGCGGCTTCGACCAACTCATCGAACCCTGCATTCTTCAAGGCTATGAGTGGTTGCCTTAAGTTTTCCCTCAACCCTTGATAAAAGAGGTTATCCCTCTCTTCATCATCTGCCATTGTGGTGCCTGCATACCGACCCAACCGGGTGAACTCTTGCAGATACTCATCCACCGTCTTCTCCCGCTGCACCAAATGCAGAAACTGCCGCTGCAGTGCTAACCTTGTTGAAACCGGAATATACCGCTTTAGGAAAGCGTTTCCGAACTCCTCCATGGACGGAACACGCCCAACAAACTGACGACCGTTATGGTTCGCCCACCACAACTTCGCATCGCCCTCCAACATGAAGCTCGCAAAGTGAGACTGCCTCTCAGCTGGGGTCTCAGCTGCCCTCAAGAGCTCCCGGATCCTCGAAAGCCAATCCTCGGCATCCGTTGGAGTGCCCACTCCCTTGAACGTCGGAGGGTGAAAACTCAAGAAATACTTCATGAATCGATCACCCATCGGAAAAACTCTCTCCGCAAGAGGCTCTGCTTGCCTTACTTCAACCTCCGGTGTATCCGGCGTAGCCGCCGGAGTGACAGGGGTCGCAACTTGCACCACCGGCGTAGGAACCCGTGGCATCGCTCCAGCTTGAGCCGCCACCATCGCCTCCGCTAGCATGCGACAGAAGTCGGCCGGGGACATGCCCACATTCACAAGGCCTGGAGCAGTAGCACTACTCCCCGAAGGCTCCTCTTGCCTCCCAGATGTCCCCGCGTCATCGCCAACATCCTAGCATAAGCAAGGAGAAAGACTCATCAGTCTCGATTCGCAAGACTCAAACACAGGGATACTCATAATCCCGCGCAAAACTCCTATGTGGACAATCTCTTACGCGATCCAAATACACTAGACCTCGCAAGAATACTCAACCTCCCTCTGATACCAAATTGTAACACCTCCCCTGCAATGACCATATAATATGGGTCCGGCCGGGACCCCACAACATATAACCGCCACAGCTTTGGTATTAAAAGATGATAATCACTACCCAAACTCATAACTCAGACAACACAGCGGAAACAAAACTAAACCACAGAGATTGTCCACTACAAAGGAGTCCAACTGGCCTTAAGGCCTTACAAAACACAGTCCAAAACATCCAACAATTCGTAAAGAAAGACATCCCAACCAAAGGGGAAAGGTGGTTTTTCCCTAAACTACCTCGGCATGCAAGCCGGATATAACAAAGCACGAAGAAAGTAATACAGGAAAACAGGTAATCACTTCATGAGGCTTTAGGCCCTTTTGGCCGGCGCGCTGGGTCCAGCTTGCGATTCGTGCCCTGCAACCAAATCACAAAGAGCGGAAAACGAGGGTCAGCTATGGCTGACCACAAGCGGTGTAACAACATCCCTCCTCCCGGCCGTCCTAGCGGACCCCGGGGAACTACTTCACCCTGCAAGTCAGCACTTCGTATGCAAATGTACATATAGGAAAGCAACATAAATACTGGCATGAGTGTCACAAGCATCATCCACGTTTCTAGGTTGAGCAGGTAATAAAAGGGCCTAACAATGCAGAATGAGTGCAAGCCCGGGGTTTCACCCAAGGCGCCCTAATGCGTATGAATCTAACACATCATCATACATTACCAACACAAGGGTACTCATCATTTCCCCACAAGGGCATCAAACCCAAGGCCAAGCGCTCTCGCTGAGACTCACCTCGCCAGGCCTTCCATGCCAACGGGCTTGTCTGACAGCTCACACGCTCGGGCCGCCAACAACGCACCAAGACCGATTCCAAGAATTCTGGCTAATCAAAACGTCCCAAGGCCCTGGGCTTACTCTCGGGACAACGTCCACCGATTGCCTCGCCTGGAGACCGTCAACGGATGCAATCCGTAGCACAGACATTCTCGTCAGTCAACAAACGAAGGGACTAATCTTGCCGGGACACTCTCCACACGTGAATCTCAGTCTCCACGGGATAGCCAGCCGACCACAAAGACCAATCGCGCCTTCGCACAACACAAGGCATCACAAGCCCCATAATCCGCACATTTATTCTCCGCCCTAACCCAACATTCGTTACCATACGAAGCTACAAGGGCATCACAACGACGAGTTCGCCGTAATCGGATTTCTAACAAAACCCCTAACATGCGCGTAAATCAACATCACCGGATCGGACCAACGGCCATAAATCCGGCTTCACCCACAATGCCTAATCCGCTAACGGAGCGGATCTCTAGTGCAAAACATGCCGGGGACGGACACAATCAACCCGGTGGTTTCTCTTGAACCAAGGCGACCCGGATCCCTCTCACTCGACGGATCCGGTGCCAAAAATGCATGAAAGAGGCGATGCCAAACACGCATCCTAAAGACCGGGAGGAGAAACGTCGTTACCTTTTGAGATCTCCTCCTAGCCATGAGAAGCTTGCAACCAAACGGTGGAGAAGAAACGCCTTGACGCCCTCTACGCGTTGCCGGTCTCGGATCGGCGATCGGAGCTCCGAAGCCCCAACAATGGCGGATCTCCCCTCTTCTTCCTCCTTGCCCCCTTCTCCTTTCTCCAACCTAAGAGAGAGAAAGGACTTGGAAATATGAGGGAATAACCCCTCATCCAAGCCCTAAAGCCCCCCAGCGAATTATCTCAGCCGTCGGATCAAATCCCAAAGTATTTGATCGGTCGGATCATCATCCCCGCACGATTTCGCGGAACAGAATAAACAGGGCGCACGATCACAGTCGCACGGTCACTGGTCGTGCGCGAAGAAGACACTGGTCGTGCGCACTATCCGAGACAGAACTCCGAATTCTGGCGGATAGCGCACGATCACTGCGCACGATCACTGGTCGTGCGCGAAGGAGACACTGGTCGTGCGCACTATCCGAGACAGAACTCCGAATTCTGGCGGATAGCGCACGATCACTGCGCACGATCACTGGTCGTGCGCGAAGAGGAGAAATGGTCGTGCGCGAAGAGCTGCTAAGAAATTCCTAGCCTTTCCCGAGCGCAGCACTACCACTCCGCCTACCTCGCGGAACTACGATTTTTGGGGTGTTACAGCTACCACCTGGGATGCGCTGCAAGGAAAATTCCTCTCCAAGTTCCACCCAGTTGATAAAATAGTGAGCATGAGAAGGGAGATCGCAACCTTCTGGCAAAATGATCAGGAAACCCTGGCAGAAGCGTGGGAAATGTTCATGGACCTTCTGCGGAAATGCCCCCATCATGAGTTTCAACCATGGAATTTGGTGGAGAACTTCTATTTTGCAATCGAGCCTAACTATAGGGCTATGATTGATGATGCTGACGGTGGAACCATTCTGATCCACACTCCCGAAGAAGCACTATGGATTCTACAAGACACTGCGACTCATAGCTCATTCTGGACTACAGTACGAAACACCCCAAGGAACGCAAGAGGACTTTTTGAAGTATGCACCTCTAGAGCACCAGCTGAGAGCATTACATTGTTGAAGAAGCCTGCCTCTTCATCCGCTCTAGTGATGGACATTTCTTGTCTCGGGTGCGGGAACCCTGGACATCATGCATATGAATGCCCCTCAGGTGAAGTATCTTTCGAGCTCTCTAATTTCAATTTAGAAGAGAGTGTTAATTTTGTCCAAAATCAAAACCGCAATGCACCTTTCTCTAACACGTATAATCCGGGTGTGAGAAATCACCCCAATTTTTCCTGGAATCAAAACACTGCAGGCCAACAATGGCAACCGGGCCAGCATCAATATGATGCTCAAGCGTCTGGAAGCCAACCGAGGCCGCCTCATCCGGGTTATACCCAAGGTGCTGCGATGTAAAGGAAAAGTACCTTGGAAGAGATGATGGAAAAGTTCGTTGATATGGCCCAATCAAATATGGCCAACCAATCGGCCTCGATGAGAAACTTGGAAATGCAAGTGGGCCAATTGGATCAAGTGCTTTCCGAGCGTACTCAAGGTGCCCTTCCTAGCACAACGGAGAAGAATCCCCGTGAGCAAGGAAAGAGCATAACCGAGGCGGAAGAAGGGCATGAGGGCGAGTTAACTGTGAAATGTAAAATTAACAGCATTGAAACCACCACTCTGTATGACACTGGATCATCGCGCAATGGAATGGTGGTGGAGACGGAAGGAGAAGTTAGAGATGTAGAGGTAGTCATAGATGGAACTTCGGTTATCGCAAACTTCCAAGTCCTGGGCCCCATGGAAAATAATTCCATTCCTATCCTGGGTGCCCCATTCTTGAAGGAGAGTGGTGCCAACATTCACATTCCTAGTGGATGTGTAACCTTGTCACCCAAGGTGACACATCTCACTCACCCATCCATGACAACCAGCGACATCGTATTTTTACCTGCTATGACTAATAAATCTGCGAATAAGTTGATTTTAGATGTGCAAAAGCAAGGGGAAGAAATGAATGCTGAGGAAAAGGAGTTGAGAAGTGAAGAAGAAACTGAGAACAAGAGCGGCGAGGTCGCGATGTCTGAAGTCACAACAGCCGGCATGGCTAAAAACATTTCGATTAACTCTACTAAGGTTAATAATAAATGTTAACGTTTAAAACAGGTTAACTGGGCAGATCTATCGCCCATAGAGGGTGGGGAAATGACGCCCTTGGCTGCTCCAAAACCGCAGAACAATGAATTGGATCGAGATCCTATTGCTCAATGGCGCTCTCCCACTTTGGAGAGATTAAGGCAAGTCGGATTATTACAAGCAGCGCGCTTTCCAGCCCTCCGGCATGAGAAGGAAGAGGTTAGGGGCAGGGGAGAGGAATCTCCCTTGAGCCCTAAAGCTTTCACCTCCTTCCCATCTCATGTGGCTGGGGAGAATCGTCACAAATCAGCCTATGGCTGAATTGTGATGAATTCTCTGGGTTTTTGCTTCTGCGATCTCTTCTCTCCCTAATCGTATCTCTTTGTCTATGTTTGTGTGTTCTATTTTATATTATTCTGAACAATTGCTAAGAACTATGCTTGAACTATTTGGCTACTATGCTTAATACAGGTATTTGGTCCACCTTAAGGATGGTAAACAGAAGGGCTTATGGGAGACGACCCTATTTTGCTGTATTACTTTTGTTTCTGCGTGTGTGGAGATGTCATTTTGCAGGTATGGCGGCATCGATGACAGACACATTGAAGCTGAGTTCAAGATTAACGCCAATCTTCCGGTATGCTCATTTCCGAGCATGGGGTAACCTCTCGTCCCAATTCTTTTTATGAACCTAGTATTACAATCTGTGATGATTAGATTTAAGTCTGGGGGAGAGTAGTCTTCGTTACTCACTTGCATGTGCACATAAGCACAGCATACTAGAAGTTACAATACTGTTGTTTTATTTTTTCATTCTCATAGCACACCACAACACCCACTAAGTGCACTTAATCATAGGCGCATAACGAGTCTAGCTCATTTCTTTTGTAGGATTGGGAAAATTGTTTTGCTGGCTCACGGTTGTAAGACAAAGTAAAATGTTGACTCCCGTAGTGCTCTAGTCGAGTACTCGCGTCTTGCATAGATTTGTGTGTAGAATAAATTTTTCTTTATGCTTATAGTTTTGTAATTTTTCTATTTGTGTAATAATTGTTTATTCTACTCAAAAGTGGTGAATCTGGTGTGAATCTGATGGTAGCGTAGGAATGTGTGTAGACGGTTGTTAGGTTTGTATGGCTCGAGTCGGGAGGAAGAACTATATTTCTCAGTGGCTAAGAACTTTCCCCAAGTGACTCTCAAAGCATTGGTATAAGTTAGTGTTGGGAATCATGCCCACATGATTCCTGATTTGAAGAAGTCATCATGTCAAGAATACTTCACTTTGTATTTGATCACACATCTAGTTCATAATCTTAGGCGAATACAAGTATACAAGTATATATCGTCGAGAAGGACAGAAGGGATGGCCGACAAAGTATGCTTGTCGCTGTAATGACTAGCAAAGCAGACGCAGAGAAACTGTCAAAGAAAGACATGTCGTCGAGAAGAATGGAGTATCGTTGACATCAAAATAGCGACCATGTCGACAAGACAATACTACAATTACAACGACAGAATGAACAAAGAAGGTTCCAAGGACACAGTCAAAGTCAGCATATCGTCGTATATACAGGGACGCCAGTATGTCTCGTATCGTTGAAATGCAAGCGGCGGAGGCAGAAGCAAGGAGATCTGAGAAGAATTTTCAAAGCACAAGGAGCCGACAAAGGGATGTCGTCGAGAGATATTCCATGTCGTCGTAACGATGGAATATATCGTCGAGACAAATTCAAATCTTGTGGACGCGTGCTGTCAGCAATTAATGTCGCCGCCTGATTGTTCAATCAGCGCGTGCACTTAGAGTTTCGAGGTATTTGCGCGTGCTAAAAAGATTTGGAGATCTGACACATAAAGGAACTTTAAAGAAAGAACTTGCGTACGAAGAAAATCGAACAGCACAAGCACCGCAAGAAAGAAAGAAGCATTCATCCTCATCGACTGCTAAGAATCCAATCCACATCCGGTAAAGAAAGAACTAAAGAAGAACTGTGCATTCAAGATCTGATTCAGAAGCATTCTCTTCATTCTCAAGAAGCCGATCATCATCAGGCTAAAGTTGTTGATCAACATCAGGAAGAAGAAACAGTTCACATCTGTAATCTCTTGTAAGGCTTGCGGTCCATATTGTCTAGCTTGAGGGCTGGAGAGCTGTGAGGCTTGAGGGCCAGGGCAGTGCACTCGCGGGTGTGATTTGTCGAGCTTGCAGGCTCGGGGGTAGTAGGGACTTGCGGGTCTAGGCTGTTGGACTTGCGGGTCCGAAAGGTAGGGCTTGATGGCCTGAGTGTCGAGCTTGCGGGCTCGGGGGCAGTAGGGGCTTGAGGGCCTAGGCTGTTGGGACTTGCGGGTCCGTGTTGTAAGGCTTGAGGGCCTGAACCTTTTGGTGGAGTTTGCCGAGCCTAGCGGATCGCTGGGTAGGCGCAGAGGGACAGAGGACTACTCAAGACACCCGGTCTTGAGGAACCTCTATAGATCTTGTGTCGTCTGGTGAAATTTGTTTGCGTGTTTTGTTTTGTGCATTACTTAGATTCTGATAACTCACGCTTGTAATTCAAAAAGCATCAAGATCACCTAAACCTCCCCCCCCCCCCCCCTTATAGGTGAACGTTCCATAACCAACAAGTGGTATCAGAGATAGGTTGATCAAAAGGAGACCTAACAGTCCGATCTAGATCCGGAACTTCTCACCATGGTCGGTGGAGATCAGAATCGTGAAATGAGATCTATGAAGCTTCCTATTTGCACGAAGGAGAACTTTCCCATCTGGAAGGAAAGGGTCAGGCTCTTTATGGAAGCAGCTGACCCAAGAATCTACCTGATGATCAAGCAGGGCCCCTTCGTCCCTACTTGTTCCTCCACTATTGACCCAACCAGGCAGGTAATAAAGAAGTATGAAGACATGAACAAGGATGAGCTGATCATGGCAGGTCTGGACAAAAGGGCACAAAACGTTATTGTCAGTGCCATAGATGACTCCACCCTCCAAAATCTAATCCAATGCAGAACGGCCAAGGAGATGTGGGACTCCTTGATCGTATATATGGAGGGTACCGATGAGGTAAGGGATGACAGAAAATCCCTCCTCAACCAGGAGTATGAAGTCTTCAAATAGGGCAAAAGTGAAACAATCTCCAGCTGCTATGAGAGATTTTTCAAGATAGTGAATGGCCTGAGAAACTATGACAGGGAGTTCACAAACTCTGACTTAAATGACAAGTTTCTCAGATCCCTCACAGAGGAATGGGATATCAAGATATGCACCATCCGAGAGATGGGTCAGCTGGGCATCATTGAGCCCAAGAATCTGTATGGGAAACTGCTGTCCCATGAACTTCAACTCAACACAAGGAAGGCTGAAGAAGAATAAAGCTCAAAGGCGAGCTCAAGAGAAAGATCGGTGGCTCTAAAGGCTGAGAGCTCCAGAAGATCCAGGGAGAAGATCGCTGCTTCTCAGAATAGATCTGAGAGCAGTGAGGAATCAGGAGCCAGCTCCTCTGAATCTGATGACACTGATAAAGAGTTGTCTCTCCTCTCAAAGCAATTCAGAAAGCTGATACATAGAAGGAGGGATAACAGCAGAAACTCCTCTTCAAGCTCCAGAAGATCTGACCATCGGGACAAATCGAGGGCTCCCAGGGAGGACAGGTATAGGTCTAACTCTAGTAGACATGATTTACATAATAATGTTTGCTATTCTTGCAGCAAAACAGGACATATGGCTGCTGACTGCCCCTCGAAGAAAAAGGAATCAAGGAATCATGAAGAGAGAAGAAGCTCCAGGAGCAAGAGAACCTCTGAAAAGGGGTTTGTGGCAAAGAAGATCAAAACATTGAGTGATTCTGACTCAAGTTCCTCCGGGACTGAGGATGAGACACTCATTGGACTGATGGCTATTAATGAAGGTAACCAGGATGACAACTCTCCTGGAAAGGTAAAACACAGAACTTCTCTATCTGCCTCTGATTCTGAATCAGTAGCATATTCCTTGCATGATGATGAGGAGGTGTCTGCTGCCAACAGCACTGCCTCAAGATCCCAATATGAAGTTGAATCTGAACTAATAAGGCAATATAAAGCCATATGGAAAGCCTTCAAAGGCAGTAAGAAACTCCTCAAGGTGCAAACCAAGGAGTTAGATTCCTTAAAACCTGTCCAATCCAAGCTCCAGGAGACAGCCGTGAGGCTAACTTCCATGAGCAAAGAGGTGGATAAACTTAAGGAAACCATACGGCTTAAGAATGCTGAATTAGGGCAGAAGAACAAGGTCATTAGGGACCTTGAAGAATTTTTGCTGGCTGAGAAGAAGCTTGCTTCCAGCCTCTCAATGCCCAAAACTATTCTGCCGATTATTGACACCTTTTATAGACAGTTCAGAGCTGGTATCGGTTCTCATCAGGAGCCAGTCATGGGCAAAGATCCTGAAGCCAGACCTTCTAACAAGAAGGTGCTGAGAGCAAGTTCTTCAGCCCACAGACCTTCAGCAACAGCAACTAAAAGTATGGGAGAGGCTGTTATCACAAAGCCTGCTCCAAGAAGGTGAACCAAAGGGTTGTGAAGCCAATTCCTCCCCCGACTCACACACATGAGGTTCACCCTAGATCTGTAAGGCAAGAAACATTCTCTTCTGCTCATCAGCACTGCCACACTACACAGATGATGAGGCAGAAGAGAACATACAACAGATATGAGTGTTGGTGCTGTGGGAAAGTAAGCCACTTTGCACTGGACTGTTGGTTCAACCCAACAGGGCTCAATGCAAGGAAAGTGTAGAGCCCTCATGAGTTTGCAATTCCGTTCTGTCATCCTAACAGGAACCAAGGACCCAATCCTTATTAGGTACCTAAGGGGAAGTAATTTATTTTGCAGGTAAGTCTAAATACCAACCAATCTCCAATTTGGTATTTGGACAGTGGCTGCTCCAGGCATATGACTGGAGTCAGAAAGTATTTGAAAGAATTCATCCCTGTGGAGAATGGACCGACTGTCATCTTTGGAGGTTCAGAAAAGGGAGTTACTAGGGGCTACGGAAATATCTCTAATGGGTTAGTCACCATCACAAAGGTAGCCTATGTGGAGGGGTTGAGACACAACCTTATAAGCATAAGTCAGCTTTGTGATCTAGGTTTTGTCATTACCTTCCACAAGGATAAGTGTCTGATTAAGAAGTCCTCAGATTCTGAGACTGTCTTAACTGGCACTCGGAGTGGGAATATTTATTGCTTAAATTTCCTGAATATAAATTCTTCCATGCCCATATGTCTAGTAGCCGATGGTAAAGAGGCTCTATGTGTACAATGGCACAAGAGACTTGCACACATCAACTACAAGACAATAGGCAAGCTTTTCTCGCTAAACTTAGTCAGAGATGGACCTGATATTAAGTGCATCAGAGATGGTCCTTGTCAAGCCTACCAACTTGGAAAGCAGACTAGGACTAGCTTCAAAAGCATTTCTAACAAAGAGTCATCAAGGTGCTTATTTTTATTGCACATGGATCTATTTGGTCCCATGTCAGTTCATAGCTTAGGAGGGAAGGCATACACCCTTGTAGTTGTTGATGACTACTCAAGGTTCACTTGGGTCTTCTTCCTCAAAAAGAAATCAGATACACTAGACATCTTGAAGAATTTTGTCAGGCAAATCCAGAATGAGATGAATTGCTCGGTGGTCAAATTCAGAAGTGACCATGGGACAGAATTTCAGTCAGGGGCCATGACAGAATTCTGCCATGACCTAGGCATCTCCCAAGAATTCTCCTCCCCCAGAACTCCTCAACAGAATGGAGTTGCTGAAAGGAAGAACAGAACCTTGATAGAGGCCAGCAGGACAATGCTGAGTGACTCCTCATTACCAGAGTACTTCTGGGCTGAGGCTGTCAACACTGTTTGTCATGTGATAAACAGGGCCTCAATCATCAAAGACCATAAGAAAACTCCCTAAGAGCTAATGTAGGGCAGAAAACCAACTCTATCCTACTTTAGGATCTTTGGTAGCAAATGTTATGTCCTTAATAATGGGAAATCCAAACTTACTAAGTTTACTGAGAAAAGTAATGAGGGTTTTTTCGTTGGATACAGCTCCTACAGCAGGGCATACAGAGTATACAACCTCAATACCCAAACACTGGAAGAATCTTTTCATATTATATTTGATGAGACTAGCCTTATACATAAGGGATGGTCTAGTTCTTTAGTGAATGCAGGTACAAGGGAAAGATTGGAGAAGCTTTCCATTGCAGACAATGCTGACACCCCACTCAACTACAAGAATCAGTCAGTAATGGTGGAAATAGAAGTGGAACCTGCAGAAGATACAGAAATATCTGAAGAATTGCAGGATGAAGAAGTAGCTCATACTGATATACCCAGAATATTACCAACTGCACTGAGACAAGTAAGAGATCATCCTCAAGAGCAGATAATAGGAAATGTCAACCAAGGTGTGCTGACAAGAAGTAGAGCTGCAAATCAAGCATTGTACCTGAATTTTCTTTCTCAAATTGAACCCAAGAAATTTGAGGAAGCAAATCAGGATCCATTCTAGATTACTGCAATGCAGGAGGAATTGAATCAATTTAAAAGATGTAAGGTGTGTAAAATGGTTCCAAGACCCCAATGACACAACATCATAGGAACCAAATGGGTCTACAGGAACAAAATGGATGAAAATGGAGTAATCACCAAGAATTAAACAAGATTAGTAGCAAAAGGCTACAGACAAGAGGAGGGAATCGATTTTAATAAGACATTTGCTCCAATAGCCAGACTGGAAGCAATCAGATTGTTCCTAGCCTATGCAGCATTCAAAGGCTTCAAGGTCTACCAAATGGATGTGAAGTCAGCCTTCCTAAATGGTGACCTTAAAGAGGAAGTATATGTAGAGCAGCCTTCAGGTTTTGTCGACTCTACTCATCCTGACTACGTTTACTTTCTTAGAAAAGCCCTTTATGGCTTAAAGCAGGCACCTAGGGCCTGGCATGAGACTCTGTCAAGCTTTCTAATTGAGAACAAGTTCTTGCTAGTGCAGATCTATGTTGACGACATTATCTTTGGCTCTACAGACAACAATCTCTGCAAAAAGTTTGCCAACTTGATGCAGGGAAAGTTTGAAATGAGCAGTATGGGAGAGCTCAAATACTTCCTAGGTCTCCAAGTGAAACAATCTGAAGATGGCATTTTCATCTCTCAGACCAAATTCACTAGGGAGCTAGTCAAGAAATTTGGTTTGGAGAGTGCTTCTTCCATGAAAACTCCAATGGGATCCAATGTGTCTCTGGACAAGGATGAAAACGGCATACCCTTTGATGAAACCAAGTACAGATGCATGATTGGATCCTTGATTTATCTCACTGCCAGTAGGCCTGACATAATGTTTGCAACGTGTGTCTGTGCTCGATATCAGATGAATCCCAAGGCATATCACCATGTCTCTGTGAAGAGAATTCTAAGATACCTAAAGGGTACATCTAATCTTGTCCTATGGTACCCTAGGAACAGTGAATGTGAACTGACGGTTTATTCAGATGCAGATTATGCATGATGCAAGGAA
The DNA here is from genome assembly GCA_033032865.1 of Dactylorhiza incarnata. Taxonomy (NCBI): domain Eukaryota; kingdom Viridiplantae; phylum Streptophyta; class Magnoliopsida; order Asparagales; family Orchidaceae; genus Dactylorhiza; species Dactylorhiza incarnata. The sequence goes on along the minus strand of JAWHQI010000205.1, from coordinate 589,205 downwards.
GATAGAAAGAGCACCTCCGGAACATGTCAATTCCTTGGAGGAAGACTGATTTCCTGGTGCAGTAAGAAGCAGACGAGTGTGGCAATCTCAACCGCAGAATCCGAGTACATCTCTGCTGGCAGCTGCTGTGCCCAACTGTTATGGATTCAACATCAACTTGAAGACTACAACCTAAAGATGACCAAAACACCCCTGTTTTGTGAGTCTTCAAGTGCTATCTCAATTGCTAAGAACCCTGTATCTCACAGCAGGACTAAGTATATTGAGATCAGGTATCACTTCATCAGGGAGCATGTGGAGAATGAAGATATCACACTTGAATTTGTCCCAACAGACAAACAAGTGGCTGATATATTTACCAAGCCCCTAGATGAAGCTAAGTTTAACTTCTTCAAATTCCAATTGGGGATGTTAAACTTAGAGTGAAACTCAACTCTATTATTTACTAATGCCTTTCTAGATGAGTTGTTAGAAATTCTCACAGGACTTCAATGAATCACGACTAAGCAAGGGGGAGCCATTCCCTACTTAGAGAAGCAGAAGGCAAGAAGTCAGAAAGGGGGAGAAAGAGTGCTCAAAGAAGAGACATCAAATCAAGGGGGAGCTACAAAATTGATGTAATCAAAGACACCCTAAATACAGGGGGAGCAAATCAAGGGGGAGCTAGCTCAAAGATATGTTATATCTTGACACACATTCTGTTAAGATTATGTTATTTATTGTCATGTGAAGTAATCTTTTAATGAGATTCTGACTTTTTTAAATAGGGGGAGATTGTTGGGAATCATGCCCACATGATTCCTGATTTGAAGAAGTCATCATGTCAAGAATACTTCAACTTTGTATTTGATCACACATCTAGTTCATAATCTCAGGAGAATACAAGTATACAAGTATATATCGTCGAGAAGGGCAGAAGGGATGGCCGACAAAGTATGCTTGTCGCTGTAATGACAAGCAAAGCAAACGCAAAGAAACTGTCAAAGAAAGACATGTCGTCGAGAAGAATGGAGTGTCGTCGACATCAAAATAGCGGCCACGTCGACAAACAATACTACAATTACAATGACAGAATGAACAAAGAAGGTTCCAATGACACAGTCAAAGTCAGCATATCGTCGTATATACAGGAACGCCAGTATGTCTCATATCGTTGAAATGCAAGCGGCGGAGGCAGAAGCAAGGAGATCTGAGAAGAATTTCCAAAGCACAAGGAGCCGACAAAGGGATGTCGTCGAGAGATACTCCATGTCGTCGTAACGATGGAATATATCGTCGAGACAAATTCAAATCATGTGGACGCGTGCTGTCAGTAATTAATGTCGCCGCCTGATTGTTCAATCAGCGCGTGCACTTAGTTTCGAGGTATTTGCGCGTGCTAAAAAGATTTGGAGATCTGACACATAAAGGAACTTTTCAGAAGATCGTTGGGTGACCCCTCTCAGTCTTATAAAAGGACATATGAGGTTGCCCTAAAAGAGCGTTCATTTTTAAAGAAAGAACTTGCGTACGAAGAAAATTGAACGACACAAGCACCGCAAGAAAGAAAGAAGCAGTCATCCTCATCAACTACTAAGAAGCCAATCCACATCCGGCTAAGAAAGAACTGAAGAAGAACCGTGCATTCAAGATCTGATTCAGAAGCATTCTCTTCATTCTCAAGAATCTGATCATCATCAGGCTAAAGTTGCCGATCAACATCAGGCAGAAGAAACAGTTCACATCTGTAATCTCTTGTAAGGCTTGCGGGCCATATTGTCTAGCTTGAGGGTTGGAGAGCTGTGAGGCTTGAGGGCCAGGGCAGTGCACTCGCGGGTGCGATTTGTCGAGCTTGCGGGCTCGGGGGAAGTAGGGACTTGCGGGTCCGAAAGGTAGGGCTTGAGGGCCTGAGTGTCGAGCTTGCGGGCTCGGGGGCAGTAGGGGCTTGAGGGCCTAGGCTGTTGGGACTTGCGGGTCCGTGTTGTAAGGCTTGAGGGCCTGAACCTTTTGGCAGAGTTTGCCGAGCCTAGCAGATCGCTGGGTAGGTGCAGAGGGACAGAGGACTACTCAAGACACCAGGTCTTGAGGAACCTCTATAGATCTTGTCGTGTGGTGAAATTTGTTTGTGTGTTTTGTTTTGTGCATTACTTAGATTCTGATAACTCATGCTCGTAATTCAAAAAGCATCAAGATCACCTAACCCCCCCCCCCCCCCCTTATAGGTGAACGTTCCATAACCAACAGTTAGTTCAATATGTGAGCATGATGTAGGCCTTCGCTTTGACCTGGTTGAGCTTTGTATACCGACCCTATCATTATCCTTTCTAGCCCCTTTATGCCTACCCCATCTCTTGATTCAGCTCCCAATCTGAGCTTGAGTGTTGAATCAATTTTAATTGAGGGTGTTGATGCAGTGAAAATTTTTGTGAAACTGTGGTTTGCGCTTCCTCGGATTATTTGCTGAAAAAAAAGGTTATGAGAAAAGAAAAAAAAATTAGAACAAGAAAAGAAAAAAAAATTGTTGGGTTAAGAAAAGAGCTAAAATACAAATCTAAAAAAAAATTGTTTTGGGAGTAGGCGGTGCATACACCCATATTTTCAGGTTTAAGTCTAGGGGTGTGGTGCACCCGTGTTTTTATTTTGTGGTGCTTGGATGTTTTCTTTAGCGCAAGCTCTTTTGGGTTAAGTGCGGAAACCTTCATGTTTATCATTGTAAACCCCACCGAATCCCAAGCCCCGTATTTATCCTAAAGTCCTATTGACTCACGCAGTGAATCAAACTAGTATAGTGGAGAGAGTGTGACCGGGTGAGCTTATGGCCACCGGCATTGATGGATTTCAATGGAGGTTGTTCCGAACACCGATCTTGAGCGATGTCCGCCTCAGCGATTAGTCTACTTTCTTCCTACGCAAGATCAGACGATTCACCGTGATTCAGCTTTTGAGTAGAGATAATATTAATGTACGCTCTTAGATTATTACAAAGTGTTTGTATAATTAAAAATTTCTTCTACTGCACTTCTATGCGCGCGAGCATGCGACTTCGCATGGTACTCCGCTTCTACAATTGTTAAGCCAGCTAATCAATTTTTTCGTCCGCATAAGGGTTGATTTTCTCGGGACGAGCAAATGGTTAAGTCTGGGGGTGTGATGAGTCCCATTTATATACATTTTTATGGACTCATCCGGGCTACTTTTCACTCTCGTGCACGTCGTTTTCGAGCTATTCGTGTTTCTATTTCTCTTATGCTCATTTACGAACACTTACGTGCTTCGTCCCCTTTTTAGGCCCGTTCTGGTGTGCGTTTGCGATCTATGTTATTGTGGGTAAGCACGTGGTTCTCCCCAATCATTTTTCTATGATTTATTGGTGCTGGAAGTGAATTCTCAGCTGGATTGCTAGTCTTGCAGGTGGTTGGATCAGCCCATTTCACCAGAAATCATGATTGTTTATATCGCACGGTCGTGCGCTTTTCTTGACGCATGGACGGCTGCAGTCGTGCGCATTCTTCTGGGTAGCAAAACGGTGATCTGACTTTGTTCGTGCATTTTTACGCACGGGCAGTTTCCTGTGCGCGAAGGAAACGCACGATCGCCTGTTTCGACCGATTTTTAGCCAATCTGGATTTGGTCGTGCATTTTTACGCACGGGCGGCTTCGACCATGTGTGAGTAAAACGCACGGGCGCTACTGATGAGTCCTCATCTTATACACATATTTGGACTCATCCGGGCCATTTTTCCATTCATTCCACTGCACTTTAGCCCCATTTTAGCTCATAATTATCACTCTCTGCTAGGTGCACGTTTGGCCCGTTTTGGTGTGATTTCGTGCTTAACTTCGTTATTAGTTTTCATGCACTGTTAAGTTCCACTTTCAGTGGCTAGACTGGTGTCGTATGCTGGAACAGGTGTCGTGCAGGTGTTCCTGGTACAATTCTGTACAGGAACACTGCGCACGATCACTGGTTCCATTACGCACGACCACTGGTCGTGCACTACTGATCGTGCGCACTTAACGCCCTTTTTCAGAGTTCTGTTTGGCTTATCGCACGATCACTGACGACAGTGCGCACTACCACTGGTCGTGCGCCACTGATCGTGCGAACATTGTATTTTATAATTTTCTTCCCTTGCAGGCTCCGTCCAGGCAGAGCGCACGATCACAGGATTCTAGTGCGCACGACCACTGGTCGTGCGCCACTGATCGTGCGCACTGTTTATTCCTGCGCCTATATATAAACCTGTTCCGCTGTTAGGTCGGGATCCAGCCTCCGGGAGCGGATTTTCTGATCCGTACGCCGCCGACCACCATCTTGGGACGCCTCCACTTCATCTCCTACGCAAGGGGAACTCTTCTCCATCCATTCCAAGCCTTCCCCCATTGTCCGGGAGCGTTCTTCACCATCCGCAAGCCTCCAAGCAGCTATTTTCCCACTCCGGCCCGGTGAGAAGGAGAGGAAATCTGAAGTCGAAGACGACGGAGCTACGTAGAGAGATCGTGACAGCTCTCTGCGCCGGAAGCATAGTCCGCCCGAGTCCGGAGGTAGCCCGACAACCTACCATTCCGGCCGTGAACGGCCGCTAGTCTTCACCCATCGGTTATCTCTTTCTTCTTTCTTTCTTTGCACTCGTTGAATCGTGTAAACTTTAATATTGTGATGTTTGGTTTGATTGGAATGAATGTTTCTTTGCCCTTCTTCATAGCTTGTTTGTGAATCACTCCGTTTCCACTCACTCACTCACGCACTCAAGGTGTTTGATCCGCGTTGGCAAGAGCTAACGGCGGTTGTGAAGAGGTGTTTGCGACCCTCACCTTCTCGCACTAGAGCACACTCCATCCGCCTCACGAAGCACGGCATCGTGGCCGTTGCATCCATCTCGCCTTGCGAAGCGGTGTTTTCGACCTGCATTTCTTTCACTGTTGTTAAGATTAGGAAAAACCAATCAAACCCCCCTCTTTGTGTTTGTTAAAGCTTGTGTAACAATTGTCACACTGCGCAATTCGTTCACCCAACCTGCATTCCTCAAGAGACCGACATCCGGGGATTCTATTCTCCACATTTATTACTTGACAGCGACCGGTGCACTTGCCGACACGCATCAAGTTTTTGGCGCCGTTGCCGGGGAATGCAGGCGTTTATCGCCTTGTGTTGTGACTCTTATTATACGAGCAGTTGTTTTTGATTCTCTTTGTTTTCTTTTTGTTTGTTTGTGATAGTGCATGCAGAGACAAGCCGCAGGGGAGCTCGTGCCCTTTGATCCAAAAATCGAACGGACTGCTCGCGCACGAAGGCGCGCTGCAGCTGTACAAGCGGCAATGGGTGATCAGGTAAACCCAAATGATGCTGATGCGAGAGTGCCCGACGAGGGGCAACATCAGCCTGGAGATGAGCAGGAGGCGGGGAGGCCTCGGCCCCGCACGATGAGAGACTACACCACTCCAACTGCTGGGAGTGTGTATCCGGGGTTTGGGCCCAATATTATGAATAATCAGTTTGAGATCAAGCCTGCGATCTTGAACATCATCCGGAACAACGCTCAGTTCTCGGGGTTGGCCAGCGAAGATCCGCATCTGCATCTGGCAGAGTTTTCTGATATTTGCGGAACCTTCCGCTACGCAGGGATTACTGACGACACGGTCAAGCTTAGACTGTTCCCCTTCTCTCTCCGCGACAAAGCCAAGGTTTGGCTCCACTCCATTCCGCCCGGGACTGCTGCGACTTGGGAGGCCCTCGCATCCAAGTTCCTTGCTAAATTCCACCCAGTGGATAAGATCGTGAGCTTGCGGCGGGAAATCGCCACCTTTCGTCAACTTGATCAGGAAACCCTTGCTGAGGCGTGGGAGCGCCTTAGCGATCTCCTTCGCCGTTGTCCGAACCACGAGCTGCAACCGTGGAATGTGGTCGAAACATTTTACTTTGCAATCGAGCCCAACTATAGGGCAATGATCGATGCTGCGGCGGGTGGTACTTTGATGAACCACACTCCTGAGGAAGCCCTTCGGATTCTGCGCGACACTGCCTCCCACAGTACATTCTGGACTGCGGGGAGAAATGCTCCAAGAAGCGGTCGTGGTCTCTTTATGGTCGACTCACTTCCTTCTATACCCGTGCCTGCTGCTATCATTACCTGCGAGGGATGTGGAGGCGGAGGCCACAACGCGTATGAATGTTCGGGGAACAACGTGACGGGTGACTTCGCACACTTGACCTTGAATGAATCTGTTAATTATGTAGGAAATCAGCCTAAGGGGGCGCCTTTTAATAATGCCTATCATCCGGGAGCGAGAAGTCACCCGAACTTCTCATGGAACCCAAACGCGCCTGGCCAACGATGGGCACCGGGGCAGCATCAAAATGATGCTTATGCCTCCGGGAGCCAACCGAGGCCACTACACCCGGATTATAACCAAGCGCCCCCTACCCAAAAAAGGAGTAATCTAGAAGAGATGATGGAGAAATTCATGCAAGCAGCTAATTCGAATATGGTGAACCAGACCGCATCCATGCGAAACTTGGAAACGCAGTTGGGCCAATTGGCCCAAGTGCTAACCGAGCGATCGCAGGGGACCCTTCCCAGCAACACGGAAAAGAACCCAATTGATCAAGGGAAGAGTCTTGGGGATGTGGTAGAGGCTGATCCGAGTGAGCTGGTAATTTCCTGTTCCATCAACGAGTTTGAAACGAAAGCTTTGTGTGACTCTGGTTCCTCCCGCAACATCATTGCGTTGCAAGATGTAGCTAAATTACAACTGGAAATGAATACGGAGGAAAGGAAATCCCTTGTGCTTGCTAATGGGACTGTTATACACTCCGAGGGGGAAGTGAAAAATGTGGAGGTGACAGTTGAGGGGACAATTGTAGTTGCTGATTTTCAGGTTTTGGGCCCCCAGGAAAATCACTCTATCCCTATCTTGGGCGTGCCGTTCTTGAAAGAGAGCGGTGCCACCCTTGATTTCGCTACGGGGTGCGTTTTCCTACCCAATAAGGTGCAGCAGCTCACTTGCCCCGAAGCTACAGCTGAAACATCCACTCCGCCCCCTCTTTTTAATTTTGATGAATCATTGAGCTGTGCAGGGCATGAAGAAGTTAAAGAATCAATGGAAGGGGAAAAGGAGGAGCACCTATCTAGTGAAGAAGAAGAAGTTGATCTTCGGCGAGAGTTTGGTTCCGAGACGGAAGAAGACTGCAATTCGAAAAACTTTGACGTGAATTTGGTTCGGGACAATGTCCCATTATCCTCTTATTTTGATTCCTGTAATAAACAATCTAAGCGCTCCATCTCCTGGGCCGATCCGATAGTCACCGCGACGCTGGAAGTGACGCCACCCACTACTAAGGTGGAAAAATCTGAAAACTCTCAACGTTGGCAGTCTCCGACTGTCACTAAACTTAAACAGGAAAGACTTCTGCGCGACGCTCGTGCTGCCGCTCTCCGTGGCAAGAGGGCGGAGGTTAGGGGAGCAATGGGTGATACCAGTGCTGGCCCTAAAGCCTTCACCTCCCACCTACGTACTACGGGAGACGCGCACCATAAGAGCGTCTATAGCTGATTTGTGTTTTACTGATTTGGTGAACTGTTTCTGAGAACTTCTCTTTTAATTCCTGCATTTTATAAACAATGTTAATACAGGTATTTGGTCCAGCTTAAGGACATTAAATAAAAGCGCTACTGGGAGACAACCCAGATTTCCTGATCTTTTTTTTCTTCTTCTCTAACATGCTTAGTTCAGTTTTTATATTTGCTTTTTGCTGTTTTTAGTTTTGTGCTTGCAGGTGTCTTGTGTTCTTTGGTGCGGACGATGCGGACTGCGCTTGAGCTTGAACGCCAATCGTCTGGTATGCTCAATTCTGAGCATTGGGTAACACTTCTTCCCCTCTCTAGTTTCCAATTTCTATGTATTGTTTAGACTAAGTCTGGGGGAGAGTATGTGTCATCCACTATGCACGAGTTGCATTGCATACTAGCAGTTTGTATCTTATTTATTTTCATCATTATCATCTTCATGCTTCTCGCACCACTGCACCCGTATGAGCGCGCGCTTACCTTCTTGTTTTAGTTCCGGGTAAACTACTTTGGTTGGAGTTTGAAATAGGATGTTAGCGTAGGAATTACTATTTGGAGAGCGATGTTGACTCATGTAGTGTTCTAGTCACTTCGCATGCTAGGGTAGAGTTCGAGTAAAACTAGATTCTCTTTATGCAACTAATTTATGTTAGTATTTTTGCGTAAATTTAGATTTATGATACTCAAGTGGTGAATGTGAATGAAATTGACGATAACCCGGTGTTGTGTGTACGAGCACTAATCGTGTGTTGCTCGAGTCGGGAGGAAGGTTTATCTTTCTCGTGGGCTAAGAACTTGCCCCAAGCGACTCTTGAAGCATGGGCGAGAGCAACTCGTCGAGTTAAACGTGATTTAGGCCACCTTTTGGCTAGTTTGAGCCTTGTCATTCCATGTCCTGTTCGCCCATCGTTGCAAGCCAAATTTGTGCCTACCACTCCATTGTTCAGCTCCTCTTCATCCACCAAAGCCCGAAGCTTATCCTACAACCGCAACCAAATAGTTGTTACCTGCACTTATTATCTAGATTTGGTGTGATGTTTGGAATCGTTGTGTTGAGAAGGGGGAAATAAACGTCATTTTTTGCTAACTTTGTACCAACCGGAGGATAAGTATAAGAAGAGAAATATGTTGTGAAAAGAAAAAAAAAATCTGGAAAAAGTATTTTGAAAAGAAATCCTCCCGAGCTAAATAGAGAATTTGTTGGTATTTGTGGAGTAGGTCGCGTGCACACCTAGTTTTCATAATAAGTCTGGGGGTGTGTCACACGAGCTTTGTTCTTTTTGGTTTTGCTTGGTGCAGCGTCATGTTGACTCATGTTGGTTGCATAGCCTTCGTTTTTACCCTTGATTATCATACCGCAACCTAAGCCCCATCTTAATTCTAAAAGTCCTATTGATTTATCTCGCGAGTCTGCTAGCGCCGTGGAGAGAGTGTGACCGGGCAAGCGTATGGTTCCCGACGTTGATGGATTTTAGCGGAGTTATCCCTGAACCCCGATCTTGTGCAACACCCTCCTCAGTGGCTTATTACTTTCACACCGGGCATGATTGTCAAATTCTTTACAATTCACCAACTGAGTATTGATAAGTCTTTGTTTACGCTCTAGTACTTTCGTAAATTAGTTAGCATAGTTAGAATCTCTTTTTATGAAATTTCTATTTGCATGCTTTTGTTACTTCGCATTGTACTCCCTTGCGTAATTTTCCTTGCTAACTACCATTTTCACACTCCACCGGATTCGTTTGCTCGGGACGCGCAAACAGGTAAGTCTGGGGTGTGATGACTCCTCATCTTATACACATATGTGGACTCATCCGGGCCATTTTTCCATTTATTCCACTGCACTTTAGCCCCATTTTAGCTCATAATTATCACTCTCTGCTAGGTGCACGTTTGGCCCGTTTTGGTGTGATTACGTGCTTAACTTCGTTATTAGTTTTCATGCACTGTTAAGTTCCACTTTCAGTGGCTAGACTGGTGTCGTATGCTGGAACAGGTGTCGTGCAGGTGTTCCCGGTACAATTCTGTACAGGAACACTGCGCACGATCACTGGTTCCATTACGCACGACCACTGGTCGTGCGCTACTGATCGTGTGCACTTAACGCCCTTTTTCAGAGTTCTGTTTGGCTTATCGCACGATCACTGACGACAGTGCGCATGACCACTGGTCGTGCGCCACTGATCGTGCGAACATTGTATTTTATAATTTTCTTCCCTTGCAGGCTCCGTCCAGGCAGAGCGCACGATCACAGGATTCTAGTGCGCACGACCACTGGTCGTGCGCCACTGATCATGCGCACTGTTTATTCCAGCGCCTATATATAAACCTGTTCCGCTGTTAGGTCGGGATCCAGCCTCTGGGAGCGGATTTTCTGATCCGTACGCCGCCGACCACCATCTTGGGACGCCTCCACTTCATCTCCTATGCAAGGGGAACTCTTCTCCATCCATTCCAAGCCTTCCTCCATTGTCCGGGAGCGTTCTTCACCATCCGCAAGCCTCCAAGCAGCTATTTTCCCACTCCGGCCCGGTGAGAAGGAGAGGAAATCTGAAGTCGAAGACGACGGAGCTACGTAGAGAGATCGTGACAGCTCTCTGCGCCGGAAGCATAGTCCGCCCGAGTCCGGAGGTAGCCCGACAACCTACCATTCCGGCCGTGAACGGCCGCTAGTCTTCACCCATCGGTTATCTCTTTCTTCTTTCCTTCTTTGCACTCATTGAATCGTGTAAACTTGAATATTGTGATGTTTGGTTTGATTGGAATGAATGTTTCTTTGCCCTTCTTCATAGCTTGTTTGTGAATCACTCCGTTTCCACTCACTCACTCACGCACTCAAGGTGTTTGATCCGCGTTGGCAAGAACTAACGGCGGTTGTGAAGAGGTGTTTGCGACCCTCGCCTTCTCGCACTAGAGCACACTCCATCCGCCTCACGAAGCACGGCATCGCGGCCGTTGCATCCATCTCGCCTTGCGAAGCGGTGTTTTCGACCCGCATTTCTTTCACTGTTGTTAAGATTAGGAAAAACCAATCAAACCCCCCTCTTTGTGTTTGTTAAAGCTTGTGTAACAATTGTCACACTGCGCAATTCGTTCACCCAACCTGCATTTCTCAAGAGACCGACATCCGGGGATTCTATTCTCCACATTTATTACTTGACAGCGACCGGTGCACTTGCCGACACGCATCAGCTACTGCTTCTTCCTCCAGTCATTTTTATTCATTAAATAACGCACGAACAACGCACGGTCATGCTTTCGACCGTGCGTGACTAAATTTCTGACCGTTTAGTATTTAAAGCAGGAAATCTGCTGCAATTAGGGACCTGCGGGAAAAACTCAGAAGCCCGCCATTTCCACCCATTTTCGCCTCTCCACCACTGTTTGACCTAGGAGGAGCTCTGGCAACCCTTGTCTTGCAAATCTTCCACCAAAGCTCCCTCCTTGGCCTCCTCCATCATCTTTGAGCTCAAGAACGCCATAGACAGAAAGTCTCCGCTGCATTCAAGGTGTCGAACAAGAGTTACCTCGAGCTAAACCACAAAGAAGACTGGTAAAAGTAGAGGAAGGTGACAGCTCCTCTGGACCCCGGACGCAACTGAAGACCGAGCACGGACGAGGCTTGACAACCCTACGATTCCGGCCAAGAATCTTCAGCATAGTCTTCAAGCTGTGGTTTTCTCTTTTCCCCTGCGCTTTGCTTCAGAGTTTTCCTTGTATGTGTTTGTTATTGTGGATGATGTTCATAAACTCTGTGTTTTAGTTAATATGATTTCATGTTTTTGACATCTTGTGTGGTTTATGAGATTTGAGGAGCGACGTAGTCCTCCATCCAATCCACCACTTTGTAGTGCTCCGCACTAGCAATTGCTAGTTGCGTGTTCCGCGACGAGGTGCCTACGACCCTCATCTGCTAGCCTTCTCATCCACCCGCTTAACAAAGCATGGCATCACAGCCTGCATTCCATTCCGACAAGCGAAGCGGAGCTCTAGGCCCGCATTTTATTTCTCTGTTGCTAACTTAGGAAAACCACCATCAAAACCCCCCTCTTTATTAAGTATTTAAGAATCTATATAAGCGTTTTCCTAACAAGGATTCATACAAACCAACTTGCAGTCCTCTGAGAACGATATTCGGGGAGTCTCTCCCAATTTTATTACTTGTACGACCGGTGCACTTGCCGTATTCGCATCATGTATCCTCGAGAGAGGTACATTTATAATTCGGGAACCTCCACGGTCAAGTAATTTCTTTAAGAGAATTAGAAGTTTTATTTCTTGTATTTATTTTCCGAGGTGATTCAAGGTTGAGTAATAGACTTTTAACATATAGTTTTAAAAATAAGTTATCTCTCTTTCTTGCAACAACCAACCCCAAGTTTTAATTGATAAGATAATAGAAATTTTCCAAAGTAAGAATATTCAACTAGCCCGGATTTAATACGACCTTGGTTTTATAAACATATACTACTTCTGATACGGTACACTTGTCGACATCGTTTGCGGATATAGAATTCCCTTATCAAGTTTTTGGTGTCGTTGTCGGGGAATTTAGATTAATATTTCGAAAAAAGAAATATCTATTAATTTTATCGCTCTTTTTTCTTTCCCCCTTCTTCTAAAATTTTTAAAAAACTTAAAAGGTGCAATTTAAATTCCCGGAAAGGGAGATTTGGGCTATCATCTCATCGCATCTCCTAGTACCATGTGAACCCTTCACAGGGTAGACCTCGGGAAGTCCGGGACTAAGTTAACACATTTTTTGAAAAAAAAAATTATTATATATCTATTTAACTATAATATTACAAAAATATTATAATAATTTTAATTTTTCCTTCTTCATTTTTTTCCCTTATTCTTTTCACCGCTAATTCTCTTTTTCTTTTCTTTTTAGTTTATTACCCGAGGAAACTCTTCAATTAATCTTGAATTATATTTTGATCCAGAAATCGAGCGCACCTTGCGGCGACGTCTTCGATTTAGTGATCTACCAATAATTCGAGAGAGGCAATCAGAGAGACTAACGAAGGTATACTGGAAGATCCCGACCATAATGAGGCCCCGCTACGGACTATGTCCTATTATGCGAGGCCGAATTGGGAGGGAACACAATCTAGTATTATTCGCCCAGCAGTGGCGAATAATAATTATGAAATTAAAATGAGTATCATTCAGATGGTACAGCAAACCGTCGTTTTCGATGGCTTACCAGATGAAGATCCAAATTTATATTTATTGAATTTTTTTGGAAATTTGTGATACGTTTAAAATCAATGGCGTCACCGATGACGTCATTCGTTTGCGTTTATTTCCTTTTTCTTTGTGGACTAAGGTCAAGCAGTGGTTGGGATCTCTTCCTAGAGGTTCCATCACTACATGGGCCAAAATGACGGAGAAATTCTTAACAAAATATTTTCTTTCGGCAAAGTCTGCTAAATTATGTACGAACATTTTCTCTTTCACGCAAATAGTCTCGGAGTCTCTCTACGACACATGGGAGCGCTTCAAGGAATTATTGCGGAGATGTCCTCATCATGCCCTTACTTTGTGGCAATAAGTTCAAACTTTCTACAATGGTTTGAATCTCCAAACAAGGCAAATGATTGATGCAGCAGCAGGGGGAACTCTTAATTACAAAACCCATGAGGCCGCTCAAGAGCTTTTTGAAGAGATGGCCATGAACGCATATCAGTAAAATGCGCCACGGACGCGCCTTAACAAGTCGGCCGAACTCTATGAAGTCGAGGCAGCCACTAATTTAGCATTACAAGTAGAGAGATTATCTAAGCAAGTGGCGGTGATGTCTGCTTCCTCCGCAACCAATTGGGCTAATAATAATGATAATAATAATAATTTCATTCAAGAGCACAGATTATATGGGGAACTCTTATCGTCCTCCTTATAACCCGAATAATAACATTCCATTTAATAATTCTTATAATCCGGGTTTAAGGAACCACCCAAATTTTTCATGAAGCAACCCCAATAATGCTCAGCATCCACCACAAGTGTATCCTCCCAGATTCGCTCCGCCATCACCACACAAGCCCTCTTCATTTGAAGATGCCTTCACCAAATGTTTTGCCTCCAACGAGTCCAACATCCAGAATCTATCCGGATCTGTTAAAAGCTAGAAAATCAGATTGGACAACTCGCCAAGATATTCTCCGAACGCCAGCAAGGAGCTCTATTGGGCAATACTGAGCCCAATCCATGGGAGAGCGCCAACGTTATAACCCTCCATAGCGGAAAGGAGGTAAAAACTTCAAAATTGGTCGAGCCTGAGGTAAACGTTTCAACTCCGCCTCCGCATTTAAATTCTTTTGATTTAGCTCTGCGCATTCAAACGCCTTCTATTTTGTATCCTTCTAAATTACAAAATGAGCTCAACGAGGAGCAGTACAAAAATCATAAATATTTTAAAACAAATTCAAATCAACGTACCATTCTGTGAGGCACTCTCTCAAATGCCTAAATACGCGAAATATCTTAAGGATATATTGTCAAATAAAAAGAAACTTGGAGATATTTCGCGCGTTTCTCTTAACGCAGAATGTTCTGCGAATGTTTTAAATAAATTGCCGGAAAAATTAAATGATCCGGGACGGTTCTCTATCCCATGTTTGTTCGGTAATTTATTAATTAAACACACCTTTGCCGATCTAGGAGCTAGCATAAATCTTATGTCATTCTCCTTATTTAAGAAGCTCGGTTTGGGCACCCCAAGCCAAACTAATATGAGCATCCAACTAGCGGATCGGTCCATTAAGTACCCGATCGGGGTCATAGAAGATGTGCTAGTGAAGGTTGACAAGTTTATCTTTCCGGCAGACTTTGTCAACCTTGATATTGAAGAGGACTCCAAAGTACCCCTAATACTCGGCCAGCCCTTCCTAGACACCACTCGGGCTATTATCGACATAAGTAACGGAAATGTTCTCCTATGAGTTGGGGAAGAAGAAGTTACTTTTAATACAATTCAGTCAATGAGAAATGCACTTCCAAACGACGACTCTTATTTTACCTTAGAAACAAATTTTGAAGAGGAAATAACGTCTTTTTCTGAAATAATTTCTCATTTATTTGAAAATCCGAAAATTGCAAATTTATTTTGTCTAAAAGAAATAACTCGGCCGCTCAAATTTGAAGAAGTAAAATTGAATAATTCTAAAATAAAAACATCTTACAAGGAACCACCGAGTTTAGAATTAAAACAATTGCTGGAACATTTAAAATATATATTTTTAGAAAAAGATTCAAAATTGCCCGTAATAATATCTTCTGCACTTAACGATACGAAAATTTCTAAATTAATTAAAATTTTAAATAATCACGGTCAAGCAATTGCATGACAAATTTTGGATATCAAGGGGATTAGCCTCTCTTTTTGCACGCATAAAATAAATTTAGAAAATAATTCTTGCGGCACTATTCAGCCTCAATGATGCCTTAATCCCAATATGAAGGACGTCGTTAAGGCCGAAATTATAAATTATTAGACGTGGGAATTATTTACCCGATTTTTGATAGCACTTGGGTTAGCCCAGTGCAAGTCATGCCTAAAAAGGGTAGAATAACGGTAGTTACAAATGAAAACAACGAGTTAATTTCAACTCGTACCGTTATAGGTTGGTGGGTATGCATCGATTATTGAAAATTAAATGATGTCACCCGAAAGGATCACTTTCCACTCCCCTTTATTGACCAAATCTTAGAACGTCTATCCGGTCACTCACATTATTGTTTTCTTGATGGTCTTTCGGGATACTTTCAAATCCCAATTGCGCCCGAAGACCAAGAGAAAACTACTTTTACGTGTCCCTTCGTCACCTTCGCCTATCGGAGGATGCCTTTTGGTCTTTGTAACGCGTCCGCTATATTCCAAAGATGTATGCTGGCAATTTTTAATGAATTAGTAGAAGACGTCAAGGAAGTTTTTATGGACGATTTTTCCGTCTTTGGCGATTCTTTTACAAATTGTTTAAATAATCTTGATCGTGTTCTTCAACGCTGCGAAGACACGAATTTGGCACTCAACTGGGAGAAGTGCCACTTTATGGTCCGAGAGGGGTTAGTCCTCGTACATAAAGTTTCTAGTAAGGGGATCGAGGTCGATCGGGCCAAGATCGAAGTCATAGAAAAACTTCCTCCTCCCACCAATATTAAATCTATTAGGAGTTTTCTACGACACACGGGATTCTATAGGTGATTCATTCGATATTTTTCTAAAATTACAAAACTTTTAACTCATCTTTTAGAAAAAGAATCCGCGTTTATTTTTGACGATGAATGCTTGAAAGCTTTTGAAAAAATTAAAAAAGAACTAATAAACTCGCTAATTTTAATTGCGCCAAATTGGTCTTTACCGTTCAAAATAATGTGCAATGCGAGTGATTTTGCTGTAGGGGTTGTTTTAGGCCAAAGGGTGAACAAATATTTTCACCTGATTTATTACGCAAGCAAAACACTCACTTCCACCCAAGCTAATTATACAACAACGGAAAAAGAACTTTTGGCGATTGTTTTTGCATTCGATAAATTCTGTTCTTATTTAACGCTTTCAAAAGTTATTGTTTTTTCAGATCACTCCGCCCTCCGATATTTACTAGATAAAGGGGACGCTAAGTCCCGACTCTTGAGATGGATCCTCCTTCTTCAAGAATTTGATTTAGAAATCCGAGACAAGAAAGGATCAGAGAACGTAGCGGTCGACCACCTCTCAAGTTTGGAGAATTCGACGGCAGGAGAACTGTTAAAATTTTTGATTTGAATCGTTTAGGAGTAAGCAGGAGTTGCATCAATTGAGTTATAGCTAAACAACCACAATATGCCACACGGCAACACAAAGCTTTATTGAATCACAATACTTGATTACAGTGCGAGGTATACATGGCGAGACATGATTCATAAGAATCACGGAGGAGAGAAGAACAAAAAACACCAAAAAACAAATCTGGCGGCTTGACAAGCAAAGACCGCACAGATCGCTCAACTCCAGAGATCGCCCGGCTTGACCTGAGAACGCACAAACAGAAAACAGCCAAGATGCCATCAGACCGCTACCTTAGACTGCACTGCAAGACGCCACCTCAAACCGCACAAACTGGAGCTTATTTGAACAAAGAACAGAAGCTGTCGCCAGACCGCAACTCAGATCGCCTAACCGCTGAAGGTCGCCTGATCGCTGAGCTCGCTGCGAACAGCACAAGAACAATCATAAACCAGTTCGCAGACAAGCCATTGTCGAACTGTTTATTCAATCCGCTGGGAAATCACCAAGGAAGGAGACCGCAACCTGCTGACCGCAAACCTGCGAACACAACAAACAGTCAACTCGCTTCCGAGACCGCCTGACCTCAAAGTTGAGATCGCACGAAACAACCCAGGCTCTAGTTCTTACAGTTCTCGTTATGAATGACGGGCCATGCACCCCAATTTATAGGCGACAAGACGGATGTCGTCACCGCCACAAAAGAGATACAGTCACCACCCGCCAGATCGCCAGCGGTCTCACAAAACAGACCGCGCGATCACATCACTTGGATAACACCCTGTCCAAGACCGCAGATCAGAGTAGACCGCGCACAAGCCGCGCGAACACAAAAACACTTCTTCCTTAGATCACCAAGAGCAAACCAAGAACATCTGACCGACTTCAGATAAGTTGTCAGATCGCCCAGTATAAGCCGCCCGGTCAAGAACAGACCGCCCGGTCTTCTACGAATAAGGTAGACAAACCAAAGCAGAACAACCCAAAAAGAGACCGCAACAAACAGGAACAGACCGGCCAACCAGCAGATCGCCAGAATCAACCCGGCAGAACACCAACCCAGACCACGCGGTCTCTGCGGTCTCCAAAATTCAGACCGTCGGCCACCTTCCACTCCACTACAATAATTTCAACACTCCCCCTTGAAGTGGGAAGTGGAAACTAGCCCGAGTAAACTCTGCAACCGAGTAAACGGTCCCTTTGCCAGCGGCTTTGTGAAGATGTCTGCAACATTGTCCGCACTCTGAACATGCTCGACCATAAGAGATCCTCCCAAAACCTTTTCACGAATGAAATGGTGCTCAATCTCAATATGCTTGGTCCTCGCGTGACAAACTGGATTATTAACCAGCTTGAGAGCACTCTCATTGTCCCGCGTAGCATAGTGGGACCTCGAACCTCCTCATGAACGTCCTCCACCAACCTCCTGAGCCAAACGACTTCCTGAGCTGCAAGGTCGAAGCCTTGTATTCCGCTTCTGTGGTAGATACAGACACCGAGTCCTGCTTTTTGTTGCACCAAGAAATAGTTGTGGGGCCAGTCGTAAAGACAAAACCAGATGTTGATCTCCAATCATCCACGTCTCCCCCGTAATCAGCATCCATGTATCCAAGCAACTCCAAGCTTGACCCTCTCCTACATAGGAGACCCAAATCATAGTTTGACTTCACATATTTCATAATTCCTTTTGCCGCCGGAAGATGAGGTTTCCGTGGCTCCGCCATGTACCGACTCACTTTGCCAACTGCATAAGAAATATCTGGCCTCGTGATGGTCAAGTAGATCAAGCTCCCAACCAGAGCTCGAAACACCAACGGATCAGATAGAACTATCCCCTCATCCTTCCGAAGTTTATAATGTTGTTCCAGAGGTATAGAGGTGCTCTTCCCTTCATCCATGCCGAATCATTGAACGATCCGCTCCGCATATCCAGCCTGAGAAACGAGCACTCCGCTCTCCCGCCTTTGAACCTCGAGTCCTATCCTTCATCTCAAACCTGATAGCAAGCTCGGCTCTCAGCCTCGCTACTGCCTCCTTTGAGTTCCCGGTGACAATCATGTCATCCACATACAGCAGAACAATAACCCGAAGCGCCCCCTCCTTCTTGACGAACAAGCTAGAATCAGAGTCTGAAGCAAAGAACCCGCAGAATAGAAGATACTCCGCGATCTTTCCATACCACGCCCGAGGCGCTTGCTTCAACCCATACATGGCCTTCTTCAGTTTGCAGACGTAGTCCGGAGAATCCTCTGATATGAAACTCGGTGGTTGGATCATGAAGATATCCTTTTCAATCTCTCTGTATAAGAAAGCATTCTTCACATCGAGCTGCCAAATCTACTATCCACTTGATGCCGCCAAAGAAATAACAAATCGAACCGAAGTCATCTTTGCCACTGGACTGAACGTCTCATCATAATCTTCTCCATACTGTTGTGAGAACCCGTGAGCCACAAGGCGAGCCTTCTATCGCTCGATCGTGCCGTCAGCTTTCTTCTTGAGCTTATTAACCCATTTGCATGTCACAGGGGTAATGCCCTTGGGCCTGGGCACTAGAGACCAAGTCTCATTCTTCTTGAGAGCATCCATCTCCTCCTGCATAGCAATGTCCCACTGCTTCACGCCTTTGGCCTTCTCAAAGCTCGATGGCTCCCTCTCATCCAAGAGACCAGCAAAGAAACATGAGACAAAGCTCACCATGTTTCCTCCTATGTATCGATCAGGTGGCTTGATAGTCCTCTTCGACCTCCTAAGAGGTTGCTCCTAACTAACCACCTCCTCAGCTGCTTCTTCTGTTCTAGCTCCTCTTCTAGATGAACTTGGAGCATCGCTCCCCCTGCTTCCAGAACCTGAAGCCTCCATCTCAGAGCTTGACACAGCTGGAGCTCCTAGTGAAACAGGCAACTCCACTTGAAGATTTTCCGTAGCCTTCCCTTTTTCATCAACCCTGCTCTCTGGTAGTTCAACTCTTGAACTCCCCATGTAGGAAGTCACCTCATCGAAAACCACATCCCGAGATACCACTGATCTCCGTGTCTCAGCATCCATGCATCTCCATCCTTTCTTCCACTCATCATACCCAACAAAGACTAGCTTCGTTGCTTTCGCATCTAGCTTTGTCCGAAGAGCATCAGGGATATGCACATAACAGGTTGACCCGAACACCCGAAGGTGTTCAACACTCAGATTCTCCTTGAACATCAGTTCGTGAGGGGTCTTCATGTTGATAGGACTTAGAGGCATCCTGTTGATGACGTATGCCGCACAAGACATTCCCTCTGCCCAAAAAGACTTTGGGATACTCTTGGCATGAAGCCAGCATTTGCAGGTTTCCGTCAGATGACGGATCTTCCTCTCCGCAATGCCATTTTGCTGTGGAGTATGGGCATAAGTGAGCTCTCTCCGAACGTTGTGCTTCCTGCAAAAACTTGAGAACTCACCAGAGGTGAACTCCCCACCATTGTCAGTTCTCAACTTTTTCACCCGCAGGCCTAACCGACCTTCCACCAGCTCCTTGAACTCCACAAACTTCGCAAAGGCTTTTGACTTCTCTTTTAGAAAATACACCCAGACATATCTGGTGTAATCGTCAATCAACACCAACATATATTTGTTGCCTCCAAGGCTTGGGGTGGCAGTCGGTCCCATCAAATCACCGTGAATGCACTCCAATGGCGCTTTGCATCTTGTTTGCGATTAATCAAATGGAAGTCGATGAGACTTACCAAACTGATATCCCGCACAAACATGACCGTCTCCATAGTAAGACAAGCTAGGCAAGCCATTGACAAGGCCCCTTATCGCCATAGCCTTCAATTTGTCCATGCCTACATGCCCCAACCTTTCATGCCAGATAACCGCTCTATCATTGGTCTTCATCTTATCAACATAGGTACTTGTCGATAACACGAACAAGTCCTTCACCCGCTTTCCAACATGAATAACATCTCCCTTTATCTCTGGTTGAGTTTTGAGAAACTTCACTTCTGTTGGGCCAAACAGAACATGATAACCGGCATCGACCGCATTGGTCACAGAGAAGAGATTCTTCTTCATACCCAGCACGTGATAAACATTCCTCAAAGTGAGTGGACCCTTATCACTGCTCAAAGAGACAACACCTTCTTGTTCTACTGAATGAACAGAATTATCAGTCGTAATGATAGCATCGTTACCTGAGTAAGGTACCAAAGAAGAGAACTTTGATTCATCCCCGGTGAGGTGATGCCCACACCCTGAATCCACGATCCAATCCTCTTCGAAGTTGATGGCAGCCAAGGACTTAACGGGCATCGCCGTCATATTGGCCGCAAAGGCTCCTCCCCATCCAGCTTCATCAGACTTTGGCTTCTCCTTCTCCGCTACATGTCCCGGCTGAAGATTAACCCGGTAATCCTTCTTGAAGTGGCCGGTCTTATTGCACCTGAAGCACCTTGGTCCCTCTCCCTTCTTCTTCCCATCAGACTTAAGAGCATAACCCCTATCCTGCTGACCTGAAGTAGAGGGTCCATCATGACCTAGCTTCTTCTTCTCCCACTTCTTCTTCTTCTTCCCAGAGAACAACACATCGCTATCTCCCCCAGAGATAGAAGTCCCCGCCATCTGTCTTGACAAACTTTCTTGCGACGCAAGTAAGTTCTCCAGCTCCAACAGAGATGGCTGATTTGCCCAACCCTGAACTGACGTAACAAAGGCAAGATACTCCTTCTGCAACCCGCGGATGATATGCCTCTTCAGTTTTGCCTCCTAGATGGGCTCATCAGGGTCCAATGCAGAAATCTCTGCTGTGAGGTTCTTCGTCTTGAGAAAGAAGGTAGAAATAGAAAGATCACCTTGAGAGGCCTTCGCCAACTCATTTTCAAGAAACTGTAGCCGATCTACATTCTTCTTATTGAACAGCCCATCCAAAGACGTCCAAATCTCAGCAGCAGATTTACATCCAATGATGTGATCGAATAGCTCTGGTGAGATAGCCCTCTTAAGTGTGAACTCTACCTTAGCATTTGTCCTCCTCCAAAGTCTCACCTCTGCCATATTATCTCCTGCCAAAAACACTTCTTGTGTGTCTTCTCCTCCAACTATCTCCCATAGATCCTCGACAAGTAAGTAACTCTCCATACACGACCTCCACTTCTTATAGTTAGTCGATGTGAGGAGTTCAATACCAAGCCCTCTTGCGTATCCATCTTCCATGGCAAACTATGTGGTATCTTCTTCACAAAGACGATGGCAACTCAAGTTGATCACTGCTTATCCACTCCAACAACCTAGCTCTGATACCATGTTAAAATTTTTGATTTGAATCGTTTTGGAGTAAGCAGGAGTTGCATCAATTGAGTTATAGCTAAACAACCACAATATGCCACACAGCAACACAAAGCTTTATTGAATCACAATACTTGATTACAATGCGAGGTATACATGGCGAGACATGATTCATAAGAATCACGGAGGAGAGAAGAACAAAAAACAAATCTGGCGGCTTGACAAGCAGAGACCGCACAGACTGCTCAACTCCAGAGATCGCCCGGCTTGACCTGGGACCGCACGAATAGAAAACAACCAAGATGCCTTCAGACTGCCACCTCAGACTGCACTTCAAGATGCCACCTCAGACCGCACGAACTGGAGCTTATTTGAACAAAGAACAGAAGCTGTCGCCAGACCGCAACTCAGATCGCCTAACCGCTGAAGGTCGCCTGATCGCTGAGCTCGGTGCGAACAGCACAAGAACAATCATAAACCAGTTCGCAGACAAGACGCTGCCGAACTGTTTATTCAAGCCGCTGGGAAATCACTGATGAGTCCTGATCATATACACATTTATGGACTCATCCGGGCCGTTATTTTGTCAATATCACGCACTTTAGCCTTATTATAGTCTATATTTGATAACCCATGCTAGGTGCACATTTAGGGCCACTTTGGTGTGTTTTCGTGTGTATTATCTTTAGTAGTATTCATATGTTGTTAAGTGCCACTTTCAGTGGCTAGATCTGTGTTTGTGCTGGAATAGGAGGCGTGCAAGTGTTTCCGGTGCAATTCTGCACAGGAACACTGCGCACGATCACTTGTTCTAGTGCGCACGACCACCGGTCGTGCGCCACTAATCGTGCGCACTTAACCCTTTTTCACGAGTTCTGTCTGGTGCAGTGCGCACAACCATCGACTCCAGTGCGCGCGACCATCGGTCGTGCGCCACTGCTCGTGCGCATTGACCATTAAATTTCTGAGTTCTGTTTGCTGTAGTGCGCACGACCATCAACTCCAGTGCGCACGACCACCGGTCGTGCGCCACTGGTCGTGCGAACATTGTATTTTATAATTTCGTCTCTTGCAGGTTTTGTCCAGGCAGTGCGCACGATCGCAGAATTCCAGTGCGCACGACCACTGGTCGTGCGCCAATGATCGTGCGCAGTATTCAATCCAGCGCCTATTTAATGACCTGATCGCGAATTAGGTCGGGGGGACGCAATTTGGCTCCGTTCCGTCCGCCGTTTTCGCCGTTTTCAGAGGGATTTCATCCCCTATGCCTCCTCCATCATCCAAGGGCTTGAAAGAAGGGTTCCTACACTCACTTTGATCGCTAATGAAGAGGTTCTTCGCTTGAGACGTGGCCGGATGGTAAATCGCTGGAGAAGACGGGTTCATTGGGAGGTGTGACAGCCCTCCTCTACCCCGGACGCAGTTGGGACCGAGTTAGGACGCGGATTGACAACCTGGTGCTTCCTACCGTGAATCTACAACGAGACTCCGGATTCGGTCGTATCTCTCGCCCTTTTTCCTCTACTTATGTGGTTATAGTGTTGTATTCTCTTTATATCGATGATGAACGCTATGAATGATGTTTAAGATTGCTTATTTCATGATTATGAAATCATTTTGTTCATTTGTGTTAATGAGGTGCGCCCCGATTGATTTTCCGCTCCATTACCATGTCCGGTGCCGCACTAGCAATTGCTAGTGGCGTGCTTGTTGAAGAGGTGTTTGCGACCCTCAATTCGTTAGCCTTCTCGCCCATCCGCCCTTTCGACGCAGCGCGCTCAAGGCCTGCCTAGTCTCCATCCCGCCAATCGAAGCATTGCATAGCGGCATTGCATAGGAGTAGGCATAATATTTTATTTAATTACTTGCAAACCAAACCACCCACTCATTGTAGCACCGACTAAGGACTTCGATCTCAAGTCCTTCCTCGAAACCTAACTCCACCTTACTGTGTTCCTCAAGAGACCGACACTCGGGGATTTTCCCCATTATTATTACTTGCGCGACCGGTGCACTTGCCGAAATTATCGCATCAAGTTTTTGGCGCCGTTGCCGGGGAACACAGTCGTGTGAGTTTTCTGGAGAGGGAGAATCTGAGAGAGAAGCCCTTTCATTTGTAAATTGCATCCTTTAAATTTTATTTCTGTTCTTTTTATTCCGCTTTCTTATTTAATATTAGGTTGCTTTAGTAATTTCTGTTTGGTATAGTGTCTGCATAATAGCATTCTTATCTTGAATCGTATTATTTTTACACTATGTGGGCACATCTCAATATTCGTTGCCGTTGGTGTAGAGATACTTCTCACTCTAGTGATGAATGCCCTACGGAGAATAGTAGGCATAATTCTTATAGCCCAGCATATGGAGCACCGACTTCGTCTGGTACTCCATATGGTGCGCGTATGTCTTATGGCTACTCTGCTGAGCCTTTACCGTCATACTTCTTTTCGGCTCCAGCCCCCGCTGTGCCAAAGAAGCCTGCTAGGCAGTGCCAGTTTTGTCGGAGCACAGATCATGCCCTGAAGGATTGTGTTGCTTATCTTCTCCAATTGGATGAGGATGACGAGCCGGATATCCGGATCGTCCCGAATCCTAACTCTGGCGGCACACCTTCAACATCCGGTTATGTGTCTTTGTCACCTTCACATTTTGAAGGGTATGGCATGGACACGGTCACTGGATGTGTGGCTGATTTGGGCACCGACATTGCTGAGTCTATTCTCCCAGTGCATCCACCACTTCTAGTGGATTCGATTCTTCCCGCTGTTGTGCACACTACACTCGTCTCCGACGACATTGTCGATGAGGTGTCACAAGAGGAGGCGGTTGATCAGAGTGTTGTGCCTATTCCTATGGAGGAGGACAACCTTCTAGGTGAAGAGGAGTCTCCCTTAGCACCGGTGGAGGAAGTCCAAATCCTAAGCTTGGCCACCGTTGATCCCGCCGAGCCTTGTAGCATTGATGACAATGCAAGCATTATTTTGCTTCGCCAACCTGATGGGAGTGAGACCGGGACCGCTCCCCCGATGTTTGATCATTTACGTCTTTCGTCTCTTTTATTTCCTGACCCCCTTTCGTCATCTGAGCCGGTGCAGGTTGAGTCTTCACAGGTGCTTCAGGAGGACTTGGAGCTGTTTGCTCAAGTCAATGATAAGAGCATCCTCTCATGTGAGGAGGTTTATTCCCCCTCCGTAGAGGAAGCTCCATTCATTGCCTTTTCCTCCTGCTACCTCCCTGTTGACGATAACTTGCTAGGCAAGGATGTGTTTCGTGAGATGAGCGAGGACCAGGCCTCCTCCTTTTCTTACGTTCTCTACCCTCTACCTGTGAGGAGCAGGTATCTTTATTTAAGTAGAGGGGTGACTGTTCTATCACCGTATCGGTACTCGTTACTGACACGCATATTAGAACAGTTACCTGTGCACTTCTCCTTCCATAGGCCCATTAGCTAGAACTTTTATATTTTCGAATAAGTCGTGCTGGGATGACATTAACCCCAGTAGTTATCCTTATTTTTCCTGAAACTTTATTTTGTTTGGTTTAGTTGAGTTTTTGTTAAGGCTATGAATGTCTCGCTGCGTGTGCTGACTCCTGTTTGTGCGTAAACTGCACGCTGAATGGAGTTT
The DNA here is from genome assembly GCA_033032865.1 of Dactylorhiza incarnata. Classification (NCBI taxonomy): domain Eukaryota; kingdom Viridiplantae; phylum Streptophyta; class Magnoliopsida; order Asparagales; family Orchidaceae; genus Dactylorhiza; species Dactylorhiza incarnata. The sequence continues at coordinate 563,997 of JAWHQI010000205.1, read as the reverse complement.
TTACTAAAATTTTGGCCGCTGAAAAATTCCTAAAGCGCACGATCACTAATCGTGCGCACTACTTATAGCGCACGACCACTGGTCGTGCGATCGGCCCAGGTTTTTATAAAAAGCCCGTCCGCCCGAGCCTTTCGCGCACGATCTAGGGTTCTCATTCGCCGACGTCCGTGCGCCGTTTCTGCCTGCTTGCCGCCGATCGTGCGCCTCCTTCCCTTCCGGTGAGCCCTTTCCCTATTTCTCCTCCTTCCTTTGCCCTCCTGCCGCCATGAGCTCCAGAGATCATCAAAAGGTCTACCAACGCTCCGGCCGCTCTTCCGCCTCTCCTGCTCAGATCCTCGCTAGGATGGCGACTTTTTCTAAGGATTCGCATACGCGGCGATTCAATTCTCTTAAGGAGAAGCCATTCCTATCACAGCGTCTCATGGATTGGAACGAGTTGAACTCTATCGGCGACAATGGGGAGTTGGGGGAGGCCGTCCGCCAGCGCTATTATTTCGATCATTGGAGCGGGGTGTTCGAGTGCAATGACCTCGGCTACCGGGAGCTCACCTTGGAATTTCTTGCTACGTTTGAGTGGGAAGTGTTGCCCTCCGGTCAACGTCCGGGAAAGTGCTCTTTCCGAATTTTGGGCAAGGTTTTCACTCTCTCCTTATCCGAGTTGGCGGTGCACGCTGGATTTTACACCGAAGCCGAGGCCACGACGATCCCTTTTCTGGATTTGGATGTCTCCTTCCCTGATGGTGTTACCCCGCGTGCCGCGTGGTGTGCCCTCACGGGTCGTGATGAAGAATATGTGGCCAGAAAAAGCAAATCCACATGGATCGTCGCGCCTGCTCTCCGATACCTGCAGCACGTCCTTAGCCACTCTCTTGTTGCCTGTGCCCTTAGTCAGAATGTAGTGGGGTGGCAGGATCTGATCTCCCTCTATAGTATGGAATTTCGGCAGCCCTTGCATCTCGGCTACATGTTGGCCTTCTTCTTCCATCACGAGGCTACCTACGGTCTCACAGGCGCCATTGGTGGTGCCTACTATATCACCCGCATTGCCAAAAGCTTGGGGATCTGGAGTCATCTGCCTCCGATGGTGCAGGTGACTGCACCCTCATTCATCACGCGGGCCACCATGGTGAGTTTCCATCTATTACGGGTCGTGGGGAAGAAGAGTAGTAGACACTTTGTGGTCGTGATGCCGGGAGATGCGCCTAGGGAGAGGCAAGGCGACGAGGAGCACGGAGAGCCGGCTGAGCCGCCAAATACTCACCACGAGGTAGCCCTTCTGCAGCCGCGAAGGCATTCATTTCAGCAGGAGCGGAGAGCCAAGGAAGAGGGCAGTTCTTCTAGAGCATCGGAGGTGCCAAGTTTCGATCGGCGCCTCTCCGATTTGGAGGCAAACCAGTACTGGCTTACGGATTTCGTCTATCAGCAGGCATTGCGGGGAGGGCTAAATATTCCCCCACCTCCGGGTCGGGCCGCATCATCTTCCAGACGGTCGCCGTCCGTTGTGGTGTTAGATAGCGACAGCGACGACGAGTGATCTTCCCCCCCCTGCATGCGAGATATTCTAAGCCTTGTTTTCTGTTTAGTTTCTTTTGTTGAGTCGTTTGAACTCCTTATCTTTTATTAATTGTAATAATAACATTTTGCTTGTGGAATGCTCTTCTGGGCATAGTTTATTTATTCAGCTTTTTCTGTTCCCTTATTTTGTGTGCGAGTGCTCAATATTAATGGCAGGAACAAGTTCACTCCCATGGGTGATAACTTAGATTTCTTGATTTTTTTTCTTTTTGTGCTCTCACATGTTTAGTTCAGTTTTCACTATTTTTGTTGCTCTAGTGTATAACTTTCAGGTGGCCTTTGTTTCTCATGATGGCGGACGTTGCGGACTGTTCTTGATCTTAAACGCCAATCGTCTGGTATGCTCATTTCTGAGCATTGGGTAACACTTCCTCCCCTCTTTCAGCTTCAAATTTCTAGATATCGTGTTTAGCTTAAGTCTGGGGGAGCGGTTGTTATTATCCACTGTGCACGAGCTGCATTGCATACTAGAAGGTTGCTTTTTATTTTTCATTATCATTATCATTGTTGCATTCCTTACACACCACTTCACCCACTTGAGTGCGTGCTTGTCTTTTTGTGTTGTTCCGTTTAAAATTAGTTTGGTTGGAATGTGAAATAGTTTGTTAACATAGGAATTATTATTTGGAGCACGATGTCGACTCATGTAGTGTACTAGTCACGTCGCATGTTATGGTAGAATTTGAGTAGAACTAGATTTTCTTTATGCATCTAATTTATATTTAGTATTTCTGCGTAAATTTAGATTTAGTATACTCAAATGCTGAATTTGTATGAAATTGACGATAACCCGGTATTGTGTGTGCACGATTGCTAGTCGTGTGTTGCTCGAGTCGGAAGGAAGGTTTATCTTTCTCGTGGGCTAAGAACTTGCCCCAAGCGACTCTCGAAGCATGGGTGAGAGCTACTCGTTGAGTCAAGCGTGATGTAGGCCACCCTTTGGCTAGTTTGAGCTTTGTTATTCCATGTCCATTTCATTCCCTTTGCAAGCCAATTTTGTGCCTACCAATCCTTTGTTCAGCTCCTCTTCATCCACCAAAGCCTGGAGCCTATCCTACTCCCGCAACCAAAACGTTTTTAACTGCGCTCATAATTCTAAACTTGTGTGGAGTGTGGAATCGTTGTGTTATGATGGGAAAATAATGTCCATCCGCTGATTTTGAACCAACCGGGGGTTACACAAAAGAAGTGAAATATGTAAAAGAAAAAAAAAGAGTATTTTAAAAAAAAAAAGTCCTCCCGAGCTAAAAACAGAAAATCTGTTGGTGTTTGTAAAGTAGGCCGTGTGCACACCTGGTTTTCATGATAAGTCTGGGGGTGTGTCACACGAGCGTAGTTTGTGGTTTGTGGGGTGCAGCGTTCCGATAGCTCACTTGGGTTGCGCAGCCATCGTGTTTAACTTTGAATATCATACCGTAACCTAAGCCCCGTTTTAATCCTATAAGTCCTACTGATTTGATTTGTGAGTTTGCTAGCGCCGTGGAGAGAGTGTGACCGGGCGAGCGTATGGTTCACGACGTTGATGGATTTCAGCGGAGTTATTCCTAAGCCCCGATCTTTTGCAACACCCGCCTCAGTGTCTCGTCACTTTCATAGTGGGCATGATCGTCAAATTCTTCATAATTCACCAACTGAGTAGGACTAAATCTTTACTTACGCTTTAATACTTATGTAAATTAGTTAGCATAATTAGAATCTTCTTCTACTAGAATTTCTACTCGCATGCGTACGTTACTTCGCACCGTACTCCCTTGTGTAATTCTCTATGTTAGCTATCGTTTTCACATTCCACCGGATTCGTTTGCTCGGGACGTGCAAACAGTTAAGTCTGGGGGTGTGATGAGTCCTGATCATATACACATTTATGGACTCATCCGGGCCGTTATTTTGTCAATATCACGCACTTTAGCCTTATTATAGTCTATATTTGATAACCCATGCTAGGTGCACATTTAGGCCCACTTTGGTGTGTTTTCGTGTGTATTATCTTTAGTAGTATTCATATGTTGTTAAGTGCCACTTTCAGTGGCTAGATCTGTGTTTGTGCTGGAATAGGAGGCGTGCAAGTGTTTCCGGTGCAATTCTGCACAGGAACACTGCGCACGATCACTTGTTCTAGTGCGCACGACCACCGGTCGTGCGCCACTAATCGTGCGCACTTAACCCTTTTTCACGAGTTCTGTCTGGTGCAGTGTGCACGACCATCGACTCCAGTGCGCACGACCATCGGTCGTGCGCCACTGCTCGTGCGCATTGACCATTAAATTTCTGAGTTATGTTTGCTGTAGTGCGCACGACCATCAACTCCAGTGCGCACGACCACCGGTCGTGCGCCACTGGTCGTGCGAACATTGTATTTTATAATTTCGTCTCTTGCAGGTTTTGTCCAGGCAGTGCGCACGATCGCAGAATTCCAGTGCGCACGACCACTGGTCGTGCGCCAATGATCGTGCGCAGTATTCAATCCAGCGCCTATTTAATGACCTGATCGCGAATTAGGTCGGGGGGACGCAATTTGGCTCCGTTCCGTCCGCCGTTTTCGCCGTTTTCAGAGGGATTTCATCCCCTAGGCCTCCTCCATCATCCAAGGGCTTGAAAGAAGGGTTCCTACACTCACTTTGATCGCTAATGAAGAGGTTCTTCGCTTGAGACGTGGCCGGATGGTAAATCGCTGGAGAAGACGGGTTCATTGGGAGGTGTGACAGCCCTCCTCTACCCCGGACGCAGTTGGGACCGAGTTAGGACGCGGATTGACAACCTGGTGCTTCCTACCGTGAATCTACAACGAGACTCCGGATTCGGTCGTATCTCTCACCCTTTTTCCTCTACTTATGTGGTTATAGTGTTGTATTCTCTTTATATCGATGATGAACGCTATGAATGATGTTTAAGATTGCTTATTTCATGATTATGAAATCATTTTGTTCATTTGTGTTAATGAGGTGCGCCCCGATTGATTTTCCGCTCCATTACCATGTCCGGTGCCGCACTAGCAATTGCTAGTGGCGTGCTTGTTGAAGAGGTGTTTGCGACCCTCAATTCGTTAGCCTTCTCGCCCATCCGCCCTTTCGACGCAGCGCGCTCAAGGCCTGCCTAGTCTCCATTCCGCCAATCGAAGCATTGCATAGCGGCATTGCATAGGAGTAGGCATAATATTTTATTTAATTACTTGCAAACCAAACCACCCACTCATTGTAGCACCGACTAAGGACTTCGATCTCAAGTCCTTCCTCGAAACCTAACTCCACCTTACTGTGTTCCTCAAGAGACCGACACTCGGGGATTTTCCCCATTATTATTACTTGCGCGACCGGTTCACTTGCCGAAATTATCGCATCAATCACCAAGAAAGGAGACCGCAACCTGCTGACCGCAAACCTGCGAACACAACAAACAGTCAAATCGCTTCCGAGACCGCCCGACCTCAAAGTTGAGACCGCGCGAAATAACCCAGGCTCTAGTTCTTACAGTTCTCGTTATGAATGACGGGCCATGTGTTGGGAACAGTGCCCTGCAATGTTCCTGATTTGAAGAAGTGCTCAGCTCAATGATAAATGCAAGTTGTATTTGACATTCCATCTAGTTCATGCTTACAGGAATCGACAATATGTCATGTACTTTAGTTATTTTACTAAGTACTATATCGTCGAACGAAGAATGCCGATCGTCGAAATGCTGAGACATGGCGAGATCGTCGAACGAAGAATGGCGATCGTCGAACGAAGGATGGCAAGTTCGTCAATCGCAGAATGTTGTTCATCGAACACAGAGAAGACACAGGACATCGTCGTGTGGAACTCATGTCGTCAGGAGAACAATATGATTACGAAGACATGATGCAAGAAGGAAGCTCACGACGACACTGTCAGAGAAAGAAGATCGTCATATATACAGAATTGCCAGGATATCTTGTATCGTCGAGATACCACCATCAGAGGCAGAAGGAAGATCGCGATGACAAAGTCCGAGACATCTTGTCGTCGTAATGATGCAAATATCTCTAAGACAGAATTCAAATCTTGCGGACGTGATGTCAGCAATTAATGTCGCCGCCTGATTGTCCAATCAGGGCCTGCTATGATGGATGGGCTTCTGACAGTAAAGGAAATTGTATGTGATCATTATGCGGCTTATCCGTCCTATAAAAGGGAACAGTGTTGCCCTAGGAAAAGAGGCTTGCTGTGCAAGAAAAAGAACGAGAAAAAGAATCTCGCCGCTCTTGAATAGAACAGTATTTTTCAGCGGAGAAGAAAGAGAACAAGATTCAAGAGTTCTCATAAGAATCAGTCATCTCCACTGACTGAGAAGTCACCGTTCAACATCAGGCAAAAGAAGAAGAGGCTTAAGAAGATCCAGAGCCGAAACTCAAAATCAAGAAGCATCTTCTTCATCCTTAAGAAGCCGATCTTCATCAAGGCTAAATTGCCAGATTTCATCTGGCTAAAGAAACAGTTTATTTTATCACTGTAATTTTCTTGTAAGGCTTGCGGGCCTATTTGTCCAGCTTGAGGATTGGAGAGCTGTGAGGCTTGATGGCCAGGGCAGTGGACTTGCGGGTTCGAGTTGGTCTAGATTGAGGGCTGGAGAGATGTGAGGCTTGAGGGCCAGGGCAGTGCACTTGCGGGTGCGATCTGTCGAGCTTGCGGGCTCGGGGGCAGTAGGGGCTTGTGGGCCTAGGCTGTTGGGACTTGCGGGTCCAATTTGTAGGGCTTGAGGGCCTGAGTGTCGATCTTGCGGGCACGGGGGCAGTAGGGGCTTGCGGGCCTAGGCTGTTGGGACTTGCCGGTCCGTGTTGTAAGGCTTGAGGGCCTGAAGCTTTTGGCGGAGTTTGCCGAGTCTAGCACGCTGCTGGGTAGGCGCAGAGGGAGAGAGGACTACTCAAGACACCTGGTCTTGAGGAACCTCTATAGATCATTGTGTGCTTTATGTGGAAGGTTCTTTATTTCTTAGATCTATTAACCAGAAAGTAAGAAAAACCTAAAGGGTGTTATTATAAATAGAAAAACCTATTCACCCCCCCCCCCCCCCCCCCCCCCCCTCTAGGTGATTAAGTAGATACCCCATAAACAACACCATGCACCCCTATTTATAGGCGACAAGACGGATGTCGTCACCTCCACAAAAGAGATACAATAACCACCCGCCAGATCGCCAGCGGTCTCACAGAATAAACCGTGCGATCACATTATTTGGACAACACCCTGTCCAAGACCGCAGATCAACAGCAGACCGCGCACAAGCCGCGCGAACACAAGAACACTTCTTCCTTAGATCACCAAGAGTAAACCAAGAACATCTGACCGACTTCAGATAAGTCATCAGATCGCCCAGCATAAGCCGCCCAGTTAAGAATAGACCGCCCGGTCTTCTACGAAGAAGGTAGACAAACCAAAGCAGAATAACCCGGAAAGAGACCGCAACAAATAGGAATAGACCGGCCAACTAGCAGATCGCCAGAATCAACCCGGCAGAACACCAACCGAGACCGCGCGGTCTCTGCAGTCTCCAAAATTCAGACCGCCGGCCACCTTCCACTCCACTTCAATAATTTCAACAAGAACTAGTGGAGGCCGAAATTGATGATAAATTTATGGAGGAGCACCTCATCACCATCGAAAAGATAATGACTTCTTCCACCCCTTGATACGCGGATCTTGAAAACAACTTAGTGGCTCGGGTCCTCCCAAAAAATTATTCAAGTCAACAAAAGAAGAAATTTTTTTTTTCGGACTTGAAAAATTATTTTTGGGAAGACCCCTTTTTATTCCGAGTCTGCGCGGACCAAGTGGTAAGAAGGTGTATTTCGGGCAAGGAAGGCGAACAAATTATGCGGCACTACCACGAAGGACCAACCGGTGGACACTACCAAGCAAACTGGACCGCAAGAAAGGCATTGTTGGATCTGTAGGCGCCCTTAGAGGGGGGGGGGGGGTGAATAAGGGTTTTAAACTTTTTTACTTTATTTTACAACACTTGTAATTATTTTAGAGAAAAGCCATACCAAAGAAGAAATCAAGTAATATAAAAGAGAGACATGATTTTATTAAACTTGAAATAAGAAATTACAAAACTTGATTTCTTATAACGCTAGAAATCGTGGGCGATAAATATAAAATATTCTATTCATTTTCTATACCGACCCTTCTCCCAAGGGCCGGTTGGCTTTAGCCTATCTCTCCCCAGATAAGGCCTCAAGCCGCTCTAGCCTTTCTCTCCCTAGAAAGGCCTCGATCACCCCATAGATCTACTCCCTAGACCCAGTCACCAACACGAGGCAAATTACTCCCTAAGTCCAACCTAGACCTAGTCGCCGTGTGGCGAATTCACGAACCGATTACAATGATAAAATAAAAGCGTTACAAGATAAGATAAGGAAAAAACTCCCCTCTAAGTAGAACCCTTGATGTAGATGTCGTTTTGCTTGCAAAGGTTCGATCGTTGTGGCTTGAGAGTCATCCTCTTTGATGTTCTTGAGATCCTTGGATGTCTCCAATTGATTAGAGATTGTTGCAGCGAGAACACTCCATGTGTATGTTGAGAGAAGGCTTCTTGATCACCGTTTTGAGAGCCTTCAATCCTTGCGCATGAGTTTCTTTTGATCTCCTCTGAAGAACTGTCTCTTATTATGAGTGGGAAACACCCCTCACTTTTCTCTAGACGGCTAGAGCTTTCAGCCCTCAAAAATTTCGTCCAAATCCATCAACCGAAACTCATTTTTGGGTTGTTTTAAATAGAGGTTTGTTGTCCAGGAAAGCTAGCGCCGACAGTAGTGCTATAGCGGGGCGGTAGCAGCAGTAAGTAGTTTCCTTCCTTCTATTCTCATCAATTTCGTGGGTTTGTCGTATATCTTTGGAAATACATTATTCCCCACAAAAATATGATATATTCTTGCCTTCATAATGATATTGCATGCTCCTTTTGGTTCCTTAATTAAATCTTGATTGATTGGAGTATCTAAATCTGGATTAATCAAATCTTGATTGATTGGAGTTTTCAAAACTTGATTGATTGGCTTCATAATGATATTGCATACTCTTGATTGATTATTCCTTCCAGCGAGATCTCCTTCCTCATTTGCTCCTCAATCAGCATCATGATGGCGGGACTTCCAAAAGTTACCGCCACGCGTTAGCCTTAACGCGCCGCGATAGTACTTGCCAAAAATAGCATCCCGTCGACATTCCTTTTTCTCTGATGTTTCCTTCCTGTCAATAGTTTCCATATATGTTAACGCCAGCGATAGTGTTAATGCTCAGCGATAGAGCACAAATGTTTTCATCGGACATGCTTTATAATTCATCGATCGAATTTTCATCGGACGCAGTGATAAGCATTTCGTCGAGCGCAGCTAGAAGTTTGTCGAATGAAAGCTAGCGCCAGCACTAGTACTAGCGCGCCGCGGTAGAGCAAGCAGTTCGTTGAGCGCCAGTTCCGTTCTCAGCGGTTTCCTTCCCAACGGCTTCTTCTCAGCGGTTTCTTCTCAGCGGTTTTTCTTCTCAGCGGTTTGTTCTCAGTGGTTCGTTAGTGCTAGCGCCAGTGGTAAAGCTAACGCGGCGCGGTAGCAACAACAATACAGCACCATGGAGATTTGAAACCACAGAATCCTGCATACTATGAACACAAAACAAGTATGATCAAATATAATAAGATTTGTTATTGTCAAACCAAGAGATGCGGAAAGCATGTTCCAACAAACTCCCCCTTTTGATAATGACAAATCCCCTTAGAAAGAAATAATTCAATTGATAGGAATTTGTGTTTATAATAGAGTTAAGCATGAAATTTAAGACATGTGCAAATGCTCCCCCTAAATGAATGCTCCCCCTAAGTGAATGCCCCCCCTGCAACAAAACTTCCTATGAACTTGACTCCCCAAAACATGTTAATTTCTTTCAAATTTATTCTCCCCCTTTTGGTATTATTAAAAGAGGGTGGAGAGGAAGGCCAACAAAAGGTGTGCAATAACTGTGTAGAGAGGGAATGGTCATGATAGAGAATTAAATGCTTAGGAAAAATACAATATATAGTGGTGAAAAAAAGGAATGTGAAGAATTTGTCATAAGTAAACCACTTGTTGGAAAAACGTATTCATGATCGAGCGTACAAGTAGTAAAGATGAGGAAAGCATGAAGAATTATATTTTTGAAGTGAACATCTATATAAGAATGGTGAAGCATAGTAGATGATTAAGAGTTTTAGACAAAAATAGATGTTGTAGCAATTTAAGTTCACAAAGGATTTTGCTTTATAAAAGTTTTAAGCATAAAAAAGGTAATGATTTCCAAGTAACCAATCTACCCAGACAATATGTCTACACCCTAGCCCCGTACTAAGTGACGGATGGGCATGAGGAGCTGCATACATGCCGTAGGTTGGGGTGTTAGTCCCATATGCAAACACTAGACCAAACTCACCCTAACACTCTTTCCCCCAGTGCCTCGCAAGGCCCCACTGGAACCCTCCCCGGTTAAGGACAAGACATGACTTAGAGGTCAGGTAATCTAATGTCTACAACCCTACTCCGCTATGGTGAGATATGAAGTCATGGATACTAATTATTGGAAACATTTAAGCGTTTTAAATCTAATGATAGGTACAGAGCCTATGGTTTTTTATTTTTATTTGAATTTTTTTAAACAAACAACTCACGTAGCTATTTTGAAATCCATTAATGAATCAGAGTTTTAGCATTACAATATTTGTGTTAGAATAACCAATATAAATTCTACCAAGCAAGTCTACCATATGTTGAAAAAGGAATTTTGGTATTTAAGACTTTGATATAAGCATGAAAGCGCAAGGTAAAAATATATGGTGATGATACGGAAGACTTATAGAAATACAAGAAAACACCTTTTCATAAACATGACGATTCATTAAGAAGGTATATGAGCTAAATTTCAACAATGAAGATGTTTTTGTAAATCATTTTGCATTTAAAATCTTTAATTTTGACAATAAGGTAACCAAGCATGAAATAATGTTTTCAAACAGAAATTACTGCAACGTTATATTAATTCACAAATTCAAAATATGCCAATATTGTAGAGAGCATGCTAGGTTATCTAGTGCATTTCATAAAGAAATAGTAGTGTAGAATTAGCATTAGGATCCAATACTCATGAGAAGAAGTGTTATGGAAGATAATGATGTGCACATAAGTGTTTTTTGAATAGAGTAAACAAATGTTGTAATCAAAAATATAAGAAATATGTAAAGTAAAGAGTACAATAAAACACAAATAGTTTTACTTCCACAAAATTCAATGCATAAAAAAATGTACAACTACCAAGGTGCTTTGCACACACAATGCTCATTAAGACTTATCAGGGTGCAAAGTAGTGCTTGGGGGATCACATATTTTATTTTATTTTAATGTTGAGACTAGTGATCCGGTGTACATAAGAGTAAGTGGTTTTTATTTTGAAAGAAAGATATGGTTTGCACAAGATACTTTACTATTCTTTCCAAGGTGCTCAACCTCACAACGCTTATTAAGACTTATCAGGAGGTTCAAGTAGTGCTTGGTGGATTTATCTTTGTCACTTTATTTTATGATTTTTGTTTTGTACAAAGTTCTCCGAATACACTTGTTTTGCAAACTAATATAATTTATGAAAACATAACCACTTTTCTTAACTTTGAAAAGTGCAAACAAAGGTTGTGTAGGTAAGATGCTTGTGCAATTTTAATTCATTGTACTATTAGAAAACATACACAAGCATTCTTAGATTAAAAACATATGTAGACAATGCCAAAATAAGTGAGTGAATAAATATCATTATCAAACATAAAATATTTACTCATACTTAGAGGCATGTTAAGCTTGGTTCTGCACAACTTTTACAATATAATTTATGCACATGAGTTTAGAAGTACCAAAGCATGAAAAAGATAATGTTCAAAGTAGTTTGAAAATATGAATCACAGCATTATAGAAAGTCTTAAATGATAGAAGAAATCATGCTTGATTTTCACAATAAAGTCCATACAGTATTTTTGATATTTTTGAGAAATAATTTTAATATAATGTTTGAACTCTTATAATTTGATCTTGTACTTCCCGAGGTCTACCCTGTGAGAGGTTCGCCTGGTACTAGGTGATGTGATGGGATGATAGCCCAAATCACCCTTTCGCAAGATACATGTAAATAAAAAAGTTAAGTTCAAAGTAATAATTTTTATACTTGTTTTTGTTTTATATTTTTGTATTTGATTTTTGCATATAGGAATAGAAATCAAACAAATAACCAAAAAAATTTTTTTTTGTAATTTGACTTTTGTAATTTTGTATTTAAATTTTTTAAAAAAATATTTATAGGCAGAAATGCAAAAATGAGTAGTACATAAAAGATAATATATTTTTAGTTATTTTTCAGAATTTTAAAAATACAAAAAATCGGATACTTGAGCTAGCGCCAGCGTTAGGTCCTAGTGCCTGCGTTAGCTCACAAAGAGTGCTTATTTTAATCATACGGCCTAGATTTTCTTCGATTTTGCTTCCGATTTTTCTTAATTATGTTTGTGCAATGTAAGGCCTGTCTAATAAAGTGAAGAGATGAGAAGAAATTGCAAAAAGTTGCGGAAGTTCAAATTTTAGTACATGGGTTTCATATTCATTAAAGCTCCATATTCTTTAGACCTTAATTCTTGAGTTTTGCACAACATATGCATGAGTGAAATGATCATAAATAAGTGAAATAATATTCATGCAATTTTTTTAATTCCGGTTTGACATGATTATGAATAAACATACTAGGGGTAATCAAAAAATGACGCAAATATATTACATACCTAAGCAAAACTTGCGCATTTTATAAGTTTAACCTAATAGCCCAAAAAACACCTTTTGAATCCATTTTGACACTTATTTCATTTAGTCTTAATACTATCATATGACAAATTTTGTTTTTCAAATTTTATAAGACTTTTCGGAAATGGATTTAGAAGGATAAGAATAAAAAGGGTAAGTAGATCACTTGAAAAATGATAAGACTTTTTGTTCAACTTTATTCAATTTGATTTATTTATGAATTTTGGTTTAATATGTGAAAGTCATATCACAAGTTATATAAAGTGATCATATCATGATGGCTCAAATAAATAAAGGCAAAAACAACAAAAAAGAAATTAAGCATTTCATGAAGTAGAGAATTGATATTTCATTTTTAGTTGATTTCTACTTCATGCAAGTGATTGGATACTAACAAATGAGAGATTTAAGTATCCAAAGAGGACCGGGTATGATGGTTCCTTTGGGTACCCAAATACATCGTATTTGCTTTTGGGGAGATAATGATGAATGGGCTCTTTTGAGTGGAGCTAGTGTTTCATCTTTGACTTTGGGCCGCCATTCAAACAATGGTTTAATATTATTTTTATTTGTCAAATTTCCGCAAAATATTATTTATAGGAAATTTGTTTATCTTTATGTTTATGTTGGGAGAAAGATGATGTTGAAAATGATAATGATAATGATTTGGAATTTCATTTTTAAGCATTTGATATTTTTCATTTCCATTGTTAGGCTTAGACATATTATGAAAATTCACATTTAACTTGCTTTTGGAATTTGCTTGAAATTATTGATTTATGTGTTGAGAATTTTTCTTTATAATTTCCTTAAGCAAGTTGACTTTAGTTTCCAATTCATAATTCTTAACTTTAAGATTATGCCTTGGCTTATTATAGGCTATTGTGTTATTTTTAAGAGTGGATACGATAGACTCATTATGGTTGTTATATTCGTTCCTAAAGTCATCAAAAGTTTCATCCATCTCTTTAATTTCAATCTTATAGTTTTTGCACATATCACAATTATTTTTTAACGATGAATTTTCTAAAGACAATTTTTCATTGTGTTCTTTTACACAAATAAATTCCTTTTGAAGTTCCTTGTATTTTTCTTTAATATCATTACAATCAAAGCATGATATAGAGTTTTCAAATGAAGAGCATGATGGAGATATAAACATTTCATTTTTGGATTCTGCATTCATATTTGCTTTCAAAGTTTTATTTTCTAAACATAGTGTTGCATTAGCCATTTTCAGTTTCTTAATCTTACGTTTAGTAGTTTGTAGCAATTGTAATGTAGAAATAGAAGTACAAAAAATAGGAGATTTTGATTTCCTTATAGTGCTTGTGGATGAGGCAAGATTTGAGCATATTGTTCCTTTGTCTTCTTCATCTTTCTTTTCAAAACAAGAGTTTCCATCATCCTTTCCGCTTGATGAGCATTCTATGGATCCATCATTTGAGGAGCTTTCTTGAATATTTGTGCAAGCTTGTATGTTCTCCACTTCTTGTGTTTGTTCCATACCTACAGAAGGAGAATCATAAGTTCTTTCAAAAAAATTCCAAATCTCATAATCGGTAGGTAAAGTATAGATATGTTTGAAAATATTTTGATCTAACGCACAAAATAAACTATTCATTGATTTTGCATTTAAAACAATTTCATTTCTAGTTAGTACGCTAGATGGCTTTTCAATAGTAATATTCCAAACTTTTTCATCTAAGGCCTTAAGAAAATTTTTCATTAATATTGTCCACCCTTTATAATTTTTACCCATAAATAAAGGTGGTGATAATACTTTTTCATTTATATTAAAATTTTCCTCACTAGTAGAAGCGAGTTCATGATCAAGAGACGCCATTATTCCCGGTTGTTAAGCCGATTTGGAATAACCTGGCTTTGATACCACTTGTTGGATCTGTAGGCGCCCTTAGAGGGGGGGTGAATAAGGGTTTTAAACTTTTTACTTTATTTCACAACACTTGTAATTATTTTAGAGAAAATCCATACCAAAGAAGAAATCAAGTAATATAAAAGAGAGACATGATTTTATTAAACTTGAAATAAGAAATTACAAAACTTGATTTCTTATAACGCTAAAAATCGTGGGCAATAAATATAAAATATTCTTTTCATTTTCTATACCGACCCTTCTCCCAAGGACTGGTTGGCTTGAGTCTATCTCTCCCAAGATAAGGCCTCAAGCCGCTCTAGCCTTTCTCTCCCCAGAAAGGCCTCGAGCACACCCTAGATCTACTCCCTAGACCCAGTCGCCAACACGAGGTGAATTACTCCCTAAGTCCAACCTAGACCTAGTCGTCGTGTGGCGAATTCACGAACCGATTACAATGATAAAATAAAAGCGTTACAAGATAAGATAAGGAAAAAACTCCCCTCTAAGTAGAATCCTTGATGTAGATGTCATTTCGCTTGCAAAGGTTTGATCGTTGTGGCTTGAGAGTCTTCCTCTTTGATGTTCTTGAGATCCTCGGATGTCTCCAATTGATTAGAGATTGTTGCAGCGAGAACACTCCATGTGTATGTTGAGAGAAGGCTTCTTGATCACCGTTTTGATAGCCTACAATCCTTGCGCATAATTTTCTTTTGATCTCCTCTGAAGAACTCTCTCTTATTATGAGTGGGAAACACCCCTCACTTTTCTCTAGACGACTAGAGCTTTTAGCCCTCGAAAATTTCGTCCAAATCCGTCAACCGAAACTCATTTTCGGGTTGTTTTAAATAGAGGTTTGTTGTCCAGGAAAGCTAACGCCGGCGGTAGTGCTATAGCGGGGCGGTAGCAGCAGTGAGTAGTTTCCTTCCTTCTATTCTTATTAATTTCGAGGGTGTGTCTTCTATCTTTGGAAATACATTATTCCCCACGAAAATATGATATATTCTTGCCTTCATAATTATATTGCATGCTCCTTTTGGTTTCATAATTAAATCTTGATTGATTAGAGTTTCTAAATCTTGATTGATTGGAGTTTCCAAATCTTGATTGATTGACTTCATAATGATATTGCATACTCTTGATTGATTATTCCTTCCCGCGAGTTCTCCTTCCTCATTTGCTCCTCAATCAACATCATGATGGCGGGACTTCCAAAAGTTACTGTCGTGCGTTAGCCTTAACGCGCTGCGATAGTACTTGCCAAAAATAGCATCCCGTCGACATTCCCTTTTCTCTGTTGTTTCCTTCCTGTCAATAGTTTCAATATATGCTAACGCCAGCGATAGTGCTAACGCTCAGCGGTAGAGCACATCTGTTTTCGTCGGACAGGCTTTATAATTCATCGATCGAATTTTGGTCGAACGCAGTGATAATCATTTCGTCGAGCGCAGCTAGAAGTTCGTCGAACGAAAGCTAGCGCCAGCGCTAGTACTAGCGCGACGCGGTAGAGTAAGCAGTTCGTCGAGCGCCAGTTCCGTTCTCAGCGGTTTCCTTCTCAGCGGCTTCTTCTCAGCGGTTTCTTCTCAGCGGTTTTTCTTCTCAGTAGTTTGTTCTCAGCGGTTCGTTAGTGCTAGCGCCAGCGGTAAAGCTAATGCGGCGCAGTAGCAACAACAACACAGCACCATGGATATTTGAAAGCACGAAATCCTGCATACTATAAACACAAAACAAGTATGATCAAATACAATAGGATTTCTTATTGTCAAACCAAGAGATGCGGAAAGCATGTTCCAACAGGCGCTACAGGCGAGCTTCTATTGGCCCGCCTTATTCAAAGACGCTCACAACTTTGTGAGTAAATGCGATAAATGTCAAAGGTCAGGTAACATTTCTAACCAGGACGAAATGCCCCAAAATATATTTTTAGAATGCGAAATTTTTGATTTATGGGGAATAGATTTTGTAGGTCATTTACCCTCCTCTTTTAATAATAAATATATCCTTATTGCGGTCGATTACGTGTCGAGGTGGGCGGAAGCATAAGCTTTTCCCACCAACGACGCGAGAGTCATCGTAAATTTTTTAAAAAAAATTTATTTTCACTATTTGGCACACCCCGAGCACTAATTAGTGATCGGGGCACACATTTCTGTAACAACCAACTTGCTAAAATTTTAGCAAAATATGGAGTTACACACAAGCTGTATATTGCCTACCACCCACAAGCAAATGGCTAAGTGGAGGTGGTGAATCGTGAACTTAAAAGAATATTAGAAAAAACTGTGTTCTTTAATAGGAAGGATTGGTCACTAAAATTAAACGACGCACTATGGGCCTATTGGACATCGTACAAAACCGACATCGGATGTACTTCGTACCGGTTAGTGGATGGAAAAGCTTGTCATTTACCGGTAGAATTAGAACATCGCGCTTTTTGGGCGCTATAAGTTTTAAATTTTGATTTAGAATTAGCCTCCGAACATAAAAAAATACAAATAAATGAACTAGACGAATGGCGCGTAAACGCCTATGAAAATAATAAATTTTATAAGGAGCAAAATAAGTTTTATCATGATACCAAAATTAAAAATCCAAAAACTTTTTCACCGGGAGATTTAGTCCTTCTTTATAATTCTAGACTTAAGCTTTTTCCGGGCAAATTAAAATCTCGATGGTCCGGTCCCTTCATAGTAAAAGAAGTGGCCATATGGGACCGTGCTAATAGAGCACCCGAAAAAAGGCTCTTTCAAGGTCAACGAACAGCGTTTAAAATTATACCACCCCGGCGACCCAGCGTCCGGAAACATCGAAACAATTGACTTCCAAAATATTTAAAATCGCCAAATAGTCAAGCTACGAGACGGTAAATAAAGCACTTTTGGGAGGCACCCAACATTATCTTTTTTTTTGTTATTTCTTTTCTTGTTTGTTGTTTAATTTAATTTTGAAGGTTTTTGTCCGGCAACCCCGTCTACCAACTCGGGAAGCCCTCTTCACCCTTTAGTCACTTATATTTGATCTTCCTTTTTGTTTATTTTAATCAATTTAGTTTTTTAAGTGTAATTCTTGTTTTAATCTTCATACTTAGTTTTAAATATTGGGGACAATGTTTAATTTTAAGTATGGGGGTGTAGCATAGCATTCATTGTATTTTTATTTGAAAAAGAAAAAATTTATAATTTATTAAAAATCTAATTTCTTGGAAAGGGCACTTTGGTCTATCATCCAATCACAGCTCCTAGTACCTTGCGAACCCTTCACCGAGTAGCCCTCGGGAAGTCCAAGAACTTATAAAAAAAATAAAACTAATTATAATAAATATGCCTAGCCTTGTGTTTTATCTTTCTTGAGGTTTGATCATAAGTAATCCTACATTTTTAATTTAGCTAATATTTTGTTTCATCAGAATTTGTTAGACTTAAATTTGAAGTAATTTAGTTTTAAGAAATATTTTATGTTTTTAATTCAATTAGAGAATTTATTTAGCACCACTTCTCTTTTTATTTTTAAATGGCTTCAATTTGTGGTAAATTGGCTAAACTTTTTTAGATTTTTGTTATATTCTCTACTAACTTTAAGATCTTAGGAATTTTCATTCCACTAAGAAAGTTGCTCTCAAAATAGTTTAATTTATAAACTAGAAGTACTTCCTTACCCTCACCCTTTATTAGCAAATAAAAAAAAGTATAGTAAAAGGTCATATGTCATGAGAATAAGAGGATAAAATTCATTATTCCCTAAACATATGCACCCAAAATCATTTAAAAGACAATATGTTATGATGTAAGAGGATGAAATTCATTACATCTAAACATATACATTTTGGGTTTTTCATTGAAGAGCATTGTTAAAAGATTATATGGCATGGAAAATGAGAGGATAAAATTCATCATTTTCCTAAACATATACAAATATGAATTTTTGAGTGAGGTTTTCACCACCTCCAATCAAAGAACTCTTCATTTTGCCATCTTTACAAAACCAATCCCTAGCGATTTCTATTGATTCTAGTCCTAAATAAAATAATTTATAGAGCAATATTTTGGAAGGTGTCTTCTCCTTAAAGTTTCTTTTATGTTAGAGTGTCTATAATTTCAATCTATTCTTGTTTGAAAATTTCTATAATTTCATTTGCTAAATAGTTATCTTTAGAAGTACTTAGCTAAACATTTTTTCTTTTTAAATTATCACCATAACTTATGACTTAATTCTTGAATTCCTAGAATTTGCTGTTAACTTACTTTTAGTCTAATAAAATTTTAGTTAATTAGAAATAATATTGATTTCTTGTAATTATTTCCTCATTCTTTTGCTCTAAAATAACAAAAGCTCAAGTATGGGGGTGTTTGATGAGTAGTTTATTTACTCATCTTTTAGTATAGGTTTATTATAGTTTTAATATGAAATTATATAAATTATATGATTTACATCATGTAAATTACTCTTTTTTCAATTCCATGAACTAACTTAAGCTTATCTTATGTTTTCAGGTTTTCTGGGCATTTCGAGCAAAAAGTGCAAGCAAATGTCCAAGGTTACGGGTGTGACCAAGGGGCGTGTAACCTACGATGTGTTCCAGACCTGTTTCCGCCACCCCTGGGTCATTCCGTGAAGATTCGCCAATTACACGCCCCAGGTCACGGGCGTGACCATGGGCCTGACCTAGTGTCACGGCTGTGACCCGCCACCAGCATCCAGATCAGCCTATCACATAAAGTTACACGCCCCAGGTCACGGGCGTGACCCAGGGGCGTGACATTCAGTCACGGGCAAGGTCAGTTCCCGCCGAAAGCTTCCCGTGCGCTGTTTAAAGTTACACGCCCCAGGGCACGGGCATGACCCATGGGCGTGACACGCACGTAATGCGTGCATTAAATACAGAAGATGCTTATCCTGCACCAGCTTCAACCACACCTCTTACACGCCCCTTGGTCACGGGCGTGACCAAGGGCGTGTAACACTAAATTTTTAGCTATTTAAAGGGAGCTTCTCCAGATGATCAGGGATGAATTTTTGGAGTTCTAGCTTTAGTTTGTGCAATGTTTTCTCATTTTCAAGCTCTTGTACTTCTCTTTCTTCTTAATTTGTACTTTCATTACAAAAGCTTGTAACTTTCAATTCCTTAGTTGTAATTCTCATTTGCAATTCAAAAATAGTCTTTTTATGCTTTCAATCTCTTCATATTTTATCATGAACTTCCCTACTTTTGTTAATTCCTCCATCTCTATGAGTAGCTAAATTTCTATTAGTACTCGACCGAGATGATCCAAGGAAAATATAATTTATGATTTAATTTATAGCTTCTCTTTCTCTTCCTTAGAACGCTTAAGATTTATCCTTGAACTTATTGGATTGAGATTATATTTTCGATATATAATTCTCATTCTTGATTTCGTAGTCTATTAACCAAAAGGTTCTGAATTCGAATCGATCATTTCATGGATAAAGAGAGTTGAATGCACTCCTTGAGAGAGGATGACGTAAATCTCCCGAATTGGAGTCAAATCCAATAGAGGGGTTCACTACGACACAGCGAGTTTTAGGGGTTTTGATTCTAGAGCAAAAGTTCGATTGATCAACCTAAACTCAGTTGAGCGTATCCTCGAGAGAGGTATGTTTGTAATTTGTGAACCTGCACGGTCAAGTATTTTCTTTAAGAGAATTAGAAGTTTTATTTCATGTATTTATTTTCCGAGGTGATTCAAGGTTGAGTACTAGTCTTTTAACTCATAGTTTTAAAATAAGTTATCTCTCTTTCTTGCAACAACTAACCCCAAGTTTTAATTGATAAGATAATAGAGATTTTTCAAAGTAAGATTATTCAACTAGCCCGGATTTAATATGACCTTGGTTTTATAAACCTATACTACTTCTGATACGGTACACTTACCGTCATCATTTGCAGATATAGAATTCCCTCATCAGAAGGCATGATTTACGTTGTCCATTTTACATCAGGAGTTTAATTCCTTTTTGAAGTAACCCCGCTCTGATACCACTTGTTGGATCAGGTGGCCAGCCTTAGAGGGGGTGAATAAAGTTTTTAAACAATTCTTGGAGTTTTAAATAAAACACTGTAGGAAAACGCGTACTGGGGCTAGCACTGGGCGGTAACATTACTGCACGGCGTTAGCTTTGGAAATAGCACAATTACTGTAAGATAATATTTTAGGAAACATAATACAGCAACAAATATTTCACCAGGAAATCATAGCAGGATATATAAAAAAATATAAACTTAAGATATCATTGAATAACAAGACATTGTTTATACAAAACTTAGATCTCCATGACGCTGGAGATCAGAGGCGATGAATATGACAACCTTGGGTTTTCTATACCGACCCTAAACCAAGGACCGGTTGGCTCTCTCCCTTTCCTGGGAGGAAAGGTCTTTGAGCCGCTCTTCACCTTCCTCCCAGGAAGGGTCTTAGAGCCCTGTTAGATCTCCCAGATCTAGACATCCTCCCAGGATGATTTCCTACGGAATCCTCCCTGGACTCCGACGACCTCCACGGTCGATTTTCCTTCACACAAAACAAAGAGAAAAATGAAAGAATGAATAAGAAAGAGACAGAAACTATTGCTCCCTCAAAAACAATATCCTTCATAGAGCGGTGAGCGATCGATGCTTTTGAATATCATTTCTCTTGCACTCAATCAGCAAGGGATGGTCGTTGTAGGCTTTGCTCTTCGGAGATCATCAAGCTTGAGCGAGAGGGAGATATCTTTCGTTTCCTTGCATGGAGATGGTGATTCTCTACACCAAAGGTGGCTAAGGAACCATATTCTCGTAAGTGTGTGTCTCTCTTATTCAGGAAAAGAATCGAGACCTTTTATAGTTAGTTCTTTTAAGTTACCGTCGACGGTAGAGTTACCGCGCGGAGGTAGCATCTTTACGTGCTTTCGCCAGCTGTCCAGCACCAAATCAGGAAGGTGCCGGAGAACAATCTCTTGTTTTCTTTGGATAGCGCGGCGCGATAGGCTTAGCGCTTCACGGTAGTATTCACGTCAAATACTTCTCGAGGGCAGCGTCGAATCCTTCTCGACGGCAACGTCAAATCCTTCAAGTCGACATAATCTTCTCGATGGTAGAGCTAGCGCATGGCGGTTGTTTTCTCAATGAATCTGTCGAGACAATAAGTCTTCTCAACGGCACCGTTGAGTCGACATTCGTCTCGACGCCATGGTTCAATTCGACTTATCCCATCTCAACGCCGTGTATAGCGCCCGCGGTAAGTTAGCGTGCGGCGGTAGTCTTCTCGACGACATTATCTCGACGACAAACGTCATCTCGATGGTATCTGCCTTTACGACGATAGCAAGTTCCGTCGAATATGGCTAGCGCCGACGGTAGGACTAGCGTCTGGCGGTAGGTCACTGAGAATAGAATGCTCGATGACTTCACACATGTAAACCTGCACACTATACCCAAGACATCTATGATCTAATATAGTATGGGATTTGATATTGTCAAACTAAGGAGATGTAAAACGAATGTTTCAACAGACTGGACATATCATTGAGATGATATACATATCGTTGAAATGCATCAAAGCTACACCACTAGTATCAAGACTATAAATATAATGAAAATTCACTAAGTAAAATATCGTCACAAGACTCGGTAGATAAATCGTTGATAAAGGAAACATATCGTCGAGACAGTCTCGACGATATCGTCTTGAAGAAAGCTTATTGTTGAGAAAGCTAAGTTCAGACAGTCTCGACAATATCGTCTTGAAGAAGATGTATCATTTTGAAGATTAAAGGCATATCGTCGAAAGATAACCTATTAAGTCCTGAAGAAAGGATCATGTAGACAACATCGACTTGAAGACTTTATGTCTTCTAGAAGATCAAAATGATATAGTCTTGAAGAAAGATTATCAACTTGAAGAATAAGTCTAAGTCATATAAAAAGAAACATCTCGGCGATATCGTATAGAAGAAAAAATATCATTGTGACATCAAGTAAAGTCCTGAAGAAAGAAGTATGTCGACGATATCGCCGTGAAGTTTACATATCGTTGACACGATCAACACGATATCGGCTTGAAGGAATTTTATCGTCTTGACAGATGCAGAGCTGTAATTATTGTGCTGATTTTCTCAGAAATTGAAATGCATGGAATGTGCACGCCGCTCATCTTGCGGAACAATCAAAGAATAATTAATGATATATCTTCTGCAGAATATATTCGTTTTCACTACATTTTAGAAGAATATTATAAATTTTCAAAGACATGCACATTCCAAAAAGGAGAGAGCATTTATGGCAGTTTATTCTGCCATTTCAGTATATACTCTTTAATGGCCTAATTAATTAAGGAAGGAATTATGAAGGGGGACTTAATGCAAAATTGCAGAAATATATAAAAGAGAATAACAGTCGATTTCAAGGTAGAGTCAACACACTGAAAAAAAAGACACGGTTATCCTCTCTAATTCATATTCTCACACATACAAGCTTTCAAAAAAAAAGAGGAAAGTACTGAATAAGAAGACTGCACTGATGTATTATGAAGATCAAAGAGAAAGAAAGAAAGAATCTTCTTCCCTGATTGCAAAGTCCATTTGGTATTTCTCTGAAGAAGATTCTTAAAACAGTACAGAGATTCAAAGATCTCTGGACTTATTTTGCAAGAAGAAGAAGACCTATCATTCAAATCTTATATCTTGAAGCCTTCTCTTCTGTAAATAGAACAACATCCTTCTTGTTTGGTAGGGTTCTTTGTGAACCTGAGCTGGTAAGATCTTGTAATAGATTTGAGTGTTGGTAGGGTTCTGTGTGAGCCTGAGCTTGGTATGTTTTTTGTGAGCCTGAGTTTTGTAGGATCTTGGTGAAGATCTGAGTTATTGTAAGACTTGTAAAGTCTGAGTTTGGTAGGGTTCTGTGTGAACCTGAGTTGTAAGATCTGATTATTGAGAAGTGATCTGAGTTGGAGATGTTGCCTAGTCTAGCACATTGCTAGATAGGTGGGAGGGACAGTGGAGTACCTTTTGACACATTGACTTAAAGGGAACCACTATAAATCATGTGTGTTTTCTGTGTTGCTTTTGTGCTGTTATAGAAAGAATTTTAAAGTAGCAGTTAACATTGAAAACACCTAATCACCCCCCCCCCCCCCTCTAGGTGTATTATAGACAACCCATATCTTTCAATGTATTTATTATCTATCTGATGTAACATAAGCAAAATGAGACATCATTCAACTTTTGTATGTTTGGAGATTAAGTACAATATCTCTAAGTACAATATCAGTATGTGAATGACACACACACAACGATATCGTAGTGATCAATCATAGAAGGAAGCAAAAAGAGTCAGTCATCTATCATGTTAATAAGAAGAACATGGCGATGTCGTCATGTCAATAAGCTTCACACGACGATATCGTTGTGAGAGCTCAAGAAAAGTTTACTAAGTCATTTATCATCGTTTCAACAGGCTTCACATGATGATATTGTTGTGAAAGCTTAAGAAAAGTTTGCTAAGACATTTATCATCATGTCAACAAGCTTCACACAACGATATCGTTGTAAGAGCTTAAGAAAAATATGTTAAGTCATTTATCTTTGTGTAAACTATCTTCACACAATGATATCATCTTGTCAAGCTCAGAAGATAGGATTTTAATTGACGGGGATGATAAAGCAAATGTTGAAAGTGGAGTGTTTTAGTTCTTATTTACTTTATTAAAAGATCTTGATTAAGTTTTGGTTTCAAAAATAAATGATATGTATATTTATATGTGTTTCCTGAAAGAATAATTTTCACAAGCAGTAAGAGTGCATAAAAAATAAAACAATCATCCAGATGACACAAGATGTATAGTAGTTCCCCTCAACTTGGTACATCTACTCTTCTACCCACTGGTAGGAATCCACTGTGAGGTTGTTGTTAAGGTGCCCTCTCACCATGTTAGCTGTTGATAAGGTGCTCTAACCAAACTGCAGGTTTTTGCTAAGGTGCCCTGTCACCGGGAGTTAACTTTTGAAGGGAGTTATAACCCTGTACAGGATGGGGTAAAGAGAGGAAAAATAAAAGCAGAAATTAAATTGTTCTTCTCTGTATAAGAAGACTCTTGATGATCCTGATGTGGTGTTGAAAGGATCAGATGATGAAGAGCTCCCCCTGTCTGGTATAGATGAATGACAGTTCTGGAGGTCTCTTCCTTTTGATTGTTCAAATGCTTCTTCCTTCTTTTGCAGTGATGATCCTGAGCAATTGGTCGTGATTGTTGTCTCAGGATGTATGAGATCTGCAAGAGAATATTAGCAAGAAAAATAGATTTGCTGCTATGTATTTTCTTCTCTGTCTCTCCTATATCTGTATGTTTCTTTCTGCTCCTCTCATGAATATATAGTCTGGAGAAAGCTTTTGAATCCTTGCTCGGGAAAAAGGAAAGAGATAAAATCTCTTTAATTTTGTTCCTTGGAAAGAGGAGTTGCCGATTTGACAATACAGAAACGACAATATGCTTTTAATGCTGTAACGGCTAGATTAAATATTATAAAGAAAGATAGCAAAATAAAATATTAGTCGAGCTCTGGCTAGAATTTTGTCGAGCACTGAACGACATTTGTCGAGCGCCTTTTGATGTGCTGAGCAGTTCTCTACAAATAAGATATTTTGTCGATCTTGATTTATCTCGTTGACCTGCTAAGTCTGGATGAGTTCGTCGAGCGCCGTTCAGAGAATGCCTGCCTGCTCCAATTGTTCTGACTGGATTCATCGAGCGTCGCTCGACATTTGTCGAACGCTGTTCTGATGAATATTTGTCGAGCGCTGTCTGGCTATTTGTCGAGCACCGTTCGACATTTGTCGAATGAAGAGAACTTATATTATTTGCTTAAGTATATTCTCCGATTCGATCGTATCATATTTAATTTGTGTTAATTTAGATTTATTAGATTTAATAAGAGGATGGATCCTAACTCAAATCAAAAGCTATGGTTCCAACAATCTCCCCCTATTTGAGTTGGGATCAAATTAAAACTAGTGACCTGGTAATTTTAAAATGGCTTTTAGAATTTTCAGTTGCATCAGCTCATTTCTTGAAGTTAAAAATTTTAATTTCAGCCTATTTAAAATTTCTAATTGCAGCAACCTTTATACAGATTTTAAGTTTTGTTTGAGATTTGTGTTTCTCATTTTCTCTCTCACTTGGTTTTAGTTTTTAATTTTCTTCTGTAGATTCTTTAAATTATTTTATTTAAGAAACTCATTTGATCTAGATTTGAGTTAATATGTTTTTAATATCTTGAATTGCTACAGCTGTTAATGGATTTTAAGGAATGCTTTAGATTATAAAAATATTGCAGACATTTTCTCTCTCATAGAATCCCCTTATCAGAAGAGACTCACACTCAGTGCTATGATCAATACTGATCAATGCAGCTACAGTAGAATGCTCAAACTGACTTGGAGAAGTCTGTAAGAATACAAAGTTGTCTTAACATAGTTTTTATGATGAAAACAATCCATGTAAATTTTAGATTTGCTGTTTAAATTGGGATGGAGTTTAATGGTGAGAAGTTAATTAGAGAACTTCTTTGAGTTTTATTAGAGTTGAAAGGTTTAGCAGTTTTAGCCTTTTTATTTCATTAAAATATAAATTTGAAAATTTTTCTTGAAATTGTTGAACATAATCAATTTGTTTTTCTTTAAAAAAATGTTCAAGTTTATGTTTTAAAAAGTCATTTTGTTCTTCTTTAGGTTTGTTATGTTCGGGAATCAAATGATTTATATTTGCTGACTTCTTTATTTTTATGTTACATTTTATTATATTGGTAAAAGTTATTTTAAAAGAAGATTTGTAATTTTTAGAGGTAGGGTTTTGAATTAATATTACCTCATTTACCTTTTCTGCTTCTGCATCTGGATTGTGATATGACCCATTTATGGCCATCATGCAGAAAGCTCTAGCTCTAAGTTCTTCTTCTTCTTCCTCTTCACTTAGGTTTGTTGATGGTTCTGCATCAAAAATACAGTTAGTTGAAGAGATGGAAGAAGGTTTATTTACCATCCTAGAGAGGGAGGTCCAGATTCCTCTTGCAGAGGTGCAGTCTTCAAGCTTTTGAAGAATGTCTTTTGACACTGACTGAGCCAAGATCTGCATGGCTTTGGCATCTGCTTCTGAGGATGGAGAAGGTTCTGTAGATGGGGAAGGTTCTTTATGTTTATCAGTCCGCCCATCATCAGTACCAGCTTTGAATTTATCTGGCTTCATTTTGCAAACACAGGCAGTGACATCAGTCTCTCTGTTGCCACGTTTTCTTTTGTAACTAGGCCCTTTCATTGCTCTCGAAGGAGACTTGATACCCATGGAACTAGGTAATGCAGGTGTAACTGCCTTTGATGACATGAGGGGAAGTCCTGTCAAAATAGATTTGTAAATGTTCTCATCTATGGCATTCATATATAATTTAATTCTAATTTGCCATAGCTCAAATCTATCCAAGTTACATAAAGGTGGATCTGTAATAGAGAAAACTGATGGAGCCATTTTGAAAAACTGTGTTGAACATATGAAAGAACTAAAGTGATCTTTGTGATCCAGGTGTTAGCCTGTAAAGAGATCAACACCCCTCTAATACCAATTGAAAGTGGAGTGTTTTAGTTCTTATTTACTTTATTAAAAGATCTTGATTAAGTTTTGGTTTCAAAAATAAATGATATGTATATTTATATGTGTTTCCTGAAAGAATAATTTTCACAAGCAGTAAGAGTGCATAAAAAATAAAACAATCATCCAGATGACACAAGATGTATAGTAGTTCCCCTCAACTGGGTATATCTACTCTTCTACCCACTGGTAGGAATCCACTGTGAGGTTGTTGTTAAGGTGCCCTCTCACCAGGTGAGCTGTTGATAAGGTGCTCTAACCAAACTGCAGGTTTTTGCTAAGGTACCCTGTCACCGGGAGTTAACTTTTGAAGGGAGTTATAACCCTGTACAGGATGGGGTAAAGAGAGGAAAAATAAAAGCAGAAATTAAATTGTTCTTCTCTGTATAAGAAGACTCTTGATGATCCTGATGTGGTGTTGAAAGGATCAGATGATGAAGAGCTCCCCCTGTCTGGTATAGATGAATGACAGTTCTGGAGGTCTCTTCCTTTTGATTGTTCAAATGCTTCTTCCTTCTTTTGCAGTGATGATCCTGAGCAATTGGTCGTGATTGTTGTCTCAGGATGTATGAGATCTGCAAGAGAATATTAGCAAGAAAAATAGATTTGCTGCTATGTATTTTCTTCTCTGCCTCTCCTATATCTGTATGTTTCTTTCTGCTCTTCTCATGAATATATAGTCTGGAGAAAGCTTTTGAATACTTGCTCGGGAAAAAGGAAAGAGATAAAATCTCTTTAATTTTGTTCCTTGGAAAGAGGAGTTGCCGATTTGACAATACAGAAACGGCAATATGCTTTTAATGCTGTAACGGCTAGATTAAATATTATAAAGAAAGATAGCAAAATAAAATATTAGTCGAGCTCTGGCTAGAATTTTGTCGAGCACTGAACGGCATTTGTCGAGCGCCTTTTGATGTGCTGAGCAGTTCTCTGCAAATAAGATATTTTGTCGATCTTGATTTATCTCGTCGACCTGCTAAGTCTGGATGAGTTCGTCGAGCGCCGTTCAGAGAATGCCTGCCTGCTCCAATTGTTCTGACTGGATTCGTCGAGCGCCGTTCGACATTTGTCGAACGCTGTTCTGATGAATATTTATCGAGCGCTGTCTGGCTATTTGTCGAGCGCCGTTCGACAATTGTCGAATGAAGAGAACTTATATTATTTGCTTAAGTATATTCTCCGATTCGATCGTATCATATTTAATTTGTGTTAATTTAGATTTATTAGATTTAATAAGAGGATGGATCCTAACTCAAATCAAAAGCTATCCATTTACTCTAAATATTGATCCAATTAATCATGCCAAAACATATACCTTGTGAGACCGGGTTCACGTCATAAAATTACGATACAATCTAGCTCATCGATCTATCACTAACTTCGATCGTTCGCACGACTGAATTAACTTGCACTTGTAGAAGTCAAAATAAACTCTAATTTTCTAGTATGACCTTACCGGGATATCTCGATCAATCGAGACCACAATATTAGAAATTTTCAACACTTTTATATGAGGTGTGAGTGCTAGGCTACTTTATGATTTGATTGCGGGGGGTCCTTCAAGGTACTACTCATCTTATATTTTAGTTGGGGTTCTGCCCGCAGGCAATTAAAAAAAGAAGGTTGTTCGACCACAAAATATTGCAAGCAAATAATATGCGCTAAGTAAATAGAACATGGCAATTGCCGGAGAGTAGGAAAGTAGAGCCCACGAACACACATGTGCGTCGGCGAGCCCGATATAAATGCATGTGAGGGCAGTAGGCCTGTGGGAGCGGTAGAAGGCATACGAACACAAGCCTTGAACTTGATGTTGGGAGCACTAGCCTGTTTTTTTAGAAAAAGAGAGGTCACAAAACTTTAACTAGACGTGTGTTTTCTTTTATTATTTACATGCCCAATCTGATTCACCAAGTATTTGTTAATTTCACGCTCCATAGATGCGAAATGAGTTTTGCGGATATCATGCACACATACGAATCGAAGTTTATTACGCCACTTGCACCTCTCATGCAAGGGTCAATTTTCTATGATTAATACATTTATGCCTCTACTTAAGTAATCTTGGTGTATATCAGTATATACGAATAATCGCTCTCTGCTTTTTTATAATATACAGTCCGACTTTATACAAAATTGCAAATCTCATCAACAAATAATAATCTTTAATTAGGTGGTGCTAGAGATTAGACAGTAGAGAGAGAATAGTCTTATCCATATCTCTATCCAGCTGGGCCAGGCTTCCCTCACCCCTCCGGCCCTCCCCGTCTCTCTCTCTCCTCTGGCTCTTCTTTTCAATTTTATAAATCACGGCACCCAGTTCTTCTCTCTGTTAACAGAGAGACTATCATGGCAGCAGCTAGAAACCAGCAGGTCCTGAAGCACACTATCCGCTTCTTCTCCTCCAGATCAGGCAAGGAAGGAATCGCCGGCGGTAGCTGCGGATCCGCAGGCGGGATCTCGGCCGATGAGCTCGACGAATCCGACGTCATTTGGGCCTCTACCTCGCCTCCACGAGCCGGAGGGTTTCTGCCAACGTGGAAGAATATCGGTGATGGATCCGCCTGCCCGAGCGCAGTGGCCTCGCTTCCGGTTAACATACCGGCCTGGTCAAAGATGCTTCGGGGCGGTCGGAGATGCCAAGCTTTGGATGAAGAGGAGGATGAAGACGAGGGAGGGTTTTTGCCGCCACATGAGGTGGTGTGGCGGCGGCGGGCGGAGTCCTTCTCGATGGTGGAAGGGATCGGCCGGACGCTGAAGGGGAGGGACCTAAGCCGGGTCCGCAATGCGGTCTGGGCTCAGACCGGCTTCCAAGACTGAGTCGTACGCCGTGCTGATCCCTGATGCGTGTGCGCTTATCATGCTTATATATCATGAGGCAATTTTTATTCAGGTGACTAAGAAATTATTCAAGAGTGTGAGACAACTTTTGTAGGTCTGAAGGTTTTGGAAGGAATCATTTTAGTTTTACTAAAGAATAATCGATTAAAATCAATTTATATATATAATAGCCTTTAAAAATCGGACTAGAGATCGAACAGCTGAGATAAAAAGTTCAAGTTCTGATCGGTTGGACCGATCTGATCTAGGTTGAGTCGTGATGTTGTAATAAATAATAAAAAGATTACTGTAAAAGTCTAAAACAATAACAAATTATAATATAATTATAGCTAAAATTATACATCATATTGTCATAATAAATTACATATCATGAAAAAAACAACATTAGATAGTATTGTTTCGTGACAACGCCAAAAAAATGAGTCAAAAAAATGATTGTCTCAAAAATAATAAGCTAATAATATTTTGTTATTTATCACTCATTCAAATCATAGCACAATGAGTCCAATTTTTCATCATAGTCATTGCGAACGCCATCAAAATCTGCAATATGCTCATCTCCAAAAAAATTTAAGTCGGCGTGCTAAACAAATGATTCAGTAATATCAATTTATTAATCATCTGCATGATTAATATATATAATCGAATTATGAAACAACATATATTTAAACTATGCACAAACTACACTTACTTTGAGTTGGTAGTGTAGTATTACAGTTTATCCTGCAACTATTCAGATAGCGTCTTCATTATAATTTTCATTTTCTAGATCATATGCGAGCTCCGACACTGGTTCCTCCTGCACCCAAAAATCTATCAAATCAATACATGTGTAATCTAAAGGATCATAACTCATTTTCTTAGAAGTTAATCTAAAGCCAGCATAAATTGATAGAAGTGTATAATGTTATTAAAAAGATACGAAATTTAAAACTGATAGGTACCCCCTAATTCGGGCTGTGAATAGCCAAAGCACCTGCCTCATTTGGTGGAGGAAATGAGGTTGACCAAAATAAACTTCACTAGCCCCGCAACCACCCAACATGGGGTGCAAATAGTGAATTCTCTATTGTGCGGTGCAGATAATAAAATCCTCCAACATTGGGTGCAAATAGTGAATTCCCACATCATGCGGTGCAGATAGTAAAATCTCACATGGGGTGCAAATAGTGAATTCCCTCATCGTGCGGTGCAAATAGTAAATTCCTCCATCATGAGGGTGCAAATAGTAAATTCCTCCAAACGAGTGTGCGAATAGCACATAAATTGATTATGGTGTTCGGGTAGCCGCATAACTACAATAACCAACGTAACCACCCACTGTGTGTTGGTGTAAATGTCCAGAATCATATCGGGGTGCGTATAGAATATTACCGGAATAATATGTGTCTCAAACCATATAAGTCCGGCCTGCGCATAGCAATTATGTGGTTACGGTCTGCGAATAACCAGATAACTACCGTAACCACCTCTGAGGCCTAGAAATAGAACCTTAAGGCTTCTCTTTTTTCCATCCTTTTCTCCTCCACCTTCCTCTTCCTCTTGAAGATCTCCCTCCTCTTCATAGTCGCTCTTGAAGAACTCTTCAAGCACTTCGAAGATGGACGAAGATCTTCATCCTCCTTCGAAGATCTCCTTCCTCTTCGAAGTTCTCCTTTGAAGATCTTGGAGCGCCTTAGATCCTTCGAAGGCCTTCTTCCGCTCTCAAGACCGCTCCAAGCGCGGCTCCGGGCGCTCCGCTCCAAGCGCGCCTCCGCGCGCTCCGCTCCAAGCGCGCCTCCGCGCGCTCCCCTCCAAGCGAGCCTCCGCGCGCTCCCCTCCAAGCGCGCCTCCGTGCGTTCCGCTCTCAAGACCGCTCCAAACGCGTCTCCGTGCGCTTCACTCTCAAGATCTGATAGTTTATTAAGTGTAGTCAATATTACCTAGAGGGGGGGGGGTGAATAGGTTTTACTTATTTTCAGTTTATGAGAGTCTAGCTACAGAAATATCACACCCAGAAAGCACACAAGTATGTATAGAGGTTCCTCAAGACCGGGTGTCTTGAGTAGTCCTCTTTCCCCCTTCACCTCTCTAACAGTGAGTTAGATAAGGCCAACTCCTCCAAATTCCAATCTCCGCTCCTTGAGCTTACACCACAAGTTCCTCAAAACTTCTCAGATCAAGAATGATCCTACCTCAGGCACAGCAGCCCTACACTCAGGCTTAGCAGCCCTACACCTCAGAGTTATGTAACTCCTACCACTCAGAAATCACACAGATTTCCTACCTCAGACCTATCAAGAAGTCCTACCACTCAAGCTGTCAATCACAGCTCTACACACAGGCTCAACAGCCTTTCACTCAGGCAAAACTGCCTTACAAAGTTATAAATGAATTTGTATTGAGTTCAGATGACAAAAGATTTACTCTTAGGTCTTCTGGTTTATTTCTTCAGATCTGGAGGACGGCAGCTTCAGATTTGAATCACCTTGATCTTCTCCTTTTTGCAAAGCAGAAGATCAACTAGCCCCTTCTTGAGATGGTTCAGAAAGAGCTAACTTATCTTCTTCAGAAGATTAACTCCAGCTTTTTGGAACACCTTCAACTAGCTGGAACTTGAGTGCTCGATTGCGGCTTGCAGCAAAAAGCTTATCAATGGAACAGTTGTTCATGATATGCCCTAACATCTTCTTTTATACTCTCAGAAGGCTTCAACGGCTATCTCTATCCTCCTGACACAATATGCGGCTGATTGGACTTGCTTTTCCCTTTCAAATATTATTTGCGCCGAAAGCAGATCCCGTCAAAGACTTTGGATCTGTCTCAGCGGTTGGGCTGAGACAACGTCCAGTCTCAGCGGTTGGGCTGAGACAGCATCCAGTCTCAGCGGTTGGGCTGAGACAGCTTCTTTCTTCTTCTCAGAGGTTCCGCTGAGACAGACACAGGTCTCAGCGGTATTAGGCAGATTGTCTTGATAAGTCTATTCCTTGTCTTGGAATAACCTAACCCTGCATACTTATGAAATACAAGTAGGGTTTATCAAATACAACTTGTACTTTGTATTTGAGTGCGGGGGCCTCTTCAAATTAAAGGGACATTGAGGATCAATTCCCAACAATCTCCCCCAATTTGAAGAAGGCAGAACACTCTCAAATGCAAGAGTATATGACTTATAAATTTTTGATATATATATCAATACAGCAGTGAATTCATCATGTTAAGCAAACAGAGTTTATAACAGATGATCAAAAATATATATATATATACAGCAGATAATCAATTCATCACAATTAATAGAAAGATATGACAATACATCTCATAAATGTTTTCTTTTCTTAGAGGAGGAACATTCAGCAACAACTTCTTCTTGGACTGCAGGCTCCTTGTCTTTGGGGGGTGCAGTAGTGTCTTCATTCAGATTTGAAGTTGCCTTATTTTCTGCAAACTTTCTCTTGAGCTCTTGCCTTTTAAAGTACATGAAAGGTTTTGGGATGTACCTAGATGGCATTCTTTGTGGGTTATCCTTCTTGACTAGGTTTGCTTTGAATACCTTTTCCCTTTTAGTGTTTCTTTCAAGATGTTTTATCCATTCCTCAGCTGGATATAATCTATCAATGTCTTTACACAACTGACCATGACTTACCCAGGCATTCAGAATTATCTTTTTGGAATCATCACTCCAATATTCAAAATCAGGATCTCTCCTGTTTTCATCCCTTTGGGAGGCCATGAATTCCTCAGTGAGCAAAACATGCTCTCTTTCTCTTTTCTTTTTCAATCTTTCATTTTGTGCTATTTCTTCTTGATGAGGAAAGTCCCAGTCTTCTGCCCTATTTGCATCTAGTAATGGCAGATTCAAAGCAATCCTTGTTCCTTGGAGAACTTTCAGTGATAGTTCAGAATTGATGTCTGCATTTGTATTCTCCCCCTTTCTGGCTTCTTCAAAAATCTGTTGATGGATATCTTGCTTGGCTGCTGTGATTGTGCCAGAGAGGGTTTGGAAGACATTTTCAAAATCAGCGTGAAGGTCAGTCTTTAATCTGCCAACTTCTTCAGTCAGATTGGAGGAAGTGGCTTTTGCCTCTAGAGCTTGGGAGAGAGTTGCAATGTCTCCTTTTAGTTCTTCCTTGTAGCTGTCAGCAGCTTCATTTAACTGCATTGCAGTGGAGTAGATGTACTCTTGAAGATGATTGGCTGACTGTTCTATGACCTCATCAGTTGAACTAACATAGTTTTTGACAAATGTCATGTCTTTTGCAGACATGGCTAGGTCAGCCTGAATTGACTTGAATATTTTACCTTGACACTCAACAGTCTGCTTGGCTGTATCAAACCATGTGGTCATTTGCTTGTTAAGGAATTTGGAGTCCTCTTTTATGATGTTTAGCTCAGTCATTACTTCATTCCGTACTGATGAGACTGATTGGAGGATTTGATCTCTGATTGATGCAGTTGATCTATCAACATGCACTTGCACAGTTTGAAGGTGTGCATCTAGCAGGGGTTGTAAGGATGAGGCAATGGACCTATTAACATATTCTTGCATAGATGCAAGGTGTGCATCTAGCATTGACTGAATGGAGCCTAAGATGTGCTCATTTGACTGGTTTAACCTTAGGGGAGGACTGGGTGGAGGAACAGCATCTTTAGGTTGTGTGGGGATGTTTGGTTCAGCCACCACAGTAGGAGGAGTCACTGGATCAAGTCCCTGGGAGGCTTCACCCTCTTGGTGTGCAGCATGTGTGGCAGGATCATCTTGAAAGTCTGAGGGGTGTCCATCATCATCATGGAAATCCATACCATCTGCAGTTGTCTCTTCAGACTCAGCATGCTGCTCCCCCTCAGATTGTGCACCATGAGAGGACTTGGCAGCGATCTCTGTGATTTCCTCCCCCTCATTGTGAGCAGCGAGGAGACCTTGAATTCTTTGGTTATTTTCAGGAGTAGGATCTTGTGATGATGCTGTGGGATCAGGTACTCCTTCCTTGCTCAGCATCTCCCCCTTAGATGGAGCATTTAATATCTCTGCACAAGCTGTGGAGAGAATCACAAGAGGATCAGGTCCCTTTGCCTTTTCAGAATCAGCAGGCACATTCTGTGCATCTGCATAATCTGAATTGTTACTAGGTTAGGATAGGTAAGAGGAATGTTGTGGTTCTTAATTTCACATTCTTACCTTTGTTAGAGGAGACATCTTCTCTATCTATCTCCATATGGGTCCTTCCAATTTCAGGGTCAGTCCTATGAGACTCTTCTTTGTCAGACCCAATTGATTTGGAGGGAGAGTCAGATTTCTGCTTTGTTGACTTTTCCTTCTTGTCTTTGGCCATGGACGACTGGCTCATAGGAAGCACTCTGGAGAATCTATCCAGAGTCTTAATGTCCATTCTTTTGAGGTAATGAAGATTTACCCCCTTTGAGTTTGCAAAGGACTCTGAATAACTATTCTGTAGGTACAGAGATAGTATTCTTCCCATATTGGGAGCATTTAGACATTCCTTTATTCTTTGAAAGACTACCTCTCCCCATGAGGTTTTCTTGGCCACTATTATCCTGGTCATAAGTTCAAACATGAACTTTGAAATAGTATCATGTGAACCTGGCTTGCAAAGAATGGCTTTGCCCACTATGTCAGACAGTAGCTTCCCTTGTTGATTGAAGAATTTCCTCCTGAGACAGCTAGTTTTTGATTCACTGTACCCTGTCCATTGTAGGGCAGTTTGCTTATCCTCATCAGTGATCTCCTCCTCTTCAGTTTTACTGCAGGGAGATAATTTTAGTCCTTTCTCCAATCTTTTGGATGTTATCTTAATCTTCACAGATCCTATCTTTGACTTGAGAATGTCTTTGGAGGAAGAGGATTTTACATTGCTGAACCATTCCAGAACTTCAGTTCTGAGAATGCAGCTGGGTTCAGATAGCAGGAACTCCAGACCTTGAGCGTCCAGCAGATGAATGACTTGTTTTATTTCTTCTGAGGCATGAGAGAACCCATCTCGGACAATTTCATAGCCCTCCAGGAGATCTTTTGAGCTTTTGGGCGCCATTGAAGCAGAAGTTCTATGCGCTGAGTCGGGAGAGAAGATGAATCGTCTCGGCGACCAAGGGTTTTGATTTTGTCGTGTGTTTTAAGTTACAAAGCATCTATTAATAGGGTTTCAGTTTCGTTTTTATTACCTCTAGGTTTTTAGACTTAATTACCTTATAATATTAAGGAATGTTTAGGGTAATTAAGGATAGATTTGAAGATTTAATATTCAACAAAGCCCGTCTCAGCGGTTCTGCTGAGATGGAGACCTGGGCCGCTGGGACAGTGAACTGTCAACCGCTGGGACAGTTTGCTCGTCTCAGCGGTTCAGCTGAGATTTTTCTCAGCTGATTCAGCTGAACATCCTTCTGCAGGTTAGGTGTTGGTAAGGTTAAGACCAACTGTAGATTTGTAGACTAAACAGGTGTCCTAAACATGTCACTAAGTTGTAGAGGATAACGTAGAGCTTTATTGTTCATAATTTAGAATCTACATCATTGACATACATTACTCATATATCTAGAACTATTCCATACTAAGCATGCCAAGATCAATTTTGAAAGCATTGAATTTGGATTCATCCAGTGATTTTGTAAAGATATCAGCTATTTGTTTGTCAGTGGGGACAAATTCAAGACAGATATCTTTATTTTCTACATGTTCTCTAATAAAATGATATCTGATCTCTATATGCTTAGTCCTGCTATGAGAGACAGGGTTTTTAGCTATAGAGATTGCACTGGATGAATCACAATATAAAGGAGATTCCCTTACCTTGAGGTTGTAATCCTCCAACTGATGCTGTGTCCAAAGGAGTTGTGCACAACAACTACCTGCAGCAATGTATTCAGACTCAGCTGTGGATATGGCCACACTGGTTTGTTTCTTGCTGCTCCATGATATCAATCTTTTCCCAAGAAATTGACAGGTACCACTTGTACTCTTCCTGTCTTCTTTGCAACCTGCAAAATCTGCATCTGAAAAGCCTGTTAGTTCAAAGTCATTGTTCTTAGGGTACCAAAGGCCAAGATGCAAGCTGCCCTTAAGGTATCTCAAAATCCTCTTCACAGAGGTGTAGTGAGATTCCTTAGGACATGCTTGATACCTAGCACAAACACATGTAGAATACATAATGTCTGGCCTACTAGCAGTCAAGTATAAAAGAGATCCAATGATGCATCTGTACATGGACTCATCAAAGGCCTTCCCCTTTTCATCCTTGTCTAATGATACATTTGACCCCATGGGTGTTCTCATGGTGGAGGCTGATTCCATTCCAAATTTCTTGATGAGCTCCTTAGTGTACTTGGTCTGGGAGATGAAGATTCCATCATCAGACTGTTTCACTTGGAGCCCAAGAAAGTATTTGAGCTCACCCATACTGCTCATTTCAAACTCCCCCTGCATTAGATTGGCAAATCTCTTGCAGAGGTTGTCATCAGTAGACCCAAAGATTATGTCATCAACATAAATTTGGACTAAGAGACACTTGCCCCTTGTTTCCCTAAGAAACAATGTGCTATCAATCTTTCCCCTCATGAACTTGTTCTTGAGGAGAAAATTGGACAAAGTCTCATACTAAGCTCTTGGTGCTTGCTTGAGACCATATAATGCTTTCCTAAGAAGATAAACATGAGAAGTTAGGGTTGGATGCACAAAACCTGAGGGTTGTTCAACATATACCTCTTCCTTCAAGTCTCCATTGAGGAAGGCTGATTTGACATCCATCTGGTAGACCTTGAACCCCTTGTGGGCAGCATAGGCAAGGAATAGCCTAATTGCTTCCAACCTTGCCACTGGTGCAAAGGTTTGATCAAAGTCTATGCCTTCCTCTTGCCTGTATCCTTTAGCTACTAGTCTGGCCTTGTTTTTGATGACTGTTCCATTCTCATCAAGCTTGTTCCTGTATACCCATTTAGTGCCAATCACATTGTGTCCCTGAGGTCTTGGCACAAGCTTCCATACTTTGCATCTCTTGAATTGTAGGAGCTCCTCCTGCATGGCTTCAATCCAGAAGGTGTCTTGATTTGCCTCTTCAAACTTCTTGGGCTCCATTTGAGAAAGAAAGCTTAAGAATAGTGCTTCATTGTGAGCTCTGCTTCTTGTTAATATGCCTTGGGTATGATCTCCAATTATTAGATCTCTTGGATGATCTCTCAGATGCCTTACAGCAGCAGGAGGAGGGTCTTCTGGTGGCTATGTTTGTTCTACTGGTTCAGCTGTGGCTTCATCATCTTGTACTTCTTCCTCTTCAGGAATTGCAGCAGCTGTTTGTGTTTTGCTGCTGCTGGGCTTGTCTTGGACAGTCAGCTCCTGCATCCCTTCTTCATTTCCTGTCAAAATGGAAGAACTAGACCATTCTTTGTAGAGAAGGTTGGTCTCATCAAACACAATATGCATAGATTCTTCTACAACCTGGGTTTTCTTGTTATAAACTCTATAAGCTCTACTATGTGAGCTATATCCAACAAGAATTCCCACATTGCATTTTTCTGCAAACTTTGTTAGTTGAGATTTTCCATTGTTTAGAATGTAGCATTTGCATCCAAAGATTCTAAAGTAGGAGATTGTAGGTTGTTTGCCTTTCAGAATCTCATAAGGGGTTTTCCCAAGGACCTTATTGATGGAGGCTCTATTGAGAACATAACAAGCTGTATTGACTGCCTCAGCCCAGAAATATTCTGGGAGTGAGGAGTCACTAAGCAATGTTCTCCCAGCTTCTATCAAGGTCCTATTCCTCCTCTCAGCCACACCATTTTGTTGTGGAGTCCTTGGGGAGGAGAACTCTTGGGTGATACCAAATTCTTGACAAAATCTTGTCATGGCTTCATATTGAAATTCTGTGCCATGATCAGTTCTAGTCCTGACCACAGTACATAGTAGATCATTCTGAATAGCTTTGACAAAATTTATAAAGATATGTAAGGTATCAGATTTCTTCTTAAGGAAGAATACCCATGTATACTTTGAATGATCATCTACAACTACCAAGGTATACAACTTCCCACCTAGGCTCTGAATTGGCAAAGGACCAAACAAATCCATATGCAACAAATATAAGCATCTTTCAGTATCCTTGGAGCCAATACTTTTAAAGGTGGTCCTTGTTTGCTTACCCATTTGGCAAGCATGACAGGGACCACTTTTAACACATTTTAGTTTAGGACTATTTCTAACAAGGTTTTTAGAAAATAATCTATACATTGTCTTATAATTAATGTGGGCAAGTCTCTTGTGCCATTGGACACAAAGAGACTCACTTTCATTAGCTACAAGACACACAGAAGAAATAGAATTGTTGCAAATGAAATCTAAGCAGTAAACATTTCCACTCCTAGTGCCTGAGAGAATGGTCTCCAAGTCATTGGACTTTTTGATCAAACACTTGTCATTGTGGAATTCAATCACATAGCCTAAGTCACATAGTTGGCTTATGCTTACAAGGTTGTGTTGCAACCCTTCAACATAAGCTACCCTTGTGATTGAGACTATGCCATTAGAAATCATACCATATCCTTTGGTGACTCCCTTTTCAGATCCACCAAAGATTACTTTGGGTCCATTCTTCACTGGATGATAATCCTTTAGAAGATCTTTAGTTCCTGTCATGTGCCTTGAGCACCCACTGTCCAAGTACCATATTTGATTGAGATTGGTACCTGAACTAACCTGCAACATCAAATTTAATGTGCCTTAGGAACCCA
Source organism: Dactylorhiza incarnata (assembly GCA_033032865.1). Taxonomy (NCBI): domain Eukaryota; kingdom Viridiplantae; phylum Streptophyta; class Magnoliopsida; order Asparagales; family Orchidaceae; genus Dactylorhiza; species Dactylorhiza incarnata. Next base: position 524,549 of record JAWHQI010000205.1, on the reverse strand, counting down.
ACAGTTCTTGGGTCCTAGGTTCATGTTAGCACCATAGGGAATATTCCCAGAGAGGGCTGGTTTGGCTTGAGGTACAGTCCTTGCCTTTGGCACATTGGGGTTGTGCCAGCAATCAATTGCAAAGTGTCCTACCTTGCCACAGCACCAACACTCATAAATATTGTATCTCCTTTTCTGAACAGTTTTCTGAATTGGTACAGCACTTTGTACATGTTCAGCAGAAGAGATATCAGCATTCTTCCTATTTCTTTCAGCAATAATCTGACTGAAGGATAATCTGTGGATAGTCTTGCTGCCCTTTGTCCTGATGGCCTCAGCTTGCATTTGCTTGGTAGCCATACAAGATTTGATGGAATCAGACACTGGACAACAAGCCTTGTCAACAGATTCTACAGTAGTTTTGCTTTTTGCTGAATCAGATTTGGAAGATCTTGCTTTCATATTCCTGATTGAAGATGCTGAGACACCAAACACAAATGGTCCAGGTTGAACCATTTGTATTTCCTCATGTGCAGCTTTCAATGCACTCAATCCCATGCTCTTTCTATTTCCATAGCTGTGAGCATTCTTGCTCAAGTTAAAGGAACTTCCATTTAATAAATGACCATGAATACTTTCTTGGTCATACTTATTTGAGGGCATCAAGACTTTCACAAAGGAGGTCTTAGATTCTTTTGAGTCTTTCACCTTTGCCTTAGTGTTGCTGGTTGATGCCTCATTATTGAAACCAACTCCTCCTTTATTATGGGGGGTGAAAGTGTCAATAATGGGCAGCACTGTCTTGGGTTTGGAGAACTTAGCCACTAGCATCCTTTCCTTGAGGAGCTTTTCTTCAAGATCCATAATGATCTTGTTCTTGTGGCTTATGGTGCCCAAATGGATGATTGACATTCCCTTCAGTTTGCTAATCTCCTTGCTCATTTGAGCTAGCTGTGTAGCATGCTCAAGGCATTCAGTATTTGATTGCTTTAGGGAAGTAATCTCTTGTGCTTGCCTCTTGGCTAGCTTTTTGCTCTTTTTCAGAGCTTCCAGGAGTGCACCATAACTATCAATCAATTGATTGACATCCACTTTAGAATTTGATTCCCTTTCAACTTTAGATGAAGGAGATTCAGATTCTTGACCTGTTTCATAATCAGAGGAAGAGGAAATGCAGTGTACTAATACTTGCTCATGTTCTGAATTGCTATGGTTGTCCTCATCTTCAGTTATAGACATCAGCCCATGGTCATCTGGAGTGACCTCATCCTCCTCTACATCACTATCTGAATGTGATAGAGGGGCCCTGATTTCTATCCTGGCAGCAGGATAGTTTTCTTCTTCCAGATCAGCAAATAGCCCCAAGTAGGCTTTCTCCTCACCATCTGAATCTGAAGGTGAGGATTCAGATTCACTCCAGCTCTTGTCTTTCTTAGCTAGGAAGGATTTTTCTCCCTTCCTCTCCTTCTGGTGATGATGCTTCTTGTCACCTCTTTCCTTTCTCTTGACTGGACACTCAGCAATGACATGTCCAGGCTTACCACAACAATAGCAGATAATGTTAGTTGAAACATGTTTACTGGGTTTAGAGTCATACCTGTCCCCTTTGGGATGTTGCCTCTCAGATCTGTAATGATCCTTCTTAGGATGAGAGGAGGAGGAAGGTTTGTTCCATTGTTTCCTCCTGATCATCTTCTTGAACTGCCTTGTGAAGGCAGCAAACTCCTCATCAGAAGAAGAGCTGTCTGAATTGCAGCTTTCAGATTTCTCAGATTCAGCAGCCTTCCTTGGAGGTGACTGTACTCTACCCTTGTTCTTCTTAGAGCTTTCAGCTTTGAGAGCAACTGATCTCTCCCTTGTGTGAGCCCTGGAGGAAGTGTCTTCCTCTTTTCTTGCAGAAAGCTGCATCTCATATGAAAGCAGTTTCCCAAACAGTGTGTGAGTAGGGGTTTCCCCAAGTCTTGCCCCTTCCCTGATTGCACATATTTTGGTGTCCCAATCTCTAGTTAGAGATCTAAGGAACTTGTCATTGAGTTCATAATCAGTAAACACCCTTCCATAGGTTCTCAGTTCATTTACTATTCTGAAGAACCTTTCATAGCACAAGGAGATATTCTCCTAGCTCAGCTATCTGAAGGTTTCATACTCCTGATTAAGGAGTGACTTTCTATCATCCCTTACTTCAGCTGTCCCCTCCATATAAACAATCAGTATGTCCCACATTTCCTTGGCAGTTGTGCAGTGTACCAAGTTCTGAAATGTAGTGTCATCAATGGAATTTACTATTATGTTTTGGGCTCTCTTATCCATGGTGTACAATGTTATCTCATCATTGGTCAGCTCAGAGAATACCTTAAGAACTTTTCTAGTGGGGTCAATAGTAGAGACTTTCTCAAAAGTATAGGGACCATTTTTGACAGTCAAAAAGATTCTTGGGTCTGAGGCTTCCATGAATAGCCTTACCCTTTGCTTCCATATGCCAAAGTTTTCTTTGGAGCATATGGGCAACTTCATTGACCCCAACTCCTTTTTCACTCCACTGCTGGCCATTGGATTTCAGATTTGACTACACCTTTAGGGATCTGATCAGACTGTTAAGTCCTTTTGATCAACCTCCCTCTGATACCACTTGATAGTTTATTAAGTGTAGTCAATATTACCTAGAGGGGGGGGGGGTGAATAGGTTTTACTTATTTTCAGTTTATGAGAGTCTAGCTACAGAAATATCACACCCAGAAAGCACACAAGTATGTATAGAGGTTCCTCAAGACCGGGTGTCTTGAGTAGTCCTCTTTCCCCCTTCACCTCTCTAACAGTGAGTTAGATAAGGCCAACTCCTCCAAATTCCAATCTCAGCTCCTTGAGCTTACACCACAAGTTCCTCAGAACTTCTCAGATCAAGAATGATCCTACCTCAGGCACAGCAACCCTACACTCAGGCTCAGCAGCCCTACACCTCAGAGTTATGTAACTCCTACCACTCAGAAATCACACAGATTTCCTACCTCAGACCTATCAAGAAGTCCTACCACTCAAGCTGTCAATCACAGCTCTACACACAGGCTCAACAGCCTTTCACTCAGGCAAAACTGCCTTACAAAGTTATAAATGAATTTGTATTGAGTTCAGATGACAAAAGATTTACTCTTAGGTCTTCTGGTTTATTTCTTCAGATCTGGAGGACGGCAGCTTCAGATTTGAATCACCTTGATCTTCTCCTTTTTGCAAAGCAGAAGATCAACTAGCCCCTTCTTGAGATGGTTCAGAAAGAGCTAACTTGTCTTCTTCAGAAGATTAACTCCAGCTTTTTGGAACACCTTCAACTAGCTGGAACTTGAGTGCTCGATTGCGGCTTGCAGCAAAAAGCTTATCAATGGAACAGTTGTTCATGATATGCCCTAACATCTTCTTTTATACTCTCAGAAGGCTTCAACGGCTATCTCTATCCTCCTGACACAATATGCGGCTGATTGGACTTGCTTTTCCCTTTCAAATATTATTTGCGCCGAAAGCAGATCCCGTCAAAGACTTTGGATCTGTCTCAGCGGTTGGGCTGAGACAACGTCCAGTCTCAGCGGTTGGGCTGAGACAGCATCCAGTCTCAGCGGTTGGGCTGAGACAGCTTCTTTCTTCTTCTCAGAGGTTCCGCTGAGACAGACACAGGTCTCAGCGGTATTAGGCAGATTGTCTTGATAAGTCTATTCCTTGTCTTGGAATAACCTAACCCTGCATACTTATGAAATACAAGTAGGGTTTATCAAATACAACTTGTACTTTGTATTTGAGTGTGGGGGCCTCTTCAAATTAAAGGGACATTGAGGATCAACTCCCAACAAGATCGCTCGAAGCACACCCCCGCATACGCAGCAACAAGCGTGTCAGCCACCAACAAGACCAGTACTCCAAACACCTCTCGCGCAGCAGCAGACAAGCCGCAGAGACAAAGACGCACATAGCACATCGATCCAACCTTCAAGCAACAGTCAAAATCTCCAGAGCGCTACACTGCAGCATTCCCCTCTACAGCAGACAAAAGACTTAGCTCCGTGAGCGGTGACTTGTCACCCACCGAGCACCTCTCTCTTAACAATTGTAACGAGAGGCGGTCTGCCGCCCTCGAGTTCTTCATAACAACCTTGCACAACAAACAACAAATAAAGGAAGTTTTGGCCGGCACAGACCAGACCACGTGGTTTTTCACCCATTTGACGAGTTTTTTACGTTAAAAAAATTTATCTTATCAGCCTTCCTTTTTCTGTGACTGTTTGCACGCTCGAACGCACCCGGGCTAAGACTGTTCAATTTAGTCCGGTCTACCGGAGGCTTGAGTGGTCCGCAACAAAAACTATTAAACCTTAAAAGAAATATGAAATGGAAGTAATACTGATTTCTCATATTAAAATTATATCAAACATATATAAGATCATTTAATCTTTGGTGCTCCAAACGATTTCTTCTTTTGGTGTTAATTTTTTGAATACACTCCAATTTCATTCACAACCCGAAGAAGACGATATTTGGCTAAGAATACGAAATGCTAATTTTTGCAAATTAGTAGCACTAGATCCAATCATTTCCCAACTTTCACCTAGATGAAAATGTTGGATCGGTAGGCGCCCTTAGAGGGGGGGGGGGGTGAATAATGGTTTTAAAACTTTTTCTTATATTATGAATATCTTGAAATAATAAGTGATTAAGAAGGTGAGAAATCAAACAAAACAATTGAAATAAAGTAGAGACATGCTTTATTAATATGAAATATGGTTTTACAAAAGTTGATTGCTATAACGCTAGAAATCAGTGGCGAATAATAATAAACTCTTTTTGTTTTCTATCCCGACTCGCATCCCCATGAACCGGTGGCCCTAGCCTATCCTTCCCTGGATTCGGCCTCAAGCCGCTCTAGCCAATCCAACCCCGGATATGTCCTTGAGCACCCCCTAGACCTAACCTAGATCTAGTCACCAACACGAGGCGAATTTCAGCCCTAAGTCCTACCCAGACCTAGTCGCCAACATGAGGCGAATTCTTTAACGGTTTACAAGGAATATGAAATGATAATAATAAAAACTCCCTCTTGAAGAACTTCTGAAGTTGGAGACGATGATCCGCTGTAGGATAAACGTTGTTGAAGCGGACGTCGTTTGGATTCGGCGTGAAGAAGTCCTCCTTCAGAAATTCGCAGAGCTTTGGTGGGAGATCAACTTTTGGCCAAATCAGGCTCTAGAATTCTAGCACTCAACCTCTCTCTATAATGGTTGTCTGAAATGAGAGAAGAGGGGTCCTATTTATAGCCTCAGCGTCAGCGCTACCGCTACCGTCGGCGCTATCCCATATTAGGACATATTCGGCGCGGTAGAATCTTCAATCTGTGGAAATATTTTCGTCTTGCCTTCTGTGCTCTGCGCTACCGCCTGCGCTATCCGTTACCGCATGGCGCTAACGCCTTCTAAATGTACTCCCGGGATTGCGCTGATCATCGCTAGCGTCCGGCTCTAGGTGCTACCGCCGACGCTAGTGGGCATGTTGGAATTATTTGCCCAATTTTGGGGGAAACCTTCTTATGTCATCCTTGAGTCATATGGACCTTGTTTCCTGCACACTTAAACACACAAGATCAAATACACATATGATTTGTTATTCTCAAACCTAGGAGATGCGGAAGACCATGTTCCAACAAACTCCCCTTTTGATAATAACAAATCCATTAATGATAAATCAGAGCATTAATATATAAGCATGATGAAACCTACTTGTGTGTGTATGAGAGTGATGACTTAGGATAATTATCGATTTTAGTGTTTATAATTGCTCCCCCTAAGTGAACTCTCCCCTAATATGTAAGCTATCTTCTTAATTAATCATATTTTGATAGCGGATTTTATTTATCATGTTAGTTCTCCCCTGTTAGTTATTGGGTGTCGACTTATCACCTAGAGGGGGGGGGGGGGGGGGTGAATAGGTATTTCAAATTATTTTTGTTCCCCCTTTTGGTGTTCTTGATTTCTGGTTAATAGATCTAAAGATTAGAATAGCACAGCACAGAAAGCACGCAAGAACTTATTGAGGTTCCTCAAGACAGGGTGTCTTGAGTAGTTATCTTTCCCCCTGCGCCTACCTAACAGTGTGCTAGGCTCGGCAAACTCCGCCAATGTCTCCGGCCTGCAAGCCTTACACCTCGAACCCGCAAGTCCCTGCAGCCTAGGCCCGCAAGCCCCTTCACTGCACCCGAGCCCGCAAGCTCGACACGTTCGGACCCGCAAGTCCCTGCAGCCTAGACCCTCAAGCCCCTTCACTGCACCCGAGCCCGCAAGCTCGACACTCAGGCCCTCAAGCCCTACACATCACAGACCCGCAAGTCTTGCCTATAGCCTAGGCCCGCAAGCCCCTTCACTGCACCCGAGCCCGCAAGCTCGACAAGTTTGGACCCTCAAGTCCCTCTGCCCTAGCCCTCGAGCCTTGCAGATCTCAAGCCCTCAAGCTTGACACTCTGATCTGAAAATAGATCTTACAACTTTGGCCCTCAAGCCTTACAATGAAATTACAGTAAAGAAAACTGTTTCTTCTACCTGATGGAGATCGGCTTCTTTACTTGAAGAAGATGATTTTTATGTGAACCTTGACAGGGCAAATCTTCTTCAAGCTTCTTGCTCTGCCGGATGTTTACTGGCTACCTTTCTTGAGAGAAACTTATCAGTCGATGTGGCTTGATTGCAACTTGAAGAACAGAGAATGATCATTTCGTTCTTTTCTTCTTTCTTCTTCTTCACCGCCGCTTGTACTGTTGTGTTGCTAGGCGGGATTCTTTTTTATTTTTCTCTCCTATTTTTCTAGGGCATCAATGTTCCCTTTTATAGGACGGATGAGCCGCTTAACGGTCACATATGATGTCCTTTACTGTCAGACGCCCATCCCTTAAGAGCACGCGCTGATTGGACAATCAGGCGGTGGCATTAAATGTTGACAGCACGTCTGGCAATATTTGAATCAATCTTGACGATATTTCCATTGTTACGACAACAAGGACAATATCTCGATGACGAGACTAGTCGTTGTCTTGGGCTTGGATAGATCTTCAAGTCTGCTTCCTTCCTCTTCAGATAGAGTTGTCTCTACGACACAGAACATCCCTTCTGCATTTGTACTTAAGATGACATGAAGTCATCTAACTGATGTCGGCGTAATCTTCACGATTGCTTGATATCGTTGTGATCACTTTTTCTTCTCGACGACATGATCGATATCATGTCGACAGACCGTTCTTCACCAACTGCCCATCTTTAGTGTTCTCGACATCACATCTTCTTTTTGACGGTATAGTTGTCATCAATCTTACTTAGCCTCTTCAGCAGCAAGACTTCTTTACGACGATACCTGTCCTGTTCAGTCTTATCGATGACACAGTTTCTTTTCAACAATATCTTCGACACTGATCTTCTCTTTGCCTTTTCAACGACATTCATTCTGACTTAGCCTTATCGATGTCAAGGCTTCTTGACGAGCACATCTTTGAGTCTTCTTCTTCATCTTCGAATTTCTGATATCGTCGTGTAGATGTCACAACGATATCACCATTCTACCTTGCTCTGCATGTTGTCGACGATAGGCCTGCTGTTGTCGATGATACACACGATCCTTTTCGACGACACAGACACAATCATTCTTCTTTGCTTTGCACATCATCTCAACGATGTGCCTGTACTTGTCGACGATATGTCCAGCCTTTTTCGACGATATTATACTTAGGCAGGTTATTGAAGTACTGGACATATTGTCTCATCTCTGCAAGCATAAACTAGTATGACATTAAATACAACTTGCACTTATCATTGATCTGAGCACTTCTTCAAATCAGGAACACTGCTGGGCACTGTTCCCAACAATCTCCCCCTATTTGAAGAAGTCCTAACCCACTCAATGATAAAGTATATTTTAAGCAATTAAGCATATAATGATGACATTGTAGCTATAATTGATTGAACACAGAATTTGACAAGTTTTACTTCATTTATAAATAATGCCAAATATTTTCAAAAGTTTTTAACATTTATACATTCAGCCCCTACAAGATTTAGTCGTCTATATCTCTGGTGCCCTCATAGCAGCTTCACCCTTTGCTTTCTTGGCACTGGCTTCCTTCTCCTTTCCAGCTTGTCTGGTGAAGTATTCAAATGGCTTGGGATGATACTTTAGAGGCTCAGGAGTGTCTATAGGGATGCTGCCTGCTTGCTTGTCCCTTCTGTATACTCCCCTTGCTTCTTCTTGATCTTCATACTTAGCCCATTCTTGAGGACTGTACACTTTGTACCTCTCACCTTTATTTACCTTCACCAGCTCCCATGCATTTAATATGATGGCTCTGGACTTGGGACTCCATCTTTCATAGTCATCCTTTTTCTCCATTTCCTCCCTATATTTTCTCTTCCTCATTTTACTTCTTCATCCTCTAGTACTTCCTTCTCTTTACCCTTATCAACGGTAGTATCAGGAATGTATGCATGTTACTCTTCAGCTAGGTACTCTCCTGCAGGCTCATCCAAATGGAGAGGAGGGAGATTCATTGCTTCCCTGATTGTATTTGTGGCCCAGATGGCATGCTCACCACTGGCCTTTATCATTGATCTCTCTCCCTTTATGACTTCTTCAGATATCCCCCTTTAGAGATTCTCCTCGGAAGCCAATATCTTGTTTTTGAGCATGTGGATTCCTGCTTCCAAGTGATTCTTGGTCTCAAGCAGATGACTGTCTAGATCCTTATTGTGGTGATCTAGAATTTTTTGAAGATTAGTTTTGTGTTCAACCATCCATCTGGTGGTTGCTATGTAGGCCTTCTCTATGTTGTTGGCGATCATTATCTGATTATCCCCTACATCAGATAAACCCTTGTGAGTAAGTGCTGTCTCTTTGGCAGTGTATTCTTGTAGGTTCTTCACATCATTTCTCAAGCTCTCTGTTTCAACAGATAGTTCCCTTTTCAGTTCATTGACCACAGAGGTAACATAACTTTTAATTTTTAATCTTTGCTCTTTCAGGAGCATCTTTATCTGAGACAACAGTGAGAACTCCACTGGTCTATTCTCTGGAGGTGAACTAGCTTCTTCTGGTTCCTCTTCTTCATTTCCTTCCAGTATTGGAGATAGAGTTTTTCTGATGGGTGATTGGTTTGGCCCTGTTTGCCCGGAAGCCTGCGATCTCATCCTTACAGGGGAAAATGGCGGTTTCAGCGGTCTCATATTTTCATGATCGCCCAGATCGCAAGCCATCCGCCCTGCCAGTTTTTTCTAAGTGCCAAGCGGTCAAGACAGCGTGAGATCGCCGCTAGGGCGATCTAGCCTTCTCCTTTTTTTTACTACTTGCACCCCGCTTCCCTGCCCCGACTCTCCTGTACCCTGGGCAGCCCGTAGTTTTCAGTTCTGCCCGTTTGGGCTGCCCCCTCGTCTATAAATAGAGGGGTAGGGGTACCTGAAAAAGGACTTTTGCTCCGAGGCTCCAGCTTACAACCTGTGTAAGCGGTCTCATTTTTCGTGATCGCTTTTCTGTGATCGTTTTCCCTCTTTTCCAGCATCTTCGGTCTTAGTAACCTGCACTTCGCAGTTTTCTCCCATTCCCCTTTAGTGTGAATTTTGGAGGTACCATTTTGGTACCAACAGAATGAACACGCGACCTTCATATTCGAAGTGTCAGGTGAAATTCATAGACTTTCAAGATGGCTGATCGCCGTAGAGGTCGTCCCCTGCGATCTCCTAGCGTTCCCCCTTCCGAACACAATCCTTTAGAAGCGCTTGAGCGCCGCTTCGAGCTTCGTGTTGAGCAAGCTCTTCGCGAGGCCGCCCGAGCTAGGCAGGACGCCGCCTCTGTTCAGCAGGAGATCGCGCGGTCTCAGCAAGAGGCCGCTCGAGATCGGCAAGAAGTCGTCCGGACTCAGTAGGAGTCCGCGAAGCAGATTGAGGCCATGAACCAGGTTCTTGCCGCGATCTCCCAGAAGATCCTTCCTCAAGCCTCTCAGGTCGCCACTCCTGACCGCATGGCAAGCGGTCACCCGAGCGATCACCCCGTCTTCTAGCCCGCAGCTCCTCAGCGATCTCAGCATGAGGAGTTCGCCGCCCGTCGTAATTCTTTCCGAGCCGCAGCCCAGGGGCCTCCGGCTCAGACCCTGAATTTTGAAGAAGGGTTTGCTTACCCTCAAGCTCCTCCTGCTCCTTTTCTTCCTCCTCCAGGACCTTCTGATTTAGGGGAGCCTTCCCCCTTTACCGATGAGATTCGTCGGGATCCGATTCCTCATGGATTCAGAGAGCCCCGCCTTCCTGTGTATACAGGAGAGACCGACCCAATGTGTCATCTTCAAGCCTTCGAGTCTGCTGTTGCTCTCAGGACCATTTCAGATGGAGTGAGGTGCAAGCTGATGGTCACCTCCTTTGATGGGTCGGCCATGGAATGGTTTTATAAGCTGCACTGTCAATCTATCCCGAGCTTTGCTGCCCTGAGGCAAGAGCTCCTCCTAAGGTTTGCCACCGCGAAGAAAAGGAAGAGTGGTGCCACGACCCTCTTCAAGATTAAGCAAGGGGACAACGAGACTGCAGCACATTTCGTTGACCGTTTTCAAAAGGAGATCTTGGGAGTCAGAGACATGGATCCCGAGCTTTATATGGTAGCTTTGATCAGCGGCCTGCAGGAGGGCCCTCTAAAGTTTAAAGTCACAACCAAGGAGCATAGCTCCTATCAGGAGCTGATTAGCATTGCCAATCGCTACATAGAAGGGGAGATCAACAACCCCACCTATGTGAGCAATTTGACCAACAATGCCACTCAGAAAGGCTCTGCGGGATTCTATCTTGCTCCATCTTCCTCAAAGCCTCGACAAGAGCTCCCACCTCCAGCTCCGAGAGGTAAGAATTATCGCAACAACCGCTTCAATCGAGGTAATCAATCTTTCCCACCTCAAGGTTCATTTCTTCAAACCCCCGCTACTCCTGCTCCGCAAGTCACCCCAGTCCACCAGATCCAATACGCCCAACCTCCTCTTCTGCCCATTCCTTCACTCTACAATGAATCCCAAGAGTCTTTTACAGACTTTGGTGTTTCTATGAGTGAAGTGCTCCAAATCCTCCAGAAGCAACCCTTTTTCAAAGGGCCAGCTCCGCTAAACTCTGACCCAAAAACCAGGAATCCTACTCTCTACTGTGAGTACCACAGAGATAGGGGACATTTGACAGAGGATTGTAGAGCTCTCCGCCTGTTCTTAGAGAAGCTACTGAAGGAGGGTAAGCTCCGTGATCTCATTCAGAAGAATGATTCTGTCAAAGCCTCAACCTCCAAGGCTAAGGAGGTAGCAGATGTTCACTGGGCATGCGAGGAAGTGGATGATATTGGCCATCTTGGCAATATCGGTTTTCCCAATGAATGTGTGGATGCTAATGACGAGGGCGCCTTGGGCAACCTTTTCTGCATCCACGGAGGTGCAGGTCCGGAGTCTTCAAGGAAGGAAAGTCTGAAGAGAGTTTACCAATCAGAGGTTGCTGCCACCTCTTCAGCCCCGGTCCGAGGGATGGTCACTTTCGGGGATGAAGACCTTCCTCAGACCACGAATCCCTTTGACGACACGGTCGTCATTAAAGCTGTAATTGAAAATTATACAGTGGAGAAGATTCTAATAGACACGGGAAGCTCAGTCAACGTGCTCTTCAAACCTGCCTTCGAGGCGTTGAAGACAGGTAAACCCCTCCTATCAACTGAAGGACCTCTTTATGGTTTTTCAGGAGAGAAGAAGGAAGTAGAAGGGCTCGTCACTCTCTCCGTAATTCTGGGAGGAATAGTGAAGCTGGTCAAATTCATAGTCATTGATGCTCCTAGCGGCTACAACGCAATCTTTGGAAGACCATTTCTGAATGGATATCAAGCCATTGTTTCCACCTATCATCAAGCGGTGAAGTTTGCCATGAATGGCAAACAACACCGAATCAGGAGCGATCCAAGGAAAGCTAGGGAGTGCTACGTAAAGACGGTCAACATGATCGTGTCATCTCCTCCCTAAGAAGTCATGATGGCTGAATCGATTGAAGTTCCTGAACAAGTCCAAGCTGCAGAAGAAGTTGAGGAGGATGCAAGAGATGGAGTTCGCTTGGAACCTGCCCAAGCAACTCAAGATGTTCGGATCAGCGAGGAAGATAAGAGCAAGAGCCTCTCCATCAACGCTGAATTATCTGAAGCTGACAAGAGTCAGCTCATCTCTTGTCTTCTGCAAAATCTAGATATCTTCGCTTGGTCGGCAGATGACATGCCTGGAGTGGACCCGGATGTCGCTTGTCAACATCTCAATATTGACCCAAACTTCATCCCAATCCAGCAGAAGAAGAGGTCTGTTGCAACCACTCTAGCTCAGCCTATCCGTGAAGAGGTAGAGAAGCTCCTGAAGGCAAAGTTCATTCAACCAATCCAATACCCTGAGTGGGTATCAAACGTTGTAATGGTAAAGAAGTCAAGTGGGAAATAGAGGATGTGTGTTGACTTTACCAAACTCAATAAAGCTTGCCCCAAGGATTGCTACCCCTTGCCTCGGATAGATTCTTTAGTGGATTCTGCGGTAGGTTATTCTTTTATGAGTTTTTTGGATGCTTTTTCAGGTTGCCATCAAATCAGAATGCATAAACCGGATATACCTCATACTTCATTTATCACAAATGACGGTTGCTTCTGTTATCTCGTAATGCCTTTTGGGCCAAAAAATGCTGGAGCAACCTACCAGAAAATGATGGATACAGTTTTCAGGAATCAAAAGGAAGAAACCTTGAGGTATATGTCGATGACCTCTTGGTAAAAAGCAAATTATTCTCTTCTCATCTTAGAGACCTCTCGAAAACTTTTGCAACCCTTCGAACTTTTAATATGAGGTTGAATCCGTTGAAGTGTGTTTTCGGGGCAAGGAAAGGAAAATTTCTGGGTCACCTCCTTACTCCAGAAGGGTTGGAACCCAATCCTGACAAAGTAAAAGCTATTTTGGAGATGCCACCTCCCAAGTCCCCCAAAGAAATTCAGCAGTTGGGAGGGAGGATGGCAGGCTTAAGTCGCTTCATCTCTCGATCAGGGGATAAGAGTGCACCTTTCTTTAAGACCCTCCGGGGAGGGGGTAGGTTCGAGTGGATGAAGGAGTGTGATGATGCTTTCACTCAGCTTAAAAAGCAATTGACATCAACTCCTTTGCTCCAAAGCCCGCGAGAGGGAGAAAATCTTTTTCTGTATATGGGAGTCGGAGCCGATGCCATAAGCTCCGTTTTGATTCGAGAGGAGAAAAAGAAGCAATTTCCAGTCTATTACGTGAGCCAAATCCTGAAGAATGCGGAGACTCGCTATCATATTCTCGAAAAGTTAGCCTTAATGCTCGTAACTTCGGCAAGAAGATTAAGACCATACTTTCAAGCTCATTCGATTCTAGTCATTACTGATCTTCCATTGAAGAATGTCTTGGAGAAACCAGAACATTCAGGAAGGCTGGCAAAATGGGCAATAGAGCTCAGTGAATTTGACATATCTTATGTTCCAAGGGTGGCGATCAAAGCTCAAGTTTTAGCAGACTTCATGGTGGATGCCAAAGAAGTTGAGTCGCAGAAGGGGGTCGGAGTACCCCTTGCCTGGACAATCTTCGTGGATGGAGCCTCAGGAAGAAATTCTTCCGGAGCTGGAGTTGTCTTAATCAACCCTAATGAAGTAAGGCTGGATCAGGCACTGAAGTTCTATTTTCAAGTAACAAATAATCAGGCGGAATATGAGGCTTTGCTAGCCAGTCTTAAGTTTGCTAGAGAGCTGGGGATTGATGATGTCAAAGTCTTCACAGATTCTTTGGTGATGGCTTCTCAAGTGAATGGAACTTTCGAAACTAGAGATAGTATTTTAAAGCGATATCTAACTCTGGTAAAAATCGAGGTAGGAAAGTTCAAAAGCTTTATCATCGAGCATATTCCAAGGGGTGAGAACGTGGAAGCAGATGAGCTGGCAAAGTTTGGACTTCTCTCGGGAGGAAAAACTTCGGAATTGTTTCGCCCAGCAATTGAAGAAGAAGAGGTTATGGAGATTGATCAGCATCCGTCTTGGATGGATCCATTTGTTCTATATCTTTCGACTGGAAAGTTCCATTCAACAATAAAGGATAGGAAAAGGTTTAAACGGAAAGCAGCTAATTATTATCTTGTTGCAGGAGTGCTTTATAGAAGAACTTTCCTTTCACCATTAGCACGGTGTATTTCGGAAGAGGAGATTCCAATGGTCCTTCAGGAGGTTCATTCTGGAGAATGTGGAAGTCACTCTGGGGCTAGGAATTTGGAGAAAAGAATCCTGAGGCAAGGCTATTTTTGGCCCCAAATGAGGAAGGATGCGGAAAAATTTGCTAAGAAATGTGTAAAGTGCCAGAAGTTTGCTCCTCTCCAAAATCAGCCGGCTCAACAACTTAAGTCGATAACAACCCCATGGCCGTTTGCAGTTTGGGGAATGGATTTGATTGGGCCTTTCCCTATGGCAAGTGGGCAGCGTCGATATATTATAGTCATGATTGACTACTTCAGCAAATGGATAGAGGCAAAAGCATTGGCCAAAATTACTACTCAAGCCGTGAAGAATTTTATTTGGGGGGAGATAGTATGTCGGCACGGAATTCCAATGGCAATCATCACAGATAACGGTTCTCAGTTCAATAATTCAACTCTTATTAATTTCTGCAATCAAATTGGCATTGAGCTACGTTTCGCTTCTGTGCATCATCCTAGAAGCAATGGGCAGGTAGAAGCCGCCAACAAACTTATCATAAATCTCTTGAAAAAGAAGGTAGAAAATGTCAGGGGCAACTGGGCAGAACAACTACCTTCCGTCTTATGGGCCTTGAGGACAACTCCAAGTTCTGCCACTGGAGAGACTCCTTTCAAATTGTCCCACGGTTCTGAAGCTCTTATTCCGGTGGAATTTGAAGTAAAAAGCCCAAGAGTATTATTAGCACCACAGAATCAAATTGATTGGATGGAAGGAAATGATGAGGAGCTAAAATGTAGCCTTGATTTAATTGAGGAGTTAAGAGATACGACAATCATCAGACAAGAAGAGGTGAAAAGAAGAATGGCGAGGCTATTCAATAAAAATGTAAGAACCAAAGAATTCGCTGTTGGGGATCTGGTCTTGAAGAAAGTAGATACAGCAGCAAGAGCCGGTTCAGTTGGAAAGCTTAACCCAAACTGGGCGGGGCCGTTCGTGGTAAAGAGTGTGCTTAAAAATGGTGTTTATCATCTCCAAACTTATGAAGGAGAAGAATTGCCTCATTCATTGAGCGGAGATGATCTCAAGCTCTTCTTTTCTTAAAAGTTCGTATTTGATTTGCTCATTCTCTTTCTCACTTTTCTTCTCTTAAACATCATGCAGATATCATTGAGACATTCACAATGCACATAATGAATGGCAAGTCTCAAAAATAAGCTGTTTTTTGAAAGCCAAAAACCTGTCAAGTGAGACATCGACGGATCCTACTTCTTTCCCCCTCGGCTTGTTAGCTCGACGTGTAATTCTGCCAGGACCACATATGTCGGGGAGATTTCGAATCTGTGTAGCAGTAGCTCGCCAAGCTCGAGCGGTGGAAGTTTAGGATACCGGGTCCTTGCTGACATCTGGCACACCTCAGCGTATCAAGGAGGTCTAGGTGGATGGCTCAGCTCTGTCATGCATTGGGAAGGACATTGTTACGATCTTAATGATCTTTCAGGGAAAGCAATGTCGGTGTAGCCTCCGCAGCATGACCACACCTGCCCTACCGATCATTTTGGTTTGTAACTTTCGAATACTCGTTGAAGCGTGGTTAGGTAAGGGGCGGTCAGAAACATCTATGACCGTCGCCTGAACCTTAGATTGGCAAGTTTGCAACAAACTCGGTGATCCTTTAGGGAAAGCAATGTCGGTACAGCCTTCGCGGCATAACCACACTTACCCTGCTGATCATTTTTGAGATCCTCTTTCTCCTCCTTTCTTTCTACTCTAAAGGCCCCGTTTATCCCTTTGTACTGGGATCGGGCGGTCAGACATTTACGAGACCGCATATTCTTCTCTTTCTTCAAAATGGCGGTCTGTGCTATTTATGATTGATGGCTTGATCTTCTCCAGGACATGGATAGAAGTGATCGTCAATATGGATCTTTTAAAGGAAGTTTAGAATCAGTCTTGATTTGTTGTGATCGCCAGATGGTTTTTCATCTAAAGCCTGATGTTTATCCAAGCGCCTTTTATGAGAATCAGGTATTAAACGGTCTGGTTATGACGACATCGCGAACTCGACACTCTATTGATCCGAGATTGCACAGAATATTTATGATCTATAATATTTTCAAATTTGAAATTGCCAGGGGATTCATTAAAACCTGGGTTATCTTCAGTTCGCGGTGGTCTGAATGCTATAAGATCGCTGGGTTATCATGAATAAAAGCCTGTCAAAAGGGGAGGATCCGAATTGCCAAGAATTCTTTAAGAACTCGTCAAATTCAGATCGCAGGGAGATCGTCAAGATTCGAATTATCTCCAGTTTGTTCAAATCTTTTTAAGAAGCGGTCTGTATATTTTGTGACCGACGAGTTATTACAAAGGAACACCTCGTTTAGTCATTAAATGGTAATCTGAGGAACTGACAAGTTATGGTAAAGTTTGTTCTATTCGCGATCTGATTGTGTCGAGACCGCAGCATTATCTAGTATATAGTTCTGATTTTTCTTCAAACTCTTCATTATCCTTGTTGGGAATAAATCAACGAGCCAAGCCTTGAAATGTGGAATTACTAATTTGAAATCTTCATTTCAACTACGGGTCAGAGATTAACAAAACTCAAGCATTGAGATCGAATGTTGAGACAATTTTTATAAGAGCATGACCGCATACAATTTAAGTTATGATCGATTTATTTAAAAAAAAAGAACACCAGAAACAGATACAAATAGAAGAATTTCGGTCATAAGCAAAATAATATTCCATTCATTTCAAAAATTACAATGTCAGGCGCGGTCATTGACCAGCGATTACATCTCTTTTCTAAAAACAAATCTATTTCTTCTGTTTCTTTTTTCGGGGAGACCGCTCCTCTGATGAAGAAGTTGAGCTCTCTGAGGACTCACTATTACTGTCAGTCTCCCTTGATCCAGAATCCGAGGTCGCTGCCGAGCTCATTTCCTTGCCCAGAAAAACACTTCCACTAGGAGAAGTGTGATCGTCTTGGCTCCCAACGACCTCGACAGATTCATCTTCGGTAGTCTCCGCGGTCTTCGATTCCTTAGCCTTTTTCTTCTCCTCTGCCTCCTCGATCATTTCTGTGATCTCAGGAAAGAGATCGGCAAAAGACGTATCCCGGAAATCGGCAGTAAGACCGTCTTTTTCGCGAAGAATAGCAATTGTCTTGTTCGAAGCATCTCTGACATGAGTATATAGAGATTTGAGGTAGTCAGGGTTATGAATATCATATGCGGTCTTCTTGAAATTCTGTAAAAAGGAAATGTATCAGATCGCAGCGGTCAAGGTAAGATAACATTTAAGATCGCATTTTCTTTGAATACTTACATCAAAATGATCTTGCAGACGCTCTGCGTGCTTCAGAGATGCGCGAAGAGATCGCCCCATATGATGATTCAAAATCGTGCTTCGAGCGGTCACTTGGGCGCACACATCAGGGAGATCGTCGATCCTAATCCTTAGAGCTTCATTAGCATTCCTCCTCCCATAGAGGGCAGAGGTGACCGCGAAAGCCTGATTTGAAAACCTCCCTCCCCAGAAAGGAAGGTCGGTTGACACCTTCAGAGACTTTCCGGTCTCACCCCATCTCAGCAGAGGTTTTCCTTTGGTGTCTTTCACTTTCTTTCCAAAACCCAATAGGGGAAATGGCCCCTCCTCCAGATCGCCCTCCTCTACGATCTCTTTCCCCCTTCTCTGGCGATCTAGTTGCACTCGCCTTTCA
This sequence comes from Dactylorhiza incarnata, assembly GCA_033032865.1. Lineage (NCBI taxonomy): Eukaryota > Viridiplantae > Streptophyta > Magnoliopsida > Asparagales > Orchidaceae > Dactylorhiza > Dactylorhiza incarnata. The sequence continues at coordinate 506,611 of JAWHQI010000205.1, read as the reverse complement.
CGCTGAGTAAGGACTTCACCGCTTGGCGTCACTGGGTCGACTTCTGGGATCACGAACCCGGCTGTAATAGGAAAATAGTTAGTCTAAAAGGAAAATTCTAAATTCTATTAGAGAGACCGCAGGAGATCATAAAAATTGTCGCTTACTTTCTTCCGGCAAGACCGCAGCAACCTCGGGCCAGATCGCCAGGTAATGATTCAGATCGAATCGTTTCCCTGCCAGCCACTCCAAGACTGCAAGTTCCTCCTCTGAAACAAGTTTTTCCTTTCTAAATATCCTCTCTGCTCGCGGAGAAGGACGGCTGGCGAGACCACCGAGATCGCCTTCAAAGATCAGATACCTCTCAGTCCAAAGAGGGATTTTGTTCGAAAGATTTAGAACTTTTATTCCATTACAACTGAGATACAGCAATCCTTTGAACTCTTCTTTGTTCTGACCCTCTTTTAAGACCTTGACAGAAAAAGTTCCTTGGAAGATCGACATTGTGAATTTTAACTTCACCGATCTCAAGTAGTTGATGAAGACACTCATCAGACCGATCGCGTTCGGTGGAAGCTGGGCTAGAACGAGACCGTAATAATCCATCACTTCTAACATTTCCCAAGGGATGGGAATTTGAAGACCATAGGCGAAGTGATCGACCGGGATGATGTATCTACTTTCATCCCCAGAGTTCAAGCCTTCATCTTCGAATGGAACTCTGATCGCGATCTCATCATCGACCTTATATTTTTCAATGAAAGAAGAGTATTCTTTCTCCGAGATTTGTCCATACTTGTGATCGGAGTCCAGGAAGACCTCAGCAGCTTTGGAGCGCGCGAACACCATTTTCTGAGATCGCTGGAGTCAACAAACTGAAGAAAACTCAAGAAGAATAGAATAATGATCCAGGAAGACAACTATTTATAGAAAAAGAAAGATGATTAGGTAATAATTGCACTTCTCAAGATCGCCCTGCAAGAAATTAAGATCGCCAAAAGCTAACAAAGCTCATACAGAGATCGCAAAATATATACCACAACATAAAATCACAATATCATAGAACATCATTAAGTGTATTTTACAGATCCAAGAGAGAAAATAGAATTGTTTCTAAAAGATCGATAAAACGTAAAAATAAAGAGTTGCGGTCTCATTTTCTTTGGTCTTTTGTTCTTCCAACGAATGCCGCCACGTCCTGCATTTCGTTGACCGCAGTCCATGCAGATGCCAGACTATGATTGGCCACCATGGCAGCCCTATGGATTTTAGACATCTCGCAGTCTACTTGCTCTATAGGGATTACCACAATATCCGACGATCTCTTATCCGGGTGACCGCTGGAAGGACCTGCCTTCATTGACATTTGAGGGCCATCCCGAAGGGCAGCGATCTCAGCAGAAAGTGCAACAACCTTCCCCCGATAGTATTCGACATCTTTTTCGGCCTTCCAAAGTTTTTCTTCATATCCTCTCCGAATCTGCTTTTCTTTGGCTTCAAAATTTGCAGTCTGGATTCGGAGGCGGTCTTCAAGCGCGCGTTCGCAATCTCGCATAGCCCTTACACCTTCAAGCATCGGGCCGAGGAGATCAGCGAACTCTGGAGGAATTGAGACTTTCCTTGGTATTTCACCTTCTTCAGAAACAGAATTCGTATTCACATCTGCGTTTAGGAGAAAAACAGTCAAAAATCAGAAATTTCTTTCAGAAGAAAAGGAAAGATTTCATGTGAAATACTTGACAGAGTGGCAAGACCGCAGTCAAGTAAAGTCTTTTCAACATCTTTTGAGACCGCAGTATCAGTGGTCAATAAAAGGCGGTCAGATCCCCTTAAGCATTCTAAGTTGATTTTTTCTAATTGTCTCTTTCGTGACCGCTCACCTTCTTTCCTTCTTCTTTTTAACTAAGCATTACTAACAAGGATATCTTCAGTTTCAATAATGACAATCTCAGGTCGCTTCCTAGAAGATGCAGGGCGAAATGCAAGTTTGGGAAGTGAACCAATCGGTCTCACGACCACCTTCGCCTTACCAGTCTTAATGAAGTCCAACGCAGCTGCGCGGTCTGTCGCTCCTACATCCAGCTTTTCGCCCATTTCCAAGAAGATATCGCCGCGATCGCTAGATGTTGCGGTCTCATTCATCTCCTTCCCCTTCTCGGTCGAGACCATATCTCCAGCAATCTTCTTTTTCTCTTCTTTCTTCTTCTTCTTCTTCTTCTTCTTCTCCTTATCTTTCTTCTTCTCAGCGGCTAGAACTCGCCCCTTCTCTTTCCTTTCTTTCTCTGCGGCCATAGAAATCACCTCTTTTTCTTTCCTCTCCCTCTCTTCTTTGGCGATCTCCTCCTGTTTTCTTTTCTCCTCTTCTCTCTTCTTCACACCTTCAGTGACCGCCGCAAGCCTGGCGATCTCATCTTCTTTTTCTTTTCTTTCTTCTTCTTTCCTTTTCCTCTCCTCTTCTTCTTCTCCGCCTCTCCTTTCTTCTTCCTTTATTCTTCTTTCTTCTTCAGCAACTTCTTCCTCGATGATCACTCGAAGTCGTTCAACTTCAAAAGGATCCATTGACTGTAATAATCAAGGAAAAATTAATAGAAAAATCAATCTTAAAATAAGTATAAAATTCGATCACTTACGCCTGAAACATTTTCAACTGGGTTATCTTCTGAAAGATAAGTCTGAAGATCGATGTCCCCGGCAGTCACAGCTTGTCCATCAGTTTTCGTCCTCTTAGCGGTCTGATCAGGAGAGCTTGCTTCTTTTCTTTTCAAGTCTCTAACGACTTTTTCTTTATCAGCGATCTGGCTTCTAAGATTCTCAGCTGAAGCTTTCATCTGTCGCATAGCTGCCTTGATCGATTCTACAGAGGTGGTCTCTCCAGAACGTTCAGTGGGCTGGTTGGCCACCTCCGGGGTCGTCTTAACCGCAGTTTTTGTGATCGTTAAATCAACGATAGCCTTCTAAACATGATCACTCTTTTTATTTGAACTCTTGATCGATTTTTCCTTGCTAGAACTAACGATCTTCTTCGAGATGACTTTCTTTGTTTTAGTTGCAGATCTTGGCGACTTTCAGGATTGCGCGGACACTTTCATCAAGTCTAAAGCATCCATCCCAGGAAAAGCTTTTTTCACGGTCTCAATAAACAGTGACCGCTCGAGGATCGGAGTCTCTCAATATCTTGGAATCTGAAGATCTAAGGAGGTATTTATAGACCAAGCCGCATTTATGACAGTCGCGGTCTCGGCGACCAGTTTACATTTTCGAAGTTCCAGCGCAACTTAAAAATGTGCGGGGATTATGTTTGCCCGGAAGCCCGCAATCTCATCCTTACAAGGGAAAATGGCGGTTTCAGCGGTCTCATATTTTCATGATCGCCCAGATCGCAAGCCATCCGCCCTGCCAGTTTTTTCTAAGTGCCAACCGGTCAAGACAGCGTGAGATCGCCGCTAGGGCGATCTAGCCATCTCCTTTTTTTTTACTACTTGCACCCCGCTTCCCTGCCCCGGCTCTCCTGTACCCCGGGCAGCCCGTAGTTTTCAGTTCTGCCCATTTGGGAAGCCCCCTCGTCTATAAATAGAGGGGTAGGGGTACCTAAAAAAGGACTTTTGCTCCGAGGCTCCAGCTTACAACCTGTGTAAGCGGTCTCATTTTTCGTGATCGCTTTTCTGTGATCGTTTTCCCTCTTTTCCAGCATCTTCGGTCTTAGTAACCTGCACTTCGCAGTTTTCTCCCATCCCCCTTTAGTGCGAATTTTGGAGGTACCATTTTTGGTACCAACAGGACCTTCTACCTTTTCAGTACTCGGTAGATCTCTGCTAGTCTCATCAGAAGAGTCCTCTAGCTTCTCTTCTTGAGGATCTCTACTTGGGTCCTCTTGGTCTACTGATCCATGATGAACAGCATCCTCAGCCCCAATGATCTTATTGATCACTTCTTCCACTTGAGCAGGGATCTCACTATTCTTCTCCCCCTCAGTCTCAGCATTCTCTTGCTCTGTTCCTGCTGTTACCATTGTCCCGGATCCCAGACTTAGGGCAGAGGTCTGGAGGGATACATTCCTTTTCTTTACAGGCACTTTAGAGTCAGATGAGTTTGAGCTGTTTCCTGATTCACTTTCTTCAGATGAGCTTTCTCCCTTCCTCTTCACATCCTCTGTAGTCTTCAGCTTCTTAGGAGACTTAATCAGAGTTCTCTCCCATCTTTCTAGTATCCTGATGTCCATCCTTCTCATGTGATGGATTTTTGCGCCATACTTCTTGTTGAAGCTTTCAGGGTAGGATATCAGTAGATACATTGATAGTATTCTTCCCAGATTTGGAGTTTGAAAGCTGTCTTGAATCCTCTTAAAAATGATCTGACCCCAGTTGGACTTCTTACTTAGGATTATCCTTGTCATAATCTCGAACATGGGCATGGATATCCTATCATGCGACCCTACTTTACAGAGGAGGGCTTTTCCTACAATATCAGCCATGAGCTTCCCTTGTTGATTAAAATTCTTTCTTTCTAGAGACCCATAGGTCTTGCTGGAGTGATCGCACCATTCCAGAGCCCTGTTAAGGTCTTCCTGGGTGACCTTTTCATCTTCCTCCCCCTTGGCGAAGGTCGGCAGCTGAAGAACCCTTGCCAACCTCTTGGGATTCACCTTGATCTTTATCTCATTGATCATGCTTTTCACGGATGTTCCTTTTGAACCACCCTTGGCATTCGAGTAGAACTCCAGCACTTCTCTTTTTAGTATTACTACTGACTCTAAGAGAGCAAATTCCAGGCCGACGGCGTCTAATAGCTTAATGGCGCTCTGAATCTCTTCTGGCCCCTCTGAGAAACCGCCCCTCACTACTTCGCTTCCTTCATAGAGAGATCCTTCCTTCTTTGGCGTCATTTCTTACTTGATCGGAGAGGATTCTAGTTTAGTCGACTAGTTCACTCTTCGAAGGCGTAGAGAGCACGACGTCTTTTAGGGCTAATGTAGATGGTGTTTTTAACTTTAAGACATCTGCCTTATTTATAGTTTCCGAGTTAGAAGACGAAGTGTCATTTGTTAAATGTCTGATTAACTAGAGTTAAACTGTTATGATTGGTTAAGCTTAGGTCTAAATGAGAGTCCATTGGTGATTAGGTATCGTCGTGACGCAAAATTATTTCGACGATACCAATCATCATTTCGACGATATAGTTTTGCGTTTAAAATGATATTGTCCTTTTTCACTCTTTTGTATTATTAGTGCAGTGCTTTCTGCTTACTCAAGTAAAAATTACCTTTAACACAATGATAAGGATGAGGTTATGTATTGAACATCAACATAGTTACCTTCACCTTAGCTTTTATATCTTTTTGTGCTCGTAGCTCCCCCTTGATGGGATATCCACTTATCTTTACTTTTAGCTCCCCCTTGACCAGTGCATCTTGGCATGTAGTGAGGTTTTTCTTAGTCCAGAGTTGAGCCTGGAGCACTTATTGTCCATTAGACTTGTTTGCTTTTTATTGGCTAAATGGACTTCCCTTCAAAATAGATTTAATATCCCTTAGGAACCCAAGGTGACTTGGGTCCTAGGTTCTTGTTAGTATAATAAGGAATTCTTCTACTCACCTCAGCCCTTCCAGGAGGTTTCGCCTTTGCACTAGGCACACTAGGGTTGTGCCAACAGTCAATGGCAAAGTTTCCCACTTTACCACAACACCAACATTCATGGATGTTGTACCTTCTTTTCTGAACAATTTTTGAGGTGGGTGGAGCATCACATTGCCTATGTTCAGTAGAGAAGGCGTCATCATTCTTCCTATCTCTCTCAGCTAAGGGCTGACTAGCTGCTCTAGTATAATTATTTCTTCTTGACTTTATCTGTTTGTCAGCAAATATATGTCAGCTTGGTAGCTGACATGGTGTTGATGGCATCAGATATGATCAAGTGAGAGTTGATTATACTGGTGCTACCAGCATGCTTCTTATCTGAAGGAGATTGGGGAAGGTGTTGCTCCTTTATCCTTGAAGGTGGGGGCTGAGGCACCAAACACAAATGTTCCATGATGGGCCATTTGGATTTCCTCATGGGGAGCCTTCAATACACTCATCCCCATGCCCTTTCTTCTCCCATAGTTAGGAGCATCTCCCAAGCTATTGGACCCTCCATTCATCCAGTGACCATAGACACTGTCCTGGTCATACTTGTTTGAGGGAAGCACTACCTTATGAAAGGTGGTATAAGGCTCTGCTTTAGTTTTGCCCCTTTTCCATTCCCAAAATCTACTGCCCCTTCATTGAAACCCAGTCCCTTCCTATTTCCATAGGAAGAGAAGGTGTCAATGATGGGCAGTATGGTTTTGGGCTTAGAGAATTGAGCCACTAAGCTTCTTTCTTTAAGAAGATCATTCTTAAGCTTCCTAATGAGTTCTTCCCTTTGGTTTCTTTCATCATGGAGCTTTCCAATGATTTTCTTGAGCTCACAGGAATTGGTGCCCTCATTATGGGACATACCCATTTCCTTATTCATCTCAGCCTTAATGGGTCTGAGTGATTCTAGCGCCTTATCTTGCTTCTTAACAAGCTTCTTGCTCTTTCTTAGAGCATCCAAGAGTTCACCAAACCGCTCTATTAGATCAGCATAGTTCTTATAGTTGAATGATGAGCAGTCTTCTGCATCCTCTTCAGAAGATGAGCAGTCATCTGATGCACTCTTGGTCTTCTTAATTGAAGTAGGTAGTAAAGATGTGTGAGTGATGCATACCTGATAATGATGTGATTCATCATGATTTTCTTCATTTGATAGAGCCATCAACCCAAAGACTTCCTCATCCTCAGAGTCACTGTCTGTGAGAGTCAAAAGTGCTCTTATCCTTTCTCTGGCTACAAAGCATTCTTCATCATCTGATTCACTGTCTGAAGTGGTCAGGGGTGCTCTGATGCATACCTGTTCATGAGGGATTTCATCTTGAAAATCTTCCTCTGATTTGGATAAGGCAGTCAGTCCAAGGTCAGCTTCTTTTTCTGAGTCTGAGTGGCTTGAGTCACTATTACTTTGAGTTTTTAGGGACCTTAGGGGTTTAGTTTTTTACTTCCTTTGACCCTTCCATGAGGACTCCTAGGGAGTCCCACATGTCCTTTGCCGTTGTGAAATGAGTCAGCTTCTGGAGTGTTGGCAGATCTACTGCACCAGCTAGAATACTTCTGGCTTCTTTGTCCAAGCTGACTAGAAGGATCTCATCTTCTATAATATTCATTGGGGTATATGGTCCTTCTTGAACAATTAAAAATATTCTGGGATCCATTGCCTCCATGTATATTGAAGTATCTAGTTGCCTACCTAAATCACCTAGAGGGGGGTGAATAGGTGATCTCTACGTCTTTTGCGGAATTAAAAATTAAACGTAAAGCACAGCACACAAAATTAATCACAGCCACAGATAACACCAGGAATTTATAGTGGTTCCCCGTACTTGGGTACTCCACTGCCGGCCTCGCCAATCTAGCACCACAACTAGACTTGACTACTCACTAAATCTCGGATCAAGAACGATCCTACAGTCTCGGAGTCAAACTCCTACAAACTCAGAGAGAACCTCTCTTACAACTCGGAGAAAACTTCTCCTACAACTCGGAGAACAACCTCTCCTACAACTCGGAGAACAACTCCTACAACTCGGAGATAACAACTCCTACAATAGATTGAAAAGGGTTTGAACAATACTAAACCAGATCTGAATAACAGAGGCGTTTTCTTCCTTCTTCTTGAATGGCTTTTGAGAACGATGAGGAAGAACAACGATCCTTCAAATCTGTCTTTGGCAATCCGAAACGATCCAATAGAGATTGTAGAACCTGAGTATGGATCAATCGAACCCTTCTTGAAAGAAATCGGCAACTCCAAAGAGTAGAACGATCTCCAATCGTAGACGACGGCGAGCGGCGTTTTTCACGTTCTTTTTGATCGGGAGAGAGATTAGGGTTTTGAACCATTCTCGAACTTCTTTCTAAACAATCCTATATATGGAGAGGAGCAATTAAAGGATTAATTAGCCTTAAAAGCGCTCCATATAGCCGTTAGAAATGAGAAGGGGCGATCACGATCCGTCCAGAACAGAGAAATCGAAACAGAAAATTACGGACAGAAGTCTCGAGACATAAGGGATCTCTCGAGACATAAGGGATGTCTCGAGACACAAAACGGAGAGAGCAGGAAAGGGATGTCTCGAAAACTCGATGATCTCTCGAGACATTGCAAAGAATTCAGACTTAAGATCTCTCGAGACAACCACGATCTCTCGAGACATGTCTGATCTCTCGAGACATATCCTTAGGAAAAATTTGTTTTACAAAGATTTCTTTTCTTCTCTTGAACACATGCTGCAGCCGCACTCCAAAGTCTTCAATAGTCTTGAAAAAGAAGTGTACCCCAATAGTGAGATCACACATGAGTCATCACCATGTTTCATATAATGAGGGATTACATTTTATGAAACTGTGTTTGCAGACCCATTGTGACCTGACATTGGCTTACACTTAGCCATGATAATCTGCAAGACAATACTAGAAAAGCATATCAAATACAAAAGCAATTCAATCTTAGTTTAAGGGTGACTTCTCACAAATCAAGGTAATTGTGAATGCAATTTCCAACAATCTCCCCCTATTTGTAGAAGTCAGAACCCTGTACACTAAGTTGAATTACAGCAGTTAAAGAATAAATATGCTACACTACACAAAGATATAGAAATGAAAAAGTAAAGAACATCAAAACATCAAATATATATATATATATATATATATATATATATCTAAATTGAATTGTTCAGAAGACTTGATGTTCACTAAATCATAATGAAAACAAAATACGTCTTGTCAGCATCATCATCATCATCCTTCAAGACCTCCTTTTCCTCTTTTCTTCTTGTCTGGAGAAAAAGGCATGAGGCTTGGGATGGTAAAACGGAGGGGGTTCCGGAGCATCAGCATTATTATAACCAAAAGCTCTGAAATGAATCCTTCGCTTCCTTTGAGCTGTCTCATGTTTTTCCCATTCTTGAGAGCTGTAACATTCAGATCTGTTCATTTTACCTTCATGAACTAACTTGTAGGTTTCAAGAATAATGTCTTTTGAGACAGGGCTCCAGATTTCTGGATAACTTTTCTCAACCTTAGCTTTGCACTGACCTGTAGAGCTAGAACTAGGAACTGATCGACTGGCAGAAGAACCTTCACCAAATTTTCTTTTTCTTTTGGTCCCAGCCCTATCTGATTGTTCTTAAACAATAAGAGCCTTCCCAAGTAGTTCTTCTGGCCTTGGAGAAAACTGAGGAACAGGAATATCTGGATCAATTGTCAACTCAGGAAAAATCTGATTATGAAGCCACGTTGCTGTTTTGAATGAATAAGCATTAATATCAGCAACTTGCTTCATCAACCTGGAAGAGAACTGCTCAAACTGAGAATTCCATGAGCTTTGAAGAGCAGAAACGGAGCTTTCAATCAAATCTGTCATTTTAGCTACTATATTTTCCTCCCCCTTTCTGACTTCTACAGAGAGGGTTTGGAGAGTATCATCTTTGAACTTTCCGACTTCATCAACAATTCTGAACGTATTGGCTTCAGCCTTGTCAGACACTGATTCTTGAAGCTTTGTCAGTATAACAGTCTGAGTCAACACTGTGCCTACACCTTCAGTTGCATGATCAATTTGCTTGCTCCCTAGGCTCATCAAATCAGAGAGATTTTCATAATTGGATTTTATCTTAGCTAACTCTCTGCCTAGTTCACTTTCAACTGAGGCAATCTTCTTGTGAACAGTTGTCAAAGAATTTTCAAACTGTGCACTCTGCTTCTTGAGCAGTGCTTCAATCTTTCCTAGAAGAGAATCTTCTGCACAACCTAGCTCATCTGGAGCATTCTTGGTTGTGACATACTCTGACTCCCCCTCAACATGTACTAGGGGAGGTGACAATTCATGAACTGACATAACATCATCATCATCTATGTTAAAAACAAAATCAGCACCAGACCCTGCCTGTTGGCCACTGGGACTGTGCTCTTCAGATACTGGAAGGGATTCTGTTGGAGCTGATGAGGATTTACCTTTGGCTTTTGAACGGATTGGCAGCTTGGCACGACTTGAAGCTTTAGAGCGAGTCCGAGATGAAAGTGGCAATGATGGTACGAAGGGTGCTTGATCTTCAGAAGAAGGAGCTGGAGTTTCTGCTTCTCTTGCAACTGCAGATTTAAGAGTCTCCCCCTCAGAAGGAGCACCAGCCATTTCCGGCTTCTTGATACGAATGTCCCATCTCTGCAAGGAGCTGACATCTATCTTCTTAAGGTGATGGATAACTGTACCTTTGGACATGTTGAAAATAGCAGGGTTAAACTGATTTAGAAACAGTGAGATGATCCGGGCAAAGTTAGGAGTGTTTATGCCAGCTTTGATATTTGAGAATAAGATTGAGGCCCAATCTCTCTTCTTTCCAGTAACAATGCCAATCATCAACAGAAACATCTCTTCAGACACATGTCCTTGAGAGCCTGTCTTGCAGAAAAGTGCCTTTGAGATAATGTCCAGCAGGAGCTTCCCCACATCATTCAACTTATTCCTCTTAACTGTAGAGAAATCTGAATCAAGACCACGGAACCTTGTTGTAGTCAACCAATCATTGTCAACTAGTTCTTCTTCAGCTTCCACTTCAGACAACTGCAAATACTTAGCGAGAGTCTCTGGAGAGACTTTGATTTTGATACCCTTAACGAAGGAGATCAACATACTTCCTTCCTTGATTGGCTTCACATTGATGAAGAATTCTCCAACCTCTTCAAACAGTATCCGGCAAGGATGCTCGAGAACGAAGGTGAGACCAGCGGCATCAAGCAAACAAAACAGAGTCTTGAAATCATCGGATAAACTCGCAAGACCTAACCGAATTACCTCGTTGCCGACTCCAATTTTCGGATGAGGAGAGGGAGCCATTGCAGCAAGATGGAGGGAGGAATGTTGAACGAAGAATCACCGAGAACCACCGCAGCACTGAGACCGGTCGCAGACGATCATCGCTCGAGAGGAAAACGAAAGGTCGAGGAGGTCTCGGGAGATGATTCGCGTGAACATCAAGTTTTCCGATTTCGTATATATATATTTTGATTTTACGAAAAATAGAAAATTAGAAATAGGAATTAGCGCGTACCTGACGTTTGGGATTCCTTTAAAAAAAATATGTCTCGAGACATCGGTTATGTCTCGAGAGATACACCATGTCTCGAGATCTGCTTCTTGTCTCGAGACATGACTTGTCAAAAGTGAACTTCCTGTCGCCAAGGTTTTGATTGACTTGACCATTACTCCATGTTGAGCATTCCAAGTTCCGTCTTGAAGAAAGAGAACTTGGTCTCATCCAGTGGCTTCGTGAAGATGTCTGCAACTTGCTTATCCGTGGGGACATAACTCAGATTTATGTCACCCTTCTCCACATGCTCCCGGATAAAGTGATATCGTAGCTCGATGTGCTTTGTCCGACTGTGAGAGACTGGATTATTTGCGATAGCAATTGCACTGGAAGAGTCGCAAAACATAGGAATGTTTTTGAGCTTCATGTTGTAGTCTTGAAGTTGATTTCTTATCCAGAGAAGTTGTGCGCAACAACTGCCAGCAGAAATGTATTCCGACTCGGCGGTTGAAATTGCAACACAATTCTGCTTCTTGCTACTCCAGGAAATAAGTCTCCTTCCGAGGAATTGACACGTCCCAGAAGTGCTTTTCCTGTCGTCTTTGCTACCTGCAAAGTCTGCATCTGAAAAACCAATTAGTTCACTATCATTACTTCTTGGGTACCATAAGCCAAGATTTGGTGTGCCTTTAAGATATCTCAAAATTCGCTTTGCAGCGGTATAGTGGGATTCCTTAGAGTTCACCTGATATCTAGCACAAACACATGTAGAGAACATTATATCAGGTCTACTGGCAGTAAGGTAGAGCAATGAGCCAATTATGCTTCTGTACTTGGTTTCATCAAAAGGTTTCCCTTTCTCATCCTTGTCCAGAGACGTAGCTGAGCTCATTGGAGTCCTCATAGAGGTTGCACTCTCCATTCCAAATTTCTTAATCAACTCCTTAGTGAACTTTGTCTGATAAATGAAGATTCCATCTTCAGACTGTTTCACTTGAAGTCCTAAGAAATATTTCAGCTCACCCATACTGCTCATTTCAAATTTCCCTTGCATAAGTTTAGAAAACTTTTTGCAGAGGTTATCATCCGTAGAGCCAAATATGATGTCATCGACATAGATTTGCACTAGCAAAATCTTGCCTTTTACTTCCCTAAGAAATAATGTCTTATCTATCTTTCCTCTTGTGAACTTGTTCTCAAGAAGAAAGTTAGACAGCGTCTCATACCAAGCTCGAGGAGCTTGTTTCAAACCATATAAAGCTTTCTGTAATAAATAAACATGATTGGGATGATCAGGATTAACAAAACCTGGGGGTTGTTCAACGTATACTTCCTCTTTAATGTCTCCGTTTAGGAACGCGGATTTGACATCCATTTGATATACGGTGAAACCCTTGAAAGCAGCATAAGCAAGGAAGAGTCTGATCGCTTCGAGCCTTGCTACTGGAGCGTACGTCTGATCGAAGTCGATGCCTTCCTCTTGTCTGTATCCTTTAGCTACAAGTCTGGCTTTGTTCTTTATGATTGTTCCTTCTTCATCCAGCTTGTTTCTATACACCCACTTTGTTCCAATGACATTTTTGTCTTTGGGTTTTGGAACAAGTGTCCATACTTTACATCGTTTGAACTGATTTAATTCTTCTTCCATAGCAATTATCCAGGATGGATCTTCATTTGCCTCTTGGACTTTCTTTGGTTCGACCTGCGAAAGAAAGCTTAAATGCATATTTTCGTTAATGGTACCTCGTCTTGTTCTTATTCCTTCATGAGGATCTCCTATGATTTGATCAACTGGATGATCCCTCATGTGTCGTAGCCCGAGGTTTCTTGCATGATTTGGACCAATAGGAGTTTCTTCTGCTGTTGGAGTATCTTCCTCCACTTGGAGTGGCTCTTCATCAGGATGATCTTCTTCATAGATTGTTATTGGGGGAATCTTGATGAAGTTTTGAGAATTTTCTTCAACTGGCTGATCCAAGCTTAAGTCCTGCAGCTTTGAACCTGTGTCTACAGAAGAAATGCTAGAGGAGCTGCTTTGTAGCATGCTCGTCTCATCAAATACAACATTAATAGATTCTTCTACCACCAGGGTTTTCTTATTAAAAACTCTATATGCCCTACTATGGCTACTATATCCTACAAAAATACCTTCAAAGCTCTTTTCACTAAACTTAGTTTTGTAATGCTTTCCATTGTTTAGCACAAAGCATTTACTACCAAAGATTCGAAAATAAGAAATGGTCGGTTTCTTGCCTTTTAAAAGTTCATAAGGAGTCTTTTCATGGTTTTTGTTTATGAGTGCTCTGTTTTGCACATGGCATGCAGTATTGACAGCTTCAGCCCAGAAATATTCAGGTAGTGAAGAGTCACTCAACATGGTTCTGCAAGCCTCAATAAGTGTTCTATTCTTTCTCTCAGCTACTCCATTTTGTTGTGGAGTTCGAGGAGAGGAAAACTCATGAAAGATACCGAGGCTTTCACAGAATTCTGTCATGGCTCCAGATTCAAATTCTGTACCATGGTCACTTCTGATTTTGACCACCGAACAGTTAAATTCATTCTGGACTTGCCTGACAAAACTAGTGAAAGTGTCAAAGGTATCTGACTTATGTTTCAGAAAGAATACACAGGCAAAACGAGAGAAATCATCTACAATAACCAATGTGTAAGATTTTCCTCCTAAACTTCTAATTTGCAAAGGACCAAACAAATCCATATGAAGCAGGTATAAACACCTGGTTGAATCTTTGCCAATAATGCTCTTAAAGGTAGCTCTTGTTTGCTTGCCTTTTACACATGCATGACAAGGTCTATCTTTAATGAACTTAACATCTGGTGCATCGCGCACTAAGTTTTGAGAAAACAATTTATTAATAGTTTTGAGATTTATATGTGCTAATCTCTTGTGCCATTGGTCAACAAGAGATGCACTATCTTTTGCCAAAAGACATACTGGTGTAGAAGATGATATGCAAAGAAAACTTAAACAAAATATGTTTCTACAGCGAATGCCTGATAAAATCGTTTCATGATTTTCATCCGACTTTATCAAACACTTATCTTTATGAAAATCAACAATGTATCCTTTATCACAAAGTTGACTTATGCTTATCAGATTATGTTGTAATCCTTCCACATAAGCTACATCGGAAAAAGATACATTTCCATTAGAAATCATACCATAGCCTTTAGTTATTCCTCTGTCTGAACCGCCAAAAATAACTTTTGGACCGTTGGCAACTGGAATGTAGTTTTGCAAAAGGCTTCTTGTCCCGGTCATATGCCGAGAGCATCCACTGTCCAAGTACCATATTGGATTTTTATTGGCCTTTGGACATACCTGCAAAAAATAAATCATTTCGCCTTAGGAGCCCAAACAGATTTGGGTCCTTGGTCCCGTGTCAGTTGAGCACCACGATAAATGTTAACATTCCGAGTGGTCTGCCTTGCAACGTTCACTTGTGGTCTCCTAGTATACGTTGTATTAAACCAACAATCAACGGCAAAGTGACCAATTTTACCGCAGCACCAACAGTCGAATCTGTTGTACCTTCTCTTTACACTCTCCTGCTTAACTTTTTGAACGTTAGCTCTTGCAGGAGCAGCCCTTTTAGATGAGGATGCCTCATGGGGGCAACACACACAAGGTGGTACTGTCCTCTTCGGCTTTGGTGCAACAGCATTCACTTTTGGTGCTTTCTTAGCACTCGGACCATGAACAAATGGACCGTACCCTTTCCGATTAATCTCTTGATAGGGTGCTTGAAAAGCACTATCACCAAAGTTTCGGGGAGGAGCCCATTCCTTATGATCATTCACAGGTGAAAAAGGAATTGGTCGTGTGAAATGACCATAGGAACTCTCCATATCATAAACATTCGTAGGGAATATGACTTTCTTGAATGCTACAGGCTCTTAATGAGCTTTCTCTTTTTCTTTGGTAGTAGCTTTCTTAGCAACCAGACCATTCTTCTTAGCAATTGTATTTTTTGAAGAATTGCTAGTATTAGCTTCATGCCCTATACCGCTTCCTTTTGCCTTAGTGGTAAAAGTACCAATAATTGGCAGAACAGTTTTAGGTTGAGAGAATGCTTCAACCAACTTCTTCTCAGCCGCAAGCTGTTCCTCCAAGACTTTTATCGAATTATCTCTCAAGGCAAGAGTCTCTTCCGAGCTTTTGATCTTGTCTTTCAAGGCTTGGACTTCCTCTTTGAGAGAAGAAAGTTCTTCAACTTCTTTTCTCAAGTTAGATTCCACCTCCTTGAGAGCCATGATCTCCTTACCCTGAGTTTTGACAACCTTTCGGCACTTGTCAAAGCTTTGGAGCATTTTGGTATATTGAGACATGAGCTCAGATTCATCGTCTGAGAGGTTATCCTTTTGTTCAGCCGAAGCATAATCAGAATCAGATAGGATAGTGTGATCATTTACCTTTCCGGTGTACGGGGGTGCTTTTTCATCATCAGACATAGCCATCAGACCGAAGTAAGCTTCTTCTTCATCACTCGACTCATCGGAGTCATTGTCGCTCAGAGTTTTGGCTTTCTTAGCGACGAAGCTTCTATCTGATTTCTTCTTTCCATGAGTGGATTTCTTGTCTTCTTTTCTTCCACCTTCTTTCTTTTTGTAGGGACACTCAGCAATTATGTGTCCTGACTTATTACAACAGTAGCAAATAATGTCAGAAGAAATGTGTTTGTTCTGTTTGGATTTATACCTGTCATTATTGCTTGAGCCCTTCCTGTGATATTCGCCATCACGACGAGAATATTTATGATCCGAGGAAGACGGCTTGTTGTTCATGTGCCTTCGCTTGTTCAGTAGTTTCTTAAACTGACGGGAAATTAAAGAGAACTCCCCATCAGACAGTTCGGAACAGGAGGAGCTGGCTTCCGATTCTTCTTCGATATCAGATTCCTTTTCTCTGATCGGTATCACTGCTTTGCTCTTCTTTGAATTCTCTGCCTTCAAAGCTAAGGTTCTTTCTTTGCTTAAAGCTCGATTTACATCCTCTTCAGACTTTCGGATGTTCATTTGTAATTCATGAGACAACACCTTCCCGAACAGATTTTGAGGTTCTAGACTTGGCAGTTTTCCAAACTCTCTAATAGCAACAATTTTGCTATCCCAGTCTTTCGTTAGGGAACGCAAGAATTTGTCATTTAGTTCACCGTTTGTGAACTCCCTGTCGTAGTTCCTCAAACCATTGACTATCTTGAAGAATCTTTCGTACGCATCAGCAATGCACTCCTTCTTATTCTGCTTGAACGCCTCGTACTCTTGATTAAGTAAAGACCTTCTATCTTCTCTTACCTCGTCAGTACCTTCCATTAGAACAATTAAGGATGTCCACATCTCTTTGGCTGATTTGCAGTGGATTAAGTTTTGCAACATGGAATCGTCCACTGCACTTGCAATTATGTTTTTAGCCTTCTTGTCAAGAGCAACAAGAGCTATCTCATCCTTAGTCAAATCCATCATTTTCTTAGGTATCTGAACAGTAGGATTTGTTGACGAAGCAGTCATTGGCACATGAGGACCTTCTTCCACGACTTGGAAGATTCTGGGATCTGCAGCTTCCATATAAAAACGGACTCTTTCCTTCCACATAGGAAAGTTGGCCTTAGTGCAGATGGGCAATTTCAGAGAGGATTCCTTGACTCTATCCATGGCTTGCTAACAACTAGAAGGATGGATCCTGTTCAAGGTGTTAACCTAGCAACGAACAGCGACCCTCTGATACCAATTGAAGTATCTAGTTGCCTACCTAAATCACCTAGAGGGGGGTGAATAGGTGATCTCTACGTCTTTTGCGGAATTAAAAATTAAACGTAAAGCACAACACACAAAATTAATCACAGCCACAGATAACACCAGGAATTTATAGTGGTTCCCCGTACTTGGGTACTCCATTGCCGGCCTAGCCAATCTAGCACCACAACTAGACTTGACTACTCACTAAATCTCGGATCAAGAACGATCCTACAGTCTCGGAGTCAAACTCCTACAAACTCAGAGAGAACCTCTCTTACAACTCGGAGAAAACTTCTCCTACAACTCGGAGAACAACCTCTCCTATAACTCGGAGAACAACTCCTACAACTCGGAGATAACAACTCCTACAATAGATTGAAAAGGGTTTGAACAATACTAAACCAGATCTGAATAACAGAGGCGTTTTCTTCCTTCTTCTTGAATGGCTTTTGAGAATGATGAGGAAGAACAACGATCCTTCAAATCTGTCTTTGGCAATCCGAAACGATCCAATAGAGATTGTAGAACCTGAGTATGGATCAATCGAACCCTTCTTGAAAGAAATCGGCAACTCCAAAGAGTAGAACGATCTCCAATCGTAGACGACGGCGAGCGGCGTTTTTCACGTTCTTTTTGATCGGGAGAGAGATTAGGGTTTTGAACCATTCTCGAACTTCTTTCTAAACAATCCTATATATGGAGAGGAGCAATTAAAGGATTAATTAGCCTTAAAAGCGCTCCATATAGCTGTTAGAAACGAGAAGGGGCGATCATGATCCGTCCAGAACAGAGAAATCGAAACAGAAAATTACGGACAGAAGTCTCGAGACATAAGGGATCTCTCGAGACATAAGGGATGTCTCGAGACACAAAACGGAGAGAGCAGGAAAGGGATGTCTCGAGAACTCGATGATCTCTCGAGACATTGCAAAGAATTCAGACTTAAGATCTCTCGAGACAACCACGATCTCTCGAGACATGTCTGATCTCTCGAGATATATCCTTAGGAAAAATTTGTTTTACAAAAATTTCTTTTCTTCTCTTGAACACATGCTGCAGCCGCACTCCAAAGTCTTCAATAGTCTTGAAAAAGAAGTGTACCCCAATAATGAGATCACACATGAGTCATCACCATGTTTCATATAATGAGGGATTACATTTTATGAAACTGTGTTTGCAGACCCATTGTGACCTGACATTGGCTTACACTTAGCCATGATAATCTGCAAGACAATACTAGAAAAGCATATCAAATACAAAAGCAATTCAATCTTAGTTTAAGGGTGACTTCTCACAAATCAAGGTAATTGTGAATGCAATTTCCAACATATATTTTAGCTCTTACTTCCCAAAGGGAAAAGTTCTCTCTAGAACAGATAGTTATGTTTGATTCCATAGCTATGATGAATTGACACCCGCAGGCAGATCTGTTCAAGCTGTAAAGCTTTTCTTTGAACAACCTCGCTCTGATACCACTTGTTAGTTATTGGGTGTCGACTTATCACCTAGAGGGGGGGGGGGGGGTGAATAGGTATTTCAAATTATTTTTGTTCCCCCTTTTGGTGTTCTTGATTTCTGGTTAATAGATCTAAAGATTAGAATAGCACAACACAGGAATCACGCAAGAACTTATAGAGGTTCCTCAAGACAGGGTGTCTTGAGTAGTCCTCTTTCCCTCTACGCCTACCGAGCAGTGTGCTAGGCTCGGCAAACCCCACCAATGTCTCCGGATTGCAAGCCTCACACCTCAGACCCGCAAGTCCCTGCAGCCTAGGCCCGCAAGCCCCTTCACTACACCCGAGCCCGCAAGCTTAACACGTTCGGACCCGCAAGTCCCTGCAGCCTAGGCCCTCAAGCCCCTTCATTGCACCCGAGCCTGCAAGCTCGACACTTAGGCCCTCAAGCCCCACACAGCACAGACCATTAAGTCTTGCCTACAGCCTAGGCCCATAAGCCCATTCACTGCACCTGAGCCCGCAAGCTCGACAAGTTTGGACCCGCAAGTCCCTCTGCCCTAGCCCTCAAGCCTCGCAGATCGCAAGCCCTCAAGCTTGACACTCTGATCTAAAAACAGATCTTACAACTTTGGCCCTCACCTTACAATGAAATTACAGTAAAGAAAACTATTTCTTCTGCCGGATGGAGATAGACTTCTTTACTAGAAGAAGATGATTTTGATGTGAACCTTGACAGTGCAAATTTTCTTCAAGCTTCTTGCTCTGCCGGATGTTTACTGGATACCTTTCTTGAGAGAAACTTATTAGTCGATGTGGCTTGACTGCAACTTGAAGAACAGAGAATGATCGTTTCATTCTTTTCTTCTTTCTTCTTCTTCACTGCCGCTTGTACTGTTGTGTTGCTAGGCGGGATCCTTTTTCGTTTTTCTCTCCTATTTTTCTAGGGCATCACTGTTCCCTTTTATAGGACAGATGAGCCGCTTAACAGTCACATATGATGTCCTTTACTGTCAAACGCTCATCCCTTAAGAGCACGCGCTGATTGGACAATCAGGCGGCGACATTAAATGTTGACAGCAAGTCTGGCAATATTTGAATCTGTCTTGACGATATTTCCATCGTTACAACGACAAGGACAATATCTCAACGACAGGACTTGTCGTTGTCTTGGGCTTGGACAGATCTTCAAGTCTGCTTCCTTCCTCTTCAGATAGAGTTGTCTCTACGACACAGAACATCCCTTCTGCATTTGTACTTAAGATGACATGAAGTCATCTAACTGATGTCGGCGTAATCATCATGATTTCTTGATATCGTTGTGATCACTTTGTCTTCTCGATGACATGATCGATATCATGTCGACAGACCGTTCTTCACCAACTGCCCATCCTTAGTGTTCTCGACGTCACGTCTTCTTTTCGACGGTATAGTTGTCATCAATCTTACTTAGCCTCTTCAGCGACAAGGCTTCTTTACGACGATACCTATCCTGTTCAGTCTTATCGATGACACAGTTTCTTTTCAACGATATCTTCGACACTGATATTCTCTTTGCTTTTTCAACAATATTCATTCTGACTTAGCCTTATCGATGTCAAGGCTTCTTGACGACTACATCTTTGAGTCTTCTTCTTCATCTTCGACTTTCTGATATCGTCGTGTAGATGTCACAACGATATCACCATTCTGCCCTGCTCTGCATATTGTTCACGATAGGCCTGCTGTTGTCGACAATACGCACGATCCTTTTCGACGACACAGACACAATCATTCTTCTTTGCTTTGCCCATCATCTCAACAATGTGCATGTACTTGTCGACGATATGTCCAGCCTTTTTCGACGATATTATACTTAGGCAGGTTATTGAAGTACTGCACATATTGTCTCATCTCTGCAAGCATAAACTAGATATGACATTAAATACAACTTGCACTTATCATTGAGCTGAGCACTTCTTCAAATTAGGAACACTGCTGGGCACTGTTCCCAGCATCCCACATTTGTTATTAGCAAAAGTGGGTAAAGGAAGCAAACACATAAAAGTTTTGATAATAAGATAAAGGCATGATCGAGCTTTGAGAGAGAAGAAAATGATAAGGAGTTTTTAGAATAGTTTTCATAGAAATAAATCAGAGTTTTTAGCATAAGTATGTTCATAGAAATAAATCAGAGTATTTATCTTTAAAAGGAATAATATAACATTTACCATGCAAGTCTACCAGAGAAAATTTGAGTTGGAAAACTTGAGATAATCATGAAAAGAATACAAGGTAAATGTAATGTTGCAGAAGACTTATTTAAAAATACAATAAACATCTATTTGTAAGACATGATGATTCATAAAATAAAAAAGATGTTTTTGTAAATCATTTTTCTTTGAAAAGATTATCATGAAGTAACCAAGCATGAAAGAGATGTATGAAAAAGAGACTACTACAATGTTATTCTAATTCATAAAGTCAACACATACCAAACATTGTAGAGAGCATGCTAGGTTATCTAGTGCTTTTAGATATAAAAAGTATTATAGAATTAGCATTAGAATCAAATACTCATGAGAAGAAGTGTTATGGAAGATAATGATGTGCACATAAGTGTATTTTGAAAAGAGTAAACAAATGTTATAATAAAAAATACAAGACAAATGTAGAGTAAAGTGCACAATAAAACACAAATAAGATTACTTCCACACACTTTGTATGCACAAAAAAATGTACAACTACCAAGGTGCTTTGCACACACAATGCTTATTAAGACTTATCAGGGTGCAAAGTAGTGCTTGGGGGATCACACAATTTTATTTTTCAATATCAATTTTTTTGATCTGGTGTACTTAAGCATAAGTGGTTTTAAGAAAAATGAAGGTTTGCACAAGACACTTTACTAATCTTTCCAAGGTGCTCAACCTCATAACGCTTATTAAGACTTATCAGTAGGTTCAAGTAGTGCTTTGTGGAGTTATCTTTGTCAATTTATTTTATGATTTTTTTTGTACAAAGTTCTCCAATTACACTTGCTTTGCAAACCAATTGAATTTTGAAAGTACTACCACTTTTCTTTATATTTAATAGTGCAAATAAAGGTAGTGCAGGTAAAATACTTGTGCAATTTTTAATTTATTGTACACTAGCAAGCATCTTTAGATTAAAAACATAAGTAGACTTAACCAAAAAGTGAGTGAAGAAATATCATTATCAACCATAAAACATTTACTCATACTTAGAGGCATGCTAAGCTAGGTTCTACACTACTTTTACAATATAATTGATGCACATATTAATAGATATATCAAAGCATAAAAAGAACAATGTTCAAAGTAGTTTGACAAGATAAATTGGGACATTGTCGAATTTCTAAAGATAGTTTAAAACATGCTTGATTTTCACAATAAATTCCATACAGTTTTTTTTGTTAGTTTTTGTGTTTTATATTTTTGTATTTGATTTTTGCATTTAGAGATAGAATTTAAACCAATGAACAAAAAAAGGAGTAAAAGAAATATTTTTGTAATTTTGGCTTTTGTATTTTTTTTGTATTATTTTTTCAAAAAATCAATTCAAAACATAAATGCAAAACAATGTAGTACATATAATTGAGCATAATTTTAGGTATTTTATAAAATTTTAAAAATACATAAAAACAGACAGGTGCGCTAGCCCCGGCGCTAGAGCTAGCGCGGGAAATAGTACACGATTTTTTAGGATTTTGAAAATTTTAATTTTTGATATTGGTTAAGTGTCCAAAGATTAGTTTTATGCAGAAATTTCAAAGGATTTGAAGGTGTTTAGATATGAAAAAATTGCATAAAACTATTGCATTTTAACCCGAAAGATCTAGGACACCTAATTCAAGTCGTAATAATCGAAATCTTGCATCGGGGAGAGGTTTAGTGAATATGTCAGCAAGTTGGGAGTCGGTACCAATGAAACTTACTTTTACATGCTCTTTCTTAATATGATCCCTAATGAAATGATGGCGAACATCTATGTGTTTGGATCTAGAGTGGTGTACGAGATTATTTGTAAGGTCTATCGCACTTTTGTTGTCACATTTAAGATCAATGTTTTTGAGATGAAAACCAAAATCCTCTAGAGTTTGGCTCATCCAAACGCTTGTGCTCAATAACTACCAAGTGCGATGTATTCGGCCTCCGTGGTGGAGAGTGCAACCGAAGATTGTTTCCTACTAGACCATGCAACTAATAAGGGTCCTAAAAAGTGACAAGTACCGCTAGTGCTTTTTCGATCTAGTGAACAACCGGCGTAATCCGAATCAGAATAGCCGTGAAGTGTAAATGAATCATTGTGTGGGTACCATAATCCTAATTTAGATGACCCTAATAAATAACGAAAAATATGTTTTACCACTTTTAAATGAGATTCTTTTGGATTGGCTTGAAAGCGAGCACATAGACATACGACAAACATTATATCTGGTCTAGATGCACTTAGGTAAATAAGAGATCCTATCATTCCTCTATATAAAGTTTGATCAATGGAAATTCCAGATTCATCTTTTCCTAGTTTTAAAGAAGCACTCATAGGAGTAGAAGCTTGTTTAAAGTTCTCAAATCCGGATCATTTAAGCATATCGTGGACATATTTTGTTTGGCAAATAAAGATACTGTCATTTCGTTGTAAAATTTGAAAACCAAGAAAATACGATAGTTCTCCTACAAGACTCAATTCAAATTCATTTTTCATTACTAAGACTACTTCATTACACAACTCTTCATTAGTGGCTCCAAAAATTATATCATCAACATATATTTGTAAGATAATTAAATCGTTATTATTATGCTTAATGAAGAGTGTGTTGTCGGCACTTCCCATAACATAACCATGCTTTAACAAAAATGATGTAAGTCTATCATACCAAGCACGAGGCGCTTGCTTTAAACCATAAAGCGCTTTTTCTAATTTATAAACATGATTCGGAAATTTTTCGTTTATAAAACAGGGAGGTTGTTCTACGTAAACTTTTTTCTTTTTATAAACCCGTTTAAGAAAGCACTTTTATCATCCATTTGACACAATTTTATCTTTTTAAAACTCCCAAATGCCAAAAATATTCATATAGATTCTAAGCGAGCAACGAGTGCATAAGTTTCTTTAAGATCTACCCCCTCGATTTGAGAAAAACCTTGAGCGACTAAGCGAGCTTTATTTCTTGTAATCCCAGATTCACCATCTAATTTATTTTTAAAGATCCATTTTACACCAACAACAGGATGATTAGATGGGCGTTCTACTAGGTTCCAAACTTTATTTCTTTCAAATTGATCTAACTCTTCATTCATAGCCAAAAACCAAAATTCGTCATTTAAAGCGATTGAAACATTTTTAGGTTCAATTTCGGAAACGAAGCAAATATTTGAAAACGTTTCTTGAAAAGAGGATCGAGTTCTAACGCCAATAGATGGTTCCCCAATGACTAGCTCCTTTGTATGATTTCTTGAGAAGTTCAAGATGCTTGGGGGCACATATTCATCTTCCTTGGCCTTCTCCTCTTCTTCTTTGGAAGGTTCCTCTGCGTCGTGCTCCAAAGATGGAAAGGGTTCATCATTTGTACCTGTAGGAAGTCTTTCTACACAATGAATAAATTCATCAAATTTTACATTAATAGACTCTTCAACCTTACTTGTTCTTTTGTTAAATATTCTATAAGCTTTACTAGTTAAAGAGTATCCAAGAAATATTCCTTCATCACACGTTTCATCAAATTTTCCTAAAGAATCTTTTGTATTTAGAATAATACATTTACAACCAAATACTTTAAAATATGTTACGTTAGGTTTCTTTTGATAATATAGTTCATATGGTGTGAGATTTAAAGATGGACGAAGCATGACTCTATTCATTACATAACATGATGTGCTTACGGCTTCGACTCAAAAGGACTTAGGTAATTTATATTCAGAGAGCATAGTACATGCTAGTTCTTGGATTGTCCTATTCTTTCTTTCTACAACACTGTTTTGTTGAGTTGTGCGTGGAGCGGAGAACTCATACTTAATACCTAACATTTCACAAAAGGATTTAAAATTTTCATTTTCAAATTCTCCTCCATGATCTGAGCGAATGCATTTTATTTTTAAATCTAGTTCATTTTGAACACGAGTACATAATTTTGAGAATTCGCAAAATGCATCAGATTTGGAAGAGAGAAATAAAGTCCAACAATATGTAGAGAAATCATCTATTAGAATGAAAGTATATATTCTACCACCAAGACTTGCGGTGCTAATGGGACCAAAGAGATCCATATGAATTAATTACAATGGTTTTGAAGTAGAGATTTCGTTTTTGTTTTAAAAGATGATTTTGTAAATTTTCCTTTTTGACATGAAGAACATAGTGAAGACAAATTTCCATTCAATTTAGGCAATCCTCTAATCAATTCCTTTTTGGCTAGTTTTAAAATGAGCTTTGTACTAGCGTGACCTAAACGTCTATGCAATAGTTCTAACTCGTCATTTTTAGTTATAAAACATTTTATAGATGATTTGGAAAGATCATGAAATGAAACAATATAAACGTTGTGAATTCTAGGTGAGGTTACTAAAACATATTTTATGTTAGGATTAAATATTTTGCAAAGATTAGTGGATGATTCAAATAATACATCTAATCCTTTATCACACAATTGGCTTATAGATATTAAGTTATGTTTTAATCCTTTTACATAAATAACATTTGAGATAAGAAAGGATTCATTACCCACTGTACCTACTCCCATGATCCTTCCTTTACTGTTATCACCAAACGTTACGATCCCTCCTTTCTTCTTTTCTAGGCTAAGGAACTTTGCTTTGTTGCCTGTCATGTGCTTGGAGCAGCCTGAGTCCAAGTACCACACGTCCTCCGTTTCCTTAGCCTTCCTGCAAATCTAGAAAGAAGATGAGAGTAAAGATCCGGATACCCAAGAGGTACCACCCATAAAGTAAGTGGATTTCTTAGGTACCCAAATTTATTTTAACGATCGTTGTTTTATATTCCTGTAAGAGCTAGACATTTGTCCAAACTTAAGACAATTTGCACACGAAATAAAGGGTGTTGAGACCTTTTTCTGAATTTCTACATTGCTCTTGCTGGATGATGTTTGAACTTTAGAAAAAATAGGAGATATTTTAAATGTTGAGCTACCGCCGGCATTAGTGGCTAGCGCCGGGCGGTAGGGCTCACTTTGATATCCGAGCCCAAACTTTCCAGAACCATAACATTGGTTTCCCAAAATCATATCCATGGATTTTTGACCTATTCCAATCTTTTTATGGCCATATTGAGATCATGATTTTGTTTTTTAAGAGATGTATTTTCTTGTACAATCATAACACATTTATTTTTAAAGCCCTTTTTGTTATTTTCGATTTGTAAGAGAGAGGTTTTTAGTTTTCTCTCTAAGTCCCCCTTTTCTTTTGCAATAGTTTTGATTTGTGAGAGAGCCTTAGAAAGAGAAACTTCGAGTTCTTTTGCCTTACATAAGGAGTGCTCACAATCTTGACATGAAACCTTTCTCTTTTCAAGGGAAATTAATTTTTTAGTAAGCTTATGATTTTCTTTGATGATAGATTCATTTTCATGATTTAAAATAATATTATCTTTTATACTTTTATCATAGGATTTGTAAGTTTGAACAAATTCATCATAGAGTTCTTCAAAGGTGGGAGGAGTTACCTCAGTGTCGCTAAGAACACTGGTGTCGTCATCGTTGCTTTTTGCCATTAAGTATAAGTTTGCTTCCTCCTCGCTGCTTGACTCAGATTCGCTTGATTCTTCAGAGGAAGAATCATCCCAAGTTGTGGCTTTCAATACTTTCTTTTTCTCCTTCGCTTTGTATTGTTCTTTTTGCTCATTTTGATACTTCGGGCACTGGCTCCAAATGTGCCCGGTCTTTCTGCAGTGGTAGCACTCCGGTGGTGGTCTTTCTCCTTCGTCTTCGCTTCCTTTTTCTTTCTTTGATGAAGAGGAAGATCCTTTTCGTCGAGCATCCCTTTGGAAATATTTTTGGAAGGTGTTCCTCCTCTCCAGATTCCTAATGAACTTACTGAAGTTCTTCACCAGGAGCCCTTCTTCATCTTCATCATCATCTTCGATGCCCTCCTTCTTTGATTTTAGTGCCAGCGCCTTTTTCTTTGGCTCTTTGTTGTATTCATCATGTTGAATCTGGAGTTCTACCTCATGCATTTTGAGATTCCCAATAAGGTTCTCGATCTGGAGCGTTCTTAGGTTGTGCGACTCCGAGATGGCTTTCACCTTTGGATTGAACCTTGGAGGTAGAGAGCGAAGAATTTTCCTGACCAAGACCCCATCTGAGTAGATCTTTCCAAGTGCTTTTGAAGCATTGACGATCTTGGTGAAGCGAGTGTACATCGAGTTGATGTCCTCTTCAATATCCATCCTAAATTTTTCATATTCAGACTCCAGTTGGAATAGCTTTGCATCTTTTATCTGCGATGTACCTTCATGAGTAACTTCTAATTGATTCCAAATATCATAAGCAATTACACATGCATAAATTCTATTAAACTCAGTTCTATTTAAAGCTCAATATAAAGCGTTCATTGCCTTAACATTATTTTTGCACCTTAGTTTATCGTTATCATCTCATTTATCCTTAGGTTTTAGTAACGTCGCCTCTCCCACTACAATTGTAGGAGTAGAGTACCGAACTTCTACCATGTTCCATACTTCCACATCCATGGTCATAAGAAAACATATCATTCAATTTCTCCAGTAGTTGAAATCCTACCCAAAAAAAGAGGTGGTCGACTAACACCCTGACCCTCCGGAAAAGCAAGATCATGAGACGCATTATTCTCAGTTGTTAAGCCGATTGGAATAAAACCTCACTCTGATAACACTTGTTGGATCGGTAGGCGCCCTTAGAGTTGGGGGGGGGGGAGGTGAATAAGGGTTTTAAAACTTTTTCTTATATTATGAATATCTTGAAATAATAAGTGATTAAGAAGGTGAAAAATCAAACAAAATAATTGAAATAAAGTAGAGACATGCTTTATTAATATGAAATATGCTTTTACAAAAGTTGATTTCTATAACGCTAGAAATCGGTGGCGAATAATAATAAACTCTTTTTGTTTTCTATCCCGACTCGCATCCCCACAAACCGGTGGTCCTAGCATATCCTTCCCTGGATTCGACCTCAAGCTGCTCTAGCCAATCCAACCCCGGATATGGCCTTGAGCACCTCCTAGACCTAACCTATATCTAGTCGCCAACACGAGGCGAATTTCAGCCCTAAGTCCTACCCATACTTAGTCGCCAACACGAGGCGAATTCTCTAACGGTTTACAAGGAATATGAAATGATAATAATAAAAATTCCCTCTTGAAGAACTTCTGAAGTTGGAGATGATGATCCGCTGTAGGATAAGCGTTGTTGAAGCGGACGTCGTTTGGATTCGGCGTGAAGAAGTCCTCCTTCAGAAATTCGCAGAGCTTTGGTGGGAGATCAACTTTCGGCCAAATCAGGCTCTGGAATTCTAGCACTCAACCTCTCTCTATAATGGTTGTCTGAAATGAGAGAAGAGGGGTCCTATTTATAGCCTCAGCGCTAGCGCTAGAGCTAGCGCTACCGCCGAATCTATCCCATATTAGGACATATTCGGCGCGGGAGAATCTTCAATCCGAGGAAATATTTTCGTCTTGCCTTCTGTGCTCCGCGCTATCGCCTGCGCTATCCTCTAACGCCTGCGCTATCCACTACCGCCTGGTGCTAGAGCCTTCTAAATGTACTCTCGGGATTGCGCTGATCATCGCTAGCGCAGGAGCTAGGTGCTACCGCCGGCGCTAGTGGACATGTTGGAATTATTGGCCCAATTTTGGGGGCAGCCTTCTTATGCCATCCTTGAGTCATATGGACCTTGTTTCCTGCACACTTAAACACACAAGATCAAATACACATATGATTTGTTATTCTCAAACCTTGGAGATGCGGAATACCATGTTCCAACAGAAAAACATTACAAATATAATTATTCGATAATGACAATTGAAACATTAAACCTATACAAAATAAAATTGTGTGCTCACTGGGTTGTATTTCTATCGCTAATTTGATTGCAAGGGTCTTTCCAAAACTTTCTAGTTAATCACGAAAAAGTTTAACCTCAATTATTGTATCTTTTGGTTTGTTGCATACGTCTTTGTTTCCAATTAACTCAATCAACCCTTGCATTACTCCAGGTTTTTGACAATAATTATCTCTATTATATTGAAATGTTGGATTCAAAAAATATGCAAATGATGTTTCTCATGATAAATATTGATTTCCAACATTTGAATAAATTTGCATATTTTCTGACAATAAATTCCCGCTAAATATTGATTTCCTAATTACCATGTAATCGATCATAAAATATCTAAGTGATGTTTCTCATCTGCATCAGTAATACATAATAACCTTATGATACGACTAGATATTTTTGTCATTATCAAGCAACAAGTCCAAAACATATTATCCAAAATAATTGATGTTGTTTCTTTTCTTCTCAATGTTTTTGCTAGCTTTGAATCAAAGTAGTATTTACTTGTTATCAAAGCTTGTAAAATCATGTTTATGCTCATGCACACTCTTTAATATAATAGAAGTAATTGCAAATCGAGTTGCCCCAGGACGAACAATCTCCTTCCATTCTCCTGGTTTTCTTAGCCAAGATAATAAGAAGTTATGATTATACACAAATATGGTTACTTTTGAGATTTGTTTGCAAGATTTTTGACATAACTCAAAGAACAAATTTCCTTTAAAATAAGATTCAAGCAATGAGCGGTATAAGGAGCCAGATAAATAATAACATACTTCTCATGTAGCAAAGCACCCTCCTTATAATTTGCTGCATTATTAGTCACAAATTGAACAATATTTGTCACTCCAACCCATTCAACTACTTCTAAAAATAGCTCACACAATGTGTCTGCATTGTTCTTGATATAGAAGCATCAATTGGCTTCAAAATGACAAACCACGAGTGCGATAAAACTAAGAAGTTTATTAATATTGTACTCCTTACATCAATCCAGTCATCATCCATTATTTTGCACCTAAGTGTCTTTCCAACTATTTCTATAAGTTTCTACTAATTGATTACATTCATCTTTACAATCCCTTATTAGATTGACTCTCATTTTATAATATGTAGGTAATTTATATCTATTACTAATTGCAGTGATTGCATCAATAGTCTTCTGTGCAAAAGTTGAGTTTAAGGCATTTATTGACATGCAACTATCATAAAATCATCAGCCACGACCATATCAGCTTGATGTACAACTTTCTTTGAAGCCAAAACACTTTTAATAGATGGTTGTGGTCTTGATGATGTTCTAGGAGCGAAGTAATTATCAATTTCAGCTATCTTCATTTTACCTTTTTCTTCCGTAGTACAATTTCTAGATGGAGCATTCATTGATTCTCTCTCCTCCTCAATTACATGTTCATCATATATACCCATATTTTTTCTTGCTTCTTGAATCTCCTTTTTTACCTGAAATCTCTTTGAGATACTCTTGCATTTGGTGACAAATATCATGTGTAACATTTTTACAAGCCCCAATATTTTCATTGACCCCGGCTAAATGTTGTTTCATCATATTAATTCCTCCCAACTATAAATTGTTCCACAATGCAAACATTTGAATTTGTTTTTCGCATTTGCGTCTTTTAATAAACTAAAGTGCTCCCATCCCGGATCATTTTTCACGAAACGGATTGTGTACAATTATTTGAAGAATCTACACCTTCTATCGCAGCGTATCTATTAAAAAATTATGATGTAAATGGATTATGGACCTGCCATGCTTAGATAGAGTAAGAGCACAAGCTAGCATTCATAAGAAAATTGCATAAAATATACGTATGATTGCCAAATCTGTGAACCCAATGGAGCATTTTATTCATGCATCTCAGGAGAAACTGCCAAATCAACAATAAATATGATGAAACTGAAACCAACGGAGAAAATGCCAAATAAGTGAAACCAATGGAGAAATTCAAAATCAGTGAATGAGTTGAATTGAAGCCAATGGAGAAAATGTCAAATCATTAGCCTCTGTTGAGACGAAAAAAAAAATTAGAGATTCACAAATTCAAATACGTTAGTAATGGAGAATTAAATATGCATTGAAGATTTGAGCAAAGCGTTGGAGTCCTAGGTGCATTCATAAATGAAGAAAGCCAAAAGAAGAATAAAGGAAGAACCGAAGAAGTACCAAAAAAAGAAAAACCGAAGAAGTACCGAAAAATGAAAAACCTAAGAAGTACCCAAAAATGAAGAACCACATGGCTTCTGTTCTCCGTCGATTTGAGGACGGACAGGTGTAAGGAAATAGGGTTTCTGTTCTTCCGTCGAGGCAAGGGCGATCTTCAGTTCTGCAATCTTGAGTCTGCTATGCGAAATGGGGGTGTCTTCAGTTCGTGTGTCTTCATCGCGCCTAATCCTAACCGTTGAATTTAATGCAGCGGTGATTATTCGAACCGCCAGGTTACGGGAAACCGGCCACGCTTCTCTGTTTTCCGGGCAAACCGCCTGGTTCCCTGGCAGTCTGCAGACGAAAGGGGATGCATACCGTGACCGGACCGGCTGGGGTCCGGCCTGGTTCTTAAAAGCTCTATATATATGATTGTGTGCGCAAGAATGCGCCGTGTACAGCGCCATTATACTTTGGTATTGCTGTGCCTTCCGGTGACTGTACAATAACATAATATAACTGTAGTTTTTAAAAAATAATATTTGAAGTTAAAATATATGACTATAAGCTAATGATAAATATAAATAAAAGTTAAAAAAGAACGAAATACTTCAAAATTATATGTTTTTTAATAAATAATATATTATTAATTACTATACTACGAAGTAAGGTTTTTTATGCATATTATTATAGCTTTCGTTTTATCATGTTTTTATCTTTTATAAATCATTTGAGAGACATAGTATGAGATAAAAGAAGAGGATTTATATTTGTGGCCTCACAATCATATTCGCAGTCCACTGTTAATCGCAACCCATCAAAACGATATTTGCAACGTACCCATTCGATATTCGCAGCATAAAATTAAACATAGAAAAGCAAAAAAAATCTAACAAACCTTTGAGAACATTTTGTTCATGATCTTCATCTTCTTCAACAACTCCATGACTTCTTGACCCTCCCCTCTTTGCATGGGAAGATAATAACAGTATAATAACTTCCTTTGTCCGGCGGCAGCCTTTAAAAGGCATCTCCTGGATCATTTCTAGCACATCTTCCACTCTGTGAACATATCATAATCCATTATTCAAGCAATTAAAAGTGACAATTACAGGGTCAATACCAACACTCCTCATTCTATCCAAGAATTGTAGAGCCTTCTCCAATCAATTCACCATCACGAGCACATGAATCGTCGTGTTGCAGATGACAAGATAAGGAAAAATTCCATCTTTTTGCATTAGGTTTAAGAGCCTCATTGCACTCTTTTTCTTACCTGCATAGCTGTAGGAAACCATAACATTTGCAAACACATCAGGAGTTTGTGCAATTCCACTTCTGATAATAAATCTTAGAACCCTCATCGATTCCTCGATGACTTTTGTCCTGCTTAGAATCTCGAGCATGGTGAAATACACCTCGGGGGAATGCCTGTACTTCCATTGAAAATCCGCCCATTGGAAGAAGCTCAAAGCCAAGTGGACGTCCGTTTCTGAGTGAAGAATGACACTGATCTATGGCGACTTGAGGATTCTTAGCAAACGGCGGAGTTCTCCACTCTAGTTTAGGATTCCATGAATGTTGGAGATCAATAAGTCTGCGGGTTCTTTTAACACGAGGGTTCCTAGTCTGCTCAAGAAGCATCGAGGAAGTGACACTGAAAAAGTGTCAAGAGTACGTGAGATGATCCTTGGACGAAGAAGCAAGCAAGGGAGGTCAGCGTGTAACACCCCATTTTTATGTTTTATACTTTGAATGAGTTTATAGAAATGTATAGCAACTTGTGGAGGCTGTTGGAATTTAATAGAAGGATCTTCAGGCCTACATGGCCTGACACACGACCGCCAAGCTGTGTACATCAAACTTATAGCTTCCAAGGAGATGGCCTTTTGGAAGATGATAGGGGATCAATGATCGTTGTCCGTTAGGTGCGATCCGTGCTCGGGGATCATTTACCGATGGGTCGGATCGCCGAACGGCGATTGTTGATCGCCTATGACAGATAGGAGATCGTTGACCATGTATGGCCAATCTGCGATCATTGATTGACCTATGATCAAATGTTGAGCTCATGTTATGTCAGAGGATCTGTGTGCGTATAGCTCAGGAAATCAGAATAAAGTATTTTGCTCGTTTTGGAACTGTTGATTAGGAAGATTCTAATCCAACGACTCAGACTCTTCTCGAATTCCTCTTAGGTCGGATGTGGAGAGTTAAAACCCCCCTTTCACCCTTTTTGGAGTACGAGAGAGAGTGAGGGGAAGAGAAGGGTGACAACCTAGGCTATGGATGATCTTGCTGTTGGGGACAATTGGGAGATCCAGGTGATGAATGGAGGCCAAATTTTTTAAGGGCTCCTCATTTCGATCATTCTCCTTCTACTTTTTGTGGAACACAAGAGTGCTCCAATAGTAACAATTCCACTCTCTGGTCTTAGGACCATTGTATGCCCATTCTATTTCATTTTACTTGCATTAGATAGTCTCCTCCACCAATTAGTGGATGATATGGACTCCTTTGGTTTGCTAGAACTCAGGGCATGGGATTGCGTCCCTAGCATGAGATTGCATTAGAAATCTGACAATTATTATGGATTTTGACACGATGTGTGAAACCTACCCATGGACGTAGTCCCGGATTGGTGATGTTATTATAACGTCACATTTATGGCAATCCCCGTTTGTGTGTCGGAGAACTACTCCGAGATAAGCATCATAATGTATGTGAGGTATGTGATTTGGTGATCTTTAGCCGTTCCTAGTGAATGTCCTACGTTGGCGGCCATTAATTTGGCCTATAGTGGATTATACAACTTGAAAGCGATTA
Source organism: Dactylorhiza incarnata (assembly GCA_033032865.1). Taxonomy (NCBI): domain Eukaryota; kingdom Viridiplantae; phylum Streptophyta; class Magnoliopsida; order Asparagales; family Orchidaceae; genus Dactylorhiza; species Dactylorhiza incarnata. The sequence goes on along the minus strand of JAWHQI010000205.1, from coordinate 473,246 downwards.
AGAAACAATTGTTCTTTGACGGCGGTGAGGGCGGCATTGTTATGTTGATGGATTCATGATAGCAGAATTTGGAGACCATTAGAATGGTAAATAAGGAGAGTCCATGGTACGAAACGAGCTAGAGTAGTGGATATCCATTGACCGCAAGTGTAGGAATGTGGGTGAGCATATTCACATTGATTGATTGAGTTTATGTCTCTTTTGGCTTCTTATTTGTGTTGTGTTGGAGAGTACGAGATTAACCTAGACCTCTGCTACAAATCAAGTTATGGAGATGAACTAGGACCTCCTAATATAGATCCAAGAGGAGATGAACCTAAACCTCATAATGACTGATGACTGGAGAACTATACCTCCTGTTGAGATACTCATTGAGTGAGATGAACCTAGAACTCCTCATCAAATGATTGTTGTGCATAACATAAGAGCATGAGATTGTGTGGCCATGAGTACCCATGACCCCCTTTGATGAATATGTGTGTTATGCTAGCATCATATGGTGTTATGATAGGTAGTTGTGGTGATCTTTCACGTGAACTCAACTATCATGAAATTGCATTCCTAGGTTCACTTTTATATTGCTCAACCTAGAAGATTGATTGTGTATGAGAATTAACCTTGTGTAACATATATTTACTTTCATTTTTGATACATGTTGCATGCCATTCATAAATACTTGTTGGTGTGCGGTGACTCGCCCTAGAGTCCGCCAAGACGGCTCGAGAGAAGGATTGTAATGCGGTTTGTAGTCAGCACATAGTGTTAGATCTGCAGACGCTCTTAGAGGGGGGGGGGGGGGTGAATAATGGTTGTATGAAATTTAGAGTTTTACTTGAAAAACTTTGAATCACTTAATATATTTTCAACGTACAGAAATTGATATCAAAGTAATAGAACAAAGTGCATGATTATATTTCATTAATAAATTGATTACAAAAAGATTATTTCTATGACGCTAGAAATCAATGTGGTGAATATAAAAATCCTTTTATTTTTTATACCGACCCTTCTCCCTAAGGACTGGTTGGCCTTAACCTATCTCTCCTTAGATAGGCATCACGCCGCCCTAGACATAAACCCTAGATCTAAATGTCAACACCCGCAACGAATTCCTCTCTAAGCCGTGCATGATCTAGTCACCAACACACGCAGTGAATTCCACTACTGTTACAAGAAAAGGTAAGCCAAAAAAAGATAATATAAACAAATATGAGATGTAAAATAATTATTAGAACTCCATATGAAGAACTTCTGAAGGTGATGATGAAGGCACGAGAAAGATCGTTGTTGTTGATGCACTCGACCTTCACATAGAATAATTATTGTAGCACTTCTTCTTCAAGGTCTCCTTTAGTTATTCGTATTTGCTAGAGGTAATGCTCTGAAATAAAGAGACGAGGCTCTAAAAATAATTCAGAGTGGTGGTGATAAATGCGCTGCCTTCATCGATCAAAAGAACAAGCGGAGCGGGTGTTTAAATAGGATTGCGACCTAGCGCCGACGGTAAGTCCTACAGCTGTGCGGTAACCTAAATGGAATGAGATCTTGTGCGCTTCCGTATAGGAATGGGAAGCACATTCCTTATTTTAGGCAACCACTGTCGCGCCATGATATGTTACCGCGTCGCGTTAGCGCCATATATGCTTCCGCCGTTTGATTCATTTCTTGCTTCATTTGGCTTCTCAATCAGTGGTTGATTATCGACGTTACTATATAGTTATCACCCGACGATAGCATTAACGCGTCATGGTAACACTTGCTAAAGATGGACTTCGCTCCCGCCAATCCTTGCATTCCAATGCAATTTGCTTTTTTTTCATTCAGCCTTCTACCATACCGCCAGTGATAGGAGCTACCTGTTGGAACATGTTTTTTCACATATCTTGGTTTGGGAATAACAAATCTCATTGTATTTGATCATACTTGTCATGTGTTTGTAGTGTGCAGGAACTTCAACTTTCAAGCCCATATGAGTACGAAAAAGAAAGACGATGATCCTCTATCATTACGACGCTCTGTTGCTATCGCGGAGCGTTAAAGCTACCACTGGCACTAGCTTCTGCATACTTGGAAATATCGTCGAGATGGCAATATCGTTGTGAAAGGAGGAGTTTTAGTTCTTATTTATCTGTTAAAACTCTTGTTTAAGTTTGCTTTCAAAATAAATGATATATAGGGTGTTTGCTGTAGGAGTGATAAGCACAAGCAGTAGAAGTGCTTAAGTAAAACACAGCACAGGTACAGAAGTAAAACAAGGCGAACAGAAATCAAGCAGTCCAGATGACACAAGATGTATAGTAGTTCCCCTCAACTGGGTACATCTACTCTTCTACACACTGGTAGGAATCCACTAGGAGGTTGTTGATAAGGTGCCCTCACACCAGGTGAGCTGTTGATAAGGTGCTCTAACCAAAATGCAGGTTTTTGCTAAGGTGCCCTATCACCGGGATTAACTTTTGAAGGGAGTTATAACCCTGTACAGGATGGGGTAAGGAAGTAGAAGTGAAAAACAGAAGTTATATTGTTCTTCTCTATATAAGAAGACTCTTGAAGATCCTGATTTGAAGTTGAATGGATCTGAAAGTGATGTTAAAGAAGGCTCCCCGTGTCTGATTAGAGTTGATGACAGCTTGTGGATAGAGCTTCTTCTTTTAACTACTTCTTCCTTCTTTTGCAGTGATGAACCCGAGCAAGTAATTGTGATTTGTGTCTCAGGTTGTTTTGAATCTGCAAGAAGATGTTAGCAATGAAGAACAAAAATGAGTTTCCTCTTTATTTCTGTCGTGTGTTCTCTTTTTTTACTTTCTCTGTAACCGTCCTTTTATAATCTGAGAACCTTTTCTCTTATTTTGAATTCATCTCTTGGGAAGAAGGAAAGGGCTGAGGTCTCTATCAATGCTTTGACTCCTCGAGAGAATAACCTGCCGTTTCTTTTCATTAAAGTAAAGGAAAGGGCTGAGGCATTGATTGATCTGCAACGGCTAAGAGACAGTAAAAAGAATATTAAAATAATTCAGAAAGGAATTCGTCGATCCCAGCTCATCATTTGTGAGGCTGGGCTCGCCGTCTGATGTGCTGAGCAATTGTCTCTATCTTAGAATTCGTAGACCGCTGAGAATTCTGAGTTGAATTTGTCGAGCGCTGTTCAGGGAATGTCTGGCCGCTGAGATTTCTCTGACTGAATTCGTCGAGCGCATTTCACCATTTGTCGAACGCTGTTCTGATGAGGATTTGTCGAGCGCTGGCTGTCTGGCTATTTGTCGAGCGCCGTCAGTCATTCGTCGAGCGTAGAGAACTTTTATTTTATATGCTTAAGTATATTCTCCGATTCGATCGCATCATATTTAATTTATGTTTACTTAGATTTCTTAATTGATCTAAATTATTAGATGACTTAATTATTAACAAAAGGATGGATCCTAACTCAAATCAAAAGCTAAGGTTCCAACAATCTCCCCCTATTTGAGTTGGGATCCTAAATCAAATCAAAACTAGTGGCCTGGTAATCTCCAAAACTAGTGGCCTAGTAATCTCCCCCTATTTGGTTTAGGATGCCGACAGTTTTAATTTTTATATTCTCCTTTTCTCTCTCACTTGGTTTCTCTGATTTTCTCTCTCACTTGGCTTTAATAATTTTTAAATTATTTGAGCAACTCTGCTTTCCTAGATTTTGATTTCTGAGTTAAAATTTTCAATTGCAGCAACCTTTAGTGGATTTTAAGGAATAAAAAAAATTGTCTGATACCTTCCTTATTGAGAATTCCCTTATCAGATGAGACTCACACTCAGTGCTTCTGATTATTTCTAATCAATGCAACTACAGTAGAATGCTCAACATGATTTGGAGAAGGTCTGAAAGAACATTGAAGTTATCTGACATTGTTTTTGAATGAGTTTTATGCTTGCTTATTAGGAATGAAGTTTAATGGTGAAAAACTTTTTAACACCATTTGAAAGTTCTTTTAGAAATATATGTCTTAAGAACTTTAAGATCTGATTTTTGATACTAATTGAAAGTTTTCTTTTGTAGTCATTAAAATATATGTTTGAAATTATTTTAAGGTTTTCTTGATAATTATCAAGTAACTCAATTTTAATTGATTTATTTTGTGCTCTTGTGCTTCCTTTAGGTTTATTATTTTCAGAAGCTAAATAATTTATGTTTGTTATCTTCTTTTTAATCTCTTTGTTTGATTTTACTAAATCTCTAATTGTTATTTTAAACATTGTTTTAGAGGTAGAGTTATGATTTGATTTTACCTCATTTATCTTTCCTAACTCTGCTTCTGCATTTGGATTTTGGTATGATCCATCTACGGCCATCATGCATAAATCTCTAGCTCTGTGCTCCTTTTCTTTTTCTTCTTCACTCAGATTTATTGATGGTTCTGCATCATAAATACATTTAGTTAGAGTAAAGGAAGAGGTGGGTTCATTTACCATCCTAGAGAGGGAGTTCCAGATTCCTCTTGCAGAAGTGCAGTCTTCAACTTTTTGAAGAATGTCTCTTGACACAGACTGAGTCAAGATCTGCATAGCTTTGGCATCTGCATCTGTTGAGTGGTCTGAAGATGTGGTAGGTTCTGTAGATGGGGAAGGTCCTTTATGTTTATCAGTCTACCCATCATCAGTACCATCTTTGAATTTATCTGGCTTCATTTTGCAAACACGGGCAGTGACATCAGTTTCTCTATTGGTAGTCTTCTTTGAAGAAGATATATCAGCACCAACATAAACAGGCCCTTTCAATGCTCTCGAAGGGGACTTGAGACCCGTGGAACAAGGTAATGCAGATGTAGCTGCCTTTGATGATATGGGGGAGGTCCTGTCAAAATAGATTTGTAAATTTCTTCATCTATATCATTCATATATAATTTAATTCTAACTTGCCATAATGAGATATTATCTAAATTAAATATGGGTGGATCTGAGAACAGAAAGATTTCTTGTGCCATTTTGAAAACCCGAAGAACTAAAAGTGATCTTTGTGATTTCAGGTGTTAGCCTGTGTGAGAAATCAACTGCTTTGATACCAATTGAAAGGAGGAGTTTTAGTTCTTATTTATCTGTTAAAACTCTTGTTTAAGTTTGCTTTCAAAATAAATGATATATATGGTGTTTGCTGTAGGACTGATAAGCACAAGCAGTAGAAGTGCTTAAGTAAAACACATCATAGGTAAAGAAGTAAAACAAGGCGAACAGAAATAAAGCAGTCCAGATGACACAAGATGTATAGTAGTTTCCCTCAACTGGGTACATCTACTCTTCTACCCACTGGTAAGAATCCACTAGGAGGTTGTTGATAAGGTTCCCTCACACCATGTGAGCTATTGATAAGGTGCTCTAACCAAACTGCAGGTTTTTGCTAAGGTGCCCTGTCACCGAGATTAACTTTTAAAGGGAGTTATAACCCTGTACAGGATGGGGTAAGGAAGTAGAAGTGAAAAACAGAAGTTATATTGTTCTTCTCTGTATAAGAAGACTCTTGAAGATCCTGATTTGAAGTTGAATGGATCTGAAAGTGATGTTGAAGAAGGCTCCCCCTGTCTGATTAGAGTTGATGACAGCTTGTGGATAGAACTTCTTCTTTTAACTACTTCTTCCTTCTTTTGCAGTGATGAACCTGAGCAAGTAATTGTGATTTGTGTCTCAGGTTGTTTTGAATCTGCAGGAAGATGTTAGCAATGAAGAACAAAAATGAGTTTCCTCTTTATTTCTGTCGTGTGTTCTCTTTTTTTGCTTTCTCTGTAACTGTCCTTTTATAATCTGAGAACCTTTTATCTTATTTTGAATTCTTCTCTTGGGAAGAAGGAAAGGGCCGAGGTCTCTATCAATGCTTTGACTCCTCGAGAGAATAACCTGCCGTTTCTTTTCATTAAAGCAATTGCAACGACTAATGGCATTGATTGATCTGCAACGGCTAAGAGACAGTAAAAAGATTATTAAAATAATTCAGAAAGGAATTCGTCGATCCCAACTATACATTTGTGAGGCTGGGCTCGCCGTCTGATGTGCTGAGCAATTGTCTCTATCTTAGAATTCGTAGACCGTTGAGAATTCTGAGTTGAATTTGTCGAGCGCTATTCAGGGAATGTCTGGCCGCTGAGATTTATCTGACTGAATTCGTCGAGCGCATTTCGCTATTTGTCGAACGTTGTTCTGATGAGGATTTGTCGAGCGCTGGCTGTCTGGCTATTTGTCGAGCGCCGTTAGGCATTCATCGAGCGCAGAGAACTTTTATTTTATATGCTTAAGTATATTCTCCGATTCGATCACATCATATTTAATTTATGTTTACTTAGATTTCTTAATTGATCTAAATTATTAGATGACTTATTAACAAAAGGATGGATCCTAACTCAAATCAAAAGCTAAGGTTCCAACACGTTGAGAATGGAATATCGACGTAACTCATATATAACAAGTTCTACAATGGCGTGTTAACGCTACCTCTGGTGATAGCGTTTGACATATTTGGAAACAACGTCGAGAAGGAAATATCATCGAGAAAGGAATGTCGAAGGGACTCTGATATAAGAAGTCCTACCACGACGCGTTAAGGCTAACGCCCGATGGTAACTTATAGAAGTCCCGCCATCATACTGTTGATTGAAGAGAAAAAAAGAAAGGAGATCTGATTGGAAGGAAACATATTGTACTAACGCGACGCTTTAATATTACCACGACGAAGTAGGATGCACTGCCAAATTTGGATCCAAAATGTTACCAAAGATGAAAAATCCGCGTCCCAGCCTATTGCCTAAAGAGGCCACCACTCGGCGATAGCACTACCACTGGTGCTAGGATCAGAGGCTAATTAATGAGCGGTCATCCTCCATTCAGCAGTGTTGATTGACGACGCAATAAAGCCAAAACTCCTATACCTTTGTGAGAACCTCCTCCTTGCAGCCAAGAGAACTCCACTAACGCTCGTGAAAGCTGTGAACTTGAAGAAGGAACGATCACACTTATATCATCGGATGATGATTGCAGTGTACAAAACGACACCGAGGTACTTCTATTTATGAAGATCTCTATATTGAATATATGAAACCTGAAATTTTCTCAATAAAAGTTTAGAAGATCTTGATCTTTTAAAAGCAGAAAATAAAATTCTATTAAAACAAAATCAAAAGTAACTAAGGAAGTAAAATCTTTGGGAAAAGTGAAAGAGTCTTACTAAGAGAATGATCATTACTTGGCAAAGATAAAAGAACTAGAAAACGATCTATCTAAGGCTCTCTCAAATATTGAATCTCTTACAAAACAAAAGGGAGACTTAAAAGAAGTTTAAAAAACTCTCATTCTCAAATTGATGATGGAAAGAATTTTTTTGCAAATAGGTGTGGAAATCTAGTTAATGAAAACACTCTCTTAAAAGCCCGGATCCATGACTTGAACATGGCTATAGAAAAATTCGGAGTTGGCCAAAAGACCCTTGACATGATTTTTACCAACCAAAGGCATGTAAGTGCAAAATATGGGCTTGGGTATGACTTTGGAAGTTACCGCCCAACGACACCTCTTACCGCTGACGGTAGTAACAGAATAAATAATTCTTATAATTATAAATCTACACTATTTTCTTCTGGTTCCACACCCTCCAACAAGAGTCCAAAGAAAAATATGAAAAGGGTCTCGACCCCTTTTCTGTCTTGTGCTAAGTGCTTTCACATTGGACACACCATGGACTCTTGTAGGATGAAGGGACGATGTGCATTCAAGCAAATTTGGGTGCATAAGGTTTCCACCTACTCTATGGGAGGAACCTCTTGGGTATCCAGATCTTTACACTCATCCTCTTTTTAGGTGTGTTGGCAGGCTAACGAAAAGGAAGATATGTGGTACTTGGATTTGGGATGTTCCAAACACATGATGGGCGATAAAGCAAAGTTCCTTAGCCTCACAAAGAAGAAAGGATGAATGGTGACTTTTGGTGAAAATGAAAAGGGAAGAATCTTAGGCATCGGTACTGTGAGTAATGACTCTTTCTTAATTACAAACGTTTTATATGTAGAAGGCTTGAAACATAATCTCTATTAGTCAACCGTGCGATAAAGGTCTTATTATTTTATTTGAATCTTCTACAAATTTGTGTAAAATTATAAATCCTAAAACTAATGATATTGTACAAACTGCACCAAGAACTCACAATGTCTATTTGATTTCTTTTCATGATCTCTCACGTGCTTCACTAAAATATCTAATCTCAAAAAAAGAAGAACTAGAATTATGGTATAGGCATCTTGGTCACTCTAGCACCAAGTTGATTTTAAAGTAGTTAAAAAAATAATCAGAAGTTTGCCAATGCTTAATGGAAAGATATATTCATTTTGCCAGCCTTGCCAAATAGAAAAATTTTCTACAACTTCATTTAAAAGTAAAAATGAAATTTCTACCACTAGACCCTTACAACTAATTCACATAGTCCTATTTGGACCAATTAGCACTTGTTGTCTAGGAGGTAGAAAGTACACATTTGTGTTAATTGATGATTATTCTAGATTTATATGGACATTCTTACCTCCAAATCCAATGTTTTTTTTGAATTTACAAAACTATGCAATCGTATTCAAAATGAGTTAGATTTAAAAAATTAAATGCATTTTCTCAGATCATGGTTGGGAATTTGAAAATGAAAATATTACCACTTTTTTCAATAATCGGCATCAAACACGAATTTTCCGCTCCACGCACCCCTCAACAAAATGGTGTGGTGGAGAGGAAAAATAAAACCCTTCAGGAACATGCACGCACTATGCTTTCCGAGTATGGGTTGCCTAGATCTTTTTGGGCCGAAGCGGTATATTCTTCTTGCTATGTAATTAATCGAGTCTTGCTTCACCCAATTTTAAAATTGACACCATATGAACTATACTACAAAAAGAAAGGAGGAATGATGACTTTTGGTGAAAATGAAAAGGGAAGAATCTTAGGCATCGGTACTGTGAGTAATGACCCTTTCTCGATTACAAACGTTTTATATGTAGAAGGCTTGAAACATAATCTCTATTAGTCAACCGTGCGATAAAGGTCTTATTATTTTATTTGAATCTTCTACAAATTTTTGTAAAATTATAAATCCTAAAACTAATGATATTGTACAAACTGCACCAAGAACTCACAATGTCTATTTGATTTCTTTTCATGATCTCTCATGTGCTTCACTAAAATATCTAATCTCAAAAAATGAAGAACTAGAATTATGGTATAGGCATCTTGGTCACTCTAGCACCAAGTTGATTTTAAAGTAGTCACAAAAAAAATACTAAGAAGTTTGCCAATGCTTAATGGAAAGATATATTCACTTTGCCAGCCTTCCCAAATAGGAAATTTTTTTACAACTTCATTTACAAGTAAAAATGAAATTTCTACCACTAGACCCTTACAACTAATTCACATGGACCTATTTAGACCAATTAACACTTGTAGTCTAGGAGGTAGAAAGTACACATTTGTGTTAATTGATGATTATTTTAGATTTATATGGACATTCTTACCTCCAAATCCGATGTTCTTTTTGAATTTACAAAACTATGCAATCGTATTCAAAATGAGTTAGATTTAAAAAATTAAATGCATTTGCTTAAATCATGGTTGGGAATTTGAAAATGAAAATATCACCACTTTTTTCAATAATCGGCATCAAGCTCGAATTTTCCGCTCCACGCACCCCTCAACAAAATGGTGTGGTGGAGAGGAAAAATAGAACCCTTCAGGAACATGCACGCACTATGCTTTCCGAGTATGGGTTGCCTAGATCTTTTTGGGCTGAAGCGGTAAATAATTCTTGCTATGTAATTAATCGAGTCTTGCTTCACCCAATTTTAAAATTGACACCATATATACAAGGGTTGTGTGGATGCTTGGAGTGGGCTGGGCCATTTTTAGCCAAATAGGCCACTGGTCGTGCATTTTTGTTCGCACACGACCACTAGTCATGCGCATTTCCCCATTTTCCAATCGAGTGGTTCACACGATCACTGGAATCCTTCTCGCATGACCACTGGCCGTGCGCCACTGCCTGTGCGCTATTTTGGCATTCTGGATTTTGCTACAGGTTGTCCTCGCACGATCAGTGGCATTTCTTCGCTCACGATCACTGGTCATGTACACCACTAATCATGTGCACTGTTTAATCTCCCGTATATATATATATATAAATATATATATATATATGTTGTTTGCTAGTTTAGTTCATTCCCAGCCAGGGCTGCTCGTGATTTTCTTCCGCCGTAAGGGGGAAAGCTCCGTTTTGAAGGTTTCTTCCTCCACTTTTCACCCGAGTCCACCTTGCATCATCCAAGCACTTCAAAGAAGAGATCCTAGCCCTACTCTCATCACTGAGGAAGGAGTATACAGCTTTTGTGGCGGCCAGATCGTGAGACAGAGAAGATGGGTATATTGGAGGGAGGTGACAACTCCTCTAGACCTCGGACGTCAGTTGTGGACCGAGCTAGGACACAGATTGACAACCCGACGATTCCTACCGTGAATCCTAACAAGCCTCTAGATTTGGTTGTATTTCTAGCGCTTCCTCCCTTCTTCCTTATGATTGTAGTTAGTTTCTCTTTATGTTGATGATGTTGCACTCTATATTTGTTGAAATTCTTGTTATATATTATAAAATGTTTTCATGATTTATGAGTGCTTGAGGTGTGCTTTCGTGCTTTCGTGGTGATTATGGTGTGAGTGTTCTGTGTTGCAGCACTAGCAATTACTAGTGGCATGCTTGTTGACGAGGTGCTTGCGACTCTCATTCCATTGCCATTATCCCCGCTCCATTCGGCTAGCCTACTCGCCCATTCCGCAAGCCTACTCTTCCATTCCGCTTGACTACTCTTCCACTACGTGAGCCTACTCTTCCATTCTGCAAGCCTTCTCTTACATACCGCTTGAATACTCTTCCATTCTGTGTGCCTACTCATCCATCCGCCGAGCGAAGTAGTGCATAGAGGCCTGCGTAATCCCCCACATTGTGAAGCGGTGTCGGCGACCCGCATTGTTAATTTAGTTTATTTTATTACATTTTCCACAATACAATCCAACCCTTCCGCAATCCATCCGACCTAAAGGACTTCAATCTCAAGTCCTTCCTCAAAAGTAAACTCTACCTTACTGTGTTCCTTCGAGATCGATACTTGGGGAAATACACCCATTTTATATTACTTGAACGATCGGTACACTACCGTTTTGTGTTGCAGTCCCGCTCCCGCCTATAGTGGTGTGCTATTTCTGCGCATCATTACACACTGGAGGTCTTGTTGATACATAATCCTTAGAACTCATTTTCTTTTAAAATTAGTTTTTAACTGATTTATAATAAAGAAATGAGAGGAGGAGATCTTTTGATCAAGGTGTTAACTTTTTAATGATTAACCTCTCTCTGATACCAATTGAAAGTGCATAGTGTGCCTCTGAGTATTCTCTAGAGGGGGGTGAATAGAGTTTGAAATATTTTCTATCCTAATTATGCACACACAATAAAAACTTTAAGTATTATGCACCTAACAAAACCAAACACAGAATAAAGTATAAACAGATTGCTGAAAATAAAACACAGAAAAACTAAAGTATGGACACCACAGAAAATCACACACAAAGACACAGGAATTTTATAGAGGTTCCCCAAAATATGGTAGTCCTCTCTTCTACCTCCCTGGTAGGATTGCACAACCTGTGCCCGAGTCTTTTGATAAGGAGACTCCTAGAACCACTAAGTCTTTTGATTAGGAGACTCTTAGAACCACTGAGTCTTTTGATAAGGAGACTCTTAGAACCACTAAATCCTTTAGAAGAGGGATTAATAAAACTCTTTACAGTTGGAGGAAAAAGTAAGAAGAGAGGAAGAAGAAGTGGATTGAATTCTGCGTTTCAGAATTCTTCAGAAGCACTTCTGCTGCTTCTATCTTTCACAGGATCTGAAATGATGAACCCTTGCTTATGATAGTGATGATTGCAAGCGTTATTTGATTTGATCCTTCTCTATGAATATTTCTTCAAGACTGGCTGCTCTAAGATCAAGAATATGAAGCAACTCTTTTCTTTTTACTGTGCTGAGAGAAGACGTGTTCTTGTCGTAGGGTTTGAGGAGGAAGAAGAAGAACACCCTATTCGATAGACAAGTATAATATAATAACTCCGTTCTCTCTTCTTCTCTTTTGCATACTTATGTTGTATGATTGGGATTTCAAATCCTTTCTTCTTAAGGGCTGTCCTGAAAATGATTTCTTTTGGGACACCAAATTTTCCTTTCCTCTTTTGTTCCCAACCCATCCATTAGTTTTGAATATCTTCCAAGAATGATTTTACCGAGTCCTGGAATACTTCATTCCATTCTTGGCAATAAACGAGCCGTTGGAGAACTGTCTTTAGGCTTGTGGTCCTTCTGAAAAGTTCTTAAAAGGACACCAGAATAAGCTTCCTTTTTGACTGTATTCGACATAGTGTCGAATTAAATTTCTTTCTAATTGATGCACCTCTGAGTTCTTATCAGAGTAGATTCGAATTCCTTATTAGCTCTGGCTGAACTCAAACATCGACATTGCGTTGATTACCAATCGACATATCCGTCGAGTTGAAGGCTTCGACTTGAACTTTATCTTCTGCATTGAGTTGAAGTCAACGTTGCGTCGACTTCTTGGATGGCTTCGACAAGCTCTACCTTCTACATCGAGTTCCTTTCGATGCTGTGTCAACTTGACTTATAGTTCAACAGACTGATCAAGTTGCTTGGACTTCTAGTCAGAGTTGCGTCGACATGAAGTCGAATTTGCGTCGACTTTTATTCGACGCATATCTTAACTTAACTTATTTTGTGATTGTCTTGACTTGGCCTTGACACTTTAAGGTGACTGTGACATCCTAAGACATCTAATGACCAATTTACCCTTACTATACAATGTGAGTAATATAACTTAAGAGGTAAAAACACCTATAGATAATTTGTTAAGTTAAATCAAAAGGAGTTTTTCCCAACAAGTAAGATTAAAATCATATGTAGATTATCAAATATGTGAGTAAGTAAATCATTATCAAATAAAAAATATTACTCATACTTAGAGGCATGCTAAGCAATCCTACACATGATTTCTATAATCAATTTCATTGCACATTACAAGATAATGTTCAATGCATGACACAAAATAATGTTTTAAGATACTTGAAATTTGAATTTAATATTGTACTTTAATCTTGAAAAGATAAACTTAATCATCCTTGAAATATTTCAATGAATATCAATCAGTTTTTATATAAAAAAATTTTAATTTTTGAAGACAATATTAAAACAATTGAAAACATATTTTTGTGTTTTTAGTTTGTTTTTCAATTTTGTTGTTGATTTTTGATATAAAAAGAAAAACATTTTTTGTTTGACTTTTTATTTGTTTGACTTATATTTTTTTGTTTTTAGTATTTATAGAGTGATAGGAAATAAATACAAATACATAACTTATAAAATAAAATAGCAAATTCAAGAGTTTATACTACCGCTAGCGGTAACACCTACCGTCGCTGGCTAGTAACATAAGTTGTATTTTTAGGAAAAATGAATATTTTTTGAAATTTTTTACCTGATTATGATTGTTCAGTGTAAGAGCTATGTATTAGAGCAAAGAAATCAGACAAGAATACACAAAAAATATGGGTTTATCATTTCAAGCTAAGATGTCCAAAACCCCTAATTCTAGCCTAAGCAAAGCAAATCGTGCATCGGGTAGCGGCTTTGTAAAGAAGTCCACAAGTTGTGATTCAGTTCCTTTAAAATTTACTTGAACATGTTCTTTCTTTATGTGATCCCTAATGAAGTGATGCCTTACGTCTATGTGTTTGGATCTTGAGTGATGAACGTCGTTATTTGTTAGGTCAATAGCACTCTTGTTGTCACACTTTAGTTCAATATTGGTTAGATGAACTCTGAAGACTTCTAAGTTTGAGTCATCCATAATGCTTGTGCACAACAACTTCCTAGTGCAATAAATGCTTTATGGGTGGGTGTAAATGCTTTATGTCTACTCTGAAGACTTCCTAATGTATCTTACATTCATGTTTGTGGGTGTAAATGCTTTATTTTTAACACCAAAGATACCTTAGAAAAATTTGATGAGAAATGTGATGAAGGAATTTGTCTTGGATACTCTTCAACTAGTAAAACATACAGAATATACAATAAAAGTCTAAGAAGGTTAAATAGTCTATTCATGTTAGGTTTGATGAACTTGTTCCTTTTGTAGATCCTAATATTGGAGGAAAAGAAGAGGAACACTTTTCACCCTTGGAGCATGAGGATGATGAACCAATTGGAGTTAATAAAGAAATAGAGGCAGTGCAAGAATATTTCGCACCTCCAAGCATATGCTTAGATTTACAAGAGATCATCCAAGGGAGCTTATAATTGGAGAACCATCAAGAGGTGTAACGACACATTCTTCCATTCATGAATATTTTTCTAATTGATGCTTTGTTTCCGAAATTGAACCCAAAAATATTTCAACCGCTTTAAATGATGAATTTCAGTTTATAACTATGAATGAAGAACTAAATCAATTTGAACAAAATAGGGTTTTGAAGTTAGTAGAAAGACCATCTAATCACCCAGTTATTGGTGTAAACTGGATATTTAAAAATAAATTAGATGGAGATTCTAGAATCACTAGGAACAAAGCTAGACTAGTAGCACACAGATACTCTCAAATCGAAAGGGTAGATTTTGATGAAACGTTTGCACACGTTGCTCGCCTTGAATCTATTAGAATTTTTCTTAAGTTTGTGAGTTATAAGAAGTTTAAACTATTTCAAATGGATGTAAAAAGTGTTTTCTTAAACGGGATAATTAATGAAGAAGTTTATGTTGAACAACTCCATAGTTTTATTGATGAAAATTTTTCTAATCATGTATATAGATTAGAAAAGGCACTTTATGGTTTAAAGCAAGCGCCCCGTGCTTTGTATGAGCGTTTACCATCTTTTTTTTTATTAAAGCATGGTTATAAACTGAGTAGTGCCGACAACAAACTCTTCATTAAGCATATTAAAAATTATTTGATCATTTTACAAATTAATATTGATGATATTATATATGGAGCCACTAATGAAGAGTTGTGTAATGATGTAGTACAAGTGATGCAAAATGAATTTGAAATGAGTTTAGTTGGAGAACTCACATATTTTTTAGGTTTTCAAATCACACAAAGAAATTATGGAATCTTTATTTGTCAAACTATATTTATAAATCATATGCTAAAACGTTTTGGATTTGAAAACATAAAACTAGCTAGTACACCAATGAGTGCATCACTAAAATTAGGAAAGGATGAAGCCAGAATTTCAATTGATCAAACTTTGTATAGAGGAATGATTGGATCATTATTGTATTTAAGTGCTTCTAGACCAAACATTACTTTTGTCGTATGTTTTTGTGCTAGATTTCAAGCTAATCCAAAAGAATCTCATTTAAAAGTAGTGAAACAAATTTTTAGATATTTAATCGGAACATCTAGATTAGGCCTATGGTACCCAAATAATGATTCTTTTCTTTTGCATGGCTACTCTGATTCTGATTATGCTGGGTTTTCATTAGATAGGAAGAGCACTAATGGCACATGTCATTTATTAGGCCCTTCACTAAAATAAAATTTGGTTGCCCTCTCCACCACCGAGGCCAAATATATTGCACTAGGAAGTTGTTGTGCACAAGCATTATGGATGACTCAAACTTAGAAGTCTTCAGAGTTCATCTAACCAATATTAAACTAAAGTGCGACAACAAGAGTGCTATTGACCTAAAAAATAAGACGTTCATCACTATAGATCCAAACACATAGACGTAAGACATCACTTCATTAGAGATCACATAAAGAAAGAACATGTTCAAGTAAACTTTAAAGGAACTGAATCACAACTTGCGGACTTCTTTACAAAGCCGCTACCAGATGCACGATTTGCTTTGCTTAGGCTAGAATTAGGGGTTTTGGACATCTTAGCTTGAAATGATAAACCCATATTTTTTTGTGTATTCATGTCTGATTTCTTTGCTCTAATACATAGCTCTTACACTGAACAATCATAATCAGGTAAAAAATTTCAAAACAAACACATATTTTTCCTAAAAATACAACTTCTGTTACTAGCGCGCGACGGTAGGTGTTACCGCTGGCGGTAGTATAAAATCCTGAATTTGCTATTTTATTTTATAAGTTATGTATTTGTATTTATTTCCTATCACTCTCTAAATACAAAAAAAAATATAAGTCAAACGAATAAAAAGTAAAAAAAAAAAGGTTTTTCTTTTTATATAAAAAATCAACAACAAAATTGAAAAACAAACTAAAAACACAAAAATATGTTTTCAATTGTTTTAATATTGTCTTCAAAAATTAAATTTTTTTTATATAAAAACTGATTGATATTCATTGAAATATTTCAAGGATGATTAAGATTATCTTTTCAAGATTAAAGTACAATGTTAAATTCAAATTTCAAGTATCTAAAAATATTATTTTGTGTCATGCATTGAAAACATTATCTTGTAATGTGCAATGAAATTGATTATAGAAATCATGTGTAGGATTGCTTAGCATGCCTCTAAGTATGAGTAATGTTTTTTATTTGATAACGATTTACTTACTCACTTATTTGATATTCTACATATGATTTTAATCTTACTTGTTGGGAAAAACTCCTTTTGATTTAACTTAACAAATTATCTATAGGTGCTTTTACCTCTTAAGTTATATCACCCACATTGTATAGTAAGGGTAAATTGATTATTAGATGTCTTAGGATGTCACACTCATCTTAGAGTGTCAAGGACAAGTCAAGACAATCATAAAATATGTTATGTTAAGACATGCGTCGAATAAAAGTCGACGCAACTTCGACTTCATGTCGACTCAACTCTGACTAGAAGTCCAAGCAACTTGATCAGTCTGTCGAAGTATAAGTCAAGTCGACGCAGCGTCAAAAGGAACTCGATGCAGAAGGTAGAGCTTGTCGAAGCCATCCAAGAAGTCGATGCAACTTTGACTTCAACTCGATGCAGAAGATAAAGTTCAAGTCGAAGCCTTCAACTTGACGGATACGTCGATTGGTAATCAATGCAATGTCGATGTTTGAGTTCAGTCAGAGCTAATAAGGAATTCGTATCTACTCCGATAAGAACACAGAGGTGCGTCGATAAGAAAGAAATTTAATTCGACACTACGTCGAATACAGTTAAAAAAGGAAGCTTATTCTGGTGTCCTTTTAAGACCTTTTCAGAAGGACCACAAGACTAAAGACATTTCTCCAACGGCTTGTTTATTGCCAAGAATGGAATGGAGTATTCCAGGACTCAACAAAGTCATTCTTGGAAGATATTCAAAACTGATGGATGGGTCAGGAACAAAAGAGGAAAGGAAAATTAGGTTTCCCAAAAGATTTCCTTTTCAGGACAGCCCAAAAGAAGAAAGGATTTGAAATCCCAATCATACAACATAAGTATGCAAAAGAGAAGAAGAGAGAATGGAGTTATTACATTATTCTTGTCTATCGAATAGGGTGTTCTTCTTCTTCCTCCTCAAACCCTAAGACAAGAACACCTCTTCTCTCAACACAGTAAAAAGAAAAGAGCTGCTTCATATTCTTGATCTTAGAGCAGCCAGTCTTGAAGAAATATTCACAGAGAAGGATCAAATCAAATAACCCTTGCAATCATCACTATCATAAGCAAGGCTTCATCATTTCAGATCCTGTGAAAGACAAAAGCAGCAGAAGTGCTTCTGAAGAATTCTGAAACACAGAATTCAATCCACTTCTTCTTCCTTTCTTCTTACTTTTTCCAACTATAAAGAGTTTTATTAATCCCTCTTCTAAAGGATTCAGTGGTTCTAAGAGTCTCCTTATCAAAAGACTCAGTGGTTCTAAGAGTCTCCTTATCAAAAGACTCAGTGGTTCTAAGAGTCTCCTTATCAAAAGACTCAGCGGTTCTAAGAGTCTCCTAATCAAAAGACTCAGTGGTTCTAAAAGTCTCCTTATCAAAAGACTCAGGCATATGTTGTGCAATCCTACCAGGGAGGTAGAAGAGAGGACTATGCATATTTTGGGGAAGCTCTTTAAAATTCCCGTATCCTTGTATGTGATTTTCTGTGGTGTCCATACTTTAGTTATTCTGTATTTTATTTGCAGCAATCTGTTTAAACTTTATTCTATGTTTGGTTTTGTTGGGTGCATAATACTTAAAGGTTTTATTGTGTGTGCATAATTAGGATAGAAAATATTTTAAACTCTATTCACCCCTCTAGAGAATACTCAGAGGCACACTATGCACTTTCAATTGGTATCAGAGGGAGGTTGATCATTAAAAAGTTAACACCTTGATCAAAAGATCTCCTCCTCTCATTTCTTTATTATAAATCAGTTAAAACCTAATTTTAAAAGAAAATGAGTTCTAAGGATTATGCATCAACAAGACCTCTCGTGTGCAATGATGCGCAGAACTAGCACACCACTATCGGCGAGAGCGGGACTGCAACACAAAATGGCAGTGTACTGATCTCTCAAGTAAAATAAAATGGGTGGATTTCCTCAAGTATCAATCTCGAAGGAACACAGTAAGGTGGAGTTTACTTTTGAGGAAGGACTTGAGATTGAAGTCCTTTAGGATGGATGGATTGTGGAAGGGTTGGATTGGATTGTGGAAAATGTAAAAAATAAACTAAATTAATAATGCGGGTCGCCGACACCGCTTCACAATGTGGTGGATTACGCATGCCGCTATGCACTGCTTCGCTCGGCGGATGGATGAGTAGCCACGCGGAATGGAAGAGTATTCAAGTGGTATGGAAGAGAAAGCTTGCAGAATGGAAGAGTAGGCTAACGTAGTGGAAGAGTAGTAAAGCGGAATGGAAGAGTAGGCCTGCGGAATGGGCGAGTACGCTAGCGGAAAGGAGCGGGGATGAAGGCAATGCAATGAGGGTCACAAGCACCTCGTCAACAAGCACGCCACTAGCAATTGCTAGTGATGCAACACCGAACACTCACACCACAATCACCACGAAAGCACACCTCAAGCACTCATAAAGCATGAACACATTTCATAATATATAACAAGAATTTCAACAAATATAGAGTGCAACAACATCAACATAAAGAGAAACTAACTACAATCATAAGGAAGAAGAGAGGTAGCGCTAGAAATACAACCAAATCCAGAGGCTTGTCAGGATTCACAGTAGGAATCATCGGGTTGTCAATCCGCGTCCTAGCTCGGTCAACAACTGACGTCCGAGGTCCAGAAGAGCTGTCACCTCCCTCCAATATACCCGTCTTCTCTGTCTCACGATCCGGCCGCCATAAAAGCTGTATACTCCTTCCTCGGTGATGAGAATTGGGCTAGGATCTCTCCTTTGAAGTGATTGGATGATGCGAGGTGGCCTCAGGTGAAAGGGGGAGGAAGAAACCTTCAAAATGGAGTTTTCCCCCCTTACGGCGGAAGAAAATCGCGAGCAGCCCCGACTGGGAATGAACTAAAATAGCAAACAACATATATATAGGCGGGAGATTAAACAGTGCACATGATCAGTGGTGTACATGACCAGTGATCGTGCGCGAAGAAATGCCACTGATCGTGCGAGGACTATTGGATCTTACGACGCCCTTAGAGGGGGGGGGGGGTGAATAAGGGTTTTATATAATTTAGATCTTAATTAAATTTATCAGAGTTTGTGACTAAAGTTTCAGAATATTTTATAGAAAAATATATTTTAATCTCTCAGATAAGGGAAACAAAACTTTTTCCTTACTGTTGCAAACGCCTGGCGTTAGGTGTTAACGCTGGGCGTTATCTCTCCAGAAAATTATTCTTCTCAGAATTATGTCAATGAGATTTTAAGAATGAAAACATTAATGAAATATAATTCGAGAAAATCAGAGATAATTAAAAAGGATTATTGTATTTCAAAGATAATTACACCAATGTTAATTTTAATACTTTGATAAATAATAATGATTAAAACATTCTTGAAGAGGAAATAAAATCAATTGAATAGAACATTAAAAGACATGATTTTATTTCATAATAAATTGAATGCAGAAATGTTTGATTTCAATATCGCTAGAAATCGGAGGCGTACAAAGTAAAACAATTTTTCCTTTTCTATACCGACTTGTATTCCCACAAACCGGTTGGCTTTAGCCTATCCTTCCCCGGATAAGGCCTCAAGCCGCTCTAGCCAATCCTTCCCCGGATATGGCCTCGAGCACCGCCTAGATCTAATCACCTAGAACTAGCCGCCAACACAAGGCGAATTCCTCCCTAAGTCCTACCCGGACCTAGTCGCCAACACAAGCCGAATTTACCCACAGAATCCTTCCTGGAATCCGACGTTCTCTCCGAACGATTTATCCACATGAATTACAAAGAGTATAAAATAAAAGATTACAAGATAAGTAAAGAGAAACTCCCCAAGAAATTCTGAAGGTGAAGACGAAGTCGATGTAGATGTTGGCGTTCTTAAAATGATCGTCCTTCGTATGGGATATGCGTTGTAGACCTTCTCCTTCAAAACCCTCTTTAGATCTTCATGATAGCCCAAGGGAGATCTCTTAATTGCTGTACACGAACCTCTCTCCAAAGTATCAGAATTCTGGAATCATCTCTAATTGAGAATGAGAGGGGTTGTACATTAAATAGCCACGGGAACTAACGTGCGGCGTTAAGGGATAACACAGCGTTAGAGAATGTGTATGGTAGTTGCTGAGATCGTGTAAAGCGTCGGGAGCGTGACAGAACCAAATTTCGTCAAACGAGACAAATTTCATCGAACGCGCCTTCGTCGAACGAAAAAACGCAACCGTCAGGATCGTGCAAACCGCTGGGATCGTGGCAGAAACCATGTTCGTCGAATGGAATCAATTTCATCGAACGGAACTCCAAGTTCTTCAAATGCAGCTTGTCGAGCGCAATTTCATCGAACGCAAGTAATTTCGTCGAACGGAACTCCAAGTTCGTCGAACTCAGCTTGTCGAGCGCAGTTTCGTCGAGCACAGGCAATTTTGTCGAATGGAACTCCAAGTTCATCGAATGCTCCAATTCGTCGAGCGCAGTTCAGTTCTGATTTCGTCAAACGCAGGTTCCTTCAGGTTTCGTTGAGCGCCTTCAGAGTTCGTCGAACGCTCCAAATCGTCGAGCGCAATTCAGTTCAGATTTCGTCGAATGCCATCTCAACGGTTTCCTTCTCAGCGGTTGTTAATGCTGGGCGTTAACAACTAATGCGAGCATTAGTTCTCTTTCTTCGACCGCAGCTCGATGGATTTATTCATGACGACATTCCTTCTCAGCGGTTTTCTTCTCAACGGAAGTTAACGCGGGGCGTTAACATCTAACGGGGGGCGTTAGCTATCTTTCCAGAGAGTACTTTCCAATCAGCAAATTATTATTCATAGGGATGTGTAGCTATAGTTCCTGTACAACCTGCATACTATAAACACACAAATACAAGATTAAATACAACACGGTATTTGTTATTCTCAAACCAAGAGATGTGGAACATAGGCTCCAACAAGGACAACCTGTAGCAGAATCTAGAATGCCAAAATAGCACACAGGCAGTGGCGCACGACTAGTGGTCGTGCAAGTAGGAATCCAGTGATTGTGCGAGCCACTCGGTTGGAAAATGGGGGAATGTGCATGACCAGTGGCCGTGTGCGAATAAAAACGCACGACCAGTGGCCTATTTGGCTAAAAATGGCCCAGACCACTCCGAGCATCCACACAACCCTACAGCTGTGCGGTAACCTAAATGGAATGAGATCTTTTGCGCCTCCGTATAGGAATGGGAAGTGCATTCCTTATTTTAGGCAACCACTATCGCGCCATGATATGTTACCGCACCGCGTTAGCGCCATATATGCTTTTGCCGTTTGATTCATTTCTTGCTTCATTTGGCTTCTCAATCAGTGGTTGATTGTCGACGTTACTATATAGTTATCACCTGACGATAGCATTAATGCATCATGGTAACACTTGCTAAATATGGACTTCGATCTCGCCAATCCTTGCATTCAAATGCAATTTGCTTTTTTTCATTCTGTCTTCTACCATACCGCCAGTGATAGGAGCTACCTGTTGGAACAAGTTTTTCATATATCTTGGTTTGGGAATAACAAATCCTATTGTATTTGATCATACCTGCCATGTGTTTGTAGTGTGCAGGAACTTCAACTTTGAAGCCCTTATGAGTACGAAAAAGAAAGACGATGATCCTCCATCATTACGACGCGCTGTTGCTATCGCGACACGTTAACGCTACCGCTGGCGATAGCTTCTGCATACTTGGAAATATCGTCGAGATGGAAATATCGTTGAGAACCGAATATCGACGTAACTCATATATAACAAGTTCTATAGTGGCTTGTTAACGCTACCGTTGGTGATAGCGTTGACATATTTGGAAACAACGTCGAGAAGGAAATATCATCGAGAAAGTAATGTCGAAGGGACTCTGATATAAGAAGTCCTACCGCAATGCGTTAAGGCTAACGCCCGATGGTAACTTATGGAAGTCCCGCCATCATACTGCTTGCTGATTGAAGAGAGAAAAAGAAAGGAGATCTGATTGCAAGGAAACATAATGTACTAACGCGGCGCTTTAATATTACCGCGACACGGTAGGATGGACTGACAAATTTGGATCCAGAATGTTACCAAAGATGACACAATCCGCGTCTCAGCCTATTGCCTAAAGAGGCCACCACTCGGCGATAACACTACCACTGGCGCTAAGATCAGAGACTATTTAATGAGCGGTCATCCTCCATTCACCAGTGCTGATTGACGATGCAACAAAGCCAGAACTCATATACCTTCGTGAGAGCCTCCTCCTTGCAGAGAACTCCACTAACGCTCATGAACAATGTGAACTTGAAGAAGGATCGATCACACTTACATCATCTTCAAGTTCAATATATGAGGGTGTTTTTAGTGTTTTAGTTTCATTATTATTTGTAACTCTTATTTTTTGTCGGTAGAGAAATTCGCCCGTGTGTTGGTGACTAGGGCCTTGCGAGGATTAGGGAGAATTCGCCATGTGGGTGTGGAGACTAGGTCTAGGGGTAGATCTAGAGGGTGGCTTGACGCCTCATCTGGGAAAGATATGCTTGAGCCAATCGGTCCTTGGGAGAAGGGTCAGTATAGAAAACCAAAAAGGTTTTTACATTCGCCTCAATTCCAAGCGTCATTGGGATTAAGTTTCTAATCATGTTTAAAGCAATAATATTATCTTTTCTCTGGCATTGATGTGGTATCTCTGACTTTTAGAATCTAAATGAAAAGGGAGCTTTCTATCACTAATGTCGAGCTATAACTTCTACCGCTGGCAGTAGCAACAGAAGCTTCATCTCTCTTGCATCGTGCAACACATTTTCATAAAAGCTTACATTATTGTATTGACTGAAATATTTTCATAAAATATAATCAACATATTTGCATAATTTCACCTATGCTTTGAAAAGTTTTAAAACCTTTATTCATCCCTCTTTAAGGGCACCTGCAGATCGAACAACTGGTATCAAGGCTAGGTTATTCCAAAATGGTCTAACAACCAGGAATAATGGCGCTCCATGATCTCGCTTTTCAGGAGGGGCAAGGGATAAGTAGACCTCCACTTTTCATTTGAAATGATTACAATTATTGGAGAACACATATGCATTATTTTCTAATGAATTTAGATTTAGATGTCTAGACTTGGGTAGAACAACGCTATACTACTCCTACATATGTAGGTGGAGATGTAATCATGGAAAAGCCTGGAGATAAATGGGGTGATGTAGATAAAAGTAGATTAAAAAATAACGCTAAAGCAATGAACACCTTATTTTGTGATTTAGATAGAACTGAATTCAATCAAGTTAGTGCTGAGAAACTGCTTAAGATATATGGAATTTTTTGGAAATAACTTATGAAGGTACTTCGCAGGTTAAAGACTCAAAGCTATTCCAACTGGATTCAGAGTTTGAAAGGTTCAGAATGGATATAGATGAGGATGTAAACTCGATATACACTCGCTTCACAAAGATCTTCAACGCCTCAAAGATACTCGGGAAAACCTTCTCAAACGCTGACTTGGTGAGAAAAATTCTTTGATCTCTCCCTCCGAAGTTCAATCTAAAGGTGACAACCATCTCCGAGTCACATGATCTAAGACGGCTCTAGATTAAGAGCCTTATTGGGAATCTCAAAACCCATAAGGTTGAACTAAAAATCCAAGATGAAGAATACAACAAAGAGCCGAAAAAGAACGCCTTAGCACTGAAGTCAAGAAAAGAGGAGGAGGACGACGAGGAGGAGAATGAAGAGAGCCTTTTTGTGAAAAATTTCACAAAGTTCATGAAGAATCCGGAAAGGAGGAACACCTTCCGTAAGTTTTTCTGAAAAGGCTCATCATCCAGAAGGGAGAAAAAGGAGAAAGCAAGTGACAACGACGACGAGCGGCCTCCACCGGAGTGCTTCCACTGTAGGAAGACTGAGTATATACGAAGCCAATGCCTAAAGTATCTGAAAGAACAAAAAGAAAAGGCCCACAAAGGAAAAGAATAGAAGAAGGTTCTGAAGGTGGAAACATGGGATGACTCTTCATCCGAAAGCTCAAATGGCTTTACTTCAAGCGACGACGAAGAGGCAAATCTGTGCCTCATGGGAAGAAGCAATGAATCATCGGACGATGATTGCAGTGTCCAAAATGACACTGAGGTACTTACTTCTATTTATGAAGATCTCTATATTGAATATATGAAAACCTGAAATTTTCTCAATAAAAGTCTAGAAGATCTTGATCTTTTAAAAACT
Organism: Dactylorhiza incarnata; assembly: GCA_033032865.1. NCBI lineage: Eukaryota > Viridiplantae > Streptophyta > Magnoliopsida > Asparagales > Orchidaceae > Dactylorhiza > Dactylorhiza incarnata. The sequence continues at coordinate 448,423 of JAWHQI010000205.1, read as the reverse complement.
GAAAAAAAAATTCTATTAAAACAAAATCAAAAGTTAACTAAGGAAGTAAAATCTTTGGGAAAAGTGAAAGAGTCTTACTAAGAGAATGATCCTTAATTGGCAAAGATAAAAGAACTACAAAATGATCTATCTAAGGCTCTCTCAAATATTGAATCTCTTACAAAACAAAATGGAGACTTAAAAGAAGTTTAAAAAACTCTCATTCTCAAATTGATGATGGAAGGAAATTTTTTGCAAATAGGTGTGGAAATCTAGTAAATGAAAACACTCTCTTAAAAGCCTGGATCCATGACTTGAACATGGCTATAGAAAAATTCGGAGTTGGCCAAAAGACCCTTGACATGATTTTGGCCAACCAAAGGCATGTACGTGCAAAATATGGGCTTGGATATGACTTTGGAAGTTATCGCCCAACGACACCTCTTACCGCTGACGGTAGTGACAGAATCAATAATTCTTATAATTATAAATCTACACTGTTTTCTTCTGGTTCCACACCCTCCAGCAAGAGTCCAAAGAAAAATATGAAAAAGGTCTCGACCCCTTTTGTGTCTTGTGCTAAGTGCTTTCACATTGGACACACCATGGACTCTTGTAGGATGAAGGGGCGATGGCATTCAAGCAAATTTGGGTGCATAAGGTTTCCAACTACTCTATGGGAGGAACCTCTTGGGTATCCAGATCTTTACACTCATCATCTTTTTAGGTGTGTTGGCAGGCTAACGAAAAGGAAGATATGTGGTACTTGGACTTGGGATGTTCCAAACACATGATGGGCGATAAAGCAAAGTTCCTTAGCCTCACAAAGAAGAAAGGAGGAATTGTGACTTTTGGTGAAAATGAAAAGGGAAGAATCTTAGGCATCGGTACTGTGAGTAATTACTCTTTCTCAATTACAAACATTTTATATGTAGACTGCTTGAAACATAATCTCTATTAGTCAACCGTGTGATAAAGGTCTTATTATTTTATTTGAATCTTCTACAAATTTTTTTAAAATTATAAATCCTAAAACTAATGATATTATACAAACTGCACCAAGAACTCATAATGTCTATTTGATTTCTTTTCATGATCTCTCACGTGCTTCGCTAAAATGTCTAATCTCAAAAAATGAAGAACTAGAATTATGGTATAGGCATCTTGGTCACTCTAGAACCAAGTTGATTTTAAAGTAGTCAAAAAAAAATAATAAGAAGTTTGCCAATGCTTAATAGAAAGATATATTCACTTTGCCAGCCTTGCCAAATAGGAAAATTTTATACAACTTCATTTAAAAGTACAAATGAAATTTTTACCATTAGACCCTTACAACTAATTCACATAGACCTATTTGGACCAATTAGCACTTGTAGTCTAGGAGGTAGAAAGTACACATTTGTGTTAATTGATGATTATTCTAGATTTATATGGACATTCTTACCACCAAATCCGATGTTTTGTTTTTTTGAATTTACAAAACTATGCAATCGTATTCAAAATGAGTTAGATTTAAAAAATTAAATGCATTTGCTCATATCATGGTTGGGAATTTGAAAATGAAAATATCACCACTTTTTCCAATAATCTGCATCAAGCACAAATTTTCCGCTCCACGCACCCCTCAATAAAATGGTTTGGTGGAGAGGAAAAATAGAACCCTGCAGGAACATGCACCCACTATGCTTTCCGAGTATGGGTTGCCTAGATCTTTTTGGGCCGAAGCGGTAAATACTTCTTGCTATAATTAATCGAGTCTTGCTTCACCCAATTTTAAAATTGACACCATATGAACTATACAACCAAAAGATACCTTAGAAAAATTTGATGAGAAATGTGATGAAGGAATTTGTCTTGGATACTCTTCGAATAGTAAAACATATAGAATATACAATAAAAAGTCTAACAAAGTTAAAGAGTCTATTCATGTTAGGTTTGATGAACTTGTTCCTTTTGTAGATCCTAATATTGGAGGAAAAGAAGAGGAACCCTTTTCACCCTTGGAGCATGAGGATGATGAACCAATTGGAGTTAATAAAGAAATAGAGGCAGTGCAAGAAGATTTCGCGCCTCCAAGCATGCTTAGATTTACAAGAAATCATCAAGGGAGCTTATCATTGGAGAACCATCAAGAGGGGTAACGACACATTCTTCCATTCATGAATATTTTTCTAATTGATGCTTTGTTTCCGAAATTGAACCCAAAAATATTTCAACCGCTTTAAATGATGAATTTTGGTTTATAGCTATGAATGAAGAACTAAATCAATTTGAACAAAATAGGGTTTTGAAGTTAGTAGAAAGACCATCTAATCACCCAGTTATTGGTGTAAAATGGATATTTAAAAATAAATTAGATGGAGATTCTAGAATCACTAAGAACAAAGCTAGACTAGTAGCACACAGATACTCTCAAATCGAAGGGGTAGATTTTGATGAAACGTTTGCACACGTTGCTCGCTTTGAATCTATTAGAATTTTTCTTAAGTTTGCGAGTTATAAGAAGTTTAAACTATTTCAAATGGATGTAAAAAGTGTTTTCTTAAACGGGATAATTAATGAAGAAGTTTATGTTGAACAACTCAATAGTTATATTGATGAAATTTTTTTTAATCATGTATATAGATTAGAAAAGGCACTTTATGGTTTAAAGCAAGCGCCCCGTGTTTGGTGTGAGCGTTTACTATCTTTTTTTATTAAAGCACGGTTATAAACTGAGTAATGCCGACAACACACTCTTCATTAAGCTTATTAAAAATGATTTGATCATTTTACAAATTCATATTGATGATATTATTTTTGGAGCCACTAATAAAGAGTTGTGTAATGAAGTAGTACAAGTGATGCAAAATGAATTTGAAATGAGTTTAGTTGGAGAACTCACATATTTTTTAGGTTTTCAAATCACACAATGAAATTATGGAATCTTTATTTGTCAAACTATATATATACAAGATATGCTAAAATGTTTTGGATTTGAAAACATAAAACTAGCTAGTACACCAATGAGTGCATCACTAAAATTAGGAAATGATGAAGCCAGAATTTTAATTGATCAAACTTTGTATAGAGGAATGATTAGATCATTATTGTATTTAAGTGCTTCTAGACCAAACATTACTTTTGTCGTATGTTTATGTGCTAGATTTCAAGCTAATCCAAAAGAATCTCATTTAAAAGCGGTGAAACAAATTTTCAGATATTTAATCGGAACATCTAAATTAGGCCTATGGTACCTAAATAATGATTCTTTTTGTTTGCATGGCTACTCTGATTCTGATTATGCGGGGTTTTCATTAGATAGGAAAAGCACTAGTGGCACATGTCATTTCTTAGGCCCTTCACTAAAATAAAATTTGGTTTCCCTCTCCACCACCGAGGCCAAATATATTGCACTAGGAAGTTGTTGTGCACAAGCATTATGGATGACTCAAACTTAGAAGTCTCCAGAGTTCATCTAACCAATATTTAACTAAAGTGTGACAACAAGAGTGCTATTGACCTAACAAATAACGACATTCATCACTCAAGATCCAAACACATAGACGTAAGACATCACTTCATTAGGGATCACATAAAGAAAGAACATGTTCAAGTAAACTTTAAAGGAACTGAATCACAACTTGCAGACTTCTTTACAAAGCCGCTACCCGATGCACGATTTGCTTTGCTTAGGCTAGAATTAGAGGTTTTGGACATCTTAGCTTGAAATGATAAACCCACATTTTTTGTGTATTCTTGTCTGATTTCTTTGCTCTAATACATAGCTCTTACACCGAACAATCATAATCAGGTAAAATTTTTCAAAAAAAACACAGTTTTCCTAAAAATACAACTTCTGTTACTTGCGCGCGACGGTAGGTGTTACCGCTGGCGGTAGTATAAAATCCTGAATTTGCTATTTTATTTTATAAGTTATGTATTTGTATTAATTTCCTATCACTCTCTAAATACTAAAAACAAAAAAGTAGAAGTCAAAGAAAAAAAGGTTTTTCTTTTTATATCAAAAATCAACAAAAAAATTGAAAAACAAACTAAAAACACAAAAATATGTTTTCAATTGTTTTAATATAGTCTTAAAAATTTTAATTTTTTTAATATAAAAACGGATTGATATTCATTGAAATATTTCAAGGATGATTAAGTTTATCTTTTCAAGATTAAAGTACAATTTTTAATTCAAATTTCAAGTATCTTAAAACATTGTTTTGTGTCATGCATTGAACATTATCTTGTAATGTGCAATGAAATTGATTATAGAAATCATATGTAAGATTGCTTAGCATGCCTCTAAGTATGAGTAATGTTTTTTATTTGATAATGATTTACTTCCTCACATATTTGATAATCTACATATGGTTTTAATCTAACTTGTTGGGAAAAAATCCTTTTGATTTAACTTAATAAATTATCTATAGGTGCCTTTACCTCTTAAGTTATATTACCCACATTGTATAGTAAGGGTAAATTGGTCATTAAATGTCTTAGGATGTCACAGTCATCTTAGAGTGTCAAGGCCAAGTCAAGACAAACACAAAATAAGTTAAGTTAAGACATGCATCGAATAAAAGTCGACGCAACTTCGACTTCATGTCGACGCAACTCTTACTAGAAGTCCAAGCAACTTGATCAGTCTGTCGAAGTATAAGTCAAGTCGACGCAGCGTCGAAAGGAACTCAATGCAGAAGGTAGAGCTTGTTGAAGCCATCCAAGAAGTCGACGCAACTTTGACTTCAACTCGATGCAGAAGATAAAGTTCAAGTCGAAGCCATCAACTCGATGAATACGTCGATTGGTAATCAACGCAATGTCAATGTTTGAGTTCAGCCAGATCTAATAAGGAATTCAAATCTACACCGATAAGAACTCTGAGGTGCGTCGATAAGAAAGAAATTTAATTCGGCACTACGTCGAATACAGTCAAAAAAGGAAGTTTATTATGGTGTCCTTTTAAGGCCTTTTCAGAAGGACCACAAGACTAAAGACAGTTCTCTAACGGCTCGTTTACTGCCATGAATGGAATGGAGTATTCCAGGATTCAGGAAAATCATTCTTGGAAGATATTCAAAACTGATGGATGGGTCGGGAACAGAAGAGGAAAGGAAAATTAGGTGTCCCAAAAGAATTCCTTTTCAGGATAGCCCAAAAGAAGAAAGGATTTGAAATCCCAATCATACAACATAAGTATGCAAAAGAGAAGAAAAGAGAATGGAGTTATTACATTATTCTTGTCTATCGAATTGGGTGTTCTTCTTCTTCCTCCTCAAACCCTAAGACAAGAACACGACTTCTCTCAGCACAGTAAAAAGAAAAGAGCTGCTTCATATTCTTGATCTTAGAGCAGCCAGTCTTGAAGAAATATTCATAGAAGGATCAAATTAAATAACCCTCGCAATCATCACTAACATAAGCAAGGGTTCATCATTTCAGATCCTGTGAAAGACAGAAGCAGCATAAGTGCTTCTGAGGAATTCTGAAACACATAATTCAATCCACTTCTTCTTCCTTTCTTCTTACTTTTTCCTCCAACTGTAAAGAGTTTTATTAATCCCTCTTCTAAAGGATTCAGTGGTTCTAAGAGTCTCCTTATCAAAAGACTCAGTGGTTCTAAGAGTTTCATACTCAAAAGACTCAGTGGTTCTAAGAGTCTCCCTATCAAAAGACTCAGGCACAGGTTGTGCAATCCTACCAGAGAGGTAGAAGAGAGGACTACCCATATTTTGGGGAACCTCTATAGAATTCCCGTGTCTTTGTGTGTGATTTTCTGTGTTTTATTTTCAGCAATCTGTTTATGCTTTATTCTGTGTTTGGTTTTGTTAGGTGCATAATACTTAAAGTTTTTATTGTGTGTGCATAATTAGGATAGAAAATATTTTAAACTCTATTCACCCCTCTCTAGAGAATACTCAGAGGCACACTATGCACTTTCAATTGGTATCAGAGGGAGGTTGATCATTAACAAGTTAACACCTTGATCAAAAGATATCCTCCTCTTATTTCTTTATTTTAAAAGAAAATGAGTTCTAAGGATTATGCATCAACAAGACCTCCAGTGTGTAATGATGCGCATAAATAGCACACCACTATAGGCGGGAGCGGGACTGCAACACAAAACGGCAGTGTACCGATCGTTCAAGTAATATAAAATGAGTGGATTTCCCCAAGTATCGATCTCAAAGGAACATAGTAAGGTGGAGTTTACTTTTGAGGAAGGACTTGAGATTGAAGTCCTTTAGGTCGGATGGATTACAAAAGGGCTGGATTGGATTGTGGAAAATGTAATAAAATAAACTAAATTAACAATGCGGGTTGCCGACACCGCTACACAATGTGGGGGATTATGTAGGCCGCTATGCACTGCTTTGCTCGGCGGTTGGACGAGTAGGCACGCGGAATGGAAGAGTATTCAAGCGGTATGGAAGAGAAGGTTTGCAGAATGGAAGAGTAGGCTCACGTAGTGGAAGTGTAGTCAAGCAGAATGGAAAAGTAGGCTTGCGGAATGGGCGAGTAGGCTAGCAGAATGGAGCGGGGATGTTGGCAATGGAATGAGGGTCACAAGCACCTCGTCAACTAGCACGCCACTAGCAATTACTAGTGCTGCAACACTGAACAATCATCAACATAAAGAGAAACTCCTCAAGCACTCATAAAGCATGAAAACATTTTATAATATATAACTAGAATTTCAACAAATATAGAGTGCAACATCATCAACATAAAGAGAAACTAACTACAATCATAAGGAAGAAGGGAGGAAGTGATATAAATACAACCAAATCCAGAAGCTTGTCAGGATTCACGGTAGGAATCGTCGGGTTATCAATCCGCATCCTAGCTCGGTCCACAACTGACGTCCAAGGTCCAGAGGAGTTGTCACCTCCTCCAATATACCTGTCTTCTCTGTCTCACGATCCGGCCGCCACAAAAGCTGTATACTCCTTCCTCGGTGATGAGAGTAGGGCTAGGATCTCTCCTTTGAAGTGCGATGCGAGGTGGCCTCGAGTGAAAGGGGGAGGAAGAAACCTTCAAAATGGAGCTTTCCCCCTTACGACGGAAGAAAATCGCGAGCAGCCCCGGCTGGGAATGAACTAAAATAGCAAATAACATATATATAGGCGCGAGATTAAACAGTGCACATGATCAGTGGTGCACATGACCAGTGATCGTGCGCGAAGAAATGCCACTGATCGTGCGATGAGAACCTGTAGCAGAATCCAGAATGCCAAAATAGTGCACAGGCAGTGGCGCACGACCAGTGGTCATGCGAGAAGGAATCCGGTGATCGTGCGAACCACTCGGTTGGAAAATGGGGTAATGCGCATGACCAGTGGTCGTGTGCGAACAAAAATGCACGACCAGTGGCCTATTTGGCTAAAAATGGCCCAGACCACTCCGAGCATCCACACAACCCTTGTACCTGTAGGAAAACATGACCAACCCACTAGTAGGGGAAAATAATATCCAATCCAAGCATTCACACACACACACACACACACACACACAACCACACCAAAATGGGCTTAAATATGCACTTAGTGTACATAAATGATATTGAGTAATAGAAACGATTATGATCCAAAAGTGTAGTGCAAGTGCGTGGAAATTAGCCCAGATGAGTATGAAAAATCATATATAAATTGGACTCATCATGTAACCTGAATAAGTTCACACTCTGGAAGGCCAGAATAAAGCTGTATATGAATTCTATTGATGAAGATATCTTTGATGTTATAACTTCAGGTCCCCCAACCCCAGTCAGAGAAAGTGCCTATGGATCTTCCACACTGGTAACTGTCCCAAGGAATGAGTGGACAGAGGCTGAGAAGAAGCAGAAGGCATGTGATGCCAAGGCTATGAACATTCTGGTTTACACAATGTGAAATGACATTTTCCTGAAATTAGCTGACTGCCAATCAGCAAAAGAGATCTGGGAATCCCTTTCCAGAATGGTAGAAGGGAGTTCTGATGAAGGAAAGGACAAGAAGTCCCTTCTCATATCCCAATATGAGAACTTTCAAAAGAAAGCTGAGGAAAGTGTTGCTGAAACGTATGACAGATTCAACATCATTATCAATGAACTGAAGAGTTTGGACAAGGGGATATCCTTGACAAAGATAAATGATAACATTCTCATGTGCTTCCTTAGCTCATGGGATTCAAGGATCTGGGACATCAGAGAGTCCAGATGCCACATAGAGATCTCAACTGATGCTTTGCTAGGAAATCTTAAATCATATGAGATGCTACTGAAGAGTAGAACTAAATCAGAGGCAAATGAGACAACCTCAACTCCCATCCAAAAGAATTTTGCTTTGAAGGCTGCTGAAGGATAGCCCTCCACTCTTGAAGATGAAATGTTCAGCCTCCTAGCAAGGAGATTCAGAAAATGCGTTAAGGCAGAAGACTCAAGAAGAATAGAAAGGATATCAAGGCCAAGATTTGATAAGAATCCAAAGAAGGAAGTTATTTGCTTATCCTGCAACAAACCAGGGCACATAGCCCCTGATTGCCCACAGGAACAAAGGGACGGCAGCATCAACAAAGCTGAGCGGAAAAAGAAGTCTTTCAGGAGGAACGGCAAGAAGAAAGCCAAAGGTTTTATTACTGAAACCTGGAGTGACTCTGAAGCAGAGTCAAGTTCCTCCTCATCAGAGGGTGATGAAGAAAAAGATGCAAAAGCATCATGCATGATGGCATGGGGATATAATCAGATGATGAAGAAGAACAGGTATCCCTGTTTGATGATTTTGATTTGAATTCTGATGATTTTAAAACCTGCTTTAAAGAATTTTGTAATGATTTTCTCAAAATTCAAAAAGAGTTAGAAGCAGATATAGAAGAATTAGAAAATCTTAAGAAAGAAGAATTATATTCAACAAATAATGAATTAAGAAATGAAATTCAAGAAAAAGAAACAGAATTAATAGATATAAAAAATAAAATATAAAATTAAAAGAAGAGCTAATAAAGGTAAAAGCCTTTGAGGACTCTCTCAATGGGAGGAGTCAAAAGCTCAAAAATATCACATAAAATCTCTCCATGAGATTTAAACACCTAGGTCAAGGATCAGACCCTTGCACTGTCACAACCCGCATTTTCTCTGAATTTAGGAATATCAGAGTAAGAGAAAATACGCGTCATGATGCCCCGTCATGCAGGAGACAACTGCAGATGCTCAGGCGGGAACCCTTTACTTATTTAATCAAAACATGTTCACATGATAGATCATCATTTGAAATCATTTATGAGGGTTTGGGGTAAGAACTGTGTCTCTCAGTTCATGGATCAACTAGTCCACCGAGAAAATGTACGTAATTGCAGCGGAAAATACTTGATTTAGTTCACTTAAGGTCCTAAATGCACGCGATGACAGGACATAAAGTAAATGATATGCACATATCTAGGCGTAGTATGAGTATAGAAAATATCTTTAGGCGACTTTAAAGATAAGGATTTCAGTTAAAAAGAATGTAATGAAGATGAAGGAAAAGCCATTTTATAACTATAATGCACCTAGACATAAATCATTCCCAGAGAGCAAGATACACAAGATCTAAAAGTAGTGGCATTTAACTGGCAAGTAAACTATATAGTATCAAAAGGGCACAACGGGTGTCAACAACCTGACACTATCCCGTTGGATCCAAACTAGCATGTCTGAACACAAGAAGAAAACTAACCACAACTACCTCGCAGCTGCGGGGTAAAAAAACAACTAAAACTCCCGAAGACTCCGGGCTACACCACTAGTAGCTAAGGCTCTGAACCTGAGGCATTCAATAAAACAAAGAACGCCTCAGCAAGGGAATTACAAGTGGTAGAAAACAAGCTGAAAAGTAAATAAGGCATAAGGGGTACCAACCCAAGCTAGATTCACCGAAAGAGAAGCTCCAAACAAAGAACTAAGCAAAGAACCTAATGCCCCAAAACCAAAAGAGGAACAAGCATAGTTCATTTATCTTGTTAAATTTATTTAAATAGACTGATCATCTCAAATTAAACGGGGGCGATCCTTTATCTACTGCCACCCAAAGCCAAAAACGGGTGGGGGTTTCTATCCCCAACCACCCAAACACGGCCCATGCGACCACTTGCCAAGCCTACAGTTCACTATTAAAATGGCCACCATGCAAGGCTACAATAATTCCCCACTGCCCCCCCCCCCCCCCCCCAAAACACGGCCCACCATGCAAGGACATAGGCAATGGTTCTTATTAATTAACTTCTTTAATTATGCCACGGGACAAAGCCCGAGAAAATAATCACCAGGATACCTTAAGGATTGGGTCACAAATGAAGTAAACACCGCTCAAGACGATTCATAAGGGCCCAGGGTCCTCACACAAACATACACACATAAAGAAGTAAGCACGAGCGAATTAGATATGGAGGACCGCAAAAGCACAAGGGTAGCAACCTGAACATGTATCAGGAAATAGAAGGGTAGATTAGGCATTTCTCGAGAGCTAAGGGGCAAACACAAAGGGTTTCTCGAGAACTAAAGGACAAACATAATGATTTCTCGAGAAGTATAGGATAGACACAAAGGTTTCTCGAGAACTATAGCGGGTCTACAGATGATTTCTCGAGAAATTAGGAGGACATCTCATGGATTTCTCGGGAGATTAGAAGGACAACACATGGATTCTCGGGAGATTAGAGCAAGCAGCACTGACATTTCTCGATAAGTAAGATGCATTTATAGAGAAATTGGGAGGGTTTGAACAAGCATTTCTCGAGAAGTATAGAGGACTAAACAAGCATTTCTTGAGAAATTTCAAACAGCAGGAAAAATTTCTAGGCAACTACAGGTTCTCCAGGGAAAACTCCAGACATTTCAGGGGAATTCAAGGTTAATAAATATCATACCAAACCTCAAAGACACAAGCCGTTCAGCACGACAAGGATTCAAAATGAGAAGAAAAACAAGGATTCAAGAAACAAGAGAGAGGGAGGGGAAAGATACTTGCCTTAAAACTTACAAGCTCAAAGTTCTCCGCTCCAAAAGCTATGGATCGGCTAAGAACTCACTCAAGCTCAACAACCTGAAAGTTTACAGATCAAAAGGAGTTGTTAGGTCACTTCCTTAACTCCAAAAATTCCACTAAATGGGAAAAGCTTACCACTAGAATGAAGATCTCGCCGAGAGCCTTCCAAATCTACTCTCCAAACACGATTCCGACTACAACAGCCCTAGAAATCGCCGGCCGGAAGCTCCACGACATGCCGCTCTTGCTCTCTCACCCGATAGAACTCTTAGTCGGCCGAAAGGGGAAGGGGATGAAAATATTAAACCTAAGCTTAATGTATATATATTAAGCCTCTAGGAGTTCGTCGAACTCAGCCTACAGTTCGTCGAATGCAGCTAGCCTGCAGTTAATCGAATGCAGCTAGCCTGCAGTTCGTCGAACGCAGCTAGCCTGCAGTTCGTCGAACGCAGCTAGCCTGCAGTTCGTCGAACGCAGCTAGCCTGCAGTTCGTCGAATGCAGTCTAAGAATTTCATGCAAAGATTAAATGTAAAAAATTACATAAATAATCACCCATTCTATTTAAACCACGACGACGACTAAATCACCTAGGACTTCTACGAAATTCGCACCTAAACTGAAATTCGGCGCTACGAATCCAACAACGAAGTCAGAATTCAATTCCGACGAGCCAAACTCGGGATAAAGCCTCCCGAAGCTAAGATCTCAATAACTACGCAAAAATCTTCTCTACAACTCAAAACGACGCGAAATCTCGCACGCTCGATCTAAATTACATACTTTAACTAAGCTAAGGCTCAAAACTAAACCTGACGAGCTGACATAACGCCCTTACGCTAGAATTACGTCACAGCGACCACATAAATAATTAACGAAAAACAGGGACGTTATAGTCACTCCCCCTAAAAAGAAGTTTTGTCCCCAAACTTGAAATCCAAAGATCAAGAAAGATGCAAAATCAAATCCAAAGGTTACCAGACAGAAGATTTACCCGAAATCTAAGAGAAGAGGCTAGGATGAGTCTCTCTCATGGCAGACTACAGCTCCCATGTTGCGCTTTCGATACCCTGATTCTTCCAAAGAACCTTAACCATCGGGATCGTCTTCCTCTGCAACACACGCTCCTGAGTCTCCAAGATTCGGATAGGCTCTTCAACATAGGAAAGATTGGGCTGCAATATGGGCACCAAATCAAGAACAAGCCGACCACTACGCAAACACTTCCTCAGCTGGATCGCATGAAACACATCGTGAACATTAGGGAAGGAAGCAGGCAAATCCAATCTATAAGCCGACACTCTGATGCGCTCAACAATCTGGAAAGGTCCCACATACTGGGGGTCCAACTTGTGGTTACTTCCAAATCTCTTAACACCTGGCATCAGAGAAACTTTCAAGAACACCCAGTCTTCGACGGCAAACTCAAGATCCACCCTTCTCCGATTGGCATACTTCTCATACCGCTCCTCAGCGATATGAAGCTTCTCGCGGATATGAGTCACGACAACGCTCATCTCTTCCAAAGCTTCTGAGCCTAACAACGGACTCTCACTAACCTCGGCCCAAAACAAGGGAGTTCAGCAATGCCTCCCATACAGGGCCTCAAAGGGGGCCATTTGCAAACTCTCCTGATAACTATTATTGTAGGCAAATTCCATCAATCCAAGACACTTATCCCATGCTCCACCATGATCTAAAATATAGCATCTGATCATATCTTCCAAAATTTGATTCACTCTCTCTGTCTGACCATTGGTCTGAGGGTGGTAAGCGGTAGAGTATCTAAGTTCAGTGCCCAAAGCTCCCTGCAAACTCCTCCAGAAATGAGACATATACCTTGAATCTCGGTCCGACACAATGCTCACAGGCACAACATGCTGATCACTTCTTTCAAATAAAGTTCTGCTATTTTCTCTATAGAGTAACCGATCTTAAAAGGCACAAAGTGAACACACTTTGTTAATCTGTCAACTATGACTCATACCGAATCGTGTCCTCCGGGAGATCTCAGTAACCCAGCAATAAAATCCATCGAAATACTCTCCCACTTCCAGCTTGGAACATCCAACGGGTTCCACTTACCTCCAGGACTCTTATGATCCGCCTTCACGCGTTGACAAGTTAAACATTCAGAAACATATCTGGCTATATCATTCTTCATACCTGACCACCAAACGATCTGCTTCAGGTCTTTGTACATTTTTGTGGAACCAGGATGATAGGAAATACTAGAGTCATGCGCTTCACTACAGATCTTTGCCCGAATATCATCCAATGTGGGGATACAATACCTACCACGGTACTTCAAAGTATCTTTATCATCAGTCAAAAAATCTGGTAATTCTCCCTTCTCGGTCCTATTCCGGAGATGCTGCAAGTCAGGATCTTCCTTCTGGTTCAATCTTGTAAGGGTAATCCAAGAAGGCTCTTCAGCTTCAAGACTCAAAGGTGCGGTACTACTACCGACTAAGATATCCATCAACATAAACTACTCTACCAAGGACTGCACGGAAAGATTGAAGATTTGCGCGGTCTTTCTACTCAGGGCATCGACCACTACATTAGCCTTACCCGGATGATAGAGGATGTCAACCTCATAATCCGCAACAAACTCCAACCATCTACGCTGGTGCAAATTCAGCTCTTTCTGGGTGAAGACATACTTCAGACTCTTGTGATCCGTATAAACCTTGCATGACACTCCATAAAGAAGGTGTCTCCAAAGCTTTAATGCATAAATTACTGCAGCAAATTCTAAGTCATGCGTAGGGTAATTCCTTTCATGAACTTTCAATTGTCTAGACCCATAAGCAATAACCTTTCCTTCTTGCATCAAAACATACCCTAGACCAAAGTGAGATGCGTCCACATAACCAGCACACTCTATTCCTTCGATCGGCAAGGCCAACACAGATGCACTGCACAAACGCCTCTCTAATTCCTGAAAGGCTTCTTCACACTTATCGCTCCAAACAAAAGCGGTATTCTTCTGGGTAAGCTTAGTTAAAGGTGCCGATAGCACTGAGAATCCTTGAACAAATCTCCTGTAGTACCCAGCCAACCATAAGAAATTCCTTATCTCCTTAGGCGTTGAAGGCGTCTTCCAATCCAACACAACATAAATCTTAGCGGGGTCTACAGTAATTCCATCCTTGTTCACCACATGACCCAGAAAGGATACTTGAGAAAGCCAGAACTCACACTTACTCAGCTTCGCATACAGCTTGTGCTCTCTAAGAGTAGACAATACTAAGCGCAAATGCGTAGCATGCTCCTCAACACTTCTGGAATATACCAACACATCATCGATGAATACCACAACAAAATTATCCAGAAAATTCTTGAACACGCGACTCATCATGTCCATAAACGCAGAGGGTGCATTCGTCAAGCCAAAAGACATAACCAGAAACTCAAAATGACCATAACGGGAGCGAAAGGCAGTACGGGGAATGTCCGACTCACGGATCCTCAACTGATGGTAGCTTGATCGAAGGTCAATCTTCGAAAACACCGTGCTACCACACAACTGATCAAACAGATCATCTATCCTCGGCAATGGATACCTGCTCTTGATGGTCACCTGTTTAACTCTCTATAATCTATGCACAACCTCATAGAACTGTCCTTTTTCACGAACAAAATTGGAGCACCCCAGGGCGAAGAACTTGGTCTAACGAATCCACAAAGCAACAACTCATCTAACTGAGTTCGCAACTCTTCTAGCTTACGCGGGGCCATACGGTACGGTGCCTTAGCGATAGGACGAGTAACAGGCTCAAGATCAATAACGAACTCCACATCTCTATCAGGCGGAAGACCAGGAAGGTTGACAGGAAGGACATCAGGAAAGTCTCGCACCACCGGAACACCCTCAATACACGGCAAACCACTAACAGTTTCTACTACAGAAACAAGATAAGCCAAACAAGCAGAAATTAACAGTTTCTGAGCACATACCGCATAAGTTATCATGGAACACTGGTACGGAGACCCAAAAACACTCATGGGATGATCATTGTGCATCACAAAGTCCAGACGCTTTTCCTTACATCAGATGACAGCATCATAACTGGACAACCAGTCCATACCCAATATCACTTCAAAGTCTTCTAGGTCCAACACCTTGAGATCAGCAACATCCAAGAAATCTCCTAAGAGAATGGGGCAACTTCGGACGCATTGGTTCGAGGATACCAAATCACCAGAAGGGAACTTAACAAGGAACGAATCGTTGCCCAGCTCAGGGGTCAAACGGTGACGCTCGACGAAAGCCCTTGCTATGAATGAATGGGTAGCACCCGAATCGAACAGAACACGCACCCAACGATTCTTTACCTTAAATATCCCTATAAGCGCGAAAAGAAACGAGTATAATACATCGAAACTAAAAGGAATCAAGACTTAACAGCTGGCTTAAGGTCTAACCTGCGATCACTTGGGTCGAAGACTGCGCTTGCTCCTGGGTTATCATGCTCAGCTTTCCTCTTCCTTTATCCTGAGGCTAACAGGGCCGGAGCAAACCTGCTTAACTTGCAAAACTCAATCTCATACTCGCTCACCGAGAGCTGCCTCTGCTTCAGATGCAGGAAATCATTCATCAACCAGTCTTGCTCTACTGACGGCAGAAACTTTCTTAACAACATTCCTTTGAAGGTTTCACACGAACATCCTTCGGAAAGGTCTTCCTTCTCCCTCAACCACAAACCCTTTGCGAGACCTTTAAGCTGGTACGCGACAACCATCACCTTCTGACTTATGGTGATTCCTGAATACGTGAACATCTCCTCAATGGCTATAAGCCAATCGTCTAAGGCTATGAAGTTGGCTCGTCCATCATACGATGGAGGACCCAACCTTTTAAAGTGCGAAATGAAATTCATTTACGGAGGTATCGCTACTGGGGGTACCAAGGGAGCAGGAGGAGTAGGTACTGTCTGTCCTACTTCGGGGGCCTGCACTACGGATTGCTACCTAGCACCAGCAGACAACA
Organism: Dactylorhiza incarnata; assembly: GCA_033032865.1. Classification (NCBI taxonomy): domain Eukaryota; kingdom Viridiplantae; phylum Streptophyta; class Magnoliopsida; order Asparagales; family Orchidaceae; genus Dactylorhiza; species Dactylorhiza incarnata. The sequence continues at coordinate 432,462 of JAWHQI010000205.1, read as the reverse complement.
ATGCCTCAACTTGCGATTGAATCGCAACCATCTGCCTAGCCAGAGCTTCATTGCTCTAGCGCAGACTCTCGATCAGAGCTTCATTCTGCGCTCCGGATGACTCACCCTCTGACTGAGGAGTCGAACTAGTTGTGACTCGTTACGCACCATCTCTGCTAATATGCATAAACCTATAATTAAAACTTAACATTATACTAGAACTACACTGCTTGGTTCAGAGCATACATGTACAGATACTTGCCATTGCTACCACCTTGCTCTGGGATTTTCATGATGCTATGCTAAATTTGGGGATGATACTACATCACCCCTCTTGACTCATGTGCAAGGGTCATGAATGCATGAATTTTCTGTTCATTTTGAAATCATGGGTGTACGTGTGTCATCATATAAGTCTTTAGCTTTGCACGTGTGCTTATGCAATGCCATGTAATGTATGTTGTGCTATGAATTCTAATAAAGTCCTTAATGCATATTATGAGTGGCGTACACATGAAATATTATGCATCCTATACTACATAATATTGCATGTAACGAAAAGGAAAAATGTGTTAATGGGCATCCATATGATGATGGTTATGCATCCCATACTACATAACCGTCACATGTTGCCACCTATAGTGGATCCATATACAATCACATATTATGCATCCCATACTACATAATATGCCCCGTATACTTCTTATCATGCAATGAGTATAGTGTTCATGCTTCGGCCAAGACGTACTGATGACACATCGTTGTGTGTATGCAATGAAACCAAAACAACTATACTATATCAGAATTTGTTGCTCGATCGACTTGTCGAACAACCTAGCTCTGATACCAACTGTCACAACCCGCATTTTTTCCGAATTTAGAAATATCAGAGTAAGAGAAAATACGCGTCATGATGCCATGACATGCAGGAGACAACTGCAGACGCTCAGGCGGGAACCTATTACTTATTTAATCAAAACATGTTCACATGATAGATCATCATTTGAAATCATTTATGTGGGTTTGGGGTAAGAATCGTGTCTCTCAGTTCGTGGATCAACTAGTCCACCGAGAAAATGTACGTAATTGCAGCGGAAAATACTTGATTTAGTTCACTTAAGGTCCTAAATGCATGCGATGACAGGACACAAAGCAAATGATATGCACATATCTAGGCGTAGTATGAGTATAGAAAATATCTTTAAACGACTTTAAACATAAGGATTTCAGTTAAAAAGAATACAATGAAGGTGAAGGAAAAGCCATTTTATAACTATAATGCACCTAGACATAAATCATTCCCAGAGAGCAAGATACACAAGATCTAAAAGTAGTGGCATTTAACTGGTAAGTAAACTATAAAGTATCAAAAGGGCACAACGGGCGTCAACAACCTGACACTAACCCGTTGGCTCCAAACTAGCATGTCTGAACACAAGAAGAAAACTAACCACAACTACCTCGCAGCAGCGGGGTAAAACAGCAACTAAAACTCCCGAAGACTCTGGGCTACACCACTAACAGCTAAGGCTCTGAACCTGAGGCATTCAATAAAACAAAGAACGCCTTAGCAAGGGACTTACAAGTGGTAGAAAACAAGCAGAAAAGTAAATAAGGCATAAGGGGTACCAACCCAAACCAGATTCACCGATAGAGAAGCTCCAAATAAAGAACTAAGCAAAGCACCGAGTGCACCAAATACCAAAAGTTCATTTATCTTGTTCAAGCATAGTTCATTTATCTTGTTAAATTTATTTAAAGAGACTTATGAGCTCAAATTAAACGGGGGCGATCCTTTATCTACTGCCACCCAATGCCAAAAACGGGTGGGGGTTTCTATCCCCAACCACCCAAACACGGCCCATGGGACCACATGCCAAGCTTGCGGTTCACCATTAAAATGGCCACCGTGGAAGGCTACAACAATTCTTCACTGCCCCCCAAAAACACGACCCACCCTGCAAGGACATAGGCAATGGTTCTTATTAATTAATTTCATTAATTATGGCACAGGATGAAGCCCGAGAAAACAATCACTAGGTTACCCTAAGGATAGGGTCACAAATGAAGTAAACACTGCTCAAGACAATTCTTAAGGGTCCAGGGTCCTCACACAAACATACACACATAAAGAAGTAAGCACGAGCGAATCAGATACGGAGGACCGCAAAAGCACAAGGGTAGCAACCTAAACATGTCTCAGGAAATAGAAGGGTAGATTAGGCATTTCTCGAGAGCTAAGGTGCAAACACAAAGGGTTTCTCGGGAACTAAAGGACAAACATAAGGATTTCTTGAGAAGTATAGGACAGACACAAAGGTTTCTCGAGAACTATATGGGGTCTACACATGATTTCTCAAGAAATTAGGAGGACATCTCATGGATTTCTCGGGAGATTAAAAGGACAACTCATGGATTCTCGGGAGATTAGAGCAAGTAGTACTGACATTTCTCGAGAAGTAAGATGCATTTCTCGAGAAATTGGGAGGGTTTGAACAAGCATTTCTCGAGAAGTATAGAGGACTAAACAAGCATTTCTCGAGAAATTTGAAACAACAGGAAAAATTTCTAGGCAACTACAGGTTCTCTAGGGAAAACTCTAGACATTTTGGGGGAATTCAAGGTTAATAAATATCATACCAACCCTCAAAGACACAAGCCATTCAGCACGACAAGGATTCAAAATGAGAAGAAAAACAAGGATTCAAGAAACAAGAGAGAGGGAGGGGAAAGCCACTTGCCTTAAACCTTGTAAGCTCGAAGTTATCCGCTCCAAAAGCTATGGATCGGCTAAGAACTCACTCAAGCTCAACAACCTGAAACTTTACGGATCAAAAGGAGGAGTTAGGTCACTACCTTAACTCCAAAAATTCCACTAAATGGGAAAAGCTTACCACTAGAATGAAGATCTCACCGAGAGCCTTCCAAATCTACTCTCCAAACACGATTCCGACTACAACAGCCCTAGAAATCGCCGGCCGGAAGCTCCACGACACGCCGCTCTCGCTCTCTCGCCCGATAGAACTCTTAGTCGACCGAAAGGGGATGGGGATGAAAAGATAAAACCTAAGATTAATGTATATATATTAAGCCTCCAGGAGTTCGTCAAACTCAGCCTGTAGTTCATCGAACGCTGTTAGCCTGCAGTTCATCGAACGCAGCTAGCATGCAGTTCGTTGAACGCAGTCTAAGAATTTCATGCAAAGATTAAATGCAAAAAATTACATAAATAATCTCCCATTCTATTTAAACCACGACGGAGACTAAATCACCTCGGACTTCTATGAAATTCGCACCTAAACTGAAATTCGGCGCTACAAATCCAATAACGAAGTCAGAATTCAATTCCGACGAGCCAAACTCGGGATAAAGCCTCCCGAAGATAAGATCTCAATAACTACATTCAAATCTTCTCTACAACTCGAAACGACGCAAAATCTCGCACGCTCGATCTAAATTACATACTTTAACTAAGCTAAGGCTCAAAACTAAACCTGACGAGGTGACATAACGCCCTTACGCCAAAATTACGTCACAGCGGCCACGCAAATAATTAACGAAAAATAAGGACGTTACATGCACAAGCACTGAAGTCACTAGTAGACCAGCCTGGAAAAATCTAGTTAGATTCATTAGACCTAATGATTATCAAACAAGTGAGAGGAGTGCAATAACTAAGGATCAGGATACTAATAATCCAGATAAACTAACTGCATTTAACAGAGAAAAAACCAACCAATAAGAAGATATATGTAGGCAAGAGTAATTCAGAGAAAGTAACCAACACCAATCAAAAGGGTAAAACCAAAGGTAGAATAATTAGACACTCAGTTGATTTACTATAGGTAGATACATTTTATACGCATTTCAAGTACCAACATAATAAATCAAGGTTTGATAAATTCATCCTCTGCCATCCAAGAGGATATTATGAAAGACCATTCTACTCTTTCATTGAACCTTACAACGGTAAAAGCAAAGGGCCCAAGGTAACCTGGGTTCCTTCTAATGTTTGAGCTAGTTGTGCGGGAGTAGGTAGGATCCCTCCTAGGAGATAATGGAAGGGGAAGGAAGAGCTGTGGTCTAATAAAGACCCAAATCCGACAGGGGATTGATTTCTACTTGGAATCTACATCTTATCTTCTTTAGTTTATAAAAATAATAGTATAAATACTATTTTCAATAAAAATCATTGCTGGGAAAAACAGCAAGAACTTTATGAGAAAATAGAACTATTCATTCAGAGTTGCGTCGAATAGAATTCGACGTACCATGTAATTCTACTCGACGCCTGCTCCAAAAATAATATTTCTGGTGCCCTTATAGCAGCTTCACTTTTTGCTTTCTTGGCACTGGCTTCCTGCTCCTTTTCAGCTTGTTTGGTGAAGTATTCAAATGGCTTTGGATGATAGTTTAGAGGCTCAGGAGTGTCTGCAGGGATTCTGCCTGCTTGCTTGTCCCTTCTGTATACTCTCCTTGCTTCTTCATGCTCTTCATACTTAGCCCATTCCTGAGGACTGTACACTTTGTACCACTCACTTATATTTACCTTCACCAGCTCCCATGTGTAACACCCCAAAAATCGTGGTTCAGCGAAGTAGGCGGAGTGGTAGTGCTGCACTTGAAGCGGGCTAAATCTTCCCTTTCTGCTCTTAGCGCACGACCGACGATCGTGCGCCAGCGATCGTGCGTTAATTCAGAAGAGAATCGAGTTCTGTCTCGGACAGTGCGCACGACCATTTCCCTCTTCGCGCACGACCAGTGATCATGCGCCAGCGATCGTGCGCCCTGTTTATTCTGTTCCGCGATTTTGAGCGGAGAAGAAGATCGGGCCGTCCAAATCTTTTGGAAATTGATCCAACGGCTAGGTTCAGTTGCGGGAGACCTTTAGGGCTGATGAGAGGGGGTTAAACCCTCATATTCTCTAAGCCATTCTCTCTCCAAACCCTAGAGAAAGAAGGAGGAGCCAAGGAAGAAGAAGGTAGATCCCGCCATTGACGGAGCTCCGGAGCTCTGTTTCGCGAGCCGTTTCCAGATTTGGAGAGTGCAGCCCGGTGCGGTCGTTTCTCTCCGTATAGAATCTCAGATCTATGGCGAAAAAGAACGCGCCTAGGGTAACGATTCTTCCTCCCGAACTTTGGACTTGTATTTGTCCTTTCATTCCTCTTCCTATGTTTGCATGAGGTATCTCTTTCACCAAATGGGTGAAGTGTAGGATTTCCTCATGTTCTTCGGAACTCCGGGTAGATTGTGTCCGTCCCCGGCATTATTGCAAGTAGAAAATCCGGTAGTCGTGCGGATTTAGGCATTTTGTGTGAAGCCTATTCGTGGCCGTGAGCCCGAATCGGTGATGCTTGATTTGCGACATTGCATTTAGGTTAGGCCTAGAATGCGTGCCGGAGAATGACTCCGTGAACTCATCTATAGTATTGCGGGAACTAAGTGTAGGCGTCTTGTGAAGATCCTAACGAAAGCCCCATGCTTTGAGTTTTGGATGAAGGCAAACCTTCACCACGAAATTGATGCGGAGTGTATTGCACCTCCCTTGATGAGTATTCGTGAAACCTAGATCCTTGTGAAGGGGTTAGGTGCGTAGCGTATAATTAGTGTAGCACTTGAAAGTGCTAAACCCTTACGGGCCGAGGCGAAGCCGTACCCGCGTCGTGCGATAGATCGCGACGATTAGAGCACGGGCAAAGCTAAACCGAACCCGTTTCCATGCAGATTGGTAAGAGGTCCCTTCCTCAGGAAAGCCGTGTGATCATGTGAGAGGTCGTGGAAGGTGTCATACCTAGACCGACCAAAAGCTCTTGTTTCCACCCAAGGTTGTGTTCCTTACGGTGGAGTGTTTTGTGAAATGGATGTTATGTTAGCCTCATGCGATTGCTTAGGCGGTTGTGGGGAACGTTCGGGTGAACCCAACCAACATCATGAGCATACCTAGGTTCCCTTCTTTTGATGCTCAACCTAGAAGATTGATTGTGATTGAAACCTCACCTCGTGTAGTTGCACTTTCTTTATATTTAGTACTTGTGCTAGTATGGCTTGCTTGCAGGGTAGAAGCTCCGCCACCCCGGAAAAGGGGTGGGGTCGTTACAATTTGGTATCGGACTTAAGGCGTCGATCCGTAGTTTAGCGAATTCGGGACGAATTCCTTTTAAGGGGTGGTGCGCACGGGTTGTGCATTCACCTAAAACGACAAAAACTAATAAGAATGTCCACTTAGGAATGAAAAGAAAACATACTTGTTTGCGGAACCTGAGCGTTCCATGATTGATGTTTGATATGTTTTGGGTCACTAAATTGTGCTTTGCATGATTATAGGTGACTAGAAGTGCTGCGGGGCAGTCTCGACCCCGTAACACCGCTGAAAGTAGTGGGTCGGCTGAAGTGTCAGCGACCACTCCTTCTGCTGAAATGATCAAATTAGTCGCAGAAGCGGTCTTCGGGATGATCAACGCTCAACCCCAAAGGCTGGTCCAGCCTGCTACTCCTACTCCGGATGTGGCCCCTGAGGCTGTTGCTGCAGTGGAACCTGCGGCGGAACCAAGGGTGGAGGCCCCTGTGCCTGTAGCTGCAGTAGAACCTGCGGTAGCGCCGAGGGTGGAACCTCAAGTTGCACAAGTAGTTGCGGGGCGAGCGCGTGACCAGCAATTAAAGCATTTCCTGAGCTTTAATCCTCCTACCTTCTCGGGATCTGAGTCCCCAACGGAGGCAGAAGACTGGTTGTCAAGAGTTAGAAGAACTCTGAGGGCGACAGCGACGGACGAAGCCATGATGGTCACCTTAGCCACTTTCCTTCTTGATGGAGAGGCTGTGCTGTGGTGGGAAGAGCAGGAGCTGCATAAGTTCTGCGGTAGAGATATCACTGAAATCACAATGGCTGAGTTTTCAAAGTCGTTCCTCCAAAGGTTTATCCCCTCTGCCCAGCGCATTGCGTTACAAAACCAGTTCTTGAGGTTGACACAAGGTGATCGCTCCGTTGACGATTACTTGCATGAGTTTACCAGACTGAGTCGCTATGTGGGGTCCTTGGTGGAGGATGAGGAGTCAAAGACAAATAAGTTCTATGAAGGGCTTCGGGACGAGTTGAGGCTGCTCCTTGCAGGCCCTATGACGTTCGGCTTCCAAGTGATGGTGCAAACTGCCAGATCTTTGGAGTTGGACATGAAGAGGGTACAAGCAAGGGGTGTTGTAAAGAAACCTGAGTTTCATGCGCCGGCCTCTCAGTCCAAGTCGGATTTCAGAAGGAACAAAAGGAAGTTCAAACAGGCGGAACCAGCTCCTTCAAATGTTTCGGGAGCCACGACCGCGCCGACTCCTATTACGTGTTTCACCTGCGGGAAGGTGGGACACAAAGCTGCGGTGTGTCCAAGTGGTCCCCCGAAGGCTGGTAATCGAGCGGTGGATTATGCTCGTACTGCGGAAAAGGGTAAAGCTGCGGAGTCTTCGGCTTCCCAGCACATTCCGACTCAGCCGAGAGTCTATTCGCTTGGCCAACAAGAAGCTATACGACAAACTGATGTCGTCACAGGTACGAATTAGAAGTTAGCTTTTACAGCTATATATATAATTCATACTGTGGTACGACTATATGCTTTATTTGTGTGCAATTAGGTTTCGTCCTAATTTTCAACTATCCGGCGAGAGATCTATTTGATACGGGTGCATCACACTCTTTTCTGTCCGAGGACTTCGTTGTGCGAATCAGAGTGCCGTCTACCTTCGTAGAGGATAGATTGGAAGTAGTGCTACCCAATGGATCTCGAATGAGTGCGGATAGGAAGAGCCGTGTGAAGGTGCGGATCGGAAGTCAGGATTTCGACTTGGAAGCGTCGTTATTACCGTTAGCTGAATTTGATGTGATCTTCGGCATGGACTGGCTCTCGGAGCAGCGGGCATGCATAGATTGCAATACAAAGGAGATCACTCTGAGAAGGGACACCGAAGGAGAAACCATGTTCGCCTGTATGAGAGGAGCGAGCAAGACGCTGATGTCTGCTCTCCAGGTGGTTAAGGCGGTGAGAAAAGGCGCCGAGTTGTTCTTCACCTTGTTGGAGACTTCAGAGCCAATGCCCAGGTTATGTGATGTCCCAGTTGTAGCGGAGTACGCCGACGTGTTTCCTAACGAACTCCCTGGGGCTCCGCCTCAGCGGGAGATCGATTTATGTATCGAGTTGGTGCCAGGTGCCAAACCTGTGGCCCGCTCACCGTACCGGATAGCGCCAAAGGAATTGGCAGAGCTGAAGGTTCAATTGTAAGAGCTGCTAGAGCAAGGCTCCGTACGTCCAAGTTCATCGCCTTGGAGTGCACCGGTCCTCTTTGTGAAAAAGAAGGACGGGAGCTTGCGTCTATGTATTGATTATCGAGAGCTAAACAAGTTGACCGAGAAGAACCGATATCCGATTCCAAGAATCGATGATCTATTCGACCAACTGGTGGGGTCGACGGTTTACTCCAAGCTGGACCTAAGGTCCGGCTATTACCAACTGCGGATAAGGGAATGTGACATTCCAAAAACAGCGTTCAGTACCCGCTTTGGGCACTATGAGTTCACGGTGATGCCGTTCGGTCTGTCCAATGCACCGTCGGTATTCATGGACTTAATGAACAGGACGTTCTGTGAGTATTTGGATCAATTTGTGATCGTCTTTATCGACGACATTTTGGTATACTCTCAATCGGAAGAGGAGCATGTAGGGCATCTGCACGCCGTTCTGAGCACCTTGAGGAGGAGTCAGCTCTATGCCAAGTTCTCCAAGCGCGAGTTTTGGCTACCGTCAGTAGCATTCCTTGGTCACGTCGTTAGTGGAGATGGAATTGCAGTAGATCCGTCGAAGATAGAAGCGATCCGAGCGTGGCCTTTGTTGAAAAACGTAGCGAAAGTCCGAAGTTTCTTAGGACTTGCCGGCTATTATAGGCGCTTTGTGGAAAACTTCTCGAGGATCGCACTTCCTCTCACAAAACTGACTAGGAAGGATCATAAGTTCGTTTGGTCGCCCGAGTGCGCACGAGCTTTTGAAGAACTGAAGAGCCGTCTGACCACGGCGCCCATTCTATGCTCGCCACAAGGTACGGAAGGCTACGAAATTTATAGCGACGCCTCAGGAAGTGGTTTGGGTTGTGTCCTAGTGCAGTTCGGGAAGGTAATTGCCTACGGCTCCCAGCAACTGAAGGTTCATGAGAGGAATTACCCGGTCCATGATTTGGAGCTAGCGGCCGTGGTATTTGCTCTTAAGCTTTGGAGGCATTATTTATATGGCGTGAAGATCGATATCTTTACCGACCACAAGAGCCTCAAGTACTTGCTGGATCAAAGGGAGTTGAATATGCGTCAAAGGAGGTGGATGGAGTTCCTTGGGGACTACACCTTCGACATCAATTATACTCCCGGTAAGGGAAATGTAGTAGCGGACGCGCTGATTCGTCGGGCTCCCGCTCAAGCAAATTGGATTTTGATGCACGATGAGCGTCTAATCCGTGAGCTAGAGGAAATGGAGATCGTATGCATTGATAGGAGAACGTCTACTTCAGCATGCTTGAACTGGATGGAGGTTCAATACGACCTTGCCGACCGAGTTCGACAAGCATTGGAGCTGGACGAGAGCATGAAACGCTATAAAGCGGAAACCGTTGAGGGGTTAAACGCTGATTTCTCCTTTGAAGACGACCTTATGTGGAAACAGGAAAGGTTGTGCATCCCAAATGTTGGCACTCTACGGGCGGAGTTGATGTACGAGGCTCATCATACCAAGTACTCGATCCACCCGGGGAGTGCTAAAATGTATATGGATTTGAAGAAATTGTTCTGGTGGCCGGGTATGAAGAAAGACATTGCCCTTTACGTGGCCAAGTGTCATACTTGCGCGTTGGTGAAAGCGGAATGTCAACGTCCCGGTGGGTTTCTGAAGTCCTTGCCGATTCCGGAATGGAAGTTTGATGATATTTCGATGGATTTCGTGCACGGATTGCCGAGATCGCAGCATGGAAACGATGCCATCTGGGTGATCGTGGACCGATTGACGAAGGTATCGCATTTTATTCCGAACCGGAAGGATGATTCTGTAGAAAAGCTAGCGAAGCTCTATGTCGATAGTATTGTGAGGCTGCACGGTGTCCCTCGTAGCATCGTCAGCGATCGTGACGGGCGTTTCACATCGAAAGATTGGAGGCTTATCCATGAACTGTTGGGCACTAAATTGAAGTTTAGCACGGCCTTCCACCCGCAAACGGATGGACAGACCGAGAGGACCAACAGGACTATGGAGGATATGCTCCGAATGTGCGCTCTAGATTTTGGAAAGAAGTGGGAAGATCATCTCTATATGATCGAGTTCGCCTACAATAATAGCTACCAAGCCAGTATAAAGATGGCTCCTTTCGAGGCCCTCTATGGTAAGAAGTGTCGCACACCGTTGTCTTGGGCAGAAACGGGCGATACTAAGCTATTCAAGCGAAATGATGTTGAGGAAGCAACTTCGACGATCCGAACTATACGTGAAAGGCTATTGGTTGCCCAGGATAGGCAAGCAAAGTATTTCAACGCCAAGCAGAGGAACCTAGAGTTCGCCGTCGGTGACCGGGTTTACTTGAAGATCAAACCGTTCAAAGGGGTATCAAGGATCCGACGCTTGAAAAAGCTCAGCCCAAGGTACTTAGGACCGTTTGAGATCGTGGAGCGTGTTGGTGATGCGGCTTATCGGCTTGCACTATCTGCAGAGCTGAGCGGTCTACACGACGTGTTTCACATTTCAGTTTTGAGAAAGGCGGTGCAAGAGCCTACTCACATCGTTGCAGTTGGCAAAGTGCCGGTTGATAGTGGGTTGTCGACGAAAGTCAAGCCATTACGCATCGAAGATACCAAAGTAAAGCAGTTGCGGAACAAGTCCATTCGGATGGTGAAAGTCCGGTGGGATAATTGCGGCCGAGAGGAGCTCTCTTGGGAGAGAGAGCAAGCGATGCTTGCGGAGTACCCCGAGCTATTTCTCTTAGGTAAATTATAGCTGAATTTCTTGCTATTTCTGTTTTATAAATTTCGGGACGAAATTCTTTTAAGGGGGGTGGAGTTGTAACACCCAAAAAATCGTGGTTCAGCGAAGTAGGCGGAGTGGTAGTGCTGCACTTGAAGCGGGCTAAATCTTCCCTTTCTGCTCTTAGCGCACGATCAGTGGCCTCATCGCGCACGACCGACGATCGTGCGCCAGCGATCGTGCGTTAATTCAGAAGAGAATCGAGTTCTGTCTCGGACAGTGCGCATGACCATTTCCCTCTTCGCGCACGACCAGTGATCGTGCGCCAGCGATCGTGCGCCCTGTTTATTCTGTTCCGCGATTTTGAGCGGAGAAGAAGATCGGACCGTCCAAATCTTTTGGAAATTGATCCAACGGCTAGGTTCAGTTGCGGGAGACCTTTAGGGCTGATGAGAGGGGGTTAAACCCTCATATTCTCTAAGCCATTCTCTCTCCAAACCCTAGAGAAAGAAGGAGGAGCCAAGGAAGAAGAAGGTAGATCCCGCCATTGACGGAGCTCCGGAGCTCCGTTTCGCGAGCCGTTTCCAGATTTGGAGAGTGCAGCCCGGTGCGGTCGTTTCTCTCCGTGTATAATCTCGGATCTATGGCGAAAAAGAACGCGCCTAGGGTAACGATTCTTCCTCCCGAACTTTGGACTTGTATTTGTCCTTTCATTCCTCTTCCTATGTTTGCATGAGGTATCTCTTTCACCAAATGGGTGAAGTGTAGGATTTCCTCAAGTTCTTCGGAACTCCGGGTAGATTGTGTCCGTCCCCGGCATTATTGCAAGTAGAAAATCCGGTAGTCGTGCGGATTTAGGCATTTTGTGTGAAGCCTATTCGTGGCCGTGAGCCTGAATCGGTGATGCTTAATTTGCGACGTTGCATTTAGGTTAGGCCTAGAATGCATGCCGGAGTATGACTCCGTGAACTCATCTATAGTATTGCGGGAACTAAGTGTAGGCGTCTTGTGAAGATCCTAACGAAAGCCCCATGCTTTGAGTTTTGGATGAAGGCAAACCTTCACCACGAAATTGATGTGGAGTGTATTGCACCTCCCTTGATGAGTATTCGTGAAACCTAGATCCTTGTGAAGGGGTTAGGTGCGTAGCGTATAATTAGTGTAGCACTTGAAAGTGCTAAACCCTTACGGGCCGAGGCGAAGCCGTACCCACGTCGTGCGATAGATCGCGACGATTAGAGCACGGGCAAAGCTAAACCGAACCCGTTTCCATGCAGATCGGTAAGAGGTCCCTTCCTCAGGAAAGCCGTGTGATCATGGGAGAGGTCGTGGAAGGTGTCATACCTAGACCGACCAAAAGCTCTTGTTTCCACCCAAGGTTGTGGCCCTTACGGTGGAGTGTTTTGTGAAATGGATGTTATTTTAGCCTCATGCGATTGCTTAGGCGGTTGTGGGGAACCTTCGGGTGAACCCAACCAACATCATGAGCATACCTAGGTTCCCTTCTTTTGATGCTCAACCTAGAAGATTGATTGTGCTTGAAACCTCACCTCGTGTAGTTGCACTTTCTTTATATTTAGTACTTGTGCTAGTATGGCTTGCTTGCAGGGTAGAAGCTCCGCCACCCAGGAAAAGGGGTGGGGTCGTTATAATTTGGTCAGCTGTGCTGACTGTTACTTTGTTTGCCACCGCTTGGTGGAATGTTCTTATGCAGGTGCAGGTGAGCCTAGCGGGAAATAGCGGGCGATGGCCCTTTTGCAATGTTGGCCCTCGAAGGCCAGCCCTTTTCCTGTTATTCATGTATGGCCGGCCTGCGTGCCGATGTATGCTTATGGAGTTTTGTGCATTGGATGAATGTAAGGCCTTAAGGCCGTAACTCTTATTCTGGATACATTCCTATGATAGTGGACAGTTCTATTTGAATGGTTTAATTAATGCTTCCGCTTACGTTTTGTACTCTCGTTTAGTTGTTACTTTTCTGGTTATCACCTTTTAACTCCTAGCTAGTGTGGTTTGTATGGCGTGGGGTCCCGGCCGGACCTGCTGTTATACTCTTCGTACTGGCAGGATGTTACACCATGCCTTTAATATGATAGCTCTGGACTTGGGACTCCATCTTTCATAGTCATCCTTTTTCTCCATTTCCTCACTGTATTTTCTCTTCCTCATTTTTACTTCTTCATCCTCCAGTACTTCCTTCTCTTTACCCTTATCAGTGGTAGTATCAGGAATGTCTGCATGTTGCTCTTCAGCTAGGCACTCTCCTGCAGGCTCATCAAAATGGAGAGGAGGGAGATTCATTGCTTCCCTGATTATATTTGTGGTCCAGATGGCATGCTCACCACTGGCCTTTATCATTGATCTCTCCCCCTTTATGACTGCTTCAGATATCCCACTCTGGAGATTCTCCTCAGAAACCAACATCTTATTTTTAAGCATGTGGATTCCTGCTTCCAAGTGATTCTTGGTCTCAAGCAGATGACTGTCTAGATCTTTATTGTGGTGATCTAGACTTTCTTGGAGATCAGTTTTGTGTTCAGCCATCCTCTTGGTGGATGCAATGTAGGCCTTTTCTATGTTGCTGACAATCAGAGTCTGATTGACCCCTAAATTAGATAAACCCTTGTGAGTAAGGGTTGCCTCTTTGGCAGTATACTCTTGTAGATTCTTCACATCATTTCTCAAGCTCTCTGTTTCAACAGATAGTTCCCTTTTCAGTTCATTGACTGCAGAGGTAACATAACTTTCTGTTAGTTTATAAGATTTGTAGTCTAAATCACCTAGAGGGGGTGAATAAGTTTCTTTTAATTTTCCTTTAATTAGTATGTCTGATTTCTGGTTTAGAGCAAGCAAATGATCAAACACACAGAAAGCACACAAGCATGTATAGAGGTTCCTCAAGACAGGGTGTCTTGAGTAGTCCTCTTTCCCCCTTCACCTTTCTAACAATGTGTTAGACAAGGCCAACTCTTCGAAACTCAGCTCAAAGAGCTTACAACTCAGATCCCTCAGGATCTCTCAGGTTTTCCCAAACCCTACCTTAGGCTCAGCAGCCCTACCTCAGATCAGACCCTGATCCTATAGCTCAGACCTCAGCAGGTCCTACAACTCAGGCTAAACAGACCTACAATTTAGGCTCAGCAGCCCTACCTCAGATCAGCTCCTGATCCTACAGCTCAGACCTCAGCAGGTCCTACAACTCAGAGGATTCCTCCACCTACAGCTCAGGCTAAAAAGCCCTACAACTCAGAACCCTCAGGTTCCTACAATCTCAGACCAAACGGTCCTACAACTCAGGCTGTTAAGCCCTACAGAAAAATGAGTTTTAAATCTTACTACAGACGACAGCAAATCCCCTGTAGTTTCTGCACAGCTTATGCTTCCTGTAGCTGGTGATGTTGATGGCGGCTACTAACTGATCTTCTTCTTCAGATGAAGGTTGGAAGATCACCTTGCTCCTTCTTGCAAAGGAGCTAACTTCTTCTCTCTTCTTCTTCTTGCTTGTTCAGTGAGCAGCAGGAGAGAAGACAAGAGCAACAACCATCAATGAAACAGTTGATTTCTTTTTGCATGCGACGGAGAGTTTTCAAATGTGCCCTAACTCTTCCTTTTATACATCTCTAATCTTCAACGGCTCCCAGCTGTCCTTCTGAGAAGTATGGGAGAAATTGGTGGACCCCACACAGTTTTTCTGCAACTTGCGCCACTGGCAACACACGCAATCTGCGTTCGACGAACACGCTGTACTGTGTTCGACGAACTTGCCAAAATCTGTGGTCAACGAACTTGCCAAACTCTGCGGTCAACGATCTTGCCAAACTCTGCGTTCGACGAACTTGCCAAACTCTGCGTTCGACGATCTTGCCAAACTATGCGTTCGACGAACTTGCCAAACTTTGCGTTCGACGATCCTGCCAAACTCTGCGTTCGACGAACTTGCCAAACTCTGCGTTCGATGTTATGCCTTGTCTCTGCGTTCGACGATCTGCACTCTTCATTAGACGATCTTGCCCAAGTCTCAGCGGATTCTTCCTTTCTGTCTGCGTTCGACGAACTACCTTCTGAGTTCGACGAACATGCCAACTCTCAGCTGTTTCTTCTAGTTCGTCTCAGGGTTCGACGAACTGTATTCTGCGTTTGACGAACGGCTCTCTACGTTCGACGAACACGCCCTTTGTGCCTTCACAGTAGCTCCTTCTCAGGTATCGACTCAGCGGTCGATGAACTAAGTCCTGCGTTTGACGAACGACACTCTGTGTTCGATGAACACGCCATTCTTTCCAATCTGCACGCTGCTCCTTTCCCATCTCAGCGGATCCGTTGAGACAGCGATCTCATCTCAGCGGATTCTTGACTATCTGCAGCTCGGCTTGTGTATAAGCTTTCTCAGCGGCTCCTGTTGTGGTCTCAGCGGTTCCGCTGAGACAATGGGCTCGTCTCAGCGGTTTTGACCCTTCGTCTCAGCGATTCTGCTGAGACAAAACTTCATCTCCAAGGAGATAATTTCTCCTCATCTAAGGGCATGTTTGGCCCTTCCTTTTGAGTCACCTGTGCTTGTATATCCTACACAAGTATAGCTTTATCAAATACAATATGTCCTAAGCATTGTGAGTGATGCCTCTTCAAATCAAGGTAATATTGAGGGCAATATTCCCAACAATCTCCCCTTATTTGAAGAAGGCAGAGCATTCCCAATGCTAAGGAACATTAACAGCAAAAACATATCACAAAAATGATCTATTTAGCATGGGCCCTAACACCCTAAGAATTGGCCATATCTCCCCCTTTCTGGTTTCTTCAACTATTTATCCCTCTATGGATTGGGAGGCAACATTTATAGATCCCTTTGGATCAACTTATAGGACAACCTATACACTCTTAGCATTTGCTATCTCCCCCTCAATCTGAGCAGGGATTTTGCTCCCCCTCAATTAGAGAGCTATTTTCTGTAATAGTTGATCTTGTTCAATTTGAACAACCCTTTCTTGCTTAAATACTGAAAGTAGAAATACAGAGTACATAAACCAACAGTAACAAACACAATATGATTTTCAGAATCTGATATATCATTACAATTAAATGTTCAGTACATACATTTCAAATAGTTCAACTTATGATTGTACATTGAATAATTTAAAGAGCATCTCAAGGCAGGGTCTTCTTAGATGGTCCCTGGGAAGAGCTTTCTCCATCTTCAGACTTTCTCTTCCTAGCTTCAGCAGCAGCCTTGATCTTCTCCTTTACTTTGAAGTATAGAAATGGCTTGGGAAGATATCTTGTGGGAATCCTTATAGGAATTTCCCTTCTTACCATGTTTTCTTTGAGAATCCTTTCCCTTAAAGATTCCCTCTCAAGGTGCTTGATCCATTCAACAGATGAATAGACATGGTCAATGTCCTTGAGTTGATTGCCATGGATGACCCAGGTGTTGACAACAATTGTGTCCAACTCCAGATTGTCATCCTCATGGAGTGGATCCTCTAATCTTTCCATCCTATTCTGGGCCATATACTCTTCAGCAGTTTAAATGCCCTCTGCCCTTCTCCTCTTTGCTTCCCTCTAATCTTGAATCAAATCTGATTGACCTTGGAAGTCAAAGTCTTCAGGTCTGCTTGGATTCAATATTGGAAGATTTAAGGCAATCCTTGTTCCTTGTAATACTTTTAAGCTTGAGGTCCACTGATTATCATTAACCTTTTTAACCACAGTTAGAATATCTTCTTGAATTGCATTGGAAGCATTGTTGACCACTTCAACCACTTGCTTGCTGGCTTCTGCCTGATTGGAGAGTATCAACTGGTGGGCATTCTCCATGTTGTTATATAGCTTTATGTGAGCTCCTTTCAGCTTAGCCTTTAGCTTGGCAACCTTCTCCTCCCCCTCTTTGCCTTTTTCCAATATCTTTTTCTCTATTTTAGAGTGTTGATCTGTTATGGATTGGGAGAGAGTTTGAAAAGTGTTGTCTACATCATCCAAAATGCTTTCCTTGGCCTTGTCAATGTGGGACATGACATGGCTGCTAGATGTGTTAGCAACTTGTGCCATCCTGGCAACAGCTTTCTCCCAGACATTTTCATTCTTGTAAAGCTGATTCTTTACATAAGTAATGTCCTTTGAGGAGACTCCTTGATGATCAGCAATTTGTTTCAATACAGTTTGCTGGGCAGCAACTGTGCTTTTGGCCATCTCAAACCATCTTGTCATTTGCTGGAGGATATGATCAGATGTAGTTTTGACATCATTAACCTGGGTATTCAGCTCAGTCCTCACTGCAGCCACCCTTGACTCCATTCTCTGCTCACTTGCTTGAATCTCATGAGATAATGCTACTCTTGTAGCATTCAGCTCATCCCTAATTTGAGCAGTAGCACCTTGAACCTTTTCAGCAACAAGTTCTTTCACAGACAACATCTGACCCTCAATGATGGTTTGTATTAAGTTCAGTAGATCAGATGTGTCCAGCACAGCTACAGGCCTTTCCTGGGCCAACACTTTCTCTACCACTTCTTCATCTTCTATATTGTCCTTTTCCATTCCAGTTTCTGGTCTTTGCAGCTCTTCAGCATATGGGTTGTGCTCCCCCTCACTAGCACCCCCACCACCATCTCTAAAGTGAGAGCTATGCTCCCCCTCACTCAGGGCATCCATATGTGGAGTATCCTGTCTAGGTAAACCTGAAAAATGGTTGATGAGTTAGTTAGATACCTAGACTAGCCTATACTTAGGGAGTGAAGCCTAACTATGATCCTAATTTACCATGGATAGGGGAATTAAGTAATACTTCTTCAGCATGAGGAACAGCTGGATCAGTATACAACAGAGTTGGCTCTTCTATCCTACCCTGGGGATCATCTTCACCATCCACACCATCCAAGAGCACTGGAGGATCATCATCCTTCCTGGAGGTTTCAGCACCTTCTTCTTCACTCTTCTTATCTTTCTTCTTCTCCTTCAGCTCAGCCACCAAGGAAGGTTGGCTCATTGGTAGGACCCTGATGCGTGTCGGCAAGTGCACCGGTCGCTGTCAAGTAATAAATGTGGAGAATAGAATCCCCGGATGTCGGTCTCTTGAGGAATGCAGGTTGGGTGAACGAATTGCGCAGTGTGACAATTGTTACACAAGCTTTAACAAACACAAAGAGGGGGGGGGGGGGTTTGATTGGTTTTTCCTAATCTTAACAACAGTGAAAGAAATGCGGGTCGAAAACACCGCTTCGCAAGGCGAGATGGATGCAACGGCTGCGATGCCGTGCTTCGTGAGGCGAATGGAGTGTGCACTAGTGCGAGAAGGTGAGGGTCGCAAACACCTCTTCACAACCGCCGTTAGCTCTTGCCAACGCGGATCAAACACCTTGAGTGCGTGAGTGAGTGGAAACGGAGTGATTCACAAACAAGCTATGAAGAAGGGCAAAGAAACATTCATTCCAATCAAACCAAACATCACAATATTCAAGTTTACACGATTCAACGAGTGCAAAGAAGGAAAGAAGAAAGAGATAACCGATGGGTGAAGACTAGTGGCCGTTCACGGCCGGAATGGTAGGTTGCCGGGCTACCTCCGGACTCGGGCGGACTATGCTTCCGGCGCAGAGAGCTGTCATGATCTCTGATGCGCAAATCCTGCACACCGCTATAGGCGGTAGCGAGACTGCGATCCGAACGGCAGTGAACCAGTCGTTGTCAAGTAATAATATGAGGAAGTAAATCCCCAAGTATCGAATCTCTCAAGGAACACAGTAAGGTGGAGTTAACGTTCGAGGAAGGACTTGAGATCGAAGTCCTTTGGGTCGGATGAATTGCGGACACGGGGGTTGATTTGGTTTGTGGAAAATAAAGAGAAAAAGCTACAACTACTCCTATGCAATGCCGCTATGCAATGCTTCGCTCGGCGGGATGGAAGACTACGTAGGCCTTGAACGCGCTACTTCGTAAGGGCGGATGGAGGAGTAGGCAAGCGGATCGAACTATGCAGGCCTTGAGCACGCTGCTTCGTTAGGCGGGATGGAGTACGGGCCGCGATGCCACGCTTCGGTAGGTGGATGGGCGAGTAGGCTAACGGAATGAGGGTCGTAAGCACCTCTTCGCAAAGCACACCACTAACAATTGTTAGGGCGGCACAACACAACGAACAATCCACACCACGGGGCACACCTCAAATGAAAATATAACAAGATTACTCAATCACATAGACATGATTTCATACTAATGTTAATAAGTAAAAATATACTTCATCAAAATGTTGGTTCTAGCTACATACACATCAATAAGAGGAGAATAAGGCAAGAAATCGACCGAATCCGAAGTCTCGTTGTAGATTCACGGTTGGAATCGCCGGGTTGTCAATCCGTGTCCAAGCTCGGTCCGCAACTACGTCAGGGGTAGAGAGAGATGTCACTACTCTCCAATGAGACCGTCTTCTTCGTGTCACGATCCGGTAGAGGTTGCAAACTTCCTCTTGCTCGATGGAGATGGCGGCTAGATCTCTCTTTGAAGCACTCAGATGAAGGAGGAGGCCGAGAGGAAACTCCGGCTCAAGGTTGCCGTGAATAGCAAGCCCGGAGCACCTCCATATGGTGGGCGACGGTGGAGGGGCGAATCTGGGCGGAACCGGGCGAAAAATGGCGGAAGAAGACGATGGATCTGACCTAAATCGCGAGCAGCGGAATTTATAGGCGCTGGAATAAACAGTGCGCACGGTCATTGGCGCACGACCAGTGGTCGTGCGCACTAGAATCCTGTGATCGTGCGCTCTGCCTGGACGGAACCTGCAAAGACAGAAATTATGAAATAACATGTTCGCACGACCAGTGGCGCACGACCGGTGGTCGTGCGCACTAGCGTTGATGGTCGTGCGCAATACAGCAAACAGAACTCAGAATTTTAATGATAAGTGCGCACGAGCAGTGGCGCACGACCGGTGGTCGTGCGCACTGGCGTTGGTGGTCGTGCGCACTGCACCAAACAGAACTCGTGAAAAAGGGTTAAGTGCACACGATCAGTGGCGCACGACCAGTGGTCGTGCGCAATAGAACCGGTGATCGTGTGCAGTGTTCCTGTACAGAATTGCACCGGGAACACCTGCACGACTCCCATTCCAGCACAACCACCAATCTAGCCACTGAAGGTGGCACTTAACAATACATGAAAGCTAATGATGAAGATAAACAAGAAATAACACCAAAATGGGCCTATAAGTGCACCTAGCATAGAATGACCAATATGAGCTAAAACAGGGCTAAAGTGCAGTGAAAAGACTAAATAGATGGCCCAGATGAGTCCATAAAAGTGTATATGATCAGGACTCATCAGACCCCCAGACTTAACTGTTTGCGCGTCCCGAGCAAACAAATTCTAAGCGAACTAGGAAAGAACAGTAGATGGTTTAATGATTATACTACAGAGTACCATGCGAAGTCGCATGCTCACGTGCATAAGAAAAATAGTAGAAAAGATTTCTGATTATAAAAACAGTTTATATATTTCCAAAAGAGTAAAAGCATATTACAATTACTCAAAATGGTGAACAACGGTGAATCATTCGGTCATGCATACAGAGAAAGTAAACTAAGCGCTGAGATGAGCATTGCTCAAGATTGGGGTGTCGGATAAACTCCACCGAAATCCATCGGTGTCGGTGACCATAGGCTTGCCCGGACACATTCTCTCCACGGCACTGGTTTGACTCAAATGCGTGAATCAATAGGACTTTAGGTTTTAAATGGGGCTTGGGTTTTAGGTGAGGAAAAATAAAGATAAAAACGACGGCTAAAGCACTAAACCCAAATGAGCTAATGCAGGAAACTATCCTCATTCACCACACAAACATGCGGGTACACAACACCCCCAGACTTGGACTTAACAGCATGGGTGCGTGCACCGCCTACTCCCAAACATAAATCTATACATAAAGATTTTCAATTAAACATTCCTTCTCTTTCCTTTCTTTTTAACTTCTTTTCTTTTTCTTATTTTTTTTTCTTTTCTTATCATTTTCAGCAAATAAACAAAAGGACACATCCACAACTTCACAAACATATTACCACATCAACAACCCAACTCATGAAAATAATAAACAGCTAAAGCTCAGATTTAGGTGTGCGACTAGGATTGGCTTTTGGGCTTTGGTGAAATAAAAGTGGGGCTGAATCAAAGAACGGGTAGGCACAACTGGGCTAGCGAGGATATAGCGGTAGGGATAGGCACAAAGGCTCAACCGGGCCAAAATGATGGCCTATATCACATTCACACAATTGACTAACCGTATACCCATGCTTCAAGAATCGCTTGGGGCAAGTTCTAGCCACCGAGAAAGATTCTCCTTTCTCCCGACTCAAGCAATACGAGTCTAGCGATCGTTTACACACATCCCTACGCTATCGTTTGATTCACACCGGATTCACCATTTGAGTAGAGTAAACAACATTTACACTAATAAGAAAAATATAAAACCATAGTATAAAAAGAAATCTAATCTACACAAATCTCTATGCAACCGAGCACTCGACTAGGAGCACTACTAGAGTCAACATTTTACTCTGCTACATAGTCCTAAGCCATCACCTAGATTTTCCCACATAAGCAGAAGAATTAAATTCACAACAGAGCTTGCATACAGATGAGTACGCGCTCAAGTGGGTGCTGTGGTGTGCAATGAAAATGAACAAAACATTTTAAATGAAATCTTCTAGTATGCAGTGCAATAGTGCACGTGAGTGGGCACAAAAACTGCTCTCCCCCAGACTTAAACTAAACAATCCACAGAATATGTGACATGAAAATCAGAAAAAGCTAGGGAAAGAGAGTACCCAGTGCTCAGAAATGAGCACACCAGAAGATTGGCGTTTAAACCACGACTAAGCTGCAGCATCCGCCATCCAGAAGAAGTACCTGCAGGGGTCAGCTCCGCAAAACAAAAGAAACAGAAAAAGATAAACTACAATACTACAGCTAACTAAACAGGATTGAATAAAATAAAATGCATGAAAAGTAAGATAACTACTGGGGTTATTGTCATCCCAGCACGACTTATTCAGATTTTGTACAGTTCTAGCTTATAGGCCTATGAAAAGAAAAGTGCACAGGTAACTGTTCTAATATGCGCATCGGTAGCGGGTACCGATACGGAGAAAGAGCAGTCACCCCTCTACCTAAATATAGATACCTGCTCCTCACAGGTAGAGGGTAGAGAATGTAAGAAAAGGAGGAGGCCTGGTCCTCACTCATCTCACAAAACACATCCTTGCCTAGCAAGGTATCGTCAACAGCAAGGTGGCAGGGGGAAAAGGCAATGAGTGGAGCTTCCTCTACGGAGGGAGAATAAACCTCCTCGCATGAGAGGATGCTCGCATCATTGACTTGAGCACACAGCTCCAAGTCCTCCTGATGTACCCGTGAAGACTCAACCTGCAAAGGCTCAGATGAAGAAAGGGGATCAAGAAATAAATAAGGCGAAGAACATAAATCATCGATCGGGGGAGTGATCCCGGTCTCACTCCCATCAGGTTGGGGCAGTAAAATAATGTTAGCATTGTCATCAATGCCACAAGATTCGGCGGGATCAATGGTGGCCAGGCTTAGGATTTGGACTTCCTCCACCGGTGTTGAGGAAGACTCCTCTTCACCTAGAAGGTTGTCCTCCTCCATAGGAATAGGCACAACACTCAGATTACCCACCTCATCCTGCGACACATCATCAACAATGTCGTCGGGGACGAGAATAGTATGCGCGATAGGGGGAAGAATCGAATCCACTAGAGGTGGTGGATGCACATGGAGAATAGGCTCAACAATGTCGGTGCATAAATCAGCTGCACATCCGGTGACCGTATCCAGGCCATACCCTTCAAGATGCGAAGGTGACAAAGACACATACCCGGATGTTGAAGGTGTGCCGCCAGAGTTAGGAGTTGGGACGATCCGGATATCCGGCTCGTCATCCTCGTCCAATTGGCGAAGATACTCGGCACAATCCTTCAAGACATGATCAGTGCTCCGACAAAACCGGCACTGCCTTACGGACTTCTTTGGCGCAGCGGGAGCTGGAGCCGAAAAGAAGTATGACGGTAAAGGCTCAGCAGAGTGGCCATAAGACTTACGCGCACCATATGGAGTACTAGACGAAGTCGGTGCTCCATATGCTGGGCTATAAGAATTATGCCTACTATTCTCCGTAGGGCATTCATAACTAGAGTGAGAGGTATCTCTACACCAACGACAACGGATATTAAGATGTGCCCACATAGTGTAAAAATAAAACGATTCTCAATAAAAACGCTACTGCACAATACTACACCTAACAATGACTACTAAAGCAACCTAAAATAAAACAGGAAAATAGAATACGAAGAAATAAAAACAAAGAAATGCAATTTACAAATGGAAGGGCTTCTCCCTCAGGTTCTCCCTCTCCAGAAAACTCACACGACTGTATTCCCCGGCAATGGCGCCATGATCTCTGATGCGCAAATCCTGCACACCGCTATAGGCGGTAGCGAGACTGCGATCCGAACGGCAGTGAACCGGTCGTTGTCAAGTAATAATATGAGGAAGTAAATCCCCAAGTATCGAATCTCTCAAGGAACACAGTAAGGTGGAGTTAACGTTCGAGGAAGGACTTGAGATCGAAGTCCTTTGGGTCGGATGAATTGCGGACACGGGGGTTGATTTGGTTTGTGGAAAATAAAGAGAAAAAGCTACAACTACTCCTATGCAATGCCGCTATGCAATGCTTCGCTCGGCGGGATGGAAGACTACGTAGGCCTTGAACGCGCTACTTCGTAAGGGCGGATGGAGGTGTAGGCAAGCGGATCGAACTATGCAGGCCTTGAGCGCGCTGCTTCGTTAGGCGGGATGGAGTACGGGCCGCGATGCCACGCTTCGGTAGGTGGATGGGCGAGCAGGCTAACGGAATGAGGGTCGTAAGCACCTCTTCGCAAAGCACACCACTAACAATTGTTAGGGCGGCACAACACAACGAACAATCCACACCACGGGGCACACCTCAAATGAAAATATAACAAGATTACTCAATCACATAGACATGATTTCATACTAATGTTAACAAGTAAAAATATACTTCATCAAAATGTTGGTTCTAGCTACATACACATCAATAAGAGGAGAATAAGGCAAGAAATCGACCGAATCCGAAGTCTCGTTGTAGATTCACGGTTGGAATCGCCAGGTTGTCAATCCGTGTCCAAGCTCGGTCCGCATCTACGTCCGGGGTAGAGAGAGATGTCACTACTCTCCAATGAGCCCGTCTTCTTCGTGTCATGATCCGGTAGAGGTTGCAAACTTCCTCTTGCTCGATGGAGATGGCGGCTAGATCTCTCTTTGAAGCACTCGGATGAAGGAGGAGGCCGAGAGGAAACTCCGGCTCAAGATTGGCGTGAAGAGCAAGCCCGGAGCACCTCCATATGGTGGGCGACGGTGGAGGGGCGAATCTGGGCGGAACCGGGCGGAAAACGGCGGAAGAAGACGATGGATCTGACCTAAATCGCGAGCAGCGGAATTTATAGGCGCTGGAATAAACAGTGCGCACGGTCATTGGCGCACGACCAGTGGTCGTGCGCACTAGAATCCTGTGATCGTGCGCTCTGCCTGGACGGAACCTGCAAAGACAGAAATTATGAAATAACATGTTCGCACGACCAGTGGCGCACGACCGGTGGTCGTGCGCACTAGCGTTGATGGTCGTGCGCAATACAGCAAACAGAACTCAGAATTTTAATGATAAGTGCGCACGAGCAGTGGCGCACGACCGGTGGTCGTGCGCACTGGCGTTGGTGGTCGTGCGCACTGCACCAAACAGAACTCGTGAAAAAGGGTTAAGTGCACACGATCAGTGGCGCACGACCAGTGGTCGTGCGCAATAGAACCGGTGATCGTGTGCAGTGTTCCTGTACAGAATTGCACCGGGAACACCTGCACGACTCCCATTCCAGCACAACCACCAATCTAGCCACTGAAGGTGGCACTTAACAATATATGAAAGCTAATGATGAAGATAAACAAGAAATAACACCAAAATGGGCCTATAAGTGCACCTAGCATAGAATGACCAATATGAGCTAAAACAGGGCTAAAGTGCAGTGAAAAGACTAAATAGATGGCCCAGATGAGTCCATAAAAGTGTATATGATCAGGACTCATCAATCTCTCTACGTAGCTCCGTCGTCTTCAACTTCAGATTTCCTCTCCTTCTCACCGGGCCGGAGTGGGAAAATAGCTGCTTGGAGGCTTGCGGATGGTGAAGAACGCTCCCGGACAATGGAGGAAGGCTTGGAATGGATGGAGAAGAGTTCCCCTTGCGTAGGAGATGAAGTGGAGGCGTGCCAAGATGGTGGTCGGCGGCGTACGGATCAGAAAATCCGCTCCCAGAGGCTGGATCACGACCTAACAGCGGAACAGGTTTATATATAGGCGCTGGAATAAACAGTGCGCACGATCAGTGGCGCACGACCAGTGGTCGTGCGCACTAGAATCCTGTGATCGTGCGCTCTGCCTGGACGGAGCCTGCAAGGGAAGAAAATTATAAAATACAATGTTCGCACGATCAGTGGCGCACGACCAGTGGTCGTGCGCACTGTCGTCAGTGATCGTGCGATAAGCCAAACAGAACTCTGAAAAAGGGCGTTAAGTGCGCACGACCAGTGGTCGTGCGCTATGGAACCAGTGATCGTGCGCAGTGTTCCTATACAGAATTGTACCGGGAACACCTGCACGACACCTGTTCCAGCATACGACACCAGTCTAGCCACTGAAAGTGGAACTTAACAGTGCATGAAAACTAATAATGAAGTTAAGCACGAAATCACACCAAAACGGGCCAAACGTGCACCTAGCAGAGAGTGATAATTATGAGCTAAAATGGGGCTAAAGTGCAGTGGAATGAATGGAAAAATGGCCCGGATGAGTCCAAATATGTGTATATGATGAGGACTCATCACACCCCCAGACTTACCTGTTTGCGCGTCCCGAGCAAATGAATCCAGTGGAGTGTGAAAATGGTAGTTAGCAAGGAAAATTACGCAAGGGAGTACAATGCGAAGTAACAAAAGCATGCAAATAGAAAGTTCGTAAAAAGAGATTCTAACTATGCTAACTAATTTACGAAAGTACTAGAGCGTAAACAAAGACTTATCAATACTCAGTTGGTGAATTGTAAAGAATTTGACGATCATGCCCGGTGTGAAAGTAATAAGCCACTGAGGAGGGTGTTGCACAAGATCGGGGTTCAGGGATAACTCCGCGGAAATCCATCAACGTCGGGAACCATACGCTTGCCCAGTCACACTCTCTCCACGGCGCTAGCAAACTCGTGAGATAAATCAATAGGACTTTTAGAATTAAGATGGGGCTTAGGTTGCGGTATGATAATCAAGGGTAAAAACGAAGGCTATGCAACCAACATGAGTCAACAGGACGCTGCACCAAGCAAAACCAAAAAGAACAAAGCTCGTGTGACACACCCCCGGACTTATTATGAAAACTAGGTGTGCACACAGCCTACTCCACAAATACCAACAAATTCTCTATTTAGCTCGGGAGGATTTCTTTTCAAAATACTTTTTCCAGATTTTTTTTTCTTCTTTTTACAACAATATTCTCTTCTTATACTTATCCTCCGGTTGGTACAAAGTTAGCAAAATTGACGTTTATTTCCCCCTTCTCAACACAACGATTCCATACATCACACCAAATCTAGATAATAAGTGCAGGTAACAACTATTTGGTTGCGGTTGTAGGAAAAGCTTCGGGCTTTGGTGGATGAAGAGGAGTTGAACAAAGGAGTGGTAGGCACAAATTTGGCTTGCAACGATGGGCGAACAGGACATGGAATGACAAGGCTCAAACTAGCCAAAAGGTGGCCTAAATCACGTTTAACTCGACGAGTTGCTCTCGCCCATGCTTCAAGAGTCGCTTGGGGCAAGTTCTTAGCCCACGAGAAAGATAAACCTTCCTCCCGACTCGAGCAACACACGACTAGTGCTCGTACACATAACACCGGGTTATCGTCAATTTCATTCACATTCACCACTTGAGTATCATAAATCTAAATTTACGCAAAAATACTAACATAAATTAGTTGCATAAAGAGAATCTAGTTTTACTCGAACTCTACCCTAGCATGCGAAGTGACTAGAACACTACATGAGTCAACATCGCTCTCCAAATAGTAATTCCTACGCTAACATCCTATTTCAAACTCCAACCAAAGTAGGTTACCCGGAACTAAAACAAGAAGGTAAGCGCGCGCTCATACGGGTGCAGTGGTGCGAGAAGCATGAAGATGATAATGATGAAAATAAATAAGATACAAACTGCTAGTATGCAATGCAACTCGTGCATAGTGGATGACACATACTCTCCCCCAGACTTAGTCTAAACAATACATAGAAATTGGAAACTAGAGAGGGGAAGAAGTGTTACCCAATGCTCAGAATTGAGCATACCAGACGATTGGCGTTCAAGCTCAAGCGCAGTCCGCATCGTCCGCACCAAAGAACACAAGACACCTGCAAGCACAAAACTAAAAACAGCAAAAAGCAAATATAAAAACTGAACTAAGCATGTTAGAGAAGAAGAAAAACAAAGATCAGGAAATCTGGGTTGTCTCCCAGTAGCGCTTTTATTTAATGTCCTTAAGCTGGACCAAATACCTGTATTAACATTGTTTATAAAATGCAGGAATTAAAAGAGAAGTTCTCAGAAACAGTTCACCAAATCAGAAAAACACAAATCAGCTATAGGCGCTCTTATGGTGCGCGTCTCCCGTAGCACGTAGGTGGGAGGTGAAGGCTTTAGGGCCAACACTGGTATCACCCACTGCTCCCCTAACCTCCGCCCTCTTGCCACGGAGAGCGGCAGCACGAGCGTCGCGCAGAAGTCTTTCCTGTTTAAGTTTAGTGACAGTCGGAGACTGCCAACGTTGAGATTTTTCAGAATTTTCCACCTTAGTGGTGGGTGGCGTCACTTCCGGCGTCGCGGTGACTATCGGATCGGCCTAGGAGATGGAGCGCTTAGATTGTTTATTACAGGAATCAAAATAAGAGGATAATGGGACATTGTCCCGAACCAAATTCACGTCAAAGTTTTTCGAATTGCAGTCTTCTTCCGTCTCGGAACCAAACTCTCGCCGAAGATCAACTTCTTCTTCTTCACTAGACAGGTGCTCCTCCTTTTCCCCTTCCATTGATTCTTTAACTTCTTCATGCCCTGCACAGCTCAATGATTCATCAAAATTAAAAAGAGGGGGCGGAGTGGATGTTTCAGCTGTAGCTTCGGGGCAAGTGAGCTGCTGCACCTTATTGGGTAGGAAAACGCACCCCGTAGCGAAATCAAGGGTGGCACCGCTCTCTTTCAAGAACGGCATGCCCAAGATAGGGATAGAGTGATTTTCCTGGGGGCCCAAAACCTGAAAATCAGCAACTACAATTGTCCCCTCAACTGTCACCTCCACATTTTTCACTTCCCCCTCGGATTGTATAACAGTCCCATTAGCAAGCACAAGGGATTTCCTTTCCTCCGTATTCATTTACAGTTGTAATTTAGCTACATCTTGCAACGCAATGATGTTCCGGGAGGAACCAGAGTCACACAAAGCTTTCGTTTCAAACTCGTTGATGGAACAGGAAATTACCAGCTCACTCGGATCAGCCTCTACCACATCCCCAAGACTCTTCCCTTGATCAATTGGGTTCTTTTCCGTGTTGCTGGGAAGGGTCCCCTGCGATCGCTCGGTTAGCACTTGGGCCAATTGGCCCAACTGCGTTTCCAAGTTTCGCATGGATGCGGTCTGGTTCACCATATTCGAATTAGCTGCTTGCATGAATTTCTCCATCATCTCTTCTAGATTACTCCTTTTTTGGGTAGGGGGCGCTTGGTTATAATCCGGGTGTAGTGGCTTCGGTTGGCTCCCAGAGGCATAAGCATCATTTTGATGCTGCCCCGGTGCCCATCGTTGGCCAGGCGCGTTTTGGTTCCACGAGAAGTTCGGGTGACTTCTCGCTCCCGGATGATAGGCATTATTAAAAGGCGCCCCCCTTAGGCTGATTTCCTACATAATTAACAGATTCATTCAAGGTCAAGTGTGCGAAGTCACCCGCCACGTTGTTCCCCGAACATTCATACGCGTGGTGGCCTCCGCCTCCACATCCCTCGCAGGTAATGATAGCAGCAGGCGCGGGTATAGAAGGAAGTGAGTCGACCATAAAGAGACCACGACCGCTTCTTGGAGCATTTCTCCCTGCAGTCCAGAATGTACTGTGGGAGGCAGTGTCACGCAGAATCCGAAGGGCTTCCTCAGGAGTGTGGTTCATCAAAGTACCACCCGCCGCAGCATCGATCATTGCCCTGTAGTTGGGCTCGATTGCAAAGTAAAATGTTTCGACCACATTCCACGGTTGCAGCTCGTGGTTCGGACAACGGTGAAGGAGATCGCTAAGGCGCTCCCACGCCTCAGCAAGGGTTTCCTGATCAAGTTGACGAAAGGTGGCGATTTCCCGCCGCAAGCTCACAATCTTATCCACTGGGTGGAATTTAGCAAGGAACTTGGATGCGAGGGCCTCCCAAGTCGCAGCAGTCCCGGGCGGAATGGAGTGGAGCCAAACCTTGGCTTTGTCGCGGAGAGAGAAGGGGAACCGTCTAAGCTTGACCGTGTCGTCAGTAATCCCTGCATAGCGGAAGGTTCCGCAAATATCAGAAAACTCTGCCAGATGCAGATGCGGATCTTCGCTGGCCAACCCCGAGAACTGAGCGTTGTTCCGGATGATGTTCAAGATCGCAGGCTTGATCTCAAACTGATTATTCATAATATTGGGCCCAAACCCCGGATACACACTCCCAGCAGTTGGAGTGGTGTAGTCTCTCATCGTGCGGGGCCGAGGCACTCTCGCATCAGCATCATTTGGGTTTACCTGATCACCCATTGCCGCTTGTACAGCTGCAGCGCGCCTTCGTGCGCGAGCGGTCCGTTCGATTTCTAGATCAAAGGGCACGAGCTCCCCTGCGGCTTGTCTCTGCATGCACTATCACAAACAAACAAAAAGAAAATAAAGAGAATCAAAAACAACTGCTCGTATAATGAGAGTCACAACACAAGGCGATACATGCCTGCATTCCCCGGCAACGACGCCAAAAACTTGATGCGTGTCAGCAAGTGCACCGGTCGCTGTCAAGTAATAAATGTGGAGAATAGAATCCCCGAATGTCGGTCTCTTGAGGAATGCAGGTTGGGTGAACGAATTGCGCAGTGTGACAATTGTTACACAAGCTTTAACAAACACAAAGAGGGGGGGGGGGGGTTTGATTGGTTTTTCCTAATCTTAACAACAGTGAAAGAAATGTGGGTCGAAAACACCGCTTCGCAAGGCGAGATGAATGCAACGACCGCGATGCCGTGCTTCGTGAGGCGGATGGAGTGTGCTCTAGTGCGAGAAGGTGAGGGTCGCAAACACCTCTTCACAACCGCCGTTAGCTCTTGCCAACGCGGATCAAACACCTTGAGTGCGTGAGTGAGTGAGTGGAAACGGAGTGATTCACAAACAAGCTATGAAGAAGGGCAAAGAAACATTCATTCCAATCAAACCAAACATCACAATATTCAAGTTTACACGATTCAACGAGTGCAAAGAAGGAAAGAAGAAAGAGATAACCGATGGGTGAAGACTAGCGGCCGTTCACGACCGAAATGGCAGGTTGTCGGGCTACCTCCGGACTCGGGCGGACTATGCTTTCGGCGCAGAGAGCTGTCACGATCTCTCTACGTAGCTCCGTCGTCTTCAACTTCAGATTTCCTCTCCTTCTCACCGGGCCGGAGTGGGAAAATAGCTGCTTGGAGGCTTGCGGATGGTGAAGAACGCTCCCGGACAATGGAGGAAGGCTTGGAATGGATGGAGAAGAGTTCCCCTTGCGTAGGAGATGAAGTGGAGGCGTCCCAAGATGGTGGTCGGCGGCATACGGATCAGAAAATCCGCTCCCGGAGGCTGGATCACGACCTAACAGCGGAACAGGTTTATATATAGGCGCTGAAATAAATAGTGCGCACGATCAATGGCGCACGACCAGTGGTCATGCGCACTAGAATCCTGTGATCGTGCGCTCTGCCTGGACGGAGCCTGCAAGGGAAGAAAATTATAAAATACAATGTTCGCACGATCAGTGGCGCACGACCAGTGGTCGTGCGCACTGTCATCAGTGATCGTGCGATAAGCCAAACAGAACTCTGAAAAAGGCCGTTAAGTGCGCACGATCAGTAGCGCACGACCAGTGGTCGTGCGCTATGGAACCAGTGATCGTGCGCAGTGTTCCTATACAGAATTGTATTGGGAACACCTGCACGACACCTGTTCCAGCATACGACACCAGTCTAGCCACTGAAAGTGGAACTTAACAGTGCATGAAAACTAATAACGAAGTTAAGCACGAAATCACACCAAAACGGGCCAAACGTGCACCTAGCAGAGAGTGATAATTATGAGCTAAAATGGGGCTAAAGTGCAGTGGAATGAATGGAAAAATGGCCCGGATGAGTCCAAATATGTGTATAAGATGAGGACTCATCAGACCCTTGTTGACCTGTCCAATGTCTTTATATCCAGTCTCTTCAAGTAGTGGATATTGATACCCTTGAAGGAGGAGAATTGGTCTGGATATGCATTCAGCAGGAAGAGTGACAAGATTCTTCCTAAGTTTGGAGCCTGCATACATTGCTTAATCCTTTGGTACAGGACAGTTCCCCAGCATGTCCTTTAATTCATGATGATCCTTGCAACCAGCTCAAACATTGGTTGTGAGATTGTGTCATGTGAGCCTGGCTTGCATAGAAGGGCATTTCCCACTATATCACACATTAGCTTCCCTTTTTGGTTGAAGAATTTCTTCTTCAAAGATGCAGTCTGGGAATCACTGTATTCACACCACTTTAGGGCTTGCTCCTTGTCCGATGCAGATATCTCCTCTTCTTCCACTGTAGGTAGGTGCAGTACCTTTTCCAATCTCTTAGGGGACAGTTTCACCCTTATCTTTCCAATTTTAGACGATAAGCCATCCTTAGTAGATGACTGCCTATCATTTGCTTAGAATTCTAGCACTTCATGCCTGAATATCTGAGAGGGTTCAGATAACACGAAATCTAGACCGGCAGAAGAGATGTGGGAGATAACACTTAAAATCTCTGGTGAAGCATAGAGAAAGCCATCCCTCACTAGTTCGCATCCTTCTAGCAACTCCTTCACGATCTTGGGCGCCATTAGGTCGAAGAGAAGAAACGATGGGACGGAAGGGTAGAAGTTTTGTCTCGGCGGCTGGAGTAGTGCAAGAGAATGTGAAGAGTCATCTAACACGGTCTGCTATTTATACACTAGTTCTTAGTGTTAATCTAATCGACTCAGCGGAACAGCTGAGAAGATTTACCTAAAATTTCACCCTAGGGCAGAGTTCGTCGAGCTCAACCTCAACGTTCGTCGAACTCAGGACAGAGTTCGTCGAGCCCAGATTTTTCTTAGCTGTTAAAATGCAATCTGAAGCATAGCTTAGGCAGACTGTACTGGTTAATCTAATCATCCTACTTTAACATTATTGGAGACAGCATTTGATGATAATTTCATAGTAGGAAGGAGACATACTTACCTTGAGGATTTATTCCTCTACTTGATCTTGACTTCATAATGTCAACCTCCTGTCTGTCATGCGCCATTGGCACTCACTGTTCAAGTACCAAATGATGATGGGGCTGGTACTTGAACTATCCTGCAAAACAGAGTTTAATGTCCCTTAGGAGCCCAAGATGACTTGGGTCCTAGGTTCTGGTTAGCATAATGAAATGATCATACTCTAGCTGCACCCTTTGCAGGAAGGCCCAACTTTGCACTAGGTATATTGGGATTGTACCAACAATCTATGACAAAGTATCCCACATTACCACAACACCAACATTCATGAATGTTGTATCTTCTCTTCTGAACACTTCTTGAGGATTGTGCAGCACAGTCCAGATGTTTAGGAATAGATACAACAGCATTCTTCCCGTTCCTCTCAGCAATGACTTGACTGAATGTCATTCTGTGTGTTGTCTTGATGCTCTTTGTCCTGATGGCATCAGCTTGCAATGACTTGGCAGCCATACAATATTTGATGGCATCTGACACTGAGCAATCAGACATGTTTACTGATTTGATAGCAGTCATTGTCTTGGCTGATTCAACCTTAGAAGGTCTTGCCTTCATATTCTTGAATGCAGGGGCTGAAGTACCAAATACAAATTGTCCAGGTTGGGCCATTTGAATTTCCTCATGGGGAGCCTTCACTGCACTCAATCACATTCCCTTTCTTCCACTATGGGATGGAGCATTTTCCCTCCTATAGCAACTCCCATTCTTCCAGTGACCATAAATGCTTTCATGGTCATACCTGTTGGAAGGAAGTAACACCTTTTGAAAGGTGGGTTGTGGCTTAGCCTTCCCCTTTCTCTTCTCTCCACTCCCTTCTCCTACTTCCATTTTATTGAATCCTAGTCCTCTCCTATATGTTTGATAGGAGAAGGTGTCAATAATAGGAAGCACATATTTGGGCTTGGAGAATTGAGCCACCAGGCTCTTTTCCTTCTCAAGCTTTTCTTCAAGGTCTTTGATGACCTTGTTCTTCAGGGAAATAATGCTTAATTTCACAATAGTTAACCCCTATAAGTGGCTAATTTGTCTACTCATCTGAGCCACCAGGGTGGTAGGTTCAGTGTTGACATCCTTAGTCACCTTGAGGGAAACAATTTCCTGGGCTTGCCTCTTGGCAAGCTTCTTGCTCTTCTTCAGAGACTCCAAAAGAACACTATATTTCTCAATCAATTGATTGAGTTCTTCCTCAGCTTCCTTGCCCCTTCCATCAATTGATGAAGGTGCATCAGATGCTGGACTAGTCTCATGATCAGAAATAGAAGTGAAATAAGATAGTACATGAACATTTTCAGAAGCATTCTGACTCCCTTCCTCATCAGTGAAAGCCATAAGGCCTAGCTGAACAATGTCTTCTTCGTCCTCCTCTTCATCACTATCTGAGTGTGAAAGAGGGGCCCTGATTCTAACTATAGCAGCTGGATAATCTTCATCTTCTTCTGGTGCAAATAGCCCAATGTAGGCATCTTCTTCATTCTCTAAATCTGATGTTGAAGGATCAAATTCACTCCAGCTCCTTTCTTTCTTTGCTAGGAGGGATTTTTCTCCCTTCCTATCCTTGTGGTGATGATGCTTATTTTCACCACTATCCTTTCTTTTGACTAGACAGTCAGCTATGACATGTCCAGGCTTGCTGCAGCTATAACAGATTATATTGTTAGAAGAATGTTTACTAAGTTTAGAGTCATACCTGTCACCCTTTGGGTGATATCTTTCTGATTTATTGCTATCCTTTTTGTTGTGTGATAATGAGGAGGGCATGTTCTTCCATTGCTTCCTCTTCATCATCTTCTTGAACTGCCTTGTGAATGCAGTAAACTCTTCATCAGAGGAAGAGCTTCCTGAGATGCTGACTTTAGGTTCAGCACTTCTCCTTGGAGGAGACTGTTGAAAATGTTGAAGTGGAAGTTTGTGAAGTTGGCGGTCTGGGGGGAGACCGCACAGTCTGGTCTGACCGCACAGTCCTGCGGTCTCCTCTGGCAGTCTGACCTCTCGGGTCTAGCCGCGGGCTTTTCGGCCTGACCGTCGTTCTTCTGTCCAAGGGTGCCGAGGTGAGGCCGCGCGGTCTGTTCGTGTGACAGCGTGGCAAGCTGGTGTTATCTCGCGATCTGGTGCTTGTGATCGCGTGGTGGGGGCATCTCGGTCTAGTGGCTGTCCGGTTTCTTTGTGGTGCGTGATGCGATGATTCGGCAAGTGCACCGGTCGCGCAAGTAATAATAATGGGGAAAATCCCCGAGTGTCGGTCTCTTGAGGAACACAGTAAGGTGGAGTTAACGTTCGAGGAAGGACTTGAGATCGAAGTCCTTTGGGGTCGGATGGAATGCGGAAACGGGGTGATTTGGCTTTTGGAAAATAAAAGAAAACAACTATAACTACTCCTATGCAATGCCGCTATGTAGTGCTTCGCTTGGCGGGGTGGATGACTACGTAGGCCTTGAACGCACTACTTCGTAAGGGCGGATGGACGAGTAGGCAAACAAATCGAACTATGCAGGCCTTGAGCGCGCTGCTTCGTTAGGCGGGATGGAATACACGGGCCGCGATGCCACGCTTCGGTAGGCGGATGGGCGAGTAGGCTAACGGAATGAGGGTCGCAAGCACCTCTTCGACAAGCACGCCACTAGCAATTGCTAGTGCGGCACCGGACGTGACGGCGGGATGGAGGATGGAATGGGGCGAACACCTCAAGCATACAAATAAACAAAAAAAAGGTATTTCACATAGACATGAAATAACTTTAAATAGCAAGGTCTATAGTGTTCTTCATCAAAATACAAAAGATCTAACTATTACAACAATCAATAAGAGGAGAACAAGGCAAGAAATCGACCGAATCCGAAGTCTCGTTGTAGATTAACGGTTGGAATCGCCGGGTTGTCAATCCGCGTCCAAGCTCGGTCCGCAACTACGTCCGGGGTAGAGAGAGCTGTCACGACTCTCCAATGGACCCGTCTTCTTCGTGTCACGATCCGGTAGAGGTTGCAAACTTCCTCTTGCTTGGTGGCAATGGCGGCTAGGTCTTCCTTTGGAGCTCTTGGATGAAGGAGGAGGCCGAGAGGAAACTCCAGCTCAAGATTGGCGTGAAGAACCAGCCCAGAGCACCTCTAGATGGTGGGCGACGATGGAGGGGCGAAACTGGCGCGGAACGGCGGAGCTGGGCGTGAAAATGGCGGTCGATCTGACCTAAATCGCGAGCAGGTCGATTTATAGGCGTTGGAATAAACAGTGCGCACGGTCATTGGCGCACGACCAGTGGTCGTGCGCACTAGAATTCGGTGATCGTGCGCTCTGCCTGGACGAAACCTGCAAAGACAGAAATTATGAAATAACATGTTCGCACGACCGGTGGCGCACGCCGGTGGTCGTGCGCACTATCGTAGGTGGTCGTGCGCACTGGTTGAAACAGAACTCATGAAATTGATGCTAAGTGCGCATGAACAGTGGCGCACGACCGGTGGTCGTGCGCACTATCGTAGATGGTCGTGCGCACTGCACCAAACAGAACTCATGAAAAAGGATTAAGTGCACACGATCAGTGGCGCACGACCAGTGGTCGTGCGCAATAGAACCGATGATCGTGCGCAGTGTTCCTGTGCAGAATTGCACCGGAAACACCTGCACGACACCTGTTCCAGCGTACGACACCAGTCTAGCCACTGAAAGTGGGACTTAACATCGCAAGAAAACTAATAACAAAGAAAGATACGAAATTACACCAAATAGGGCCTATAAGTGCACCTAGCATAGAATGACCAATATGAGCTAAAACAGGGCTAAAGTGCAGTGAAAAGACTAAATAGATGGCCCAGATGAGTCCATAAAAGTGTATATGATCAGGACTCATCACACCCCCATACTTAACTGTTTGCGCGTCCCGAGCAAACAAATTCTAAGCGAACTAGGAAAGAACAGTAGATGGCTTAAAACTACAATACAGAGTACCATGCGAAGTCGCATGCTCACGTGCATAAGAAAAATAGTAGAAAAGATTTCTGATTATAAAAACAGTTTATATATTTCTAAAAGAGTAAAAGCATATTACAACTACTCAAAATGGTGAACAACGGTGAATCATTCGGTCATGCATACGGAGAAAGTAAACTAAGCGCTGAGATGAGCATTGCTCAAGATTGGGATGCCGGACAAACTCCACTGAAATCCATCAGTGTCGGTGACCATAAGCTTGCCCGGTCACATTCTCTCCACGGCACTGGTTTGACTCAAATGCGTGAATCAATAGGAATTTAGGTTTTAAATGAGGCTTGGGTTTAGGTGAGGATAAACAAAGATAAAAACGACGGCTCAAACACTAAACCCAAATGAGCTAATGCAGGAAACTATCCTCATTCACCACACAAACCCGCGGGTACACAACACCCCCAGACTTGAACTTAGACGCATGGGTGTGTGCACCGCCTACTCCCAAATATAAATCTCAAACAGATTTTTTTCAATCAAACTTTTCATTCTTCTTTTTCTTTTCAAATCTTTTTCTTCTTTTCTTTTTCTTTCTTTGACAATTTCAGCAAATTTTTAAAGATGCACAACCACATTTTCACAGTGTACTACCACAATCAACACCACCAATTTGAAATTTAAACAAAATGCTTGCTTTTTGGGTGTGCGACTAGGATTGGAGTTTAGGCTTTGGTGATCAATAGTGGGGCTGAACCAAAAGAATGGGGTAGGCACAACTGGGCTAGCGAGGAAATGATAATAGGAATGGCACAAAGGCTCAACCGGGCCAAGATGATGGCCTATATCACATTCACACAATTGACTAACCGTATACCCATGCTTCAAGAATCGCTTGGGGCAAGTTCTAGCCACCGAGAAAGATTCTCCTTTCTCCCGACTCAAGCAATACGAATCTAGCGATCGTTTACACACATCCCTATGCTACCGTTTGATTCCACCGAATTCACCATTTGAGTAAAGTAAACAACATTTACACTAATAAGAAAAAATATAAAACCATAAGTATAAAGAGAAGTCTACTCTACACAAATTTCTATGCAACCGAGCACTCGACTAGCAGCACTACTAGAGTCAACATTTTACTCTGATACATAGTCCTAAGCCATCACCTAGACTTTCCCAAATAAGCAGAAGAATTAAATTCACAACAGAGCAAGCAAACAGATGAGTACGCGCTCAAGTGGGTGATGTGGTGTGCAATGAAAATAAACAAAACATTTTAAATGAAATCTTCTAGCATGCAGTGCAATAGTGCACGTGAGCGGGTAAACAAAACTACTCTCCCCCAGACTTAAACTAAACAATCCGCATAATATATGACAGGAAAATCAAAATAGGGCTAGGGGAAGAGAGTACCCAATGCTCAGCAAGTGAGCATACCAGAAGATTGGCGTTTAAACCACGACTAAGCTGCAGCATCCGCCATCCAGAGAAGATACCTGCAGGGGTCAGCTCCGCAAAAACAAAAGACAAAAGAAAACTGAAAAGAAAGTGCTACTAACTAAACATGATTAGAAGAAATAAGAATGCAGGAAAAGAAAGATAACTACTGGGGTTATTGTCCTCCCAGCACGACTTATTCTAAATTAAAACGGTTCTAGCTAATGGGCCTATGAAAAAGAAAATGCACAGGTAACTGCTCCATTATCCGTTTCGGTAGCTGGTACCGATACCGAGATAAGGCAGTCACCCCTCTACCTAAATAATAATAATACCTGCTCGTCACAGGTAGAGGGAACAGAAAGTAAGAAGAGGAGGAGGCCTGGTCCTCACTCATCTCACCAAAACTATCCTTGACCAGCAAGGTATCGTCCACAGCAGGTCTGCAGGAGGAGAAGGCAACGAGTGGAGCTTCCTCTACGGAGGGAGGATCAACCTCCTCACATGAGAGGATGCTCTCATCATTGACTTGAGCATCATGCTCCAAGTCCTCCTGATGTACCTGTGAAGACT
Source organism: Dactylorhiza incarnata (assembly GCA_033032865.1). NCBI lineage: Eukaryota > Viridiplantae > Streptophyta > Magnoliopsida > Asparagales > Orchidaceae > Dactylorhiza > Dactylorhiza incarnata. The sequence goes on along the minus strand of JAWHQI010000205.1, from coordinate 393,911 downwards.
CAACCTGCGCAGGCTCAGATGAAGAAGGGGGGTCAGGAAATAAAAGAGAAGAATGACAAAAATAATCTGAAATCGGGGGAGTGGTCCCGGTCTCACTCCCATTAGATTGGGAAAGTAAAATAATGTCAGCATCATCGACAATGCTGCAGGGCTCGGTAGGTTCATCAGTGACCTCCTCCACGATTTGGACTTCCTTCACCGGTGCTGAGGTAAAATCCTCGTCACCTTGGAAAATATCCTCATCCATAGGAATAGGCACAACACATAAATCACCTGCCTTATCCTGCGAAACATCCTCAATAATGTCATCGGAGACGAGTATAGTATGCACAACAGGGGGAGGAGTAGTGCTCGGATAAAAGTCGAGCACCGATTCCTCACAAAGAATCGAATCCACTAGAGGTGGTGGATGCACATGGAGAATAGGCTCAGCAATGTCGGTGCATAGATCAACCGCACATCCGGTGACCGTGTCCATGCCATACCCTTCAAGATGTGAGGGTGACAAAGACACATAACCGGATGTTGAAGGTGTGCCGCCAGAGTTAGGAGTTGGGACGATCCGGATATCCGGCTCGTCATCCTCGCCCAATTGGCGAAGATACTCGGCACAATCCTTCAGGGCATGATCTGTGCTCCGACAAAACTGGCACTGCCTAGCAGGCTTCTTTGGCACAGCGGGGGCTGAGGCCGAAAAGAAGTAAGACGGTAAAGGCTCAGCAGAGTAGCCATAAGACTTACGCGCACCATATGGAGTACCAGACGAAGTAGGTGCTCCATATGCTGGGCTATAAGAAGTATGCCTACTATTCTCCGTGGGGCATTCATCACTAGAGTGGGAGGTAGCTCCACACCAACGGCAATGAAAATTGAGATGTGCCCACATAGTGAGAAGATAAAACGATTCAAAAAGAAGAACACTATTGTGCGAAATACTACACCTAACAAAAATTTACTAAAGCAACCTACTATAAAACAAGAAAATGGAATAAAGAGAACAGAAATAAAACAAAAGATGCGATAAACAAATGGAAGGGCTTCTCTCTCAGATTCTCCCTCTCCAGAAAACTCACACGACTGTGTTCCCCGGCAACGGCGCCAAAAACTTGATGCGATGATTTGGCAAGTGCACCGGTCGCGCAAGTAATAATAATGGGGAAAATCCCCGAGTGTCGGTCTCTTGAGGAACACAGTAAGGTGGAGTTAACGTTCGAGGAAGGACTTGAGATCGAAGTCCTTTGGGGTCGGATGGAATGCGGAAACGGGGTGATTTGGCTTTTGGAAAATAAAAGAAAACAACTATAACTACTCCTATGCAATGCCGCTATGCAGTGCTTCGCTTGGCGGGATGGATGACTACGTAGGCCTTGAACGCACTACTTCGTAAGGGCGGATGGACGAGTAGGCAAACAGATCGAACTATGCAGGCCTTGAGCGCGCTGCTTCGTTAGGCGGGATAGAATACACGGGCCGCGATGCCACGCTTCGGTAGGCGGATGGGCGAGTAGGCTAACGGAATGAGGGTCGCAAGCACCTCTTCGACAAGCACGCCACTAGCAATTGCTAGTGCGGCACCGGACGTGACGGCGGGATGGAGGATGGAATGGGGCGCACCTCAAGCACACAAATAAACAAAAAAAAGGTATTTCACATAGACATGAAATAGCTTTAAATAGCAAGGTCTATAGTATTTTTCATCAAAATACAAAAGATCTAACTATTACAACAATCAATAAGAGGAGAACAAGGCAAGAAATCGACCGAATCCGAAGTCTCATTGTAGATTCACGGTTGGAATCGCCGGGTTGTCAATCCGCGTCCAAGCTCGGTCCGCAACTACGTCCGGGGTAGAGAGAGCTGTCACGACTCTCCAATGGACCCGTCTTCTTCGTGTCACGATCCGGTAGAGGTTGCAAACTTCCTCTTGCTTGGTGGCAATGGCGGCTAGGTCTTCCTTTGGAGCTCTTGGATGAAGGAGGAGGCCGAGAGGAAACTCCGGCTCAAGATTGGCGTGAAGAACCAGCCCGGAGCACCTCTAGATGGTGGGCGACGATGGAGGGGCGAAACTGGCGCGGAACGGCGGAGCTGGGCGTGAAAACGGCGGTCGATCTGACCTAAATCGCGAGCAGGTCGATTTATAGGCGCTGGAATAAACAGTGCGCACGGTCATTGGTGCACGACCAGTGGTCGTGCGCACTAGAATTCGGTGATCGTGCGCTCTGCCTGGACGGAACCTGCAAAGACAGAAATTATGAAATAACATGTTCGCACGACCGGTGGCGCACGCCGGTGGTCGTGCGCACTATCGTAGGTGGTCGTGCGCACTGGTTGAAATAGAACTCATGAAATTGATGCTAAGTGCGCACGAACAGTGGCGCACGACCGGTGGTCGTGCGCACTATCGTAGATGGTCGTGCGCACTGCACCAAACAGAACTCATGAAAAAGGATTAAGTGCACACGATTAGTGGCGCACGACCAGTGGTCGTACGCAATAGAACCGGTGATCGTGCGCAGTGTTCCTATGCAGAATTGCACCGAAACCACCTGCACGACACCTGTTCCAGCGTACGACACCAGTCTAGCCACTAAAAGTGGGACTTAACATCGCAAGAAAACTAATAACAAAGAAAGATACGAAATTACACCAAATAGGGCCTATAAGTGCACCTAGCATAGAATGACCAATATGAGCTAAAACAGGGCTAAAGTGCAGTGAAAAGACTAAATAGATGGCCCAGATGAGTCCATAAAAGTGTATATGATCATGACTCATCAGTGCGCGTGGACTAAGGTCTTCTTAGTTGCGCGGTCTCCAGTTTGTGTTCGCATGGCTGGTCCTTCGGCGATCTGCTGGTATATGCGGTCACAGGTGTTTGGTCGACTTGGCGGGCTGTTGTCCTAGTCAGCCTGGTATGTTCACGGTCTCTGGAGGAGGTCGGGTGGCGAACACAGGTGGTGAGCGTCATGACCGCGTGAGTTGTCATGATCGCGCAGCTTCCGTTGAAGTCGACGAGCTCACTAAGCAGGAGGATCTTTTGCTGATTGCACGGGTTGACCGGTTTGGTCGCGCGGTCAAGGGTGGTGACTCTATCTCATAGGGCGGTGACTAGATCAGGTCGCCCGCCTATAAATAGGAGTCACTGTAGCAGCAAAAAAAATAGTAGCACCAAGTGTAAGTTGAGCTCGCGTCCTGTTCTTACGGTCTCTTTTTTGTGACCGGCCGGTTAGCTGATCAAACTTGTTTTGTGTAGCTTCTGCGGATTGTGCGGGTAGCAGTGGTCACCTCCTCTTCTGAAGGTGTTCGGGCGGTCTCGCGGCTTGTATTGCGGGTTGCTGGAGTTCAGGAGGATCAGTGGAGTTCGGGAGTTCGCGTGGTTCTTAGTTGGTGTTGTTCAAGTCGCAGGTAGGCAGTTCAGGCGGTCTTTTTTTCTAGCCGAGCGGACTGTCAGGTCGAGCGGTCAGGCGGTCTCAGTTGGTAGACCACTGGTTATCTTTCAGCTGTGTTTTTCTTTTCTGTTTTTGTGTACTGGCAAAATCATGTCTCGTCATGTATACCTCGCCATGTAATGATGAATTTTGTTTGATCAATAAAGAGTGTGTTTGCTTCATGTGCTTCTGGTTGATTGGCTATAACTTTTAGTTGTACAATTCCTGCTCACTCCTAAATCTACGGAAAATTTCACATGGTATCAGAGGGAGGTTGGAGTGGATAGAGCAGTGAATAACTAAAAGTTGTCATCGCCTTTGTGAAGAAGGAACCATTGGTAGAGCCATGGAAGCAAGGGGTCTTGGAATTGAGATGCTTACATCGACTAACTTTAAGAAGTGGAACTCGTGTATGCAAAGTTATCTTCTGGGTGAGGACCTCTGTGAGGTGGTTGGAGGAGAGAGCACGGAGGAAGTTATCCTGATTGGGGATAACGGTCATGAGATGAGGAACTGGAGGCGGATTAATGCCAAAGCAGAGTTCGCCCTGAAAAGGGCAATATCACCTGATTTGTTTGATCACATCTTGGGGTGTGGATCAGCTGTTGAGATCTGGAGAGCCCTGGATGGGCTGTTTAACAAGAAGAATGTGGCAAGACTTCAATTCCTGGAAAATGAGCTGGCCAGATCGGCTCAAGGTGAACTTTCTATCTCTACGTTCTTCTTGAAGATGAAGAATCTGTGCTCTGAGATTTCAGCACTGGATCCTGATGAGCCAATTTCTGAGGCGAAGCTGAAGAGGCACATCTCCGTGGCTTGCGGAAGGAGTATGTGGCATTTGTGACGTCGGTGTAGGGTTGGGCAAATCAGTCGTCTCTGCTGGAGCTGGAAAATCTGCTTGCTTCGCAGGAGAGTTTGGAAAGGCAGATGGCGGGGGTGTCAGTGTTTGGGGGAGAAGGCGAGGTTCTCTTCACGGGGAAGAAGAAGAATTGGGATAAGAAGAAGAAGACCGCTGGAGGCAATGGGCCTTCAACTTTGGGACAGCATGAGAGGGGCTATGCTCAAAAGGCTGAAGGGAAGAAGAAGGGAGAAGGACCCAAGTGCTTCATATGCGGGAATCTTGGTCACATCAGGAAGGATTGCCGGGTGAATCTTCAGCCGGGGCATGCTGCTGCAGGAAAGGAGGAAGCTGAGGCCAGACAAAATGATGGAGGATGGGGAGGAGGCTTCTCGGCTTCTGTTGGAGCTGCGGCTCCTATCAACTATCAGGAGGACTGGATCGTGGACTCGGGATGTGGTCATCACCTCACTGGGGATGAGTCGAAGCTTTCTTCAGCTCAGCCGTACTCAGGTAATGATACCATTATTACTGTTGATAATACCGTGCATGCTGTCGAGAAGGTGGGGGTTGTTTCCTTGGGCAGTGATAGGGGGCCACTAACTTTGAAGAGTGTCTATCATGTGCCTGGAATGAGGAAAAACCTTTTCTCTATGACCAACGCTGTTGACGCTGGGTATCACATTATGTTCGGCACAACAGAAGTGAAGTTTCTACGAAATGTGGAGGCGGTGAAGGCTGAGGTCGTTCATGTAGGGAGGAGGGAAAAAGACTTGTTCGTTTTATCGACAAGTTCTTATGTCGACAAGATGAGGATGAATAATAGTGTCGTGATAGGGCACGAGAGGTTGGGGCATGTAGGGATGGATAAGCTGAAGGCTATGGAGGTGAGAGGTCTAATCAAGGGCCTTCCTAGTCTATCTTCTTACAGAGACGGTCATGTGTGCGCGGGATGTAGTTCGGCATGTCTCATCGACTACCGTTTGACAAGTCGCAGACAAGGAGTAGTGGGCCATTGGAGTGCATCCACGGTGACTTGATGGGACCGACTGCTACCCCAAGCCTCGGAGGCAGCAGATATATGTTGGTGTTGATCGATGACTACACCAGATATGTCTGGGTTTATTTCTTAAAGGAGAAGGCGGAGGCGTGTGCCAAGTTCGTGGAGTTCAAGGAGCTTGTGGAGGGTCGGCTTGGCCTGCGGGTTAAGAAGTTGAGGACTGATAACAGAGGGGAGTTCACCTCTGGTGAGTTCTCTACTTTTTGCAGGAAGGCAGGCATCCGGAGGGAGCTTACTTGTGCGCATACTCCACAATAAAACGGAGTTGCAGAGCGGAAGATCCGTCATCTGACGGAGACCTGCAAGTGTTGGATGCATGCCAAGAGTATCCCAAAGTCCTTCTGGGCGGAGGGAATGTCTTGTGCTGTCTACATCATCAACAGGATGCCTCTCAGTCCCATCAATATGAAGACCCTGCATGAATTGATGTTCAAGGAAAAGCCAAGCGTGGCACACCATCAGGTGTTTGGTTCCACCTGCTATGTGCACGTTCCAGATGCGCTTCGGACGAAGCTAGATGCGAAAGCAAGGAAGCTAGTCTTCGTGGGTTATGATGATCGGAAGAAGGGCTGAAAGTGCATGGACCCGGAGACACGGAGATTTGTTGTATCTCGTGATGTCATGTTCGACGAGGCGACGTCCTACAAGGGAAGCTCTGGTGTTGAGCTACCAGAAAGCAGGGTGGAGGAACCGGAGATAGCTGTGGAAAATCTTCAGGTGGAGCTGCCTGTGTCACCAGGTGGTCCATCAATATCTAGTTCTGAGGTGGAGGCTTTTGAATCAGGAAGCAGGGGGAGCGATGCTCCGAGTACGTCTGGAAGGGGAGCCAGGGAAGAAGCAGCTGAAGATACTGTGAGTCAGGGGAAGGCGTTGCGGAGATCGGAGCGAACTATCATTGCCCCTGATCGCAATACAGGAGGAAACATGGTGAGCTTTCTCTCATGTTTCTTTGCTGGTTCCTTGGATGAGAGGGAGGCGTCGAGCTTTGAAAAGGCCAAAGGCGTGGAACAGTGGGATTCAGCTATGCAGGAAGAGATGATTGCTCTTGAGAGGAATGAGACTTGGTCTCTGGTGCTCAAGCCCAAGGGTATCACCCCTGTGACATACAAGTGGGTCTACAAGTTCAAGAAGAAGGCTGACGACAGTATCGAGCGATACAAGGCTCGCCTTGTGGCTCGGGGATTCTCGCAGCAATACGGTGAAGACTATGAAGAGACATTCAGTCCAGTGGAAAAAATGACTTCAGTTCGGGTTGTGATTGCCTTGGCGGCATGTTGGGGCTGGGAGATTTGGCAGCTCGACGTAAAGAATGCGTTCTTGTACGGCGAGATTGACAAGGACATCTTCATGGTCCAGCCGCCAGGCTTTGTGTCTGAAGATTTTCCTGACTATGTCTGCAAGTTGAAGAAGGCCCTGTATGGGTTGAAGCAAGCGTCGAGGGCGTGGTATGGAAAGATAGCAGAATATCTCCTATTCTATGGGTTTGGTGCTTCACACTCAGACTCAAGCTTGTTCGTCAAGAAGAGCGGGGAGCTTTAAGTCATCGTGCTGCTTTACGTCGACGATATGATCGTGACGGGGAATTCGAAGGAGGAGGTACCAAAGCTTCGGGACGAGCTATCCATCAGGTTCGAGATGGACTTAGGTGAGCTTCACCATTTCCTTGGACTCGAAGAGCAGAGGAAGGGAGGTGGAGTGCTGGTGTCCCAGGCTGGATATGCGGACCGAATCATGGAGCGGTTCAGCATGAAGGAAGGGAAGTGCATTTCCACACATCTGGAGGAGGCCATGAAACTTTGCAAGGATGAGGGGAGGATTCTGGAAGATCCGCTGGTGTTCCGGGCTCTAGTTGGGAGCTTGATCTATCTGACGATTACCAGGCCGAATATTGCATATGCAGTTGGCAGGGTGAGCTGTTATATGGCGGAACCACGGATGCCTCATCTACTAGCGGCCAAGAATATATTGAAGTATGTCAAGGAGACTTCGGATATGGGTCTCCTTTACAGGAGGGATGCAGGCTTCGAGGTGCATGGGTACATGGATGCTGATTACGGGGGAGATTCAAATGATTGGAAGTCGACGTCTGGATACGTCTTCATGGCGGGCCCCACGGCTATATCATGGTGCAGCAAGAAGCAGGATTCTGTGTCTGTCTCAACCACGGAAGCGGAATACAAGGCTTCGGCCTTGGCAGCTCAAGAAGCCATCTGGCTAAGGAGGTTGGTAGGAGACGTCCATAAGGAGGTTCGGGGTCTGACTCTGCTCCGCGTTGACAATGAGAGTGCTCTCAAGCTGGTTACTAATCCAGTTTGTCACGCGAGGACCAAGCATATTGAGATCGAGCATCATTTCATTCGTGAGAAGGTGCTAGGGGGGTCTATTTCGGTCGAGCATGCTCGGAGTCAGGACAACGTTGCTGACATCTTCACAAAGGCGCTAGCGAAGGGGTCGTTCACTCGGCTAAGGAGTTTACTTGGGCTGTTTTCAACTTCCCACTTCAAGGGGGAGTGTTGAAAATGTTGAAGTGGAAGTTTGTGAAGATGGCGGTCTGGAGGGAGACCGCACTGTCTGGTCTCACCGCACGGTCTTGCGGTCTCCTCTGGCGGTCTGACCTCTCTGGTCTAGCCGCGGGCTTTTCGGCCTGACCGCCGTTCTTCTGTCCAAGGGTGCCGAGGTGAGGCCACGCTGTCTGGTCGTGTGACCGCGTGGCAAGCTGGTGTTATCTCGCGATCTGGTGCTTGTGATCACATGGTGGGGGCAGCCCGGTCTGGTGGCTGTCCAGTTTCTTTGTGGTGCGTGTGGACTAAGGTCTTCTTAGTTGCGCGGTCTTCGGCTTGTGTTCGCATGGCTGGTCCTTCGGCGATCTGCTAGTATATGCGGTCACAGGTGTTTGGTCGACTTGGCAGGCTGTTGTCCTAGTCGGCCTGGTATGTTTGCGGTCTCTGGAGGAGGTCGGGTGGCGAACACAGGTGGTGAGCGTCATGACCGGGCGAGTTGTCATGATCGCGCGACTTCCATTGAAGTCAGCGAGCTCACTAAGTAGGAGGATCTTTTGCTGATTGCGCGGGTTGACCGGTCTAGTCACGCGGTCAAGGGTGGTGACTCTATCTCATAGGGCGGTGACTGGATCAGGTCGCCCGCCTATAAATAGGAGTCACTGTAGCAGCAAAAAAATAGTAGCACCAAGTGTAAGTTGAGCTCGCATCCTGTTCTTGCGGCCTCTTTTTTGTGACCGGCCAGTTAGCTGATCGAACTTGTTTTGTGCAGCTTCTGCGGATTGTGCGGGTAGCAGCGGTCACCTCCTCTTCTGAAGGTGTTCGGGCGGTCTCACGGCTTGCAGTGCGGGTTGCTGGAGTTCGGGAAATTGGAAAGATTTAAATGATATAATTTAGATAAAAGACATAATTTCATATTAAAATAATGATAAAACTATACTAAAAGATGAGTAAATAAATTACTCATCACAATCCCAACATCATACGCTGCACCGAGGAGCTACCTCTTCACCGATTCGGTATGGGAGCGGGTTCGGTTCAGCTTTGCCCGTGCTCAAATCATCGGAATCAATCGTCGCGACGTGGGTACAGCTTCAGCTCGGCCCGAATAACGAAAGGAGGTTTCACACCTCCACAACCAGTTCCCTGGGAGCTACCGCCGGCGCTAGCCCTAGCGCCGAGCGGTAGTGGCAGATCTATGAATCCATCCACAACTTCGGGTATTTCCTGGAGGTTACCTCCAGGACTCCCTGCAGTACTCTGCTGTACACAGAACCCGAAAATAGCGCAAACAAAACACGGAGTCTTCTCCGGCATAATTAATCACTATAGCCATCACCAATCCAGACCAACCTGTCCGGATGGGTTTCACACACAATGCCTATATCCGTACTACGATTCCGGATGCTAATGCAAGTAACCAAAGGGGATCAAAACGATAAGCCCGCTGGAAAACTCCCTTTTCTCCACCAATCGGTGGGGGATTTTCCATGCAAACATGCCATAAAAAGGAGGACTTCACTTGTCCAAGTAGAAGATCGTTACCCTTGTCGTTTTCTTGTTCACCATGAGAATCCAAGATTCTAATCAGATGGAAAGTTTCGCAACGGCCTACACTTTCCGGATTTGAAAATGGCTTGCGAATTGGAGCTCCGAAGCTCCGGTAATGGCAGAAGACGACTCCTTCTTCTTCCTCTCTGTCGCTGTTTTTCTCTCGGCTTCCGTCTTTTCACGCTTGAAAAAGATAAGGGTTATGAATTAAAGGGAGCTAATAGATAGCCCTCTGGACAAACCCTAAAATAACCCAGAAATAAATCCCAACCTTTTGATTTAAAGATCTGGATCTGACGCCCGTAAAAAGAGAGTCACGGGCCTGCTATTTCGCAAATCGCAGAATCTGTCTGCGTTCGACGAATTTCAGCAAGGCTGCGCTCGACAAATGTCGAACCGCGTTCGACGAATGTCGAGCGGCGTTCGACAAATTCCAGCAAAGCTGCGCTCGACAAATGTCGAAAGGCATTCGACGAATGTCGAGCGGCGTTCGACAAATTCCAGTAAAGCTGTGCTCGAAAAATGTCAAACAGCGTTCGACAAATGTCGAGCGGTGTTCGACAAATTCCAGTAAATCTGCTAAAACAGATTCGCCTATAAAAAACAGGAAAAAATTTCTATATCATATAGCCGAGTCTATATCTTATAGACGAATTAGCCTATAGCTCACAACACACCAAATTTTGGGGTGTTACATCTCTACTTGGGTCCTCTTGGTCTACTGATCCATGATGGACAGCATCCTCAACCCCAATGATCTTATTGATCACTTCTTCCACTTGAGCAGGGAGATCACCATTCTTCTCCCCCTCATTCTCAGCATCCTCTTGCTCAGTTCCTGCTGTTACTATTTTCCCGGATTCCAGACTTAGGGAAGTGGTCTGGAGGGAAATATTTCTCTTCTCTGCAGGCACTTCAGAGTAAGATGAGTCTGAGCTGTTGTCTGATTCACTTTCTTCAGATGATCTTTCTCCCTTCCTCTTCACATCCTCTGCAGTCTTCAACCTCTTGGCAGATTTAGTCAGAACTTTCTCCCACCTGTCAAGGATCTTGATGTCCATCCTTTTCATGTGATGAATTTTTACACCATACTTTTTGTTAAAGCTTTCAGGGTAGGATAACAGAAGATATAGTGATAGAATTCTTCCCAGATTTGGAGCTTGAAAGCTTTCTTGCATCCTCTTGAAAATTAGCTGACCCCAGTTGGTTTTTTTACTTAGGATTATCCTCACCATGAGCTCGAACATAGGCTTGGATATCCTATCATGCGACCCTACTTTACAGAGGAGGGATTTTCCTACAATATCAGCCATGAGCTTCCCTTGTTGATAAAAATTCTATCTTTCTAGAGATCCATAGGTCTTGCTGGAGTGATCGCACCATTCCAGAGCCCTGTTAAGGTCTTCCTGTGTGACCTTTTCATTTTCCTCCCCCTTGGCGAAGGTCGGCAACTGAAGAACCCTTGCCAACCTCTTGGGATTCACCTTGACCTTTATCCCATTGATCAAGCTTTTAACGGATGTTCCTTTTGAACCACCCTTGGCATTCGAGTAGAACTCCAGCACTTCTCTTTTTAGTATTACTATTAACTCTGAGAGAGAGAATTCCAGGCCGATGGTGTCTAATAGCTTAATGGTGCTCTGAATCTCTTCTGGCCCCTCTGAGAAACCGCCCTCACTACTTCGCTTCCTTCATAGAGAAATCCTTCCTTCTTTGGCGCCATTTCTTACTTGATCGGAGAGGATTCTAGTTTAGTCGACTCGTTCACTCTTCGAAGGCGTAGAGAGCACGACGTCTTTTTAGGGCTAATATAGAAAGTGTTTTTAACCTTAAGACATCTGCCTTATTTATAGTTTCCGAGTTTGAAGACGAAGTGTCATTTGTTAAATGTCTGATTAGCTCGAGTTAAGCTGTTCTGATTGGTTAAGCTCAGGTCTATTAAAAAGTCCATTGATGATTAGGTATCATCTTGACGCAAATTTGATGTCGAGGAATCATTCCGGCGATACCAATCATCATTTCGACGATATTGTTTTGCGTTCAAAATGATATTGTTCTTTTTCACTCTTTTGTATGATCAGTGCAATGCTTTAGCAGTGCCAAACATATGTGCTCCTTGAGTGACAGCTTTTGCTTACTCAAGTAAAAATTACCTTTAACAAAATGATAAAGATGAGGTTATGTATTGAACATCAACATAGTTACCTTCACCTTAACTTTTATATCTTCTTGAGCTCGGAGCTGCCCCTTGATGGGTTGTCCACATATCTTTACTTTTAGCTCCTCCTTGACCAGTGCATCTTGGCATGTGGTGAGGTTTTTCTTAGTCCAGAGTTGAGCCTGGAGCACTTATTGTCCATTAGCCTTGTTTGCTTTTTATTGGCTAAATGGACTTCCCTGCAAAACAGATTTAATATCCCTTAGGAACCCAAGGTGACTTGGGTCCTAGGTTCTTGTTAGTATAATAAGGGATTCTTCTACTCACCTCAGCCCTTCCAGGAGGTCTCTCCTTTGCACTAGGCACACTAGGGTTGTGCCAACAGTCAATGACAAAGTGTCCCACTTTGCCACAGCACCAACATTCATGGATGTTGTACCTTCTTTTCTGAACAATTTTTAATGTTGATGCAGCATCACGATTCTTATGTTCAGTAGAGAGGGCAACAACATTCTCCCTATTCTTCTCAGCAGAGGGCTTACTAACTGTCCTAGTATGATTACCTCTTCTTGACTTTATCTGTTTGTCGGCAATAGATGTCTGCTTGGTAGCTAACATACTGTTGATGGCATCAGATATGATCAAGTGAGAATTGATTATACTGGGGCTATCAGCCTGCTTCTTTGCTGGGAGATATTGGGTAGGTGTTGCTTCCTTACCCTTGGGTGTGGGGGCTGGGGCACCAAACACAAATGGTCCATGATGGGCCATTTGGATTTCCTCATGGGGAGCCTTTAATGCACTCATTCCCATGCCCTTTCTCCTCCCATAGTCAGGAGCATCTCCCAGGCTATTAGAGCTTCCATTCATCCAGTGACCATGGACACTGCCCTGGTCATACTTCTTAGAGGGAAGTACTACCTTTTGAAAGGTGGTATGAGGCTCTCCTTTAGTTTTGCCCCTTTTTTCTTTCACAGCATCTACTGCCCCCTTTTTGAAACCGAATCCCCTCCTATTCTCATAGAAAGAGAAGGTGTCAATGATGGGCAATATGGTTTTGGCTTGGAAAATTGAGCCACAAAGCTTCTTTCCTTAAGAAGATCATTCTCAAGTTTCCTGATGAGCTCCTCCCTTTGGTTTCTCTCATCATGAAGCTTGCCTATGATCTTCTTGAGCTCACAGGAGTTGGTGTCCTCATTGTGGGACATACCCATTTCCTTATTCATCTCAGCCATAATGGGTCTGAGTGATTCAACTCCCTAGCTTGCTTCTTAACAAGCTTCTTGCTCTTTCTCAGAGCTCCCAAGAGATCACCAAACTGCTCTATTAGATCAACATGGTTTTATTATTGCTTGAAGAGCAGTCTTCTGCATCATCTTTAGAAGATGAGCAATCATCTGATGCACTCTTGGTTTTCTTAATTGAAGCAGGTAGTAAAGGCGTGTGAGTGATGCATACCTGATCATAACGTGATTCATCATGATTTTCTTCATCTGATAGAGCCATCAACCCGTAGACTTCCTCATCCTTAGAGTCACAGTCTGTGAGAGTCAAGGGTGCTCTTATTCTTCTTCTGACTACCGAGCATTCTTCACCTTCAGATTCATTGTCTGAAATAGTCAAGGGTGCTCTGATTCCTATACTTCTTTCTTCTTTATTGTGAGAAGAGTTCCAGCTTCTTTCACTTAAGGATCTGAACTTCCTGATGTCAGATCCTTTGAATTTCTCCATAGAGTTAGGATATGATGATTAGTTGATTTGATACACCTAAGAGCAGATCTGTTCAAGTTGTTAAGCTTTTCTTTGAACAACCTCCCTCTGATACCACTTGTTAGTTATTGGGTGTCGACTTATCACCTAGAGGGGGGTGAATAGGTATTTCTTATTTTTTTCCTTTTGGTGTTCTTGATTTCTGGTTAATAGATCTATAGATTAGAATAGAACAACACAGAAAGCACGGAAGAACTTATATAGGTTCCTAAAGATAGGGTGTCTTGAGTAGTCCTCTTTCCCTCTGCGCCTACCTAGCAGTGTGCTAGGCTCGGTAAACTCCGCCAATGTCTCCGTCCCGCAAGCCTTACAACTCGGGCCCGCAAGTCCCTGCAGCCTATGCCCGCAAGCCCCTTCACTGCACCCGAGCCCGCAAGCTCGACACGTTCGGACCCGAAAGTCCCTGCAGCCTAGGCCCTCAAGCCCCTTCACTGCACCCGAGCCCGCAAGCTCGACACTCAGGCCCTCAAGCCCTACACAGCACATACCCGCAAGTCTTGCCTACAGCCTAGGCCCGCAAACCCCTTCACTACACCCGAGCCCGCAAGCTCGACAAGTTTGCACCCGCAAGTCCCTCTGCCCTAGCCCTCAAGCCTCACAGGTCTCAAGCCCTCAAGCTTGACACTCAGATCTGAAAATAGATCTTATAAGTTCTTGGCCCGCAAGCCTTACAAGAAATTATAGTAAAGAAAACTGTTTCTTCTGCCTGATGGAGATCGACTTCTTTACTTGAAGAAGATGCTTTTGATGTGAACCTTGACAGTGCAAATATTCTTCAAGCTTCTTGCTCTACCGGATGTTGACTGGCTACCTTTCTTGAGTGAAACTTACCAGTCGATGTGGCTTGACTGCAACTTGAAGAACACAATATGATCGTTTTGTTCTTCCCTTCTTTCTTCTTCTTCACCGCCGCTTGTACTGTTGTGTTGCTAGGCGAGATTCTTTTTCGTTCATTTTTCACACCTTTCCTAGGGCATCATTGTTCCCTTTTATAGGACGGATGAGCCGCTTAACGGTCACATATGATGTCCTTTACTATCAGACGCCCATCCCTCAAGAGCATGCAATGATTGGACAATCAGGCAGCGTAATTAAATGATGACAGCGTGTCCGGCTACTTTTGAAATTATCTCGATGATATTTCCATTGTTATGACGACATGGATAATATCTCGACGACAGGACTTTGTCGATGCCTTGAACTAGTCTCTTCTTCAATTCTTCATCAGATAGTGATATCTTCGATGATACTGGACATCTCTTCTGTACTCGAGCTTATAACGACACGAAGTCACCTAACCGATGTCGTCGCGATCTTCTTGTCTACTTGATATCGCTGAAACCACATTATCTTGTCGGCGACATAATTGATATCATGTCGAGAGACTATACTTTAGCAATTGCTTGTCTTCAACTGACCTCCTTCAGTCTTCTCGACGTCACACCTTCTTTACGACGATGTCCATCGCCATCTGTCACACTTAGCCTTTCCGATGACAAGGCTTCTTCTCGTCACTATCTATTCTTCTTTGGCCTTATCGACGATACAGTTTCTTGTCAACGATATCTTCGACACTGATCTTCCCTTTGCCTTTTCAACAACATTCATTCTGACTTAGCCTTATCGATGTCAAGGCTTCTTGATGACCACATCTTTGAGTCTTATTCTTCATCTTCGACTTTCTGATATCATCGTGTAGATGTTACAACGATATCACCATTCTGCATTGCTCTGCATGTTGTTGACGATAGGCCTGCTGTTGTCGACGATACGCATGATCCTTTTCGATGACACAGACACAATCATTCTTCTTTGCTTTGCCCATCATCTAAACGATGTGCCTGTACTTGTCGACGATATGCATGATCCTTTTCGATGACACAGACACAATCATTCCTCTTTGCTTTGCCCATCATCTCAACGATGTGCCTGTACTTATCGACGATATGTTCAGCCTTTTTCGACGATATTATACTTAGGCAGGTTATAGAAGTACTGGACATATTGTCTCATCTCTGCAAGCATGAACTAGATGTGACATTAAATACAACTTGCACTTATCATTGAGTTGAGCACTTTTTCAAATCAGGAACACTGCTGGGCATTGTTCCCAATAGGGGTAGCCATCCATACGCAAGAACTGTAAGATCCAAAGTTGTCTTGATTGTGCCGGTCTCTTTCTGGGGTTGCGCAGTTTGAGTTGTCTGACCAGTTTATTTGTTCCCAGGTTAGTGGCTAGCAATCACCGTCGACATTCTCCCTTCTTCCAGCTTTGAATAAACCAGTTCGGCAGTGGTGTATCTTTGCAGACTATGTTTAGGTGTTCTTGGACTGTGCAGCGGACTTAGTTGATCAGGCGGCCTTAAGTGGTCAGGCGGTCTTGAGTTGCGGTCTTGCAGTAGGTAGCAGTTCTTCATCAAGTGTTTGCGGGTTCTTCTGTGATCTTGAGACAGTGTTGTCTAGGTGATCAAGAAGTGCGGATAGGTGTTCTCAACAATTGAATAAAGCAGCGAGTTGTGCGGTCTGTGGTTGCAGTCTGATAGTAGCGGCTTGTGCTCTGTTCACGCGATATCAGGGATAGCCGTGCGGCTTGCCTATTCGAGCGGTCAGGCGGTCTCTACTTTGGCAGTTCGCTGGTGGCTTGTTTTTTGTGTCTTGTGCTTCTCTCCTCTGTGATTCTTATGAATTATGTCTCGCCAGGTATGTCTCGAGTTGTAAAGAGATAGTGAATATCAAGTGCATTATTCTGTCTTCTCATTGTCATTGATTGTCACATTTGTGGATTGTGTTGAAGTGTTCCACATTTTTTACTTAACTCTGGACCTCTAGAAATTTTAACATGGTATCAAAGGAAGATTTCTGAGCAGTAGTCAGCGTTGCCTTCTGCTTGGGTTTCTGCAAGTTGGTTGTTAATTAATGGGATAGCAATGGAAGGAGGATATGCAAGAGGTCTTGGTATTGAGCTCCTTATGCAGACTAACTTTAAAAAGTGGAAGTCGTGCATGGAGAGCTATCTTCTTGGCGAGGACTTATGGGAGGTAGTTGGAGGAGAAGCAAGACAGGCTGTTGTTCCTGTTGAGGGGAATGTTGAGCTCGTGAAGGCTTGGAACAGATCTAATGCGAAGGCTGAGTTCACTCTCAAGCGAGCTATCATTCCGGAGTTGTTTGACCACATCATCGGGTGTAGGTCAGCTGCTGAAATTTGGACAGCCTTGGATGGCTTGTTCAATAAGAAGAATGTAGCTCGGCTACAGTTCTTGGAAAATGAGTTGGCGAAAGCAACTCAGGGAGACTTGTCCATTTCAACGTTCTTCTTGAAGATGAAGAACCTATGCACAGAGATATCGGCATTGGACCCGGATGAGCCCATCTCAGAAGCAAAGATGAAGAGGCACATAATCCGTGGCTTGCGGAGGGAGTATGTGGCCTTTGTTACTTCTGTGCAAGGCTAGGCCAATATGCCATCATTGATGGAGCTGGAGAACTTACTTGCGTCGCAAGAGAGTTTGATAAGCAAATGGCAGAGATATCTGTCTCTAGGGGAGAAGATGAGGTTCTCTTTTCTGGGAAGAAGAAGCGTTGGGACAAGAAGAAGAAGACATCTAGAGATGATGGTCCATCTACTTCATATCAGCAGGAGAGGAGCTATGCTCCTAAGCATGATGGGAAGAAGAAGGAAATACCTAGATACTTCAGGTGCAATAAGCTTGGTCATTTCAAAAGAGACTGCAAGGTCAATCTTCAGTCGGGGCATGCTGCAGGAGAGGAGGAGGTTGGTTCCATTGCAGATGATAGATGGTTGATGGAGCCTTCATGATGGGCATGTGTGTTCGGGCTATGGCATCCATCAACTGTCAGGATGATTGGATAGTAGACTCAGGTTGTGGTCATCACCTAACCGGAGACGAGTCGAAGTTCTCTTCTTTGCAAGCAGCAGGTAATGATGCGATCATTACGGATGATGATGCTATGCATGCAGTAGAGAAGGAGGGTGTAGTTTCTTTGAACGATGATAGAGGTACTATTACATTGAAGATTGTTTATCATGTTCGGGGATGAAGAAAAACCTCTTCTCGATGACCAATACTGTGGACGCTGGCTATCACATTCTATTTGGTCCAACAGAAGTGAAGTTTCTTCGAAACGTGTCAGCAGTGGAGGCTGAAGTCACTTATGTTGGTAGAAGGGTGAAGGACTTGTTTGTGTTATCAACAAGTTCCTATGTTGATAAGATGAGGACTAATGATAGCACTGCTATCTGACATGAAAGACTTGGGCATGTTGGGGTGGACAAGTTGAAAGTTATGGCAGGGAGAGGCCTTGTGAGAGGTCTGCCTAGATTGTCATCCTTCGGCGAAGGTCACATTTGTGCAGGATGTCAATATGGAAAGGCTCATCGCCTTCCATTCGAAAAGTCACAAAGCAGGTGCAAGGTGTCATTGGAGTGTATTCATGGTAATCTGTGTGGACCTACCAAAAATGCCAGTCTTGGAGACAGCAGGTATATGCTGGTTTTGATTGATGATTTCACTAGATATATTTGGGTATATTTTATGAAGGAGAAGTCGGAAGCGTTCGTGATGTTTGTGGAGTTCAAGGAGCTCGTGGAGGGTCGGCTTAATCTGCGGATCAAGAAGTTCTGAACCGACAATGGAGGGGAGTTTACTTCCAATGCGTTCTTCAAATTCTGCAGAAAGCATGGCATCCTGATGAGTCCTGATCATATACACATTTATGGACTCATCCGGGCCGTTATTTAGTCATTTCTCCGCACTTTAGCCTTGTTATAGTTTATATTTGATAATCCATGCTAGGTGCACATCTAGGCCCACTTTGGTGTAATTTTCGTGCTTATTGTCATTAGTTGTACTCATGTGCTGTCAAGTGCCACTTTCAGTGGCTAGATCTGTGGTTGTGCTGGAATAGGAGTCGTGCAAGTGTTCCCGGTGCAATTCTGCACAGGAACACTGCGCACGATTGCCGGTTTTATTGCGCACGACCACTGGTCGTGCGCCACTGATCGTGTGCACTTAACCTTCTTTTCACGAGTTCTGTTTGGTGCAGTGCGCACGCCCACCAATGCCAGCGCGCACGACCACCGGTCGTGCGCCACTGCTCGTGCGCATTTGCCATTAAATTTCTGAGTTCTGTTTGCTGAAGTGCGCACGACCATCAACTCCAGTGCGCACGACCACCGGTCGTGCGCCATTGTCCGTGCGCACTTAACATTTATTTTATGAGTTCTGTTTCATCTAATGCGCACGACCACCGATGATAGTGCGCACGACCACCGGTCGTGCGCCACTGGTCGTGCGAACATTTTATTTTATAATTTCGTATCTTGCAGGTTCCACCCAGGCAGTGCGCACGATCGCAGAATTCCAGTGCGCACGAGCACTGGTCGTGCGCCAATGACCGTGCGCAGTATTTATTCCAGCGCCTATTTAAACGCCTGTTGCGATTTTTAGGGTATTATCAGCCGCCGGGAGCGGAGTTCCTGTTCCGTACGCCGCCGACCTCCACCGTGGGACGCCTCCACTTCATCTTCTACGCAAGGGGAAGCCTCCTCCACCCATTCCAAGACTTCCTCCATTGTCCGTGAGTGTTCTCCATCGTCCGCAAGCCTCCAAGCAACCATTCTCTCATTCTGCCCGGTGAGAAGAAGAAGGAACCTGAAGTCGAAGACGACGGAGCTACGTAGGGAGATCGTGACAGCTCTCTAGCCGGAAGCATAGTCCGCCCTAGTCCGGAGGTAGCCCGACAACCTACCATTCCGGCCGTGAACGGCCGCTAGTCTTCACCATCGGTTATTTCTTTCCTCTTTCCTCCATTGTACTCGTTGAACCGTGTAAACTCGAATATTATGATGATGTTTGTTGAAATGAATGTTTCCTTGTTGTTCTTCATGGTTTGCTTGTGATTCACTCCGTTCTCACTCACTCACTCGCACACGCACGCAAGGTGTTTGTTCCGTGTTAGCAAGAGCTAACGACGGTTGTGAAGAGGTGTTTACGACCCTCACCCTTTCGCGCTAGAACACACTCCATCCGCCTCACAAAGCACGGCATCGCGGTCGTTGCATCCATCTCACCTTGCGAAGCGGTGCTTTCGACCCGCATCTCTTTTACTGTTGTTAAGATTAGGACAAACCAACCAAAAACCCCCTTTTTCATGTGTGTTTCGTTCGTGTAACAAGAGTCACGCTACGCGTCTCGTTCACCCAACCTGCATTCCTCAAGAGACCGACATTCGGGGAGGCCACTCTCCACATTTATTACTTGACAGCGACCGGTGCACTTGCCGACACGCATCAAGTTTTTGGCGCCGTTGCCGGGGAATGCAGACGTGATGAATTCGTCTGCGTGAAGATTTGTTGCACAAGAATTTTCTTTTCTTTCACCTCTCTTGTTCACCCCTGTTATCTCCGTTTCTTTTCGATTCGCGCTTCTGATTACTTTTGCCTTTTCCATCGTTCGCTAATCGTTTTGTTTGCAAGTAGTCGCAGCATGACCTCCATTCAGGAATGCATCTATCAGGGAAGCTTAAATGATTTAAGGGATCAAGCAGAAAGAAACAATCATGACTTCGGGATCTCCTCCGACGTCATTGAGTACATGTCTGGTAACTGCAAGTTCAGCGGGGATGAGCATGAAGACGCGGTGCAACACATGCAGGACTTTTTAGCAATCTATTACACATGTGTATTCAGTGGAGTTGAAAACGGCCTGCAAAAGATTCTGGCATTTTCATTCTCCTTGCATAAAAAAGCCAAAAGCTGGTATTGGGATATCCGGAAAAGAGAGGTGATCACATGGAAACAATTCGAAGGGAGATTTTTGCAAGAGTTTCAACATCGTACCCAAGCCTTGGACAAGTACAGGGAACTTGTAACCATTGGACAGGGGAAGGAGGAGACGTTAGTTGATGCTTGGGAGCGTTTCCAATCCTTGCATAGGGGATGCTACCGTGAAGATCTTTCAGAAGCTTTCTTAATTCAGATTTTTTATTTCGGAGTGCGGGATAATTTCCGTCTTCTATTTGATATGGCAGCTGGAGGGGCCCTGTTTAATAAATCGGGGAAAGACGCGTGGGAAGTGGTCGTGAATGTTGTTCACACCAGTCAGCACTGGAGTCATATCATTCGCTCCCCAAGTACTGCTGTAGTTAATGCCGTGACATTCAAAGGAGCAGCGGATTTTTCGCCGCCAGAGCAACCAGAACAGTTAGCAACTTTGGTGGTCGGGGTATTGAACAAAATGAATGACCAATCGGCCGCAATCCAACAGCTTCGCTCTACTATAGGGACTCTGTCCGATGTCGTTTCTGGGTTGCAAGTCAGCATCCTGAGTCAGTGAATACCATGCGATTGAGAAGTGGGAGAAGTTTTGACAATCCTCCTTGACAGGAACCTCTTGCGTGTTCCACTGACAAGCATAATGAAGACACTCCCGAGAAGCTGACTCAGATTCATATTGAGCCGCATCCCGTGAGCGAGGCACAAACCTCGAAAAGTGCTGTTCACCCCCCATTCCCCCACAGGCTGCGAAACGAGAAATCCGAGAAGCAATTCCGCAGATTTTTGGAAATAATGAAAGGAGTGCAAGTGAGCATACCACTGATTGAAGCTATCTCTCAAATGCCGGGCCACTCCAAATTTTTGAAAGATTTGATCTCAAAGCGGAAGCAGTTGGAGGGTCTCAAAACTATTGACCTCACCGAGGAGTGCTCCGCCATCATTTCCAATATGCTCACTAAGTGCAAGGATCCGGGCAGTTTTACGATTCCCTGCAGGATCAGCCATCACCGTTTCAGCCAGGCACTCTGTGATTTGGGGGCATCAATCAACTTGATGCCGCTCTCTATCTTTAGTGAACTTGGTGTTGGGATCTTGAAGTCAACGCAGGTAATGCTGCAGCTCGCTGATCGGTCGATCAAGAAGCCGTCGGGAATCGTCGAGGACCTCACAATAGTTGTAAACGGTCTCACCTTTCCAGCTGATTTTATCATTCTCGACATGAAGGTCGATACAAATGTTCCCATTATCTTGGGGCGGCCCTTTCTCGCTACTGCTCGTGCTATTATTAATGTGGAGCAGGGGGAGCTCACACTAAGACTGGGGGAGGATGCTATATCTTTCAACGTCCACAGCCCGTCGCAACTCTTTGAAATTACAGAGTGTGAACCAGCAGAGGCGCTTGAAGAATTCGATGGTCAGAACGATGTGGAGTTGGATGACCGCGAGGTGTGCTGGCAGCACGAAGACGAGGAAGAAGGGGTGCACACTCAAATCACCCTGATTTGTCACATTCAAGCGGAGAGCCCTCCAACGATTCGGCTAATCCAAACCCATGTCCGGCTCTCAAACAACTTCCGGATTCTCTAAAGTACGTGTTTCTTGGAAAAAAAAACACACATCCGGTGATTATTTCCGCAGCCCTGTCCGCCGCCAACGAAACTGCATTAGTGGGCGTGCTGAGAAGGTACCACAAGGTCTTCGGACGTTCTCTTGCTGACATTAAGGGAATCAGCCCCACGGTCTGCATGCATAAGATCCTCCTTGAAGATCAGTACAAACCGACAGCACAGCCCCAAAGGCGGCTGAACCCAAAAATGCAAGAGGTAGTAAAGGCTGAAGTGATAAAGCTTTTAGACGCTGGCATCATTTACCCAATCAGCGATAGCAAATGGGTCAGTCCAGTCCAGGTGGTACCGAAGAAGGGAGGGATTACTGTCGTTGCCAATGAAAAGAACGAGCTGCTACCGACCCGAATGATCACCGGGTGGAGAGTCTGCATCGACTATCGCAAGCTGAACGATGCGATGCGCAAGGACCATTTTCCGCTCCCCTTTATTGATCAGATGCTAGAAAAGTTAGCGGGACAGGATTACTACTGTTTTTTGGATGGGTACTCTGGGTACAATCAGATTTTAATTGACCCATCTGATCAAGACAAGACAACATTCACATGTCCCTCCGGTACCTTCGCGTTCAAAAGAATGCCATTCGGACTGTGTAATGCCCCCGCAACCTTCCAACGTTGTATGCTCGCTATTTTTGCTGACATGGTGGGGGACTTCCTCGAAGTCTTCATGGATGATTTTACTCTATTTGGCAGTAGCTTCGACATTTGCCTGGCGAATTTGGCCAAGACCTTGAAGCGGTGTGAAGACACCAATCTTGTCTTGAACTGGGAGAAATGCCACTTTATGGTGCGCGAAGGAATTGTGTTGGGGCATAAAGTTTCCCGCAAAGGGCTCGAAGTAGATCAAGCGAAGGTAAGTGTCATCAGAAACCTCCCTCCACCCATGTCAGTGAAAGGCATTCGAAGTTTTCTTGGTCATGTGGGCTTCTATCGAAGGTTCATCAAGGACTTTTCCTCCATTTCAAAGCCCTTATCTCGCCTGCTGGTTAAGGACGTCCCCTTCCACTTCGACGAAGCATGCATGCAAGCCTTCGAAACTTTACGGGGACAACTCATATCAGCCCCAATTTTGGTGGCACCCGACTGGACTTTACCTTTTATTATCATGTGCGACGCAAGTGATGTGGCCGTAGGTGCTGTGCTCGGTCAAAAGAAACATAAGACCTTACACACTATTGCGTATGCCAGTCGAACTCTCAACAGCGCACAAGCAAATTATACCACCACGGAGAAAGAAATGCTAGCCGTGGTCTTCACCTTTGAAAAGTTTCACTCATATTTGGTACTTTCCGAAGTGATCGTGTACACGGACCACGCCGCTCTCAGGTATCTTTTCAGTAAGAAAGAATCCAAATCGCGTCTGATTCGTTGGATTTTACTTTTGCAGGAATACAATCTGGAAATCAAAGACAAGAAGGGGGTGGAGAATGTGATTGCTGATCATCTCTCGCGTTTGGAGTACGACACTCCCAACATCGTTGTGGAGGAAACGGACGACTATTTCCCGGATGAAAAGTTATTTGCAATTACTACGCCCCCCCCCCCCCCAACCGCACCTTGGTACGCAGATATTGCTAATTACTTGGCTTGCAAAACGTTCTCCCCGAGTCTGTCTCCTCAACAAAGATGGAAGCTTGCCTCTGACTCAAAATACTATTTTTGGGAAGATCCGCTCTTATTCCACACGTGCAGCGATGGGATTATTAGGCGTTGCATTCCGGAAGCTGAGTTTCATTCTATATTACAGCACTGCCATGACAGAGAAGCTGGCGGGCACTTCGGGGCCGTTCGAACAGCACGAAAAATCCTGCAATGTGGATTGTTTTGGCCGACCCTCTTCCGGGACGCCCATGCCTATGTTACCAAGTGCGACGAATGCCAGAGGACCGGAAATATTTCCCGGCGTGACGAGATGCCCCTTAATAACATGCTGGTCTGCGAACCCTTTGATGTCTGGGGAATAGACTTCATGGGTCCCTTCCCGATGTCTCATGGTAAGCATTACATTATTGTGGCAGTTGATTATGTCTCAAAATGGGTGGAAGCTGAGGCGGTTTCCACGAATGATGCCAACACAGTGCTACATTTTATCCACAAGAATATCTTCTCCAGGTTTGGGACGCCGAGAACTATCATCAGCGACGGCGGTAGTCATTTTTGCAATAAGCAGTTTGTGCAGCTAATGAAAAAGTTTGGGGTCCATCATAAGATTTCTTTGGCATACCACCCCCAAACATGCGGGCAAGTCGAAGTTTCCAACCGCGAGCTCAAGCGAATAATTGAGAAATCAATACACTCAAATAGGAAGGAGTGGGCTAAAAAGGTCGACGATGCATTATGGGCTTACCGGACTGCGTTCAAAACACCCATCGGCATGACTCCGTTTCAATTGGTCTATGGCAAGGCATGCCACCTCCCTGTGGAGCTGGAGCATAAAGCATTATGGGCAACCAAACTGTTGAACATGGACATTGGAGCCGCGGCCGAGGTGCGTCGTTCCCAACTCAACGAGTTAGAGGAGCTCCGTCATTTCGCTTATGAAAACGCTCGTATCTACAAGGAGAAAATGAAGAAATGGCACGATCGGCATATCATTCCTAAGGAGTTCAAAATTGGGGACCAAGTGCTGCTCTACAACTCTCGTCTCCGCCTTTTCCCAGGGAAGTTAAAATTGAGGTGGAGTGGTCCTTTCTCCGTGACCGATGTCTCCCCCTTCGGTGCCATAGAAATATCTGGAGATAAGGGGGACAAGTTTAAGGTCAATGGACATCGGCTGAAGTTATACGATGGCGCCACTATAAACAAGGAGTGTCAGTTGCTGACATTGGGAGATGGACATCATACAAGCACCGGCAGCTGATTTTCCCTTCTTGTTTCTTATTTTTGCGAAACTCTATTTTTGAGAACTCCTCTTTTTAAGTTTTGCACTCTTTAAACACTGCTAATACAGGTATTTGGTCCAGCTTAAGGACGTTAAATGAAAGCGCTACTGGGAGACAACCTAGATTTCCTGATTTCGTATTTCTCCTTATCTAACTTCTTTTAGTTCAGCTTTTGCATTTGCTTGTGTTGTTTTGAGTTTGTGCTTGCAGGTTTTGTGTTCGATGGTGCGGATGCTGCAGACTATTCCTGTTCATAAACGCCAATCGTCTGGTGTGCTCAATTCTGAGCATTGGGTAACATTTTCTCCCCTCTTTTTGCTTCCAATTGCTAGATATATTGTTTAGACTAAGTCTGGGGGAGCGGTTGTTGTTATCCACTGTGCACGAGTTGCACTGCATACTAGAAGGTTGATTCTTATTTATCTTATCATTATCGTTGTTTTCCATGTTTCACACACCATTTCACCCACTTGAGTGCGCGCTTATCTTTTTGTTGTTGTTCCGTTGTAAACTATCTTGGTTGGAGTATGAAATAGGTTGTTAACGTAGGAATTATTATTTGGAGTGCGATGTTGACTCATGTAGTGTTCTAGTCACTTCGCATGTTATGGTAGAATTTGAGTAGAACTAGATTTTCTCTATGCATCTAATTTATGTTTAGTATTTCTGCGTAGATTTAGATTTGTTATACTCAATTGGTGAATTTGAATGAAATTGACGATAACCCGGTGTTGTGTGTGTGCGATTACTAGTCGTGTGTTGCTCGAGTCGGGAGGAAGGTTTACCTTTCTCGTGGGCTAAGAACTTGCCCCAAGCGACTCTCGAAGCATGGGTGAGAGCGACTCGTCGAGTTAAACATGATGTAGGCCACCCTTTGGCTAGTTTGAGCTTTGTTATTCCATGTCCATTTCGTTCACCGTTGCAAGCCAAATTTGTGCCTACCAATCCTTTGTTCAGCTCCTCTTCATCAACCAAAGCCTGAAGCCTATCCTACACCCGCAACCAAATTGTTTTAAACTGCGCTCATAAGTCTCAACTTGTGTGGTGTGTGGAATCATTGTGTCATGAAGGGAAATAAAGTCTATCTGCTGATTTTGAACCAACCGGAGGATACATAAAAGAAGTAAAATATGTTAAAAGAAAAAAAAAAAGAGAGTATTTTGAAAAAAATCCTTCCGAGCTAAAAAAGACAATCTGTTGGTATTTGTGAAGTAGGCCGTGTGCACACCTGGTTTTCATGATAAGTCTGGGGGTGTGTCACACGAGCATAGTTGTTGGTCTTGCGTGGTGCATCGTTCCGTTAGCTCACTTGGGTTGCGTAGCCGCCGTGTTTAACTTTGAATATCATACCGTAACCTAAGCCCCGTTTTAATCCTATAAGTCCTACTGATTTGATTTGCGAGTTTGCTAGCGCCGTGGAGAGAGTGTGACCGGGCAAGCGTATGGTTCGCGACGTTGATGGATTTCAGCGGAGTTATTCCTAAGCCCCGATCTTTTGCAACACCCGCC
This sequence comes from Dactylorhiza incarnata, assembly GCA_033032865.1. Classification (NCBI taxonomy): domain Eukaryota; kingdom Viridiplantae; phylum Streptophyta; class Magnoliopsida; order Asparagales; family Orchidaceae; genus Dactylorhiza; species Dactylorhiza incarnata. The sequence goes on along the minus strand of JAWHQI010000205.1, from coordinate 367,794 downwards.
TCAGTATCTTGTCACTTTCACACCGGGCATGATCGTCAAATTCTTCATAATTCTCCAACTGAGTATAACTAAATCTTTACTTACACTTTAATACTCATGTAAATTAGTTAGCACAGTTAGAATCTCCTTCTGCTAGAATCTCTACTCGCATGCGTATGTTACTTCGCACTGTACTCCCTTGTGTAATTCTCTATGTTAACTATCGTTTTCACACTCCGCCGGATTCGTTTGCTCGGGACGCGCAAACAGTTAAGTCTGGGGGTGTGATGAGTCCTGATCATATACACATTTATGGACTCATCCGGGCCGTTATTTAGTCATTTCTCCGCACTTTAGCCTTGTTATAGTTTATATTTGATAATCCATGCTAGGTGCACATCTAGGCCCACTTTGGTGTAATTTTCGTGCTTATTGTCATTAGTAGTACTCATGTGCTGTCAAGTGCCACTTTCAGTGGCTAGATCTGTGGTTGTGCTGGAATAGGAGTCGTGCAAGTGTTCCCGGTGCAATTCTGCACAGAAACACTGCGCACGATCGCCGGTTCTATTGCGCACGACCACTGGTCGTGCGCCACTGATCGTGTGCACTTAACCTTCTTTTCACGAGTTCTGTTTGGTGCAGTGCGCACGCCCACCAATGCCAGCGCGCACGACCACCGGTCGTGCGCCACTGCTCGTGCGCATTTGCCATTAAATTTCTGAGTCCTGTTTGCTGAAGTGCGTACGACCATCAACTCCAGTGCGCACGACCACCGGTCGTGCGCCATTGTCCGTGCGCACTTAACATTTATTTTATGAGTTCTGTTTCATCTAATGCGCACGACCACCGACGATAGTGCGCACGACCACCGGTCGTGCGCCACTGGTCGTGCGAACATTTTATTTTATAATTTCGTATCTAGCAGGTTCCACCCAGGCAGTGCCCACGATCGCAGAATTCCAGTGCGCACGACCACTGGTCGTGCGCCAATGACCGTGCGCAGTATTTATTCCAGCGCCTATTTAAACGCCTGTTGCGATTTTTAGGGTATTATCAGCCGCCGGGAGCGGAGTTCCTGTTCCGTACGCCGCCGACCTCCACCGTGGGACGCTTCCACTTCATCTTCTACGCAAGGGGAAGCCTCCTCCACCCATTCCAAGACTTCCTCCATTGTCCGTGAGTGTTCTCCATCGTCCGCAAGCCTCCAAGCAACCATTCTCTCATTCCGCCCGGTGAGAAGAAGAAGGAACCTGAAGTCGAAGACGACGGAGCTACGTAGGGAGATCGTGACAGCTCTCTACGCCGGAAGCATAGTCCGCCCTAGTCCGGAGGTAGCCCGACAACCTACCATTCCGGCCGTGAACGGCCGCTAGTCTTCACCATCAGTTATTTCTTTCCTCTTTCCTCCATTGTACTCGTTGAACCGTGTAAACTCGAATATTATGATGATGTTTGTTGAAATGAATGTTTCCTTGTTGTTCTTCATGGTTTGCTTGTGATTCACTCCGTTCTCACTCACTCACTCACTCGCGTCTCGTTCACCCAACCTGCATTCCTCAAGAGACCCACATTCGGGGAGGCCACTCTCCACATTTATTACTTGACAGCGACCGGTGCACTTGCCGACACGCATCACATCCGGAGAGAGCTTTCTTGTGCTCACACTCCACAACAAAATGGCATTGCAGAGCAGAAGATCCGTCATCTGACAGAGACCTGCAAGTGTTGGCTTCATGCCAAGAATATCCCAAAGTCCTTCTAGGCAGAGGGAATGTCTTGTGCAACCTATATCATCAATCGGATGCCTCTTAGTCCTATCAACATGAAGACCCCTCATGCGTTGATGTTCATGATAATGCCCATGGTGGAAAACCTTAGAGTGTTTGGTTCTACCTGCTACACGCATGTTCCTGATGCCCTCAGAACGAAGCTAGATGCGAAAGCAAGGAAGCCAGTCTTCGTCGATTATGATGAACGGAAGAAGGGTTGGAGATGCATGGATCCTTGATGCGCAAATCCTGCACACCGCTATAGGCGGTAGCGAGACTGCGATCCGAACGGCAGTGAACCAGTCGTTGTCAAGTAATAATATGAGGAAGTAAATCCCCAAGTATCGAATCTCTCAAGGAACACAGTAAGGTGGAGTTAACGTTCGAGGAAGGACTTGAGATCGAAGTCCTTTGGGTCGGATGAATTGCGGACACGGGGGTTGATTTGGTTTGTGGAAAATAAAGAGAAAAAGCTACAGCTACTCCTATGCAATGCCGCTATGCAATGCTTCGCTCGGCGGGATGGAAGACTACGTAGGCCTTGAACGCGCTACTTCGTAAGGGCGGATGGACGAGTAGGCAAGCTTATCGAACTATGCAGGCCTTGAGCGCGCTGCTTCGTTAGGCGGGATGGAGTACGGGCCGCGATGCCACGCTTCGGTAGGCGGATGGGCGAGTAGGCTAACGAAATGAGGGTCGTAAGCACCTCTTCGCAAAGCACACCACTAATAATTGTTAGGGCGGCACAACACAACGAACAATCCACACCACGGGGCACACCTCAAATGAAAATATAACAAGATTACTCAATCACATAGACATGATTTCATACTAATGTTAACAAGTAAAAATATACTTCATCAAAATGTTGGTTCTAGCTACATACACATCAATAAGAGAAGAATAAGGCAAGAAATCGACCGAATCCGAAGTCTCGTTGTAGATTCACGGTTGGAATCGCCGGGTTGTCAATCCGTGTCCAAGCTCGGTCCGCAACTACGTCCGTGGTAAAGAGAGAGGTGTCACTACTCTCCAATGAGCACGTCTTCTTCGTGTCACGATCCGGTAGAGGTTGCAAACTTCCTCTTGCTTGATCGCGATGGCGGCTAAACCTTCCTTGGAGCACTTGGATGAAGGAGGAGGCCGAGAGGAAACTCCGGCTCAAGATTGGCGTGAAGAACAAGCCCCGAGCACCTCCATATGGTGGGCGACGGTGGAGGGGCGAAATCGGAGCCCTGGAGCGAGAAAACGGCGGAAGAAAATCGGGATCCGACCTAAAATCGCGAGCAGGACAATTTTTAGGCGTTGGAATAAACAGTGCGCACGATCAGTGGCGCACGACCAGTGGTCGTGCGCACTATCATTCTGTGATCGTGCGCCTGCCTGGACGGAGCCTGCAAGGGAAGAAAATTATAAAATACAAAGTTCGCACGACCAGTGGCGCACGACCATCGCACTATCGTCGGTGGTCGTGCGCATTGGCCGAAACAGAACTCAGAAAATTAATGATAAGTGCGCACGAACAGTGGCGCACGACCGGTGGTCGTGCGCACTAGTGTAGATGATCGTGCGCACTACACCAAACAGAACTCGTGAAAAAAGGGTTAAGTGCACACGAGCAGTGGCGCACGACCAGTGGTCGTGCGCAATAGAACCGGTGATTGTGCGCAGTGTTCCTGTGCAGAATTGCAGCGGGAACACCTGCACGACTCCTATTCCAGCACAACCACGAATTTAGCCACTGAAAGTGGCACCTAACAGTGCATGAAGACTACTAAAGACAATAAACATGAAATCACACCAAAATGGGCCGAGAAGTGCACCTAGCATGGAATATCAAATACAAACTATAACAAGGCTAAAGTGCGGTGAAATGACTGAATTAAGGCCCAGATGAGTCCATAAAAGTGTATATGATCAGGACTCATCACACCCCCAGACTTAACTGTTTGCACGTCCCGAGCAAACAAATCCGGCGGAGTAGGAAAAAGGTGGTTAGCGTAGAGAATTGCAAAGAAAGAGTAAGATGCGAAGTATCATACCCATGCAAATGGAAATTCTGTAAAAGAAGATTCTAACTATACTAATTAATTTACAAAAGTATACATGCGTAAATAGAGATTTATTTGTACTCAGATGGTGAATCATGAAGAGTTTGTGCGGTCGTGCCCGATGTGAAAGTAAACAAGTCACTCAGGAGGGTGTTGCTAAAGACCGGAATTCGGGAATAACTCCGCTGAAATCCATCAACGACGAGAACCATAAGCTTGCCCGGTTACACTCTCTCCACGGCGCTAGCAAACTCACAAGTTAAATCAATAGGACTTCGGGTTATAATTGGGCTTAGGTTACGGTATGATATTCAATGATAAACGAAACGGCTACGCAACCCAATTGAGTCAAAAAGTAATGTTGTACCAAAACAAGGCCAAGAACGATGCTAGTGTGACACACCCCCAGACTTAGCTTGAAAACTGGGTGTGCAAACAGCCTACTCCAAACAAATACCAACTGAATTTTTTTCTATAACGCCCAAGGGGATTTCTTTTCATTTTCATTCTTTACAGATTTTTTTCTTTTAACTTCATTTTTTTTATCCCCCGGTTGGTTTACAACAATATGTTCAGCACACAATACACATTTTCTTCACATCACAAAAATTTCCAAACATCACATCCAAATATGAAATGTAATTTCAGTTAACTCACTACTTGGCTGCGATAATAGGATAAGCTTCAGGCTTTGGTGATTTAAAGAAGAGCTGAAACAAAGGAAGGGTAGGCACAAACTTGGCTTGCAACGGTAAACGCATAGGTCAAGGAAAACAAAGCTCAATCTAGCCAAAAATTGGCCTACATCACGTTTAACAATAGTGAGTTGCTCTCACCCATGCTTCAAGAGTCGCTTGGGGCAAGTTCTTAGCCCACGAGAAAGGTAAACCTTCCTTCCGACTCGAGCAACACACAACTAGCGCTTGTTTACACACAACACCGTGCTACCACAAATTTCGGTTACATTCACCAAATGAGTACAATAAATCAAAAACTACACAAGAATACTAATTGTAAATTAAAAATATAGAGACAATCTAATTCTACTCAAATTTCTATGCAGGCAAGGGATATGCGGCTAGAGCACTACAAGAGTCAACATCGTACTCCAATTTGCAATCCTATGCTAACATCCTATTTCACATTCCAAACCAAGATAAGCGTGAACGGAAGCACACAAACAAGTGAGTGTGCGCTCAAGTGGGTGCAGAGGTGTGCAATGAAAATGAACAACAATTTAAATGAAATCTTCTAGCATGCAGTGTAATAGTGCACGTGAGCGGGGTAAACAAAACTACTCTCCCCCAGACTTAGACTAAACAATCCGCATGATATATGACATGAAAATCAGAAAAGGCTAGGGGAAGAGAGTACCCAATGCTCAGCAAGTGAGCATACCAGAAGATTGGCGTGTAAGCTAAAATGAGCTGCAGCATCCGCCATCCAGAATAAGTACCTGCAGGGGTCAGCTCCACAAAAACAAAGACAAAAGAAAACTGAAAAGAAAGTACTACTAACTAAACATGATTAGAAGAAATAAAAATGCAGAAAAGAAGATAACTACTGGGGTTATTGTCATCCCAGCAAGACTTATTTAAACTTTAAGAGTTCTAGCTAATAGGCCTATGGAAGGAGAAGTGGACAGGTAACTGGCCTAATATCCGTGTCGGTAGTGGGTACCGATACGGTGATAGAACAGTCACCCCTCTACCTAAATATAGATACCTGCTCCTCACATGTAGAGGGAAAAGAAAGTAAGAAGAGGAGGAGGCCTGGTCCTCACTCATCTCACCAAAACTATCCTTGCCCAGCAAGGTATCGCCCACAGCAGGTCCGCAGGAGGAGAAGGCAACGAGTGGAGCTTCCTCTACGGAGGGAGGATCAACCTCCTCACATGAGAGGATGCTCTCATCATTGACTTGAGCATCATGCTCCAAGTCCTCCTGATGTACCTGTGAAGACTCAACCTGCACAGGCTCAGATGAAGAAGGGGGGGTCAGGAAATAAAAGAGAAGAATGACATAAATAATCAAAAATCGGGGGAGTGGTCCCGGTCTCACTCCCATTAGGTTGGGGAAGTAAAATAATGTTTGCATTGCTATCAATGCTACAAGATTCGGCGGGATCAATGGTGGCCAGGCTTGGGATTTGGACTTCCTCCACCGGTGCTGAGGAAAACTCCTCTTCACCTAGAAGGTTGTCCTCCTCCATAGGAGTAGGCACAATACTAAGATCAACCGCCTCCTCTTGCGACACATCATCAACAATGTCGTCAGAGACGAGTGTAGTATGCACAACAGGGAGAGGAATAGTGCTCGGATAAAAGTCGAGCACCGATTCCTCACAAAGAATCGAATCCACTAGGGATGGTGGATGCACATGGAGAATAGGCTCAGCAATGTCGGTGCATAGATCAGCCGCACATCCGGTGACCGTATCCATGCCATACCCTTCAAGATGTGAAGGTGACAAAGACACATACCCGGATGTTGAAGGTGTGCCGCCAGAGTTAGGAGTTGGGACGATCCGGATATCCGGCTCGTCATCCTCGTCCAATTGGCGAAGATACTCGGCACAGTCCTTCAAGACATGATCAGTGCTCCGACAAAAACGGCACTGCCTTACTGGCTTCTTTGGCACAGCGGGAGCTGGAGCCGAAAAGAAGTATGATGGTAAAGGCTCGGCAGAGTAGCCATAAGACATACGCGCACCATATGGAGTACGAGACGAAGTCGGTGCTCCATATGCTGGGCAATAAGAATTATGCCTACTATTCTCCATAGGGCATTCATCACTAGAGTGGGAGGTATCTCTACACCAACGACAACGGATATTGAGATGTGCCCACATAGTGTAAAAATAATACGATTCAAAATAAAAATGCTATTGTGCAAATACTATACCAAACAAAAATCACTGAAGCAACCTAATAAAAAACAAGAAAATAGAAAATGAGGAAATAAAACAAAGAAATGCGATTTACAAATGGAAAGGGCTCCTATCTCAGATTCTCCCTCTCCAGAAAACTCACACGACTGTGTTCCCCGGCAACGGCGCTAAAAACTTGATGCGCAAATCCTGCACACCGCTATAGGCGGTAGCGAGACTGCAATCTGAACGGCAGTGAACCGGTCGTTGTCAAGTAATAATATGAGGAAGTAAATCCCCAAGTATCGAATCTCTCAAGGAACACAGTAAGGTGGAGTTAACGTTCGAGGAAGGACTTGAGATCGAAGTCCTTTGGGTCGGATGAATTGCGGACACGGGGGTTGATTTGGTTTGTGGAAAATAAAGAGAAAAAGCTACAGCTACTCCTATGCAATGCCGCTATGCAATGCTTCGCTCGGCGGGATGTAAGACTACGTAGGCCTTGAACGCGCTACTTCGTAAGGGCGGATGGACGAGTAGGCAAGCAGATCGAACTATGCAGGCCTTGAGCGAGCTGCTTCGTTAGGCGGGATGGAGTACGGGCCGCGATGCCACACTTCGGTAGGCGGATGGGCGAGTAGGCTAACGAAATGAGGGTCGTAAGCACCTCTTCGCAAAGCACACCACTAACAATTGTTAGGGCGGCACAACACAACGAACAATCCACACCACGGGGCACACCTCAAATGAAAATATAACAAGATTACTCAATCACATAGACATGATTTCATACTAATGTTAACAAGTAAAAATATACTTCATCAAAATGTTGGTTCTAGCTACATTCACATCAATAAGAGAAGAATAAGGCAAGAAATCGACCGAATTCGAAGTCTCGTTGTAGATTCACGGTTGGAATCGCCGGGTTATCAATCCGTGTCCAAGCTCGGTCCGCAACTACGTCCGGGGTAGAGAGAGAGCTGTCACTACTCTCCAATGAGCCCGTCTTCTTCGTGTCACGATCCGGTAGAGGTTGCAAACTTCCTCTTGCTTGATCGCGATGGCGGCTAAACCTTCCTTGGAGCACTTGGATGAAGGAGGAGGCCGAGAGGAAACTCCGGCTCAAGATTGGCGTGAAGAACAAGCCCGGAGCACCTCCATATGGTGGGCGACGGTGGAGGGGCGAAATCGGAGCCCTGGAGCGAGAAAACGGCGGAAGAAAATCGGGATCCGACCTAAAATCGCGAGCAGGACAATTTATAGGCGCTGGAATAAACAGTGCGCACGATCAGTGGCGCACGACCAGTGGTCATGCGCACTATCATTCTGTGATCGTGCGCCTGCCTGGACGGAGCCTGCAAGGGAAGAAAATTATAAAATACAAAGTTCGCACGACCAGTGGAGCACGACCATCGCACTATCGTCGGTGGTCGTGCGCATTGGCCGAAATAGAACTCAGAAAATTAATGATAAGTGCGCACGAACAGTGGCGCACGACCGGTGGTCGTGCGCACTAGTGTAGATGATCGTGCGCACTACACCAAACAGAACTCGTGAAAAAAGGGTTAAGTGCACACGAGCAGTGGCGCACGACCAGTGGTCGTGCGCAATAGAACCGGTGATCATGCGCAGTGTTCCTGTGCAGAATTGCAGCGGGAACACCTGCACGACTCCTATTCCAGCACAACCACGAATCTAGCCACTGAAAGTGGCACCTAACAGTGCATGAAGACTACTAAAGACAATAAACATGAAATCACACCAAAATGGGCCGAGAAGTGCACCTATCATGGAATATCAAATACAAACTATAACAAGGCTAAAGTGCGGTGAAATGACTGAATTAAGGCCCAGATGAGTCCATAAAAGTGTATATGATCAGGACTCATCAATCCTAAGACACGGAGAGCTGTGGTCTCAAGGGATGTGGTATTCGACGAGTTGCCGTCATACCAGGGTAGCTCTTATGTTGAGCTACAAGGGAGCATGGTAGATGGTGGACCAGGTGAAGCTACTAAGGAAGTTCTGGTGGAGTTGCATGTTTCACCAGGTGCTTCTAGCTCTGGGTCAGGTGCTTCAGGTTCTAGAAGCAGGGGGAGCAATGCTCCAAGTATGCCTGAAAGGAGAGTTAGTCTAGAACAATTAGCTGGAGAGGTGGATCAGAGTAAAACTCTGAGGAGGTCCAAGAGGACCATTATTCCACCAGATCGGTATACGGGGGGAAACTTGGTGATCTTCGTCTCATGTTTCTTCGCAGGTCCCCTGGACGAGAGAGAGCCATCTTGTTATGAAAATGTTTTTGGATTCAAGGAGTGGGAAATGGCCATGGATGAAGAGATGGCTGCCCTCAGGAAGAATGAGACTTGGGACTTTGTGCCTAAGGTTGAGGTTGTTACTTCGGTGACTTGCAAGTGGGTTTTTCAAGCTGAAGAAGAAGACTAATGGCAGCATCGAGCGGTACAAGGCTCCCCTTGTAGCTCGAGGGTTCTCTCAGAAGTATGGGGAGGATTATGAAGAGACTTTTAGCCCCGTTGCCAAGATGACTTCAGTACGGGTGGTGATCGCGTTGGAAGCTTGCCAAAGGTGGAAGATATGACAACTCGATGTGAAGAATGCTTTCCTTTATGGCGAGATCGATAAAGATATCTTCATGGATCAGCCACCCGGGTATGTTTCTGAAGTCTACCCAAGACATGTGTGTAAGCTCAAGAAGGCTCTTTACGGCTTGAAGCAGACGCCTCGGGCGTGGTATGGGAAGATCGCAGAATACCTCCAGTTCTGCGGATATTTTGCTACTAATTCTGATTCAAGCTTATTCGTAAAGAAGACGGGGGAGCTTCAGGTGTTGGTGCTGTTATACGTTGACGATATGATCATCACAGAGAATTCTAAAGTGGAGGTACCTAGGATTTGTGATGAGCTAGCTATCAGATTTGAGATGAAGGATTTGGGTAAGCTCCACCATTTCCTTGGACTCAAAGTGGAGAGGAAAGAGGACGGAATGCTTGTTTCCCAAAAGGGGTATGCAGAACGAATTTTGAAATGATTTGGCATGGAAGAGGGGAAGAGCAGCTCTACTCCACTGGAGGTTGGTATTCATCTTCGACGTGATGAGGGGAAGGTTCTTTCTGATCCTTTGGTGTTCCAGGCTTTGGTCGGGAGTCTAATATATTTTGTTGGAACAACCCTATTACTGATTTAGGCTAGGATCACTATCTGTTGACTAGGACTAAGTTGACCCCAATGTATAGTCTAAAGGTGATGAGTCCCATTTATATATATATTTATGGACTCATCTGGGCCGATTATCTAGTCTTTGCACCACACTTTATGCACGTTTTCATTCATATTCCCTATTCCCTGCTAGGTGCACTATTAGGCCCATTTCGGTGTGCAATTGCGCTCCTTGTTATTGGGGGTAAGCACATGGTGCTCCCCTTCCATTTCTCTATGTTTATCTGGTGCTGGAGGTGTATTCCCAGCTTGTTTATCTTGTGTGCAGGTGGCCGGATTGACTTGTATCCAGTTTTCTCCCAGATTTCATAACTGTGTGAAACGCACAGTCGTGCGTTTTCCTTGACGCATGGTCTGCTGCGGTTGTGTGATCTCATCTGGGCAGAAAACTGGCGATCTGAGTTTATTCGTGCGTTTTGACGCACAGTCGGAATCGTCCGTGCGTGAGTAAAACGCACGGTCTCCTGTTTCTTCTGTTTTAGGACGTATCTGAATTTGTCCGTGCGTTTTGACGCATGGACCGATTTGCCCGTGCATGAGTAAATCGCACGGGCGGCGTAGCTTCGTCTCCACGCCAATGTTATCATTAATTAACGCACGGTCTGCGCACGGTCGTGCGTTCGACCGTGCGTGACCATTTTTCTGCCTGTTTAGTATTTAAACAGGAATTGTTGCTGCCATTGGCGTGATGGGAGAGAGCTCGATCCCCCTCGCAGGAAAGACTGGGAATCCCGCCATTTTCACCCTTTCCACTGGAGGAGGCAAGAGGAGACCATCTCCGGCGATCTCCTTCATCATCCTTCCATCCGAGAGAGCTTGCAAGCTTCCGCCGCCGCTAGCTCAAGCATTCCTCGCCGAGGAGACCATAGAAGCGCTGAAGATTGTTGGAGCGGTGACAGCCTCCTTCGAGTTAGCACGCCATCTGAGGGCCGAGCCCGGAGAGAGCCTGACAACCTCTTATTTCGGTCGTGAACCCAAGACGCTGTGACATCTTCTTTGTGGTCCTCTCTAACCCTTAATGCTTATACTTATTTATGTGTTGTATGAATGCTTGTTAAGATTTATCTTAAGGATTATAGCTTGTGTTCATATCCAATGTTGATGCGGTGGCAAGAATAGCCCTTGTTTGTTGTTGTGATAGCCTAGGTTGCTTGTGTGTGAAGCCACTTAGCGATTGCTAGTGGTGATGTTTGCGAAGAGGTGAGTACGACCCTCACGAACCCCGCACTGTGGCCACTCCACCCGCTTACCAAAGCGCGGCATCGCGGCCGCTGCACTCACCCACACGTTGCGAAGCGGTGCTTTTCGACCCGCATTTCTTTTCATTCTGCAATAGCTTAGGAACCCAAATCACAACCTCCCTTTGTTTCTTATTAATCCTTTTAACCGATTTCCTGGTTTGAGCAAATCGTACTACCCAACTTGAGGTCCTTTGAGAACGATATTCGGGGAGTTCCTCCCTATTTTATTACTTGAGCGACCGGTACACTGTCGTCGTATCGCATTTCGTGCTTGCTAATTAGCAGTGCCGAAATAGCACATCAAGTTTTTGGCGCCATTGCCGGGGACTGCAAGCGTTTATGATTTGTTCTTCTTGGAAATTCGTTTTAAGGACTTTTTGTTTTTTTTTTTGATTTTTTTTGTTGTTGTTGTGTTGAAGAAGGTGTATGCATAGAAGGGATCCTGGTGAGTGCGCAACATTTGACCCTGAAATAGAGCGTACCCTGCGGGCGCGTCTCTGTGCTGCTGCCACCATGGATGTTAATGGAAATCCGGCTGAACCTGGAGTGGGAAATGTACCGGTTGTGGGTCAGGTAGCTGACGAGAATGAAGTGGTCAGGCCAAGACCTAGGACCATGAGAGATTATGTTGGAGCATGCGTTTCGCACTCCTCCGGTTTGATAATAACAAAGTCCCTTTTGTATTTGATTCTATTTTTATTAATGGTGTGCAGATAACAGGTATGTGATGTTCACATTGCTGTTGGAGCTAAAATTGAATGTGGGAAAAATTCACTGTCGGAAAATTCCGACAGCCACTGTCGCCCAGGCGACAGCAGAGAAGTTACAACTACTTCCCTCCACGGCAGATCGACGAAAGACAGTTTTGCGCTGTCGGAATTCCGACATCGATGTCGCCCAGGCGACAGCTCGACGGTTACACCAACTGCCCACGACTTCACCCACGACAGCGGCGGTTTTGCGCTATCGGAAATTCCGACATCGATGTCGCCCAGGCGACAGCTCCACGATTCCAGCAACTGCCCGCACGACGGCTCGACGACACGACAGCGGCAGTTTAGCGCTGTCGGAAAATTCCGACAGTCACTGTCGCCCAGGCGACAGTGAAATTCTATAAAATGGTTCCTTTGGTTCGTGCATTCCAAGCTTTTGAGAATTGCAGTCCCTTCCTGAGTGCATACGAACCAGAGAGCTCCAGAACCTCCTCAACTCCCATTTGTGCAAAGAAGGATTGAAGATTGAAGACGAGATCGGGCGCGCTTCTACATCAACGATCATCTCGAGGCTTCAACAATCCATTCAGAGATCTGAATTTCTAGGGAGTTGTCTTTTTCATATTGTATTTTCATTTACTCATATTTCATTTTGTATTGGGAAAGAAATCGTCGTCTTGCGTGCGGCATCTAAGTCCTTGCGCGGCTTAGGGGAAAATCGCTTCCTTGTGCGGAGCGTCCATGTCCTTGCGTGGCTTGGTGGGAGAACGTGGCCTTGTGTGCTACGTCTAGATCTTGGGAAGATCTAGAGGATAGGCTTGGGCTTGATCTTGGGAGAGACAAGCGATAGCCTTCCGATCCTTGGGAGAAGGATTGGTAAACCAAAATTATTGTATTTTTATTATCATAATTGTGCCTTGATCTTAAGCATTGTTAAGATCATTTTTATTTGTACGCAAATTTCATGATATATAAAATTATGATCCTTTCACTAATTGCAAATTTGTGTGCTTAAATCTTTATCTTAGAAATTTGTGTTTGGTGTTATACAAAAATTGCATTGGTTTAAAATTATTTTTAAGTAACTTTTTATTAAAGTAAATTTGTCTAAAATTATTAAAAAAAAAATACAAATTTAAACACACCCTTATTCACCCCCCCCCCCTCTAAGGGCGTCATACGATCCAACAAGTGGTATCAGAGGAAGGTTACTCCAAAACGGTTTTACCACCGGGAGTAATGGCGCACAACGATCACGCGTTCGTTGAGGGGCAAGGAATTAGTAGGCCACCACTTTTCACGGGCACGGACTATAATTATTGGAAAACACGTATGCGTTGTTTTCTAATTGCTTTAGATATATAAGTCTGGAATATGGTAGAAACTAGTTACACTTCTCCAACATTTGTTGTAGGAGATGTAACTATGGAAAAACCCAAAGACAAGTGGGATGATAATGATAAATTAAAATGCAAAAACAATGCAAAGGCCATGAATGCCTTATTTTGCGCACTAGATCGCACTGAGTTTAATAGAGTCTGTGCTTGTGATACTGCTTTTGATATTTGGAATCTTTTAGAAATTACTCATGAAGGTACTTCGCAGGTAAAGGATTCAAAGCTATTTCAATTGGAGTCAGAGTTCGAAAGATTCAAAATGGAGGTGGATGAAGAAATTGACACAATGTACACACGATTCACTAAAATCGTGAACGATTCAAAGGTGTTGGGTAAGGTTTTTTCAAATGGAGATTTAGTTAGAAAAATCTTAAGATCACTTCCCCCGAAGTTCAATCCAAAAGTGACTGCAATTTCTGAGTCACATGATCTTAAGACCTTACAATTGGAAAGTCTCATTGGGAATCTAAAAACCCATGAAGTGGAGTTGAAGATTCAAAGCCAAGAGTATAATTTGGAGCCCAAAAAGAAAAGCTTGGCGTTGAAATCTAAAAAGGAAATTGAGAGTGAGACTGAAGAAAGTGATGAAGATGAAGAAGGACTGTTTGTGAGAAATTTTAAGAAGTTTATGAGAAATCCGGAGAGGAGAAACTCATTTAAAAAGTTTTTCAAAAAGAAGGATTTTGCCTACCAAAAAGGCAAAGGAAAAGTGGAGAATGAAGAGGAGCGTCCGCCACCGGAGTGCTACCATTGCAAGAAGATTGGTCATATCAGAAGCAAGTGCCCAAAATATCTGAAAGAGCAAAAAGCAAAGAGGCACGATAAAAGTTACAAGAAGAAAGTGTTAAAGGCAGAGACTTGGGATGATTCTTCGTCTGGTGAAGAAAGTGATCCTTCAACACAGGAGGAAGAGGAGGCTAATCTATGTTTGATGGCAAAAGGGAACATTACATCTGATGACGACTGCAGTGTCCAAAGCGACACTGAGGTAACGCCTCCATCTTATGATGAGTTATATTCTGAATTTATGAAAACATGCAAAGTTTTGGATAAAAGCTTAAAGGAAATTGATTTTTTAAAATCTGAAAATAAAGGCCTTTTAAAAGCAAATAAAAAACTATCAAATGAGTTGGAATCTATTAGGAAGGAGAAGGTATTTTGTCAAGAGTGTGATCATTCTTCGACAAGGATAAAAGAACTTGAAACTACTATTTCTAAGTCCGATCAAAAATTTGATCTACTTGTAAAAGAAAAAAAGGACTTAGAAAAAGTTGTTAAAACCTCTCATTCTCAATTAGAGAATTATAAGAAAATTTTTGCAAATAGATGTGGCATGATAGTAAAAGAAAATTCAATTTTAAAATCCAAAGTAAATGAGTTGAACATGGCAATTGGGAAATTTGGTGTTGGGAAAAAATCTCTGGATATGCTTTTAGCCAACCAATGCCATGGTACAGCAAAATTTGGACTAGGATACATTTTTGGAAGCTCTGGAGGCTGTCGGAAATTTCCGACAGCTACTGTCGGAACCGGCGACAGCTCCAGGTTCAGAAAACCAATTTCTCAAAATACAAATTTTTCTAAGTCCACACATAAAGATGCTTCCACCAGCAAGAGTCCAGAGAAACCATTGAAAAATGGTTCCTCACCATTCATTGTGTGTGCTAAATGTCATCGATTTGGTCACATCTCGGGCTCATGTTGGAAGAAAGGAAAAGCTAATGTTAAACAAATCTGGGTACCTAAGGCGTCCACCTATACAATGGGATTGACCACTTGGGTAACCAGATCTTTACTCTCATCATCTTTTTAGGTGTGCGTGCAGGCTAGGAACAAGGAAGACGTGTGGTATTTGGACTCTGGATGTTCAAAACACATGACGGGCGATAAATCAAAGTTCCTTAGCCTGGAGATGAAGAAAGGTGGAACAGTGACATTTGGAGATAATGGAAAGGGTAAAGTCAAGGGCATTGGAGTAGTAGGTAACAAAGAATTTAAAATTTCAAATGTTTTGTATGTTAAAGGTTTGAAACATAATTTAATTTCTATTAGTCAACTATGTGATAAAAATCTAAATGTTTTATTTGACTCTAGCTCAAACCTTTGCAAGATTATTGATTCTAAAACAAACGAAATCGTACTTACTGCACCAAGAATAAACAATGTCTATACGATCACTTTTCATGATTTATCTCATTCTACACTTAAATGTTTTATTTCAAAGAATGATGAACTTGAATTATGGCATAGGAGACTAGGACATTCTAGTGCTAAACGCATAGTAAAGCTTTCTAAAAATAAAATAATAAAAGGTTTACCAAATTTGAATGGAAAGCTATCCTCATTATGTTCACCATGCCAAAAGGGAAAGTTTACAAAATCATCTTTTAAAAGCAAAAATGTCATTTCTACCACTAGACCTTTACATTTATTACATATGGACTTGTTTGGTCCAATTTCTACACAAAGTCTAGGAGGTAGAAAATATACGTTTGTTATTATTGATGATTATTCTAGATTTTGTTGGACTTTGTTTTTAAATTCAAAATCTGATGCTTTTGATGAATTTGTAAAACTAATTTCACGTATTCAAAATGAACTTGATCTAAAAGTAAAATGCATTAGATCCGATCATGGAGGAGAGTTTGATAATGAAAAATTTATTTCATATTGTAATGAATTTGGGATAAAACATGAATTTTCTGCTCCACGCACACCACAGCAAAATGGTGTAGTAGAGAGGAAAAATAGAACACTTCAAGAATTAGGACGGACTATGCTGTGAGAATTTAAATTGCCAAAATATTTTTGGGCCGAAGCAGTCAGTACGGCATGCTATATTATTAATCGTGTCATGATTCGTCCCACATTACAATTAACCCCTTATGAAATTTATTTTCAAAGAAAACTAAATGTATCTTACTTTAAAGTTTTTGGTTGTAAATGCTTTATTTTGAATACAAAAGATAACTTAGGCAAATTTGATGAGAAATGTGATGAAGGAATTTTCATTGGTTATTCTTCAACTAGCAAGGCCTATAAAGTTTATAATTAGAGAACAAAAATAGTTGAAGAATCTATTCATGTTAGGTTTGATGAGTTTGCTTCATGTGTAGAAAAGAAAACTACAGGAAAAGAAGATGAACCCCTTCCATCGGTGGAGAATAATGATGAACTTGGAGAAAATGAAGAAGAAAAAGAAGAAGAAAGAGAAGAAGAAAGAGAAGAAGGAGGAGAAGAAGAAAGAGAAGAAGAAAGAGAAGAATATGTGCCTCCAAGTGAATTGAGATTCTCAAAGGATTATCCAAAGGAGCTTATCATTGGAGATCCGCAAAAAGGGGTTAGTACTCGTTCATCGCTACATGTTTTATTTTCAAACCTTTGTTTTGTTTCTGAAATAGAACCAAAAGATGTTTCCACCGCTTTAAATGATGAATTTTGGTTTTTAGCTATGAATGAAGAACTTAATCAATTTGAACGTAATAAGGTTTGGAATCTTGTAGAACGACACAAAAATCGTCCTGTAGTTGGTGTTAAGTGGATTTTCAAAAATAAAATGGATAATGAATCTAGAATTGTTAGAAATAAAGCCAGATTAGTTGCAAAAGGTTATGCACAAATTGAAGGGGTAGATTTTGATGAAACTTTTGCACCTGTAGCAAGATTAGAAGCGGTTAGAATATTTCTTGCATTTGCTTGTTTTAAAAGATTTAAATTATATCAAATTGATGTCAAAACCGCATTTTTAAACGGGTATATAAAAGAAGAAGTTTATGTAGAACAACCCCCTTGCTTTATAAATGAGAAATATCCAAATTATGTTTATAAACTAGATAAAGCGCTTTATGGATTAAAACAAGCGCCTCGTGCTTGGTATGATCGATTAACTCAATATTTGTTAAAGCACGATTATAAAATAGGAAGTGCTGATTCTACACTCTTCATTAAGCAAATTAATCATGATTTAGTTATTTTGCAAATTTATGTTGATGATATTATTTTGGAGCCACTAATGAAGAGTTGAGTAATGAAGTAGTTGAAATTATGAAAAATGAATTTGAAATGAGTATGGTTGGAGAACTTTCATATTTTCTAGGTTTTCAAATTACACAAAAACATGATGGAATTTTTATATGTCAAACCAAGTATATTCATGATATGTTAAAAAGATTTGGATTTGAAAACCTTAAGCATGCAAACACTCCTATGAGTACTTCACTAAAATTAGGAAAAGATGAAAGTGGTGTTTCAATTGAACAAACCCTTTATAGAAGTATGATAGGGTCTTTATTGTATTTAACCGCATCTAGACCTGATATTATGTTTGCCATTTGTTTATGTGCTAGATTTCAAGCTAATCCTAAAGAGTCTCATTTAAAAGCGGTGAAACGTATCTTTAGATATCTCATTGGAACATCAAAATTAGGTTTATGGTATCCTCAAAATGATTCTTTTATTTTGCATGGTTTTTCGGATTCTGATTATGCGGGATGTTCTTTAGATAGGAAAAGCACAAGTGGCACTTGTCACTTTATCGGCCCTTCACTTATTTCATGGTCGAGTAGGAAACAGAATTCTGTTGCTCTCTCTACTACCGAGGCCGAATATATTGCACTAGGTAGTTGTTGTGCCCAAGCTCTTTGGATGTCACAAACTTTAGAAGATTTTGGCATACAACAAAGTAGTGTAGAATTAAAGTGTGACAATAAAAGTGCTATTGACTTAACTAACAATCCCGTATTACATTCTAGATCTAAGCATATAGATGTCCGACATCATTTTATAAGGGATCATATTAAGAAGGGTAATATAAAAATCAACTTTATAGGCACGGAAAATCAACTAGCGGATATATTCACTAAGCCGTTACCGGATTCCCGTTTTCTATGCTTAGGCTAGAATTGGGCATTCTAGACATTTCACAATGAATATATCACAATTTAAAGCCTATAAAAAAAAAAATTATTATCCCAAAACATAAACAATGTAAATACAAAAAGCCAAAATTATAAAAATCAAAACATTAAATTTTAAAAAAAAAAACTTAACAAAATTCAACATCATTAACATCACATCAATATTATTCAAATAAAAACAGTAGAAACAAATTAAAGATCAAGTTCATTAAACAAAAACAGAAATTTAAAGAGGTTCACTGTCGCCCAGGCGACAGTGGCTGTCGGATTTTTCCGACAGCTCCCAGCAGCAGCAGCAACATAAGACTACTCTGACTCTTCATAATCAGCCCCGCTGCTCTCTGGACAATCTTCTGAAAGTCCTCGTCTCACGGCTTTGCCACGGCGAGTCCACCTCACCGATTGGCGCGGCGGTTCTTCGTCCGGTACTTGCCATTCGGCCTCTTCCTCCGGTGTTGGCTTCAACTTCAGACCTTTGACGAGAAACTTCATGAATTTCTGCATTCGACTACGGTCCTTCTTCACCTCCTTCTTGTGATCCTCTAGTGAATCTCGTAGATCATCAATGGACTCCCTTAGTGAACCTCCTCTAGGCAATGGCGGCTCTCGAATCTCTATTCCCGGATGGGCCTTTTTTGGCGTTTTCTTCACTTTCATCGAACCCGTATAGTATATCTCCGGATAGCAATCATCCAAATAATAAGCTTGCACTATCCATCCATATTTCTTATAGAGTACACGCTGAATTACCGCCCCCATTGGCAGCGTATGAACCTTCACCCATCTTGGATGTTTTAATCTATACGCATACCTAATCTGGGAGAGTATGAAGTCTGCCACATCGAAGAGCTCATCCTCCATAATATAGTAAGTGAAGAGAGTCAACTGAGCCGTAATGCTTCTTGTATCTCCACTCTTCAACATCACTGAATTCCTTAATATATCTTGGACTAAGAACGCATCCGGTGTAAGTGAAGTAACTTCAGTGGTAAGAGTCTTTTTTTGATTCCCATGTAAACTCATGTTCACAAGGGTCCAATCTCTATCCTTTCGATAAGTTTCCACTATATCAGGCATATTCTCACTCATCACTAGTCCAAATTCCTCTCGCAGATCAACATGTGTTATTTCCACATGTTGACCTTGGATCTTTGATCTCACACCACCATCCAATTCAGTGACATTTGGATCTTCCAAATGGTTATAAAATTCACGAATGAAAAAGGAAGAAAAGGCCTCTGGAGTGATTATTGATAATATACCTGCGTTCGCAAGCCGATCATAGATATGATCGTGCTTTGGCGACTCAAATTCCACATACTTCGCTATTCCAACAATAGCCTTCTCCACCCCTGGAAAAACTTGATATGAAGTATGTGCATCTTCCGAAGTACTCTTTCGAGCTTTGGAACTGGAAGCCATTCTGCAATAAAATACAAAAATTTTGATTAAACAAGATATCACATTGTGCACTGGAACACTGTCGCCCAGGCGACAGTGGCTGTCGGAAATTTCCGACAGCCCTCCAAGTGATTTTCTCTCAAAATTTTTACATATACTTCCAGATCTACTCAAAATAAATGTTATTTCAACATCAAGTTTCAAAAATTTTGATCTATGTTTTTCAAATCATCATATTCTACAAATCTTTTTACTATTCATCATCTTCCACCTTCTTCTCTAAACTAGATCTACAAACCTCCTTTAGAAAATGAACGAATGGAAACATTCCTCACCAAATCAAAGAGAAATCTAACAAAGATAAAAATTTAAGCAAAGATCCTCCAAGATCCTCTTGTTTTAAAACTAGATCTACATTTTTTTTTTCAAATAAAAAAAAAATTCAAAACCTACACCATTCCTCAAAAATCAACATGAAATCTAGATTTTCCTTCTTCTATCCTATCAAAATCACAAAGCCCTAAACATTTTTGAGTTAAAAACACAAAAATCAAAAACCCATACCTTAGATCTAGGGATGTCGCCGACTTCCGACAGCCTTCCTCTCGTTTTTCACTCCAGGAAATGATGCACAATGTGTTTTGACTCGGTCCTCAGCCCTATTTATATTTTTCACTGTCGCCCAGGCGACAGTGACTGTCGGAAATTTCCGACAGCTCCTATTTTACCAAAACTCCAATTTTAGGCCCCTTTGATGATCTAAAATAGTTATATGTCATTATTAATGCTTCATCTCATGACTTGATGACAAACCATGTGATATTTATTTTAAATAAAATGACTTACATGTTTATATGATTTCATTTTCAAGCTATCATCGTATTGACATTTCTACTTAGCTGTTTAGACCATTGGAAATTGTTTTCGCATGCCTCTAAGTATGAGAAATTGTTTATCTATCATAATGAGCTATCACGTTCACCTCTTTTGATCAATACATATGTCTACTTCTTTAATATATACATGGATCATATTTGCTTTAACATAATACAATAGCACTTCTTAAAAACAACTTTCACCCTTGATTTGTTAGCACAACAAAAGTACACCATCTTTTGCGGTTCAAGTGAATTCGGAGATCCTTGGTCAATTAAAACATTATCAATATAAAAAAAAATACGATATCACATCTGTGATCAAAAAAATTTTCAAAATAAAGACAAGGATACTCCACCAAGCACTACTTACCCTCCTGATAAGTCTTAATGAGCATTGTGAGGTTAAGCACCTTGGACAGAATTGTAAAGTGTCTTGTGCAAAAGAAACATAGTTTTCTATTCATTTTGTGCTATATCTTCAAAGTCAAAGTTGCCTTTATGTGCTTTTATTATGTTCTACATTTCAATGATCATGTAAATTAAATAAGTTCATATGTTTGTTCTAAGTATCACATGTACACATCATTATGTTATATAAATATTCATCTCATGAGAATTGGACCAAAACGATTCCATACTTCTTTACACTATTGTGTCTTTCTATGATACTTTCAAATGATCTTACTCATGTTTCAGTTATTTTCCTTCATTACTTCATATGGCTATACTGTCACTTCATGAGTTTATTCTTACTATGGCATATTCCTATTATTTCATGGCCTTCAATCATTTCCAGAAAACAGTGCTTCCGCTTAATCTTACTTTCTATATACCTTCCCTTTAGAATCATTTCTCTTATCTAATATTCACTTTTGCTAATACCAAAAGGGGGAGAATTAACAAGTATAAAAAGAAAAATCAACAATCTATTCCACCTAAATATTCCACCTACACAAATACATCATATATTTAGGGGGAGCATATATTTAGGGGGAGCATTCATTTAGGGGGAGCATTCATTTAGGGGGAGCTTTCATTTAAAGGGAGATTATTTATTTTAAGGAATATATATAATGT
The DNA here is from genome assembly GCA_033032865.1 of Dactylorhiza incarnata. Lineage (NCBI taxonomy): Eukaryota > Viridiplantae > Streptophyta > Magnoliopsida > Asparagales > Orchidaceae > Dactylorhiza > Dactylorhiza incarnata. The sequence goes on along the minus strand of JAWHQI010000205.1, from coordinate 346,270 downwards.
TAATTTTGTGCGCACACCTAAGTTTAAAATCAACAATCTAAATAGACATGATTTCTTTTTATACGGATTTGTTATTATCAAAAGGGGGAGATTCTTGGAGCATGCGTTTCGCACTCCTCCGGTTTGATAATAACAAAGTCCCTTTTGTATTTGATTCTATTTTCATTAATGGTGTGCAGATAACAGGTATGTGATATTCACATTGCTGCTGGAGCTAAAATTGAATGTGGGAAAAATTCACTGTCGGAAAATTCCGACAGCCACTGTCGCCCAGGCGACAGCAGAGAAGTTACAACTACTTCCCTCCACGGCAGATCGACGAAAGACAGTTTTGCGCTGTCGGAATTCCGACATCGATGTCGCCCAGGCGACAGCTCGACGGTTACACCAACTGCCCACGACTTCACCCACGACAGCGGCGGTTTTGCGCTATCGGAAATTCCGACATCGATGTCGCCCAGGAGACAGCTCCACGATTCCAGCAACTGCCCGCACGACGGCTCGACGACACGACAGCGACAGTTTAGCGCTGTCGGAAAATTCTGACAGTCACTGTCGCCCAGGCGACAGTGAAATTCTATAAAATGGTTCCTTTGGTTCGTGCATTCCAAGCTTTTGAGAATTCCAGTCCCTTCCCGAGTGCATACGAACCAGAGAGCTCCAGAACCTCCTCAACTCCCATTTGTGCAAAGAAGGATTGAAGATTGAAGACGAGATCGGGCGCGCTTCTACATCAACGATCATATCGAGGCTTCAACAATCCATTCAGAGATCTGAATTTCTAGGGAGTTGTCTTTTTCATATTGTATTTTCATTTACTCATATTTCATTTTGTATTGGGAAAGAAATCGTCGTCTTGCGTGCGGCGTCTAAGTCCTTGCGCGGCTTAGGGGAAAATCGCTTCCTTGTGCGGAGCGTCCAAGTCCTTGCGTGGCTTGGTGGGAGATCGTGGCCTTGTGTGCTACGTCTAGATCTTGGGAAGATCTAGAGGATAGGCTTGGGCTTGATCTTGGGAGAGACAAGCGATAGCCTTCCGATCTTTGGGAGAAGGATTGGTAAACCAAAATTATTATATTTTTATTATCATAATTGTGCCTTGATCTTAAGCATTGTTAAGATCATTTTTATTTGTATGCAAATTTCATGATATATAAAATTATGATCCTTTCACTAATTGCAAATTTGTGTGCTTAAATCTTTATCTTAGAAATTTGTGTTTGGTGTTATACAAAAATTGCATTGGTTTAAAATTATTTTTAAGTAACTTTTTATTAAAGTAAATTTGTCTAAAATTATTAAAAAAAAAATACAAATTTAAACACACCCATATTCACCCCCCCCCCCTCTAAGGGCGTCATACGATCCAACAGATTACACCACTCCTACAGCTGGGAGTGTGTATCCAAGATTTGGGCCTAACATCATGAACAACCAGTTCGAAATCAAGCCCACCATCCTGAACATCATCCGTAACAACACGCAGTTCTCTGGGATGTCCAGTGAAGACCCACATCTTCACCTGGAAGAGTTCGCCGACATTTGCGGTACCTTCCGGTATGCTGGAATCACTGACGAAACAGTCAAGTTGAGACTGTTTCCATTCTCATTGCGTAACAAAGCCAAGGTATGGCTCCATTCTATCCCTCCAGGAACTGCTGCTACTTGTGATGTGCTAGCATCCAAATTCCTCGCCAAATTCCACCCGGTGGACAAGATTGTGAGCCTTCGGCGTGAGATCGCCACCTTCCGGCAAGCTGAGCAGGAAACCCTCGCAGAATCTTGGGAGCGTCTTAGTGACCTCCTGCGCAAATGCCCAAATCACGAGCTCCGGCCGTGGAACATCATGGAGACCTTCTACTTCGCCATCGAGCCTAACCATCGAGCGATGATTGACGCTGTTGCAGGAGGAACCCTGATGAACCACACGCCCGAGGAAGCTCTCAGAATTCTGCAAGACAGCGCGTCCCACAGCACATTCTGGACTGCGGGGAGAAATGCGCCTAAAAGCGCTCGGGGACTATTCGTGGTGGATTTACTACCTCCCGCTGCTGCGCCCGCGTCTAACATTACATGTGAAGGATGTGGTGGCGGTGGTCACCACTCATACGAGTGTCTAGGTAGTGATCCATCAGGTGAGTTCTCCCAGCTTTGTTTAAATGAATATGTAAATTTCGTTGGAAATCAAGCTAGGGGGGCACCCTACGGAAATGCTTATAACCCGGGTGTGAGAAATCACCCCAATTTTTCATGGAACCAAAATGCTGCAGGCCAACGATGGCAATCGGGCCAGCATTAATACGATGCTCAAGCGTCCGGAAGTCAACCAAGGCCGCCTCAGCTGGGTTATAATCAAGGTGCCCCAGTCCCTAAGAAAAGTAATCTGGAAGAGTTTATGGAAAAGTTTATGGAAGTCGCCAACACAAATATGGTGAACCAAACCACGTCCATGCGTAACTTGGAGATGCAAGTGGTCCAACTGGCTCAAGTGCTAACCGAGCGTGCGCAAGGGACCCTCCCAGTAATACTGAAAAAAATCCAATTAACCAAGGGAAGTGTCTCTCCGACATGGGAGTTGGTGAACTAAGTGAGTTGGTAGTCTCATGTTCCATTAACAATATCGAAACGGCAGCCCTATGTGATTCCGGTTCATCTCGCAACATCCTCGCTTTGCAGGATGTTGCTAAACTGCAACTTAAAATGGATACGGATGAACGGAAATCACTAGTGCTTGCTAATGGGATTGTAGTTAAGGCTGAGGGAGAAGTCAGGAATGTGGAAGTTACAATCGAGGGGACGGTAGTTGTTGCCGACTTCCAAGTCTTGGGACCAAGTCTGAATCGATCCATTCCCATCTTGGGAGTACCGTTCTTAAAAGAGAGCGGTGCCACCTTAGACTTTTCTAAGGGGTGTGTTGTCTTACCCTGTAAAGTGACACCCTCCACTTGCCCCAAGATTGTATCTGAAGCAGTAATTCACTCTCCCCTTATTTTTACTAAGGAACCATCTAGTGATGCAGAAGCTGAGAAAAGAACAGAATCGCTAGAAGGAGCAAAAAAGAAGAGAAGTTGGAAGTTGTGACGGAAGAGGGGAAGATGGCAAAAGACAGCACTGAGACCAGAATGTGGAATGACGAGGGAGAAGGCGGAACAAAGCGCCTTATGAAAATTTGTCCAAGTCAAAATAACAAATGTAAACATTTTAAGCAGGTCCATTGGGTGACCCGGTTGCCACGGCGACAATGAAAGTGAAGCCACCCACCACCAAGGAGGGAAATTCTGCCAGTTATCAACGTTGGCGCTCTCCAACTGTGGAGAAGCTGAGGCAAGAAAAACTGCTGCGTGAAGCACGCTCTTTTGCCCTCCGGAGCGAGAAGGAATAGGTTAGGGGTAAGGGGGAGACATCCTCCTTGGGCCCTAAAGCCTTCACCTCTCTCCCATCTCGCGTAGCTGGGGAGAACCACCACAAATCAGCATACAGCTAATGCGTGATGGGGTCTCGGGGTTGTGATTATGCTGCTTCTTCGGTTTGATTTTGTGCTCTATTTTGTCTCTTTGCTGTGTTGGTCGTTCTTATTTTAGTTTGGAACAATCTCTTTAACTGCTGCTATAGAACTTTAATACAGGTATTTGGTCCACCTTGAAGGACGTTAAACAAAAGGGCTTCTTGGGAGACAACCCATGGGAACCACCCGGTTCCGTCTGCTTTTTAATTCCTTTTATGCACTACTATTTCTATTTTGCTAACATTGTAGGCGGATGCTCTCTTGTGGAGGATGAGGAAAGTATGAAAAATATTAATGTTGGAACTACCGCACTTCTGGCATGCTCTTTTATGAGCATAGGTCAACTCTACCCCTCTCTTACTTATTTCTGAATTGGTTAATTTAGTTAGTTTTGATCAAGTCTGGGGGAGAGAGTGATCGGTGCACGTTCACACACTTTGTATGGCATGTTAGAATGTGATTAGTTAGGATTTGTATTTTGTTGCACATATTGCATACACTTGCACCTAGTTCACGCGCACTTGATCACGCGTACTTATTGGGTATCGATGTGAGGTTCCCCGCTCGTAAGAATTGGATTATTAGCGTATGAGTGAGGAGTAGAGAAAAATGTTGACTCGAGTAGTGCTCTAGTCAAGTGCTCCCGTCACGCCTAGAAATTCAATTAGAGTAGAATTAAATTCAGAGTTATAATTTAATTATTTCTATTATAGTAGCTGCAATTTATTTTACTTTAGTGGTGAATCCGGTGAATCCAACGGTAGCATAAGGTCGAGTGTAGCTAGACTAGTAGTAGCTTATTACTAAGGTCGGAAGGAAGGACAACCTTTCTCGGTGGCTAGAACTTGCACTAGGCGACTCTCGAAATGATTGCGTTAAAGTACTCATCATAAAATGTGATATAGGCCATTTATTGATCCGGTTGTGCTTTTGAAATCCTTACCTACATAATCACCATTGCAAGCCCACTTGAGCCTGCCCTTCCTCCTTGTTTAGCTCCACTATAATTTAACCAAAGCCATACGACCGAACCTATTTTCACACCAACCTTTGAGATAATAGAAATTTCTTTTTCGATCGCATTTGGTGTCATCTTTGTTGTGTATGGCAATTTTGAATTAGCTAAAGGAGCCGTTTTATTGTACTTTCAAATGTCATTTTGTCAATGAGAGAAAAGAAAAGAAAAGAAAAAAAAGTGGTGCAAAAATAATATTCTCTTGGCAAATTCAATTTATATTTGGCTTAGCACGCACCTAGTGTTCAGTTGAAGTCTGGGGGTGTTGTGTAATTCTTGAAAATATTGTTTTGGTGATTGTAATTCTCTTGAGTGCTCAGGTTGTGTTGAATGCGATTCCCATCGTCCTTCTACTTAATTAGCCTACACTCAACCTAAGCCCAATTCTAACCCATAAGTCCTATTGACTTTAGATACGAGTCATCTCATGCAGTAGAGAGAGTGCGAACGTGCAAGCCTATAGACACCAAATTTGATGGATTTCTTAGGAGTTTGTCCCGAGCTTCGATTTGAGTAATGCTCTGCTCAATAGTCAGGCTATTTTCCCTTTTTGCGCGACCAAAAGATTCACCAGGACTCACCATCCAAGTAAAATAAATTTCAAACTACTGTTCTAGAAATACTTAGATATAATCTTGAGTTTAATTCCGTTCTAATGTATTTCTATGCACGTGCGCATTTCTATGCACGTGCGCATGCGACTTCGCATTGGTCTCTACCGCTCACACTCACGCTAAAATCCAATTGTTCTCACAGGAGGGCTGAGTAGTTTGCCTGAGACGTGCAAATAGTTGTCTGGGGGTGTGATGAGTCCCATTTATATATATATTTATGGACTCATCTGGGCCGATTATCTAGTCTTTGCACCACACTTTATGCACGTTTTCATTCATATTCACTCTTCCCTACTAGGTGCACTATTATGCCCATTTCGGTGTGCAATTGCGCTCCTTGTTATTGGGGGTAAGCACATGGTGCTCCCCTTCCATTTCTCTATGTTTATCTGGTGCTGGAGGTGTATTCCCAGCTTGTTTATCTTGTGTGCAGGTGGCCGGATTGACTTGTATCCAGTTTTCTCCCAGATTTCATAACTGTGTGAAACGCACGGTCGTGCGTTTTCCTTGACACACGGTCTGCTGCGGTCGTGCGATCTCATCTGGGCAAAAAACTGGCGATCCGAGTTTACTCGTGCATTTTGACGCACGGTCGGAATCGTCCGTGCGTGAGTAAAACGCACGGTCTCCTGTTTCTTCTGTTTTAAGACGTATCTAAATTTGTCCGTGCGTTTTGACGCACGGACGAATTTGCCTGTGCGTGAGTAAATCGCACGGGTGGCGTAGCTTCATCTCCACGCCAATTTTATCATTAATTAACGCACGGTCGTGTGTTCGACCGTGCGTGACCATTTTTTTGCCTGTTTAGTATTTAAACAGGAATTGTTGCTGCCATTGGTGTGACGGGAGAGAGCTCGATCCCCCTCGCGGGAAAGACTGGGAATCCCGCCATTTTCACCCTTTCCACTGGAGGTGGCAAGAGGAGACCATCTCCGGCGATCTCCTTCATCATCCTTCCATCTGAGAGCGTTTGCAAGCTTCCGCCGCCGCTAGCTCAAGCATTCCTCGCCGAGGAGACCATAGAAGCGCTGAAGATCATTGGAGCGGTGACAGCCTCCTTCGAGTTAGCACGCCATCTGAGGGCCGAGCCCGGAGAGAGCATGACAACCTCTTATTCCGGCCGTGAACCCAAGACGCGGTGACATCTTCTTTGTGGTCCTCTCTAACCCTTAATGCTTGTACTTGTTTATGTGTTGTATGAATGCTTGTTAAGATTTATCTTAAGGATTATTGCTTGTGTTCATATCCAATGTTGATGCGGTGGCAAGAATAGCCCTTGTTTGTTGTTGTGATAGCCTAGGTTGCTTATGTGTGAAGCCACTTAGCGATTGCTAGTGGTGTTTTTTGAGAAGAGGTGAGTACGACCCTCACAAACCCCGCACTGTGGCCACTCTACCCGCTTACCGAAGCGCGGCATCGCGGCCGCTGCACTCACCCACACGTTGCGAAGCGGTGCTTTTCAACCTGCATTTCTTTTCATTCTGCAATAGCTTAGGAACCCAAATCACAACCTCCCTTTGTTTCTTATTAATCCTTTTAACTGATTTCCTGGTTTGAGCAAATCGTACTACCCAACTTGCGGTCCTTTGAGAATGATATTCAGGGAGTTCCTCCCTATTTTATTACTTGAGCGACCGGTGCACTGCCGTCGTATCGCATTTCGTGCTTGCTAATTAGCAGTGCCGAAATAGCGCATCAAAAGGGTCAAGGTTTTAGGCTGATAAGTTTGCTAGAACTTAAGAAAAAGTTAAGTTTCTGCGTTCGATGAAATGCTATCTGCGTTCGATGAATTGCAATCTGTGTTCGACGAATGGCTTGCTCAAGTCGATGAAATTGCTCAGTCTCAGCGGTCGACAAAATTGCTCAGTCTCAGCGGTCGATGAAATTGCTCAGTCTCAGTGGTCGACGAAATTGCTCAGTCTCAGCGGTCGACGAAATTGCTCAGTCTCAGCGGTCGACGATTTTATTCAGTCTAAGCGGTCGACGATTTTGTCCAGTCTCAGCGATCGACGAATTTACCCAGTCTCAGCGGTCGACAAAATTCATTCACAGCTCGACTAATTCAATTCTTCCAGCCAGAGTTAGCATCTTATCTTTCAGTTCAACGAACTCCAACTTGAGTTCGACGAATTCTAGTTTGCGTTCGACGAATCAGCAACAGAAGTTCAGGTCGATGAAAATCAACATTCAGTTCGACAAAAGTTAAGTTTCTGCGTTCGATGAAATGCTATCTGCGTTCGATGAATTGCAATCTGTGTTCGACGAATGGCTTGCTCAAGTCGATGAAATTGCTCAGTCTCAGCGGTCGACAAAATTGCTCAGTCTCAGCGGTCGACGAAATTGCTCAGTCTCAGTGGTCGACGAAATTGCTCAGTCTCAGCGGTCGACGAAATTGCTCAGTCTCAGCGGTCGACGATTTTATTCAGTCTAAGCGGTCGACGATTTTGTCCAGTCTCAGCGATCGACGAATTTACCCAGTCTCAGTGGTCGACAAAATTCATTCACAGCTCGACTAATTCAATTCTTCCAGCCAGAGTTAGCATCTTATCTTTCAGTTCAACGAACTCCAACTTGAGTTCGACGAATTCTAGTTTGCGTTCGACGAATCAGCAACAGAAGTTCAGGTCGATGAAAATCAACATTCAGTTCGACAAAAGTTAAGTTTCTGCGTTCGATGAAATGCTATCTGCGTTCGATGAATTGCAATCTGTGTTCGACGAATGGCTTGCTCAAGTCGATGAAATTGCTCAGTCTCAGCGGTCGACAAAATTGCTCAGTCTCAGCGGTCGACGAAATTGCTCAGTCTCAGTGGTCGACGAAATTGCTCAGTCTCAGCGGTCGACGAAATTGCTCAGTCTCAGCGGTCGACGATTTTATTCAGTCTAAGCGGTCGACGATTTTGTCCAGTCTCAGCGATCGACGAATTTACCCAGTCTCAGCGGTCGACAAAATTCATTCACAGCTCGATTAATTCAATTCTTCCAGCCAGAGTTAGCATCTTATCTTTCAGTTCAACGAACTCCAACTTGAGTTCGACGAATTCTAGTTTGCGTTCGACGAATCAGCAACAGAAGTTCAGGTCGATGAAAATCAACATTCAGTTCGACAAACTAAGTTCTCTCAGTTCGACGAAAGTTTCTCTTCAGCTTGTTTATTTCAGAAGGATCAATTATATTCTATTCTCTGAACTCAGATCATCTTCCAGCAACGACTCTATTATATCAGAAAAGTAAGGATGATATCTTTCCTTTTATTATTTCGAGAATATAGTCGTTGACATATAGCTGAAAAGGACACGTTCATGGAAAGGGAAAAAGATATAAAGCTTATCAGATTTGCAGTACCAAATATATCTCTTCTGAATATTTTATTCCTTAAACTAAGGGATTTGAATTTCAAATCAGTCAGAAATTTAAAAAAGGAATAAGGAAGAAGATTTACAGGACATTATGATAGAATAGTAAGACAGGAAAAAGAGAGGAAGAATACAGTTGAGAGAAAAGTAACAGGAAGAAAAAAAAGCATTTATAGATCATCTTCATCTTCTTCAAGCAGCACCTTTCATTCTCTGAGAACATCAACACCTTCTCTCAGTTTCTGCTGCTAGATCAGATCTTCAAGAGCAACAACAAATCTGAGAAACTTCTGTCTCTCAAATTCATCAGCTATCAAGGAAGATATCTGTTTCAAGTGAAAGCTCCATCCTCAAACTGTCAAGAATTTCAATCAGACATGGGGAGCTTTACAACATCAACACATTCCACTAGTCTTCTCTAAGATTATTGACAGAGAAGAACATCTTAACCCTCTTTATCCCATTCTGTATAGGGTTATAACTCCCTTCAAAAGTTAACCCATTTGGTGGCAGGGCACCTGATCAAAAACCTGTGGTTGGTTTGAGCACCTGATCAAAAGCTCATTGGTGTTTGGACACCTGATCAAAAATCCATTGGTGATAGGGCACCTGATCAAAAACCTAGTGGAATCCTACCATGGGTAGTAGAAGAGTTGACGTACCCAGGTTTATTGGGGAACTACTATAAAATCCTTGTGTCCTCTGTGTTTGTGTGATTTTCTGTATTGTGCTGTGTGATCTCTTTGTGTTTGTTTTTATAACTCACTCAGTACACATATAAATATCACTATTTTAATTCCGCTATAAAAATAAGTGAAACACTTTTTAATACTCTATTCACCCCCCCCCCCCCCCCCCCCCTCTAGAGTAACTTTAAGATCTAACCACCCTTTCCTTTGATATCAGAGATTACTTTCAACTGATATCAGAGCACTTTCAATTGGTATCAGAGGGAAGTTGATTGTTTACAGGCTAACACCTGAATCCAAAGATCAATTAGATCTTAATTTATTCTAGAGTTTTATTTTTCTATAACTCATGGAACATAACAAAGAATACTCAAGCACAAGACCTCCAATATGCAATCTAAATAAGTTTGCACTATGGAAGGCAAGGATCAGATTGTACATGAATTATGTTGACGAAGATATTTTTAATGTTATTTTGACAGGACCTCCTACACGTACAGCAACAACAAGTGCTGAAACTACAACAAAAAATAATGTCGTTCCACCTCCTGAGTGGACAGATGCTCAAAAGAAGCAGAGAAGTGCAGATGCCAAGGCAATGAATATTTTGGCACAATCAATGTCAGATGACATTTTCCAAAAAGTTGTGGAATGCACGTCAGCAAGGGAAATCTGGATCTCACTCAACAACATGGTTGAAGGATTAGTAGATGAAAGAAAAGATAGAAGATCCCACCTTATTTCTCAGTATGAAAACTTCAAGAATGGAGAAACTTAGACAGTGGCTGATATGTACAACAGACTCAGCCTCATAATCAATGAGCTGAAATCTTTAGACAAAGTGATCTCTATCATAGAAGTGAATGATAAGATCCTTATGTACTTCCCCAGCACATGGGACTCTAGGATCTGGCCAATCAAGGAAGCCAGAAGCCTTAATGAGATCTCCACTGAGAGCTTGTTAGGCAAACTTAAATCCTATGAGCAGCTTATCAAAACTATAGAAGCTGAACAATCTGCCTCATCTCCAGCATCCAAGAAGGAGAGAAGCATAACTTTCCAAGCTACTGAAGAGGAAGAAAAAGCTCCAAAAGATGTGGAGTTCATGAGCCTTCTAGCCAAAAGGTTCTACAAGATGGCTAAGAAGGACATCAGAAAGAAGGACTCAAGATCAAGAGAAAAGCCAAGGTATGACAAGTCAAGTTCTAAAGAAATTATTTGTTATGGCTGCAGGAAACCTGGACACATTCTACCAGAGTGTCCAGAGAACAAAAGGAAGGATAAAAGAAAAGACAAAGAAGATAAAAGACACTCCAGCAAGCCATCATCCCACAAACACAAGCATAAGGGAAGAGCGTTTGTAGCAGAATCATGGAGTGAAACTGATTCAGAGTTTCATCCAGTTCTTCTGAAGATGAAGAAGAATCAAAGGAAAAAGACCAATGCTTGATGGCTATTTATGACTTAAGCAGTGAGTCAGAAAATGCATCTTCATCAATCTCCAGTGATGATGAGGATGATGAAGAAAGAAGCTTCTGCATGATGGCTATCAATGCCTCAGCAAACAACTCAGATGAATCAGAGTCTGACAATGATGCTGATCAGGTAATCTCAAACTTTGATTTCAATTCAAATGAATTCAAAGATGAATTCAAAGTTCTTTGCTTAGACTTAATCAAATCTGAGAAGGAAATAATCTCTCTCAAAAATCAGTTGGCTGAAATGAACCAACTAAGTGAAGAAAATGTCAATCTTAAGAAAGATTTGGCTGCCTCCAGAGAACACATTGTTCTCATTGAGAACGAGTTGTCTGAAGCTAAGAAGTTTGAAGAATCCCCCAATGGGAGAAGTATCAAACTGATGGACATCACAAGCACAGTGAATGCTAGACTTAGTTGCAAACTGGGCTTGGGTGCATCATAAAGTGAGCCACATCTGATTAAGAAAAACATCTTATCTACACCAGTAAAATTCATTTCTGCCAAGGGCAAAGAGGCTGTAGAAATAGATGAAAACATTTCAAGCAAGGCTGTTAAGAATAAAGAAATTCAGCATAATTCGTCGAATTGAGCTCGGCAAAATCAATTCATTTCGTCGAACGGAGATCGACGAACTCTAAAGCCATATATTCAGTATAATTATTATTCGAACGACGCTCGACGAAAGCACTTCACTTCGTCGAACGGCGATCGACGAACTCACCTGAATTCGTCGAACGGCGATCGACGAACTCACCTGAATTCGTCGAACGGAAAACATACTGAAAATCTAAAGAATTTTTATTCTTCACATACTAAGAATCCTTTCACTGAGTGGATAATTCCTCCAAGGAGATATCATCCACAAGGTTATAAGGATTAGCCTGAGATGTCTTTCATTTCAGAATTTTGTGGAAAAACAAAAGGACCCAAGGTAGTCTGGGTCAAGAACAACTAGAATGTTTTCTGCTTTGCAGGTACATGGCTATCCAAAAATAAAAGAACAATGGTATTTGGATAATGGATGCTCAAAGCATATGACAGGAAATAAGGCCAACCTAAGCAACTACAAGGCAAGGCTTGGACTCAAAGTAATCTTTGGAGACTCCAACTGTGGACAAACCAAAGGTTATGGACAAATCAAAGTTGGAGCAGTCACCTTCAAAGAGGTAGCTTATGTCAAGGGTCTGAAGCACAACCTCATCAACATAAGCCAGTTGTGTGATGAAGGTTATCAGGTAACTTTTAATAACTCCTTATGTCTTATTACCAATAATAAAAACATTAATGTGTTATCTGGTATTGGACATGGAAACATTTATTTAGTCAATTTTGACTCTGCCAACTCAGATATTTGCTTATTTAATTCTATAAGTAAAACAAATGAATTATGGCATAAAAGGCTTGGACATATTAACCTTACAACTATATCTAAGCTTTCTAAGGACAATCTTGTTAGAGGACTGCCTTCTGGTTCATACAAGAAGGAAGGACTCTGCAGGGCTTGTCAATTAGGTAAGTAGACTAGAAGTAGTTTTAAATCTTTATCCAAGAGTGATTCATCTAGGATTTTGTATTTACTGCATTTGGACCTTTTTGGACCCACTACAATACAGAGTCTAGGAGGGAAGCATTATTCTTTAGTTATTGTAGATGACTTCTCAAGATTCACTTGGGTGTTCCTTCTTAGGAACAAGTCTGACACCTTCAGTGTTCTGACAGACTTTCTCAGGTCCATCAAGATTGAGTACTCTACTCTAGTTGCATTGATCAGAAGTGATCATGGCACTGAGTTTGAATCTCTTCTGATGAGAGAATTCTGTGGAAAAGAAGGGATCAGGCAATGTTTCTCTGCTCCTAGAACTCCTCAACAAAATGGGGTAGCTAAAAGGAAAAATAGAACCCTAATTGAATCAGCAACTACATTGCTTGCTGATGCTCACTTGCCACTCTCTTTTTGGGCAGAGGCAGTGAACACAGCAAATTATGTGTTGAACAGAAGCCTGATACATAAATTTAAGGGCAAAACTCCCTATGAATTACTCAAGAATAAAAAGCCTAAGGTTAACTATTTTAAGATATTTGGCTATAAATGCTATGTGCATAACAATGATAAGAAGTATCTCAGGAAATTTGAAGCAAAATTTGCTGAAGGTATATTTCTTGGATATTCTCTTTCTAGTAAAGCATACAGAGTTTACAACAAATCTACTCTTAAGGTAGAAGAGTCCATGCATGTATCTTTTGATGAATCTAATATGTTAAATGAGGAGAGGAACACCACCACTACCAAAAATATTTTGCAGGTTCCAGCTCTATGTGAAGAAATCAATGGACTAAATCTACCGAATGAAGAATCACTACTTCCATCAAAGGAAATAATTGAAGACAGTGAAGAAGAGGATAATCCAGATCTTGCTGATCATAACAAGTCCCTCAAGAAGAAACTATTGATGAACCAACTCCAACTGTTGGCCACATCACAGTTAGAGATCATCCAATATCCCAAATCATTGGAGATATTTCAGCAGGAGTTCAAACAAGGCATCGACTACACCAAAATTAGATGCACACTTCTTTCCTATCCCAGAGTGAACCTCAATCCATAAAAGATGCAGAACAAGATCCAAAATAGATTCTTGTAATGCAAGAGGAGCTCAATCAATTTGAAAGGAACAAGGTATGGGATTTGGTTCTAAGACCAAAAGGCCATCCAGTCATTTGCACCAAATGGGTCTTCAGGAACAAGCTAGATGATCAAGGCATAATCATCAGAAATAAAGCAAGATTAGTAGCCCAAGGATATTCTCAGGAAGAAGCAATTAATTATGATCAAACCTTTGCTCCTGTTGCTAGACTTGAAGCTATAAGGATTTTTCTTTCCTTTGCTGCCTTCACGAAGTTCAAAGTCTATCAGATGGATGTGAAGAGTGCATTCTTGAATGGAGACATCAAAGAAGAAGTCTATGTGGAACAACCACCAGGTTTCATCTCTCCAACTCACTCTTCTTATGTATTTAAGCTTAATAAAACTCTCTATGGTCTCAAGCAAGCTCCCAGAGCATGGTATGAGACCTTAGCTAATTTTCTTTTGGAGAACAAGTTATGTAGGGGCTCTGTTGATAAAACCTTATTTTCAAAATACATAAAAATAAATCATTACTAGTTCAAATTTATATAGATGATATTATTTTTGGCTCTACTGATTCAAATTTATGCAAAAAGTTTTCTGACCTAATGCAATCTAAATCTGAAATGAGTAGTATGGGTGAGTTATCTTACTTCCTTGGTCTTCAAGTAAAGCAAACTCCAAATGGCATATTCATATCAGAATCCAAGTATGCTAAGGAATTAGTGAAAAGGTTTGGTATGTATGATGCTTCCACCATGAAAACACCCATGCCCTCCAATGCTGTTGTTGACAATGATGAATCAGGGAAACCTGTTGATCAGAAAGTATATAGAGCAATTGTTGGCTCATTACTTTATTTAACAGCTAGTAGACCAGACATAATGTTTGTTACATGTATTTGTGCTAGGTTCCATGTTAACCCCAAAGAATCTCACCTAATTTTATTAAAAAGAATTTTGAGATATATAAAGGGTTGTCCAAATCTAGGACTCTGGTATCCAACTGCATCAGAATTTGAATTAATTGGATTCTCAGATTCTGATTATGCTGGATGCAGAGTAGACAGGAAAAGCACATTATGAACTTGCCAGTTTCATGGTGATAGGCTTGTGTCTTGGTTTTATAAGAAACAAACATATGTGTCTACATCAACAGCTGAAGCAGAATATATTGCTGCTGGCAGTTGCTGCTCACAAATATTGTGGATACAAAATCAACTTCTAGATTATGATATCAACTTAAATAATTCAATTATATTTTTTGACAATACTAGTGCAATATCTATAGCACAAAATCCAGTACTCCATAGTTGGACTAAACACATAGAAATTAGGCACCACTTTATCAGAGATAATGTGGATAAAAATAAAATTTGCCTACAATTCATTTCTACTGATTTGCAAAGGGCTGATATTTTCACCAAACCCTTGGATGAAAAGAAACATATCTTCTTTATAAATCAGTTAGGCATGATAGATGTAGATTCAATCAACTAAAAAAATTAAATTTTTTATGTATCCCATCATTTCATCGAACTGAGATCGAAGAAATCTAGTCGTTCGTCGAACGGAGATCGACGAAGTCATCTAGATCGTCGAACTGAGATCGACGAAAATTTATTTTTCGTCGAACCCAGTTTTGATGAAGCTTATGCTTCTGATCTTTCCTTATAATCAAATCTTTTATTTCATTTTAACTGTATGCCTATAGAATTGCTTCTCTTCCAGTTCCTTTGCACTTGATCTCTATTTTCTTTTGCAGGAACAATGGCAATATTTCGTCAAAATAATTGCATCCTTCCCGACCTCCTATTCAACTGTCCCTTCTTCTAGGGGCCTAGCTCCAGGTCTTCCTAAAACTAGGCAGGGGGAGATGTTTTGAAGAAGCTCCTTTTGACAGGGGGAGATGTTTTGAAGAAACTCCTTTTTGTTAGGGGGAGATGCTCTCTTTTTTTTATAGGGGGAGATGTTTTTTATAGAAGCTCAAGTTTCAAGAGGAGATGCTGTATGAAAAAGAAAAATTAGTTCTTGATGAAGAAGCTCGCAGCAGTTTTGATTCAGAAATTCAGATATGACAGGTTAAAATGCAGATTGGTAGCAAAGTAGATTCAGTTATTGCTACAGTTTAGATCAACAAAAGCTAAAGCTTAAAAATGCAGATTCAGATTATAAAGCTTTTCAGTTCCAGTTCAAGTTGATTTGGCGAAGTCACTTCCAACTTAAGTTCCAAAAATTTTCAGAAAGCAAGATTCAGTTCAGATAAACGAAGAAAAATGCTGAAGGCAAGGATTTCAAAGCAAAGCAAAAGATGCAAATACAGATTCAGAAATATTGTTTGATATAGCAGATACAGCTCGGATAATCAAATTCAGAAAGCTGAAGGCAATGTCAGAATTCAGAATGCAAAAGGTTTTGATTATTTGTTTTTATCATTTCTATTTTAAATGTAAAATTTCAAAACTCAGAGTATCATATTTTATATCTGCTGAAATACTTAAAATCTATCAGATATATATGCTCTGTTGTTTTGCTGTTTGTTTTATTATTTGATTTTGTCAAATAGTGTCCTAACCCAAATAGAGGGAGATTGTTGGAACAACCCTATTACTGATTTGGGCTAGGATCACTATCTGTTGACTAGGACTAAGTTGACCCCAATGTATATTCTAAAGGGTCACGGTTTTAGGCTGATAAGTTAGCTAGAACTAAAGGAAAAGTTAAGTTTCTGCGTTCGACGAAATGCTATCTGCGTTCGACGAATTGCAATCTGCGTTCGACGAACGGCTTGCTCCAGGTCGACGAAATTGCTCAGTCTCAGCGGTCGATGAAATTGCCCAGTCTCAGCGGTCGACGAAATTGCTCAGTCTCAGCGGTCGACAAAATTGCTCAGTCTCAGCGGTCGATGATTTTATTCAGTCTCAGCGGTCGACGATTTTGTCCAGTCTCAGCCATCGATGAATTTACCCAGTCTCAGCAGTCGACAAAATTAATTCACAGCTCGACTAATTCAATTCTTCCAGCCAGAGTTAGCAGCTTATCTTTTAGTTTGACTAACTCCAACTTGAGTTCGACGAATTCCAGTCTGCGTTCGACGAATCAGCAACATAAGTTCAGGTCGACGAAAATCAACATTCAGTTCGACGAACTCAATTCTCTCAGGTCGACGGAAGTTTCTCTTCAACTTGTTTATTTCAGAAGGATCAATTATATTCTATTCTCTGAACTCAGATCATCTTCCAGCAATGGCTCTATTATATCAGATAAGTAAGGATTATATCTTTCCTTTTATTATTTCGAGAATATAGTCGTTGACATATAGCTGAAAAGGACACTTTCATGGAAAAAGAAAAAGATATAAAGCTTATCAGATTTGCAGTACCAAATATATCTCTTATGAATATTTTATTCCTTAAACTAAGGGATTTGAATTTCAAATCAGTAAGAGATTTCAAAAAGGAATAAGGAAGAAGATTTACAGGACATTATGACAGAATAGCAAAACGGGAAAAAGAGAGGAAGAATACAGTTGAGAGAAAAGTAACAGGAAGAAAAAAAAGCATTCACAGATCATCTTCATCTTCCTCAAACAATACCTTTCATTCTCTGAGAACATCAACACCTTCTCTCAGTTTTTGCTGCTAGATCAGATCTTCAAGAGCATCAACAAATCTAAGAAACTTCTGTCTCTCAGATTCATCAGCTATCAAAAGCTCCATCCTCAAACTGTCAAGAATTTCAATCAGACAGTGGGAGCTTTACAACATCATACTAGTCTTCTCTAAGATTATTGACAGAGAAGAACATCTTAACCCTCTTTATCCCATTATGTACAGGGTTATAACTCCCTTCAAAAGTTAACCCCTTTTGGTGGCAGGGCACCTGATCAAAAACCCGTGGTTGGTTTGAGAACCTGATCAAAATCTCATTGGTGTTTGGACACCTGATCAAAAATCCATTGGTTATAGGGCACCTGATTAAAAACCTAGTGGAATCCTACCAAGGGTGGTAGAAGATCAGACGTACCCAGGTTTATTGGGGAACTACTATAAAATCCTTGTGTCCTCTGTGTTTGTGTGATTTTCTGTATTGTGCTGTGTGACCTCTTTTGTGTTTGTTTTTATAACTCACTCAGTACACATATAAATATCACCATTTTAATTCCACTATAAAAATAAGTGAAAAACTTTTTAATACTCTATTCACCCCCCCCCCCCCCCCCTCTAGAGTAACTTTAAGATCTAACCTCCCTTTCCTTTGATATCAGAGATTACTTTCAACTGATATCAGAGCACTTTCATATTTGATGATCACGAGGCCAGATATTGCTTATGCGGTTGGCCGGGTGAGTCGGTATAAGGTAGAGCCACGAAAACCTCATATGATGGCGGCGAGGAGCATTTTGAAGTATGTCAAGACCACCTCGGATTTGGGTCTCTTCAATGGGAAGGACTCGGGCTTTTGCTTACATGGATACATGGATGCTGATTATGGAGGAGATTCAGATGATCGGAGATCGACTTCTGGATATGTCTTTATGACGGGCTCTACAGCTATATCATGGTGCAGCAAGAAGCAGGATTCTGTGTCTATCTCTACAACGGAAGTGGAATACAAAGTTTTGGCATTGTCAGCTCAGGAAGCCATCTACTTTAGGAGGCTTGTGGAGGATATTCATAGGGATGTGCATGGTCGTACTCTGCTTCGGGGTGAAAATGAGAGTGTCCTCAAACTAGTGAACAATCCAGTTTGTCATGCGCGAACCAAGCACATAGAGATTCAACATCATTTCATTCGGGAGAAGGTGTTGGAGAGATCTCTTATGGTTGAGCATGTGCAGAGCAAGGATAATGTCGCTGACATATTTACAAAGCCGTTATCGAAGGAACCATTCACACGGTTGAGGAGGTTACTTGGGCTGACTTCCACTTCCCACTTCAAGGGGGAGTGTTAAATTTTTGAAGTGGAAGTGGACTGTCTGGGCGGTCTGTTCTTGGAGACCACAGAGGGCGCACGACCTGTGTTGCGGTTTACCTCTGGAATCTGCGAGCTCAGTGTGGCGACCTGGCTGGTGTGGTCGCATGTGTCTGGTGTTGGAGGCATGTGATTGGTCTGCCTATTTTGCCCAAGTGTCCTTGTTCTGGTTTAGACCGGGCGGTCTCGTACATCGGGTTGCATGAGCTTGTTCTGGCGGTCTTCTCCTAGTCGGTCAGATGCTTATGTTTGTTCTTACAAGAGGTCGGGTGGTCTGTTGGGTTTTCTTGACAAGCTATATTTCCTAGACAGTTGTGCTTCAAGTAAATAAGCTCTTATAAGAGACCGTGTGGTCTGGAACTAGAGACCGCGTGCTTTAATAAGGAAGGTGATTGTATCCCTTGGGGCGGTGATGACATCCGTTCGTTTTCCTATAAATAGGGATGCCGGGGTAGCCATCCATACACAAGAATTGTAAGAACTAAAGTTGGCTTGATTGTGCTGGTCTCATTCTGAGGTCGCACGGTTTGAGTTGTCTGATCGGTTTGTTTGTTCGCAGGTTAGCAGTCACCGTCGACATTATCCCTTCTTCCAGCTTTGAATAAACTAGTTCGGCAGTGGTCTGTCTGTGCGGACTGTGTTTAGGTTTTCTTGGACTGTGCAGCAGACTCAGTTGATCAGGCGGCCTTAAGTGGTCAGGCGGTCTTGAGTTGCGGTCTTACAGTAGGAAGCAATTATTCGTTAAGTGTTCGTGGGTTCTTCTGTGATCTTAAGACCATGCGGTCTGGGTGATCAAGAAGTGCAGACAGGTGTTCTCAGCAGTTGAATAAAGCATCGAGTTGTGCAGTCTGTGGTTATGGTCTGACAGCAGTGGCTTGTGCTCTGTTCACGTGGTCTCAGGGATAGCCGTGCTGCTTGCCTGTTCGAGCGGTCTGGCGGTCTCTGCTTTGGCAGTTCGCTGGCGGCTGTTTTTTGTGTCTTGTGCTTCTCTCCTCTGTGATTCTTATGAATCATGTCTCGCCATGTATGTCTCGAGTTGTAAAGAGATAGTGAAAATCAAGTGCACTATTCTGTCTTCCCATTTTCATTGATTGTCATACTTGTGGATTGTGTTGAAGTGTTCCGCATTTTTTACTTCACTCCTGACCTCTAGAAATTTTAACAAAGTTGTCTTTTCATGCTAACAAAGGCCTAGGACCCAAAATCATTAGGAATCCTAAGGGTAAATGAATTGCTTCTTGCAGGTAGTTCAAGTACCAGCCTAGGGCAAATATGGTACTTGGACAGTGGGTGCTCAAGGCACAAGATAGGTACCAAGAGTCTACTGCTAGTATACAAAGCAGTGAAGAATTGACCAAAAGTCATCTTTGGTGGATCTGAAAAAGGCATCACCAGAGGATATGGTATGATTTCAAATGGCATAGTCTCCATCACAAGGGTGGCTTATATTGAAGGGTTGCAACACAACCTTGTAAGCATAAGTAAACTATGTGACTTAGGCTATGTCATTGAATTCCACAATGATTAGTGTTTGATCAAAAAGTCACATGGCTTAGATATCATTCTCTCTGGCACTATGAGTGGGAATGTTTATTGCTTAGATTTTATATACAATTCTTCTCTATCTACTGTATGTCTTGTGGCTAATGAAAGTGAGTCTCTTTGTGTTCAATGGCACAAGAGACTTGCTCACATTAACTACAAGACAATGTATAGGCTAATTTCTAAAAGCCTTATTAGAAATAGTACTAATTTGAAATGTTTTAAAAGCGGTCCATGTCATGCATGCCAATGGGCATAAAAACTAGGGCCACCTTTAAAGCATTGGATCCAAAGACACTGAAAGATGTCTATATCTATTGCACATGGACTAATTTGGTCCTTTGCCAATTTAGAGCCTATATGGGAAGTTGTATACTTTGGTGATTGTTGATGATCACTCAAATTATACATGGGTATTCTTCCTTAAGAAGAAATCTGATACTTTAGATGTCTTATAAACCATGTTAAGGCAATCTAGAATGAACTACAATGTACTGTGGTCAAGACTAGAATTGACCATGGTACAGAATTTCAATCTGGGGCAATGACAAGGTTTTGTCAAGAATTTGATATCACCCAAGAATTTTCCTCCCCAAGGACTCCATGGCAAAATGGTGTGGATGAGAGGAGGAAAAGGACCTTAATAGAAGCTGGGAGAACATGCTTAGTGACTGTCACAACCCGCATTTTCCCAGTATTTAACATACTATCAGAGTAGGGAAACTGCGCATTGTGATGCCACGTCACATAGGGGACAACCACTGACGTTAAGGCTAGCAAACTCCCTCACTTTCTTCTGATGAAAAGATAGCAATTATAATGATAGATGTCAAATGTTCTTTATGGTAAGATGGGCTAAGGTGATCGTGTCCCTCGGCCAAGTGGATCAACTAGTCCACGCTTCAAAGATATAATTTATACGCGGCGGAAAAATCATTCTTTTATCCCATAAGTGATCTAGGTGCACATGCGGACCAAGTGATGTGCTTAACATCAAAACAAGTATCTAAGCTTACTTTAAATAAAAATAGTTGTTGACGCCTTTTTTTAAATAAGGGTTATGCTATTAAAATCATGCCATGATCCAACCAAATGTGCAATGTAAATAACTAATGAGCCTCTAGACACAAGCAGGTCCAGAGCAAGTCTCATAGCAAGATAGTAACAACAAACAAAAGTCAACACAGCAGTACTACATCCAAAAAGGCACTATGGGCGTCAAACAACTGACACGAACCCATAGGCAGACCAGTCCAAGAGTAACCAAAATACCTCACACGAGGTAACAACCCGGCTGCAACAACCGCACCAACTCTAGCCCGAAAGCACCCGCCTGCTACTGCCCTGAACCTGAGGCATTCAAAGAAAGAACACCTCAGAAAAATGCAAGTGGTGCTAAGGAGAGACAATGGGCTCAACAAACCTCCGTAAGAACTGGGAGGGAAATAGAAGCTGCAAATGTCAGTCCAAAACGAGAATACAACAGAAAATTCTCAAGGCCAAAAGAAAAAAAAAAGAAAACAACTACTCACTAGCAGGAGTAGAAATAGAAAGATATGCCAAGGATCTGAATCGAATTAATCATCAATTTATATTTGTATATATCAAGTTAAAGAGACTGATCAGCTCATCCAAAAGAAGAGCACTGCACCGGGGGTGAAAACCACACCGCGTACGGCCTCCTAATCAAAAACTTAAAAGAACACCGCACCGGGGGCAAGAACCACATCGCGTACGGCCTCCAACACATTTAGGTTACGGTTAGGAAGCATCATGCCGGGGGTAAAAACCACACCGCGCACAACCCTCAATATAGCGTTTTAGTTGATTAAAACTCAACACCAAGACCATAGAGGCCCAACAAAACCATCGGCCAACAACAACATATTTCAGATTTTCTTTCCAGAGTGACAAATGACAAGGAAATGCACCAAAAATTAGGCTAACACCAAGCAGATACATAGCTAAATTCATGCAAACCCTAGAAAGTGAAAGATTTAACAAGAAGGGGAAGAAATAACCCAAGGAGAGCAAGATCATCACTTGCCTCAAAACTTCTCGGTATTGCACTCCGAAAGACACCACGCCGCAGATCGGCCTCTACAACAGCGAGACGAAACGAGATCTACAAGAAAACGAGGTGAAACGAGGTTAGGGCCAAAAACCCCAACGAGAAAAGTTCCATGAACGGACAACGCTTACCACGAAAACAAAGCTCTCCTCGAGAGCTTTCCAGATCTATCCTTAATCGAAGAATCCGAGCACCGGAGCTCCGTCGGCGGCGATCCGAAGGTCCACGAAATGGACGTCGCCTCTCGCTGCTTTCGGACGGAAGGACACGATGAGAAAGATGATGGATAGGAATTAGGGCTATCTTAACCTATTTACATTCAGCCAAGGTCATTCGCAATTACAAAATAGGGCATTACTTAGGATATATAAATTGTTTTTGGAGTTTTAAAACGTAAGGGGCGGTTTACGGAATTCCTAAGCGCAGGCGCACGAGAACGAAAAATAGGGGGTCAAGATGGCTTTAATTCGAAAGGTCGTCAACATGAAAGTTGTAGATCTCGTCGAGGCGAACAACTTTGATGTGTAACATGTTTTAAATCGGAGTCATTTTGACCCCTAAATCGGCAACCGAAAGTCATGTACGCACAGGACCAAACAAAAACAACAAAAAAAAAACAGAGCTCCAATCGGAGAGCTCTGAGCTCCGTTCAGAAATAAAATATAGGCTACATATACTTATATTTCCCATGCTATTACGAAGGCCCAAACGAGTGCCGAAACGGACGAAATTCAGGGTGTAGGCGAATGTCGACGCTACAAACCTAACGGCGAAGTCAGAATTAAAATCCGACGCACCGATCTTGAGTTATAGCCTAACGAAGTTACGATAATTTATAAATTATCTAAAACTTCAAACGCGCGCCGAGCCTCCAAAAATGCTCGGATCGCGACGAAATTTGACGAGCAAGTCAAAAATAAATCAACTAAATTTTCCATTACAAAATTTTCCAATTCCGAAACTGATTCCAAAATCTAGCTGGCCAAACCTTACGAACGTGAAAACGCACCTTCGTCATAACGATGCCACCGAGGAAAAAAAATAAAAATAAAACAAGGAAAATCGGGGGCGTTACAGTGACTCCTCACTTCTAGAATATTTCTGGGCTGAGGCAGTCAATACTACATGTTATGTTCTCAATATAGCATCTATCAATAAGGCCCTAGGAATAACTCCCTATGAGATTCTGAAAGGCAAACAACCAACTATTTCATACTTTAGAATCTTTGGTTGCAAATGCTACATTTTAAATAATGGAAAATCTCAATTATCAAAGTTTGCTGAAAAATGCAATGTATGGGTTCTTGTTGGATACAACTCATATAGCAAGGCCTATAGAATATTCAACATGAAAACTCATGTTGTAGAAGAGTCTATGCATGTAGTTTTTTATCAGACCAGCCTGCTCTATTAGGGCTGGTCCAGTTCTCCTATTTTGATAGGTAGCAAACAGAAAATGCAAGATATGCCTATCCAAGACATTCACAGCACAAGCAAGGTCAATTCAAAGGAAGCTATTCCTGAAGATGAAGATCAACACGCTACTAAAGATGTTGTTGCTCAGGAAGAAGAGCTGCAGATAACTTACAGGTTGCCTACAACAAACGGGCACATAAGGGATCATCAAATAAATCAGATTATTGGAGATGTAAACCAAGGAATGGTTACCATAAGCAGAGCTCACAATGAAGCTCTATTCTTGAGCTTTTTATCACAGATGGAGCCCAAGAAATTTGAAGAAGCAAATGAAGTCACCTTCTGGATTCAAGCAATACAATAAGAACTGCTTTAGTTCAAGAGGTGCAAGGTGTGGAGATTGGTGCCAAAGCCTCAAGGACACGACATCATTGGAACCAAGTGGATCTACAGGAACAAGCTTGATGAGAATGGCACCATCATCAAGAACAAGGCTAGACTGGTGGCCAAGGGGTACAAGCAAGAAGAAGGTATTGACATTGATCAAACCTTTTCCCCAGTTGCAAGGTTAGAAGCAATAAGGCTATTCATTGCCTATGCTGCCCACAAGGGGTTCAAAGTATATCAAATGGATGTCAAATCAGCATTTCTGAATGGAAATCTAAACGAAGAGGTATATGTGGAGCAGCCCTCAGGTTTTGTTCACCCAACCCTTTACTCTCATGTCTATTTGCTTAGAAAAGATTTATATGGTCTAAAGCAAGCACCTAGGGCTTGGTATGAGACCTTGTCTAACTTTCTCATCAAGAATAAGTTCTTGAGGGGAAAGATAGATAGTACATTGTTTCTTAGGGAAACAAAATGCAAGTGTCTCCTAGTCTAAATCTATGTTGATGACAAAATTTTTGGTTCTACTGATGACAACCTTTGCAAAAGCTTTGCCAACCTTATGCAGGGGGAGTTTGAGATGAGCAGTATGGGAGAGCTCGAGTACTTTTTAGGCCTCCAAGTGAAATAGTCTGATGAGGGAATTTTCATGTCTCAGACCAAGTATACTAGGGAGCTTATTAAGAAGTTTGGGATGGAATCAGCTTCCACCATGAAAACTCCTATGGGGTCCAATATTTCCCTGGACAAGGATGAAAAGGGTAAGCCCTTTGATGAATCCATGTACAAGTGCATTATTGGGTCCCTATTATATCTAACTACCAGTAGACCAGACATTATGTATGCTACATGTGTTTGTGCTAGGTATCAAGCATGCCCTAAGGAATCTCATTACTCAACTGCAAAGAGGATTCTGAGATACCTTAAGGGCAGCCAACATCTTGGCCTTTGGTACCCTAGGAACAATGATGTTGAACTAATTGGCTTTCCAGATGCAGATTTTGCAGGTTGCAAAGAAGATAGGAAAAGCACAAGTGGAACTTGTCAATTCCTAGGAAGAAGACTGATCTCATGGAGCAGCAAGAAGCAGACCAGTGTGGCAATATCCATAGTTGAATCTGAGTACATTGCTGCAGGAAGATGTTGTGCACAACTATTATGGATACAACATCAGCTAGAGGATTATAACCTCAAGGTAAGTAATTCTCCTTTGTATTGTGACTCATCCAGTGTTATCTCTATAGCTAAGAATCCTGTCTCACATAGCAGGACTAAGCATATAGAGATAAGGTATCATTTTATTAGAGAGCATCTTGAAAGTGAAGATATATGCCTTGAATTTATCCCCACTAACAAATAAGTAGCTGATATCTTTACAAAGCCATTGGATGAGGCAAAGTTCAATATTCTTAAAATTGAGCTTGGTACGTTAAATCTAGAATAGATTTTATCATGTGAATATATCTATGTTGCTCATTATGTTATTCCTAGCTTTATTAAAATATGTAAACTTGTACCACAAGCTTGATAGGAAAAGTTGCTATCTAAAATACTCAGTAGAATGTTTAGGACAAGAAACAATCCTAAGAAAATGGTTCACTAATAGGCAGTGAGATCAGCTGAAACAGCTGAGAATGTTTCAGCTGAACCGCTGAGACAGCTGAGAAGGTCTCAGTTGATCAGCTGAGATGGCTAAGCCTGTTGTACAACCCGTATTTGGCGAGTGGGTCCCTCGAGTCAGTTGATGGGACAGGGGTCAGCCAGACCATTCGCCCGTACCGAGACAGGAAAAAGGATCTCCAGATTAGTGGGGGTAGGCTGCAGGCGAGAGGGAGCCTGACGAGTGGTGCCTCCACGGACCATTCGCTCAGGGGCTTGAGCATTCGCCCAGTCAAGCGGGAACTCGGCGTGTGGTTCCCTCACGGACCACTCGCCCAGAAGGCAGTGAGGAGGAAATGACCATAATACCCCTTGTGGTCTGCATGTAGCCCTTCAGAACAGCGGAGTTAGGCTATTCGTAGACCAATTTGGGGTGCGTTTAGTAAAATTAAAAGGCGGACTCATGCTATTTGCAGACCAGCCTAAGAAAAACTATAAATAGACCCTTAAGGGCACCTTGGAGGAGATCCGATTTTGAGAGAATCCTCTCCTCTAGGCTAGTTTTGGTTGGCAGCCAGTGCCCTCCAGGGTGCCCAGTTGAGCTTTGGTTTGGGAGGGGAAGCTCTCTAAGATCTTCCGGGTGTGTGGCGGGACCTCCTCGCTTCAGCCTTGGGTCTATTCCGTTTCCAGCATCCACCGTCAAGAGAGTCTAGTGAAGGAGAAATAAGCACCGGCTACACCCCCAGTGGGTCCGAACTCAAGAGACCAGTTGCTGGTTTCAACATTTTTGGTGCGGTGAGCGTGGACCGTAGCCGGTGAAAGAAAATCCCAAGCTGGTTTCGATGACAGGAGATGGAGGAAATGGTTCTGACTCAGGTCACTCGCAGCCACCAGCGGCAGGCGAGTGGCTGGAGATGTTTGAGAAGTTCAAGCGAGAGGTCCTGCAGACGATTCTCGCCGCAAGGACCGAGTGCGAGACCCCGGTGGTCCCAGTGGTCCCGCCTTTGCAGATTGGCGAGAACGCACCGGGGCAGCGGCCGGGGAAGGAGGTGCCAGCAGAAGGAAGTGCGCGAGACCTCCCCGGACGGCAGCTATTCAGCAGTCCGGCGAGTGCTGAGGTGTGTGAGTTGGTCCCGCGCGAGAGGACCACTCGCCGAGCAGGGGAAGGGAGCCCCTTTTGCGAGATGATCCTCTCGGCCCCAGTGCCAGAAGGGTTTCGTGGGCCGGAGATGTCCTACTACACCGGCAAGGAGGATCCAGTTGTGCACCTGCAATGGTTCGAGGACATGACTTCAATCCTCCCCATGTCGGATTCTTTCCAATGCCGACTCTTCGCGACCACCCTGAAGGAGAAAGCAAGGGACTGGTTCCACCAACTTCCCACAGGTTCCATCTATGCGTTCGATGATCTGCGCCGAAGCTTCCGATTGCGTTTCTCGACGTCAAAGAAGAGGAAGAAGGATGCGGAGGCTCTCTTCAAGATCAGACAGAGGGAGGGGGAATCCCTGGCTAAGTACGTGGACAGGTTCCAGGAGGAGATACACCTAGTGCAGGAGGTGCCGGGATTCGCCCTCCAGATGGCATTCATCGTAGGGCTGCGAGAGGGGTTCTTCAAGATGGACCTGAAAAGAAGACCTCCTGTATCCTTCAAGGAGTTGATGGAGAGAGCCGCGGAGGAGATTGAAGGGGAGGCAGCCAACCCCGAATTCTATAAAAGGTTGGCAAAGATGAGCGAGCCCGAGGCGAGGCAGCCAGAAGGAAGAAGGCGAGAAGAGCCCAGGGGCCAGGGGTTCGAAAGACCACCTCGGGTTTGGAGGAACCAAGAACCCAACAACAGGTTGGGCTGGAGGAACCAGGAAGGACCAGCGCGAGGTCAGGATGAAAGGTACCAAGGAAGGGAGGCATGAGGAGTGAATCAGGGGTGGAGGCAGGGTCCCAGACCCCCTAACCCCCCGAGGGAGCAAGCCATGGCGGTAGGCCGAGGGAGAAGAGGTAGAGGAGCAAGAGGAGGAAGAGGAAGAGCTGGAAGAGAGGACAGGGTGGCGTTGCCTTATTGTGATTTTCATCAGGAAGAAGGTCACGCGATCGCCACCTGCCCAGAGTTCTTGGAAATGAGGGAAAGAGGACAGCCGCGGCGGCCGCATGCCAGAATTGAGGAAGTGCTTCCAGAGGCAGAAGAGGACCGGTGTGAGGATAGGGCAGATACAGGAACCAGGGGGGGAATCGGGGTGATTCATGGTGGGGTTGGGATAGAGGCCTCTCGCAAGAGAAGCTTCCAGGCCATGTTCCGAAGGGACGTCGCGTCGACCTCCCAGACCCCACCCCCCTCCGAGAAGCTCACCTTCTCCTCAGAAGATATGCCAGACTACGAAGACCCATTCTGCGACGCCCTGGTAATCCAGACGGCAATAGAAAACTTCATGGTCTCTCGGATCCTGGTGGACAACGGGAGCTCGGTGAATGTGATCTTCAAAAAAGCTTTCGACGCGATGGAGGTAGAGAAGAAGAGAGTGCAGGCCTCCGACGGACCACTGTTTGGTTTCTTAGGAGAGAGGAAGGAGGTCGAGGGAGGCGTAGGTCTCCAGGTGACGCTAGGAGGAGTCCCCAGGAACTGCCGGTTCGTCATCGTTGACGCTCCGAGCAGCTATAACGCCATCTTCGGACGACCTCTCATCAGCGCCTTCCGGTGCGTACCCTCATCGTACCATCAGTGCTTAAAGCTCCATAGTGGAGGAGTCCAGATCCGCGTCCGAGGAGATGCTAAGGTGGCGAGGCAGTGCTACGTGACTACCGTCAACACCATTTCATGGATGGCGGATGCCGAAAAGATGGATGAAGAGCTGGTGAGGCCGGAGGGGCCAGGAGAAGAAGGGGAGAGGGCGATGCCCGAGAGGAGTTGTTGGAGGTTGCTCGTAAGGAGCAGGAGGTCGAGGTGTTGGAGGTTGCTCGTGAGGAGCAGGAGGTCGAGGTGTTGGAGGTTGCTCGTGAGGAGCAGGAGGTCGAGGTGTTGGAGGTTGCTCATGAGGAGCAGGAGGTCGAGGTGTTGGAGGTTGCTCGTGAGGAGCAGGAGGTCGAGCCGATGGAGGCGGAAGGAGCTGCAGGGGAAAAGGCCCGGGAGGAGGGGCGAGAAGCAAAGGGCCGGTGGGAAGAGCCAGCCCGGCTCGAGCCGGCAGAAGAGGTAATAGAGATGGAGGTTACCACCCAGGCAGGAAGGGTGGAGAAGGTGCGGATCAGCGGGGGCCTCGGCCCGGAGGACCAGAGAAGGATGCTGGAGTGCATCCAGAAGAACATGGACATCTTCGCGTGGAGCGCAGCGGACATGCCAGGCATCGAGGCGGACGTGGCTTGCCATCGTCTCAACCTCGATCCAGAAGCCCGCCCCATCCGGCAGAAGAGAAGGGCTATAGCTGACAAGCTCGAAGGACCGATCCGCGAGGAGGTGGCGAAACTCCTCGAGGCAGGTTTTGTAACGGAGATCCAGTATCCAAGCTGGGTCTCCAATGTCGTGATGGTAAAAAAGGCCGATGGCCGCTGGCGTATGTGTGTGGACTTTTCATTGTTAAATAAGGCCTGTCCTAAGGATTGTTATCCCTTGCCTCGGATCGACGCGCTGGTTGACTCAGCCGTCGGTTTTTCTGTGATGAGTTTTTTGGATGCTTTTTCAGGTTATCACCAAATAAGAATGCACCCACCGGACGTCAAAGATGTCTCGTTCATCACCAGGGAGGGATGCTACTGCTATAAGATGATGCCCTTCGGGCTGAAAAATGCAGGAGCAACCTACCAGAAGATGATGGATCGGGTATTTAAGAAGCAAAGGGGAAGGAACCTGGAGGTCTACGTGGATGACCTCATGATAAAGAGCAAGTGTGTGAGCTCTCACATCCAGGACCTCGAGGAGACCTTCGCCACCCTACGCAAGTACCAGATGCGCCTGAACCCCCTGAAGTGTGTGTTCGGGGCCAGCAAAGGGAAGTTCCTCGGGCACCTTCTCACCCCCTGGGGGGTAGAACCTAACCCGGACAAGGTTAGGGCTATAATGGAGCTGGGGTCGCCACGGAACGCCAAGGAAGTTCAGCGCTTGACCGGAAGACTCGCCGGGCTGAACAGGTTTCTATCCCGGGCAGGGGAAAAATGCTCCCCCTTCTTCAAAGCGCTACGAGGCAATCGGAAGTTTGAGTGGACGAGAGAATGCGAGGAGGCCTTTCAGGCCTTGAAGAGCCAACTCACCAAGGCTCCGCTACTGCAAAGTCCCAAAGAGGGGGAGGATCTACATTTATATCTCGGGGTCGGGACGGAGGCCGTAAGCTCCGTCCTGGTTCGAGAGGAAGGAAAGAAGCAGCTGCCAGTCTACTACGTAAGCAGGGTCCTGAGGGAAGCAGAGCTCAGGTATCTAATTTTAGAGAAGTTGGCCTTTGCCCTGGTCATCGCAGCAAGGAAGCTCAGGCCATACTTCCAGGCTCATTCGATCCAAGTAGTGACGGACCATCCACTCCGCCAGATCTTCGAAGGAGTGGAGCACTCGGGAAGACTCGCAAAATGGTCGATCGAGCTAAGTGAATTCAACATTACCTTTGTCCCTCAATTATCTATGAAGGCGCAGGTGGTGGCTGATTTCATGACAGACTTCGTGGCTGAGTTGAGAGAAGACGGAGCCCCTCGTCACGTTCCATGGAAGCTGCTGGTGGACGGGGCTTCGGGCAAGAACTCTCTCGGAGGAGGGGTGGTGCTGGAGAGTCCCCACGGAGTGAAGATAGAACAGACGCTAGTGATACACTTCCCAATCACCAACAACCAGGCGGAGTATGAGGCTGTGATCGCCGGCCTGCGATTGGCCCGGGAGCTCGGGGTCCATGACGTGGAGGTACTCACGGATTCCATGATAATAGCTTCTCAGATAAGGGGAGAGTTCGAAACAAGGGAACCTGTGCTCATGAAGTATTTAGCAAGAGTCAAAGGTCTCGTGGGGACGTTCAAAACTTTCTCCATCCGGCATGTCCCTCGAGAGGAGAGCACCCCGGCAGATCGGTTGGCAAAATCTGGTCCTCGAGCCGGAGGGACCCTGACGGACCTATTCCGTCCTTCGATTGAAGAGGGAAAACTCATGGAAGTAGAACAGCGGCCCTCCTGGAAGGATCCCTTCGTCACCTTCCTTGCAACGGGAAAATTTCCGGAGGAAGTTCCGGACCAGAGGCGCTTCCGGTATAAGTCTGCCTACTACGTGCTCCATGAGGGTGACTTGTATCGGAAGACCCTCTCAGGCCTCCTGGCCCGATGCATCTCGGAGGAAGAGGTCCCAAGGATCTTGGAAGAAGTCCACTCCGGTGAGTGCAGCAGCCACTCGGGGAGCAGGATGTTGGAGGCAAGAATAGTGAGGCAGGGGTACTTCTGGCCAACCCTAAGCAAAGACGCGGCAGCCTTCGCCAAGAGATGCCAGAAGTGCCAAATGTTCGCCCCGCTTCAGCTCATGCCAGCTCAGAGGCTGAAGAGTATCACGGCGCCCTGGCCATTCGCCATATGGGGAATGGATCTGGTAGGACCCTTCCCCCAGGCTAGCGGGCAGAGGAGATTTCTCCTAGTCATGATTGACTACTTCACAAAGTGGCTGGAGGTTAAGGCGTTGGCTAAGGTCACCTCCCAGGTAATCCGCAACTTCGTATGGGGGGAGATCATTTGTCGACATGGGCTTCCGCAGGCCATAGTCACGGATAATGGACCGCAGTTCGCAAGCGAGGAATTCATCAGCTTCTGTGGCCAGCTGGGGATAGACCTTAGGTTTGCGTCCGTCCACCATCCCAGGAGCAACGGGCAGGTAGAGGCAGCGAACAAAGTCATCGTGAACTTGCTCAAGAAAAAGGTGGAAAATCTCAAAGGCAATTGGGTGGAACAGCTCCCCTCGGTTCTATGGGCTTTAAGAACCACCCCCAACACCGCCACGGGAGAGACCCCTTTCAGGCTGTCTCACGGCTGCGAGGCGGTCATCCCCATAGAGATCGAAATTACAACACCACGGGTCACGGTCGCCACAAATGGAGAGTAAGATTGGAGAGCCGAGAACGAGGAGGAGTTGCGGCTCTCCCTCGACCTCATCGAAGAAGCTCGGGATCGAGCAGCCATCCATCAAGAAGAGGTCAAGCGGCGGATGGCCAAGTATTTTGACAGGCACGTCAGGATCAAGCAGTTCGAGAAGGGAGATCTGGTACTCAAGAAGGTCGACGCGGCTGGGAGATCCGCCGCGGTGGGAAAGCTTAACCCCAACTGGGAAGGCCCCTATGTCGTGGAAGAAGCACTAAAGTCTGGGGGGTATCGCCTTCAGAATGTGGAGGGCCAGCTCCTCAGCCAAACATGGAGTGGCGACGACCTTAAACGCTTTTATCCTTAGTACCATGTAATAATGACGTTTTTTGAATAAAAGCATTTAGTTTGAACTATGTGAATGAAAATGATGCTGCAGCTCGCAGGAGAGACCCTGGATGTTCAAGAGGTTGGCCCCGAGCAGACCCGCTGTCCAGGCTCTCATCTAGCTGGCAGGTCCGAAGGCTCACTCGGTGGCAGGTTCTATGTTCCAGAGGTTGGCCCCGAGCAGACCCGCTGTCCAGGCTTTCATCTAGCTGGCAGGTCCGAAGGCTCACTCGGTGGCAGGTTCTATGTTCAAGAGGTTGGCCCCGAGCAGACCCGCTGTCCAGGCTCTCATCTAGCTGGCAGGTCCGAAGGCTCACTCGGTGGCAGGTTCTATGTTCCAGAGGTTGGCCCCGAGCAGACCCGCTGTCCAGGCTTTCATCTAGCTGGCAGGTCCGAAGGCTCACTCGGTGGCAGGTTCTATGTTCCAGATATTGGCCCCGAGCAGACCCGCTGTCCAGGCTCTCATCTAGCTAGCAGGTCCGAAGGCTCACTCGGTGGCAGGTTCTATGTTCAAGAGGTTGGCCCCGAGCAGACCCGCTGTCCAGGCTCTCATCTAGCTGGCAGGTCCGAAGGCTCACTCGGTGGCAGGTTCTATGTTCCAGAGGTTGGCCCCGAGCAGACCCGCTGTCCAGGCTCTCATCTAGCTGGCAGGTCCGAAGGCTCACTCGGTGGCAGGTTCTATGTTCCAGAGGTTGGCCCCGAGCAGACCCGCTGTCCAGGCTTTCATCTAGCTGGCAGGTCCGAAGGCTCACTCGGTGGCAGGTTCTATGTTCCAGAGGTTGGCCCCGAGCAGACCCGCTGTCCAGGCTTTCATCTAGCTGGCAGGTCCGAAGGCTCACTCGGTGGCAGGTTCTATGTTCCAGAGGTTGGCCCCGAGCAGACCCGCTGTCCAGGCTCTCATCTACCTGGCAGGTCCGAAGGCTCACTCGGTGGCAGGTTCTATGTTCCAGATATTGGCCCCGAGCAGACCCGCTGTCCAGGCTCTCATCTAGCTGGCAGGTCCGAAGGCTCACTCGGTGGCAGGTTCTATGTTCCAGAGGTTGGCCCCGAGCAGACCCGCTGTCCGGGCTCTCATCTAGCTGGCAGGTCAGAAGGCTCACTCGGTGGCAGGTTCTATGTTCCAGAGGTTGGCCCCGAGCAGACCCGCTGTCCAGGCTCTCATCTAGCCGGCAGGTCCGAAGGCTCACTCGGTGGCAGGTTCCATGTTCAAGAGGTTGGCCCCGAGCAGACCCGCTGTCCAGGCTCTCATCTAGCTGGCAGGTCTGAAGGCTCACTCGGTGGTTGTTTCTCAGTCCTCAATAGATGATCTCAAGAGCATTCGCATAGGACCACGCGCCGGAGAGAGGATCACACCCCACTCTCTTAACTACTTAAGCGAAACCCCATGATACGCGAATGATAAGGTCCACTGGGAAGCGAGAAGTCGAAGAGGGGCAACACACCTAAGTCATCTCCGAACACTCGCTGGGTAGCCGGGACGGTTACTCTACGACCTAACGTCCTGGTAAGCCTAGCGAGACGTTGCAGCGAATGATAATAAAGTTTGAGATAGCATAAAAACTGAGATTACGTAGAAATTGAGATAGCACAAAAATTGTAATCCATAGATATATCTTTCAGGGGCATTCGCCCAATTCGTGGTTACACCAGAAAAAGAAAAGGTAAATACAACAAAAAGAGGAAAGTACAGAGGGCCCCCCTCAAGGGTCACCAGACTCCTCCGAAGAACCTTCGCTCTCATCCTGGGCGGGGGCATCTTCTCGCGGCGCGACGCTGTCGTCCTCCGGGAAAGGGATCGTAATGTAAAGCTCCGGAACTACTTGGCGAGTGGTGAGGCATTCGGCCTCCGGCTTCAAATACCCAGCCCGCCGCAGCACCTGCAACGCGTGCTTGACGGCGCGTTGCGCGTTCTCCTGAAGCAGTTGCTCCAACTCGTGATGGGGGTAAAAGTGCCCCCCATCACCCGGGGCGAGTGATGTCATCCCGGCTTCTCGCAGCAGCTGGGTCTCGGCTTTGGCGAGACGGACTTCCTCCTCGAGGTCGACCACCCGCGCTCGGAGCATCCCAGCATGAGTTGCATCCTGGAAAAATAAAGTGATCATGATGAGAGGAATATGGGACAGTCAGTAATAACCATTCGCAGGAGTAAAAGTAAATGTACCTCTACAACCGGGCGGTTGGCGAGAAGAGCTTCCGCGATTTTCAGTCTTTCCCTGAGATCACTCGCCTCCTGGGAAAGAAGAGCCCTGGTCTCCTCGACCTTGGCCAGGTTCCGCGAGACCTCAAGGCTCCAGCGAGAAGACATATGCGAGAGCTCGAGAGCGCGCAGCATAGCCCGGGCGGCTTCGTGGGCGAGAACTTGAGTCTTCTCCAAATCGAAGACCTCGGCGTCCTCCCGGCCATAAAGGGCATACGCCAGGGCATAGGCCTCGCCGCTAGCAATGTTGGTCTCCACCCAAGATGGATGGAGAGTGGATAGCGAAACCCTGTTCGCGTTCCTGTCCCACTTCAGCAAAGGAGCCCCGGAAGGGTCCACATACCTCTCGCCGTTCGCGAAGTTGCGATGGTCCCGG
Organism: Dactylorhiza incarnata; assembly: GCA_033032865.1. Lineage (NCBI taxonomy): Eukaryota > Viridiplantae > Streptophyta > Magnoliopsida > Asparagales > Orchidaceae > Dactylorhiza > Dactylorhiza incarnata. The sequence goes on along the minus strand of JAWHQI010000205.1, from coordinate 312,025 downwards.
GGCAACGGAGGTGGCGGTAGCGCCGATTTCTCCGGAGGAGCATTCGCACCAGGCGCGTCGGTCCCCAGGGTGAAGGGTGGAGCACTCGCCCCAGAGGATTCGCCCAGAACCCCCTTGCCCTTCGCCGCAGGTGGACAGGGCGACTTCGAGGGAGGAGGGGAAGAAGCCTTCACCGACTTTCGCTTCCGGCTACTAGGCTTGGAAGAGGAAGGTTCCTCCCGGCAGGCGTCCGCGGCGGCTTGCGCGAGAGGTGGGCAAAATTCAGGAGGACGCGGCGGATGAACGGGAAGATTACGCACACCTGCATGATATTGCGAGTGGTTTAGGCGAATGGTGTAAGAATCACAACCAAGATGAATTCGAAAGTCTTGGAATCTTACCCTCGCCCTGTGGAATGAACGGGAGCGTGTCGACGTTCCGCCGGAGATAGACAAGGTCCATCCCGTACTGCAGAATGTATTGATGGAGTTTCGCCTCATGCCCCCTAGGGTCGGGGGGCGGAAGGTTGACTCCTCCTCCTGCACCGGGGCGAGAAGGGTGTTACCTTGGCTCCCGCTGACGAAGATGAAGCGGCGAACCCATTCGTGGTTCTTGTTCGGGAGCCCGTAGTGTTTGAGAGGGCTTAGACCCGAGAAGAAGGAGATGCCGCCGGTGTAGCGGAAGGTGTAGAGTTTGCGGAAGACGGGCAGCGAGAACTCGATCCCTTCTTCTCGCAAGTAGCTCGCGTACCCGACCAGCATGGCTATGGAGTTGGGGTTGAGCTGGGCGGGCACGACCCCGTAGTACCTGAAAGTCTGGCGCAACTCCGGCCAGATGGGGAGGCGAAAGCCCACCTCGAAGTGCTCTAGCGGGATCGCGAGAGCACAAGGCGAGATGGAGTTCAGGCGCTCTTCAGGCCTGGGCTTTCGCCCCTCGAACCCCCCAGGGACGTAGTCAGCAACTGCCGTCAAGTAGGCCTCTTCGGAGAGGTCGCAGGAATCAAATACATGATTGACGAATGCGCTGGCACACTTGCCCCTTCCTTCGGCATCGGCACCCATCTCGCGAATGAGGGGAAAGAAAGGAGCAGCAAAGAAAGGAGAGGTGCGAATGCTAGAAGCAGGGAAAGAGAGGGAGCGAATGGTGATGTATTTATTACGGTAGTTGAAGGGCCTATTTATAGAGGCATTAAACGGCGTTTGGGCTTTCGAGGCAACGGGGGGTGCGGATAGCAATCTGCGGCAGCCCGGCGCCTCGAAACCCGGTCCAAATCTCTCTCGCCCATTAATGGCGAGTGACCTATAACTATTCGCTCAACGGCTTTGCGAAAAGGGTTAGGAAAGCATTCGCAAAGCATGTCATTCGGTAATACCTAGGCAGGTTATGAAAGAAGCAAAAATGGTCAGGTAAGCATTCGCAAAACATATCATTCGGCGACAATCAGATAGGCTGAGGAAAGTAAATCGCGATAAGTAGAGCATTCTCAGAATCATAATATACAAAGTTATTACAGACAAATATTAATGTTCGACACTCGCGGCGAGGCGGGTAGGAAAAGAAAGAGATTATGGCATCTGGGTCAGTACTCCACCCAAACCCATCGACCTCGCTTTCGCGACCCGGCTTTTGGGGGCATTCGCTGACGATAGTATGTCATCATGTTGGTGATCTCGTGCGAAGCCAGTTGGAGCTGGTCCCGGGCTCTCGCCGCGTGCCTTTCAGGCGACAGCTCCCCACCTTCGCCCCCCAGTCGCTCCACCGTCGCGAGAAGCCGCGAGTAGTCCCTCCGGAGTTCCTTCAGCTCGCGCTTGATCTCCAGCTTCTCCTCGTCCACCTGGCCGGCAGCATTTCGCTGGAGGTGGATAAGCTTCCCAAAGATCTCCGTGATTCGCTCCTTCAGGGTCACGTGGTCAGATGAGTCACCCAAGAAGTCAGCGAGATCACCTGGGGAGGGAAGGGGCGAGAGCACCCTGTCTTCCCCCTCATAGTAGGACTCAGGGGGGGAGACCTCCCGATACCCTATGAGATTATAAAAGGATCAGTACGACGAAGTTAGCGAATGCGGCAAGGACAAGATAGAGGCCTGACCTGGGGCGGGTACCCTGTGGCCTGAGGGGCGAGAAGTATGGGGGTGTACTCCGGGCAACCCGGCGAAAGGGGGAAAAACCTTCCCTTTTCCGGGGCGGAAAGGCGGTGGAGGAGGAGCCTGATCATCCGCCGGGGGATTCGCGTTATCTTCAGCACGGAGGTGCTGACCCGGCTCCCGCTCGGGGTAGACCCTCTATTCATTCGCTGTAACAGAAGGGTTCCGCTGGGTTGGGGAAGGTGGAAGAATAGTGTCCCGTAGCGAGACGTCAGGGTTGAGGGCTGCGAAAAGTTGAGGGTCAGAAACAAGCCGTCTCAAAGGTAAATTGGAAGGGTTCCAAAACTTACTGGACTGAAGTACGGTCTCGCCCGGAGGAGGGGGAGGAGCCAGGTCCGGGTTAGGGGGAGGAGCCAGGTCCAGATCTGGAGGAGGCCCCTCAGACTCGGGGGGTGGCACCGCGACACTATTCAAGACGACCACGTGGTCGTCCTCTGGCACCGGGGTCCCCTGCGAGTGGTCAAAGCAATTTTGGAATAAGGGTCCGAACTAAAAGGTGAGGCGGGAGGAATTCCCATACCTGGGTCCCGAGGTCAACAGGAGTGCGCGCCGGAGATTCAACCACGGTCTCGCCTTTTTGACGATTCAGCCGAATCGTCTTGGCTCGCCGCGAGACGTAGGGGGCGCTCGGGTCTCGCTTAGATGTCAGCCAGGGAGCGAATCTGGCAGTTTTCGGGGCGGTTGCAACCTGGGCCGCGGCCAGGCGCTCGATCATCTCTTGCGAGAGGGGTTTCGCGGAAGGCTTATGAGAAGACATTGGAAGTGACGAAAGGTCAAGAGAGAGAAGAAATCTTGAGCCGAAATGTGGAAGTGGTCCAGAAAAACCTGACACGGGATGTATATATATAGGATAACGGTGGGACCCACAGAATCTTGCGGGGTCCGCTCAACAAGCACTCACCAAATAAGGGGTTGGACTGTTCTTTCCGAGCGGACGAGCCACTCGCAAAGAGCGGGGATTGTGTATAACCCGTATTTGGCGAGTGGGTCCCTCGAGTCAGTTGATGGGACAGGGGTCAGCCAGACCATTCGCCCGTACCGAGACAGGAAAAAGGATCTCCAGATTAGTGGGGGTAGGCTGCAGGCGAGAGGGAGCCTGACGAGTGGTGCCTCCACGGACCATTCGCTCAGGGGCTTGAGCATTCGCCCAGTCAAGCGGGAACTCGGCGAGTAGTTCCCTCACGGACCACTCGCCCAGAAGGCAGTGAGGAGGAAATGACCATAATACCCCTTGTGGTCTGCATATAGCCCTTCAGAACAGCGGAGTTAGGCTATTCGTAGACCAATTTGGGGTGCGTTTAGTAAAATTAAAAGGCGGACTCATGCTATTTGCAGACCAGCCTAAGAAAAACTATAAATAGACCCTTAAGGGCACCTTGGAGGAGATCCGATTTTGAGAGAATCCTCTCCTCTAGGCTAGTTTTGGTTGGCAGCCAGTGCCCTCCAGGGTGCCCGGTTGAGCTTTGGTTTGGGAGGGGAAGCTCTCTAAGATCTTCCGGGTGTGTGGCGGGACCTCCTCGCTTCAGCCTTGGGTCTATTCCGTTTCCAGCATCCACCGTCAAGAGAGTCTAGTGAAGGAGAAATAAGCACCGGCTACACCCCCAGTGGGTCCGAACTCAAGAGACCAGTTGCTGGTTTCAACACCTGTCTCAGCGGTTGACAATATGTTGTCCCAGCGGATTGTCCATCCATCTCAGCGGTTCCGCTGAGATGGGCTGACTCAATCAAAATCAACCCTAATTAACATGTCAGCACTGTACAATCAATAAAATGGATTAGACTAATCAATAATCATACTTAGGGAAAATTTAAACCTAAGACAAGCCCCTATAAATAGAAGAATGTTGATTAATTAATTACACTTATCATTAACCTAGCCGACGAGATGAGCCCTTCTCCCTACCATCTCAGCGACTTGTTCTTTAGTAAAAATGGTGCCAAAGATAGCAAAGAACTCCAGGAAGGATATGAGATTGTAAGGAATGGATTCTAGCATGCCCCTGCCGTGATAAGAGAAATGATTCAACTTCTATCCGATCAAGGACTGGAATATGTTTTATCTGAGCCAGCAATAATTCTCAGAACTGATGTTCTGGAATTTTTCACCAGTACCAAGATGTCCTCATCTAAATCCTCCATCAAGGATAAAGTAGGAAGCTTAAAGATAAAAGTCTCTCCAAGGAAGATGGAGAAGGCCCTTCAGCTGACCTCTTGTAGTGGAGAAGAGGAAGAAGAGATTTCTGAAAAGGACAAATACCAAGCCTTACAGTGTTGTGAGTATAGTGATGCCAAAATTGGCTCACTAAAGATGAAGTTCTTTAAACAGAGAGGCAAACTGCTCTCTGATATAGTTGGGAAAGCTATTTTGTGTAAACTAGGATCACATGACACCATATCCAAACATATGTTTGAATTTATGTCAAGGGTCATCCTGAAGAAGAAGACATCCTGGGATACTGTGCTCTTTCAAAGGATAAGGGAATGTTTGTAGGCCCCCAACCTAGGCAAAATTCTCTCTATATATATATTAAACACCTGCCCAGAGGAATTTAACAGGCCAAAAGTACAAACCTCCATTATCTGAAATGAATGGACATCAAGTCCTTGGACAGGTTCTCAAGGGTCCTCCCCATGAGCCAACCCTCTGAGCCAAAGGAAAGAAGAAAACTTTGGTCAAAGGGCTGAGGAAAGCCAGGATAGTCTGCTCCGATTCTGGGTCAGAGGCAGAAGAAAATGTCCCAGTAATGGATACTCATGGACCAGCCAGCAGTCCACCTGAGGATGATCAAAAAGGAGAACATGACACTGAAGGTCATGAAGGGCATGCTCTAGAGAAAGAGCACGAAGAAGAAAAGGATGATCCTGCTGAACAAGAGAATCAGAAGGAAATGGTTGTTGCTGCTGCTATTGATAAAGGTGTACAACATGTACCATCCTCTTCAGAAGATCATGAGGATGATCAAGGGAACTCTGTTGCTGATCTTCAGGGTAAGATTGATTTTATTATCTCAAATCTAGAGACTAGATTTAAGTTAATTCCTGCTGACCCAGCAGATTTCTGGGGAGATGATCTTGAAGATGATAATTCCCAATCTGAGGGGGAGCAGCAGATGAGAAGTTCTGATAAGGAGGAAGAAGGTGCTCCAAATGAGGGGGAGCAAGCAAAAGGATGTTGAAGCCTAGCCCAATGATAAAACTGAGGGGGAGCTCTTCCCTGTCCAACTGAGGGGGAGAATGATCAGCAGGCAAAGGAGACATCTGTCCCTGAAGACCATGCTTCAACATCTGTAGTATCACATGAGAAACTGATCAGCTCCATCAGTATATTAGTTGAAGGTCAGATGAATTCAATGAAGAATTATATTGACAGTTCAAGAATGTCTATAAGGGAAGAAGTCATGGCTGAAATAAAAGAGATTAAGGAAGAAACTGCCTTCCTTAATAAGCAAATGACTAAATGGTTTGATTTGGAAGAAAAGTTAATAGTTTCTCAGAACGCTATTCTGAGATCAATGGACAAACATCTTCAATTATCTGAGAATGACATGTCATATGTCAAGAACTGTGAGCAAGACAGATGAAGTTATAGAAAAATCCTTCAATCATATTGAAGACTTTGTATGGAAAACAGCTACCACAATGATTGGAGAGGCAGAGAAAATTATGGATGAGCTCAAGTCTGATGTGGAAAATGCCTTCCAAACTCTTGCAGGTTTTGTAGCTGCTGCCTCCCAGACAATAGAAGCCAAAGTGGTTGAAGAAGCCAAAAGGGGGAGATGGCCAATGCTGAGACCAATTCCGAATTGGCTCTCCAAGTGCTACAAGGAACAAGGATAGCCCTAAATCTGCCCTTGCTGGTGTTGGAACATGGTTTCCGCATCTCTTGGTTTGACAATAACAAATCTTATTATATTTGATCATACTTGTTTTATGTTTATAGTATGATGGATTCTGTGCTTTCAAATCTCCATGGAAATGTGTTTTGTTGTTGCTATCGCGTAGCGTCAGTACTACCGCTGGCGCTAGTATTCGTTTGGTGAAATGGAAGCTGCGTTCGATGAACTGGCGTCCGACGAAATGAAACCTGCGTTCGACGAACTGCATGCTCTACCACGGCGCTCGACGAAATGTATGCTTTACCGCGGTGCGTTAGAACTACCGCTGGCGCTAGCAATCGATGAAATGAAGGTCGACGAAATGAAAGCAGCGATCGATGAAATGAAAGCGGCGTTCGACGAAGATGCGCCTGACGAAGTGCACTACCGCGGTGCGCTAGAACTACCGTTGGCGCTAGTATTCGATCGACGAAATGAATGTTGTGCTCGACAAAATGCTTATCACTGCGTTCGATGAATTTGCGATCGACAAAAGTTGAATCCCGTTCGACGAAAATTCGGTCGACGAAATATGAGGCCAGTTCGACGAAAATGCGCCCGATGAAAAGAGATGTGCTCTGCCGCGGAGCGTTAGCACTACCACTGGCGCTAGTATAAATGGAAACAAGTGACAGGAAGGAAACCGTGGAGAAAAAGGAATGTCGACGGGACGCTATTTTGGCAAGTACTATCACGGCGTGTTAATTCTAACGCCCGGCGGTAGCCTTTGGAAACATCCCTTCTGGAGTTGATTGAGGAGCTGATTTGGAAGAAGATTGTGGCTGAAGGAAGGATATCTCGCTATCGCGGGGCGTTAGCGTTACCGCGGCGCGCTAGTGTTTGGTGGTCAAAATGTTGCCTAAACTACCACGATCCATGTGCTTCATTGCCTAATGTGGATACCGCGGTGCGGTAGTGGCTGATTCTACAAAAAGACGCGTGCCTCCTCCGTTGCGGCTTGTTGTTTCAAAATGATTTGAAGCCATATTTTCAGAGCACTCGTGAGAGCCTTCCCAAGCAGCCCAAAGAACTCCATCAATGATCGTGAACGCAAAAGAACTTGAAGACCGATCCGATCGCATCTACATCGACATCAAGTTCTTCATTTGAGGGAGTCTTAGTTCTTGTCTTGTTTTAGTTTTCAAATTGTAATCTTTATAACTTTTGTTTAGTAGAGGAATTCGCCACACTGCGACTAGGGCCTTGCGGGGACTAGGGGAAATTCGCCTCGCGTTGGCGACTAGGTCTAGGCTGTAGATCTAGGGAGTGCTCGAGGCCTTTCCGGTGAGGGAATGGCTAGAGCGGCTTGAGGCCTTGTCTAGGGAGAGATAGGCTAAAGCCAACCGGTCCTTAGGAGAAGGGTCGGTATAGAAAACCAAAAAAGTTTTCATTGGTCGCCTCTTTCCAAGCGTTATTGGGAAAAGTTTTGTAATCATATTTATTTCAAGTTAATGATTAATGAAAATATGTTTGTCTCTTTATCTCTGATTCTCTAAATAATCTCGAAAATCTTAAAACCCGTATTCACCCCCCCCCCCCTCTAAGGGTGCCAACAGATCCAATAAGTGGTATCAGAGGTAGGTTATTCCAATTCGGTCTAACAACCGGGAATAATGGCGCTCCGTGATCTCGCTTTTCATGAGGGGCAGGGAATAAGTAGACCTTCGTTGTTTACCGGAACTGATTATAATTACTGGAGAACGTGTATGCGTTGTTTTCTGATGAACTTAGATCTAGATGTATGGGCATGTATTGAAACTCCATACACTTCTCCTACATACATTGTTGGAGAAGTAACCATGGAAAAACCTAGGGATAAATGGGACGATGGAGATAAGGCTAGGTGTAAGAATAATGCAAAAGCAATGAATGCTCTGTTCTGTGCTCTTGATAGGACTAAATTTAATAGAGTAAGTGCATGTGAAACTGCTTATGATATTTGGAACTTATTAGAAATAACTCATGAAGGTACCTCACAGGTCAAAGATTCAAAACTATTCCAACTAGAATCTGAATTTGAGAGGTTCAGGATGGATCCAAATGAGGACGTCGACAACATGTACACTCGATTCACCAAGATTGTCAATGCCTCAAAAATTCTTGGAAAAACATTTTCAAACGGCGACTTGGTGAGAAAGCTTCTTTGATCACTCCCACCAAAGTTCAATCCAAAGGTGACAGCAATTTCCGAATCGCATGATCTTAGGCGGCTCCAAATTGAGAGCCTCATTGGGAACCTTAAAACCCATGAGGTAGAACTCAAGATTCAAGAGGAGGAGTACAACAAGGAACCAAAGAAGAAAGCTTTGGCACTGAAGTCAAGAAAAGAAGATGACGATGAGGAAAATGACGAGGAGAGTCTCTTTGTGAAGAACTTCACTAAGTTCAAGAAGAATCCGGAAAGGAGGAACACCTTCCGGAAATTTTTCCAAAAGGGCTCCTCATCCAAAAGAGAGAAGAAGTAGAAGTCTAGCGACGACGACGAAGAGCGGACACCTCCCAAGTGCTTCCACTGTAGGAAGACCGGGCATATTAGAAGTCAATGCCCAAAATTCCTGAAGGAGCAAAAAGAAAAATGGGTTAAAGGAAAGGAGAACAAGAAGGTCTTAAAAGCTGCAACATGGGATGACTCTTCCTCCGGTTGCTCAAGTATTTCAAGCTCAAGCGATGATGATGATGCAAACTTGTGCCTTATGGGGAAAAGCAATGAATCAACCGACAACGAGTGCAGTGTCCAAAGAGACACTGAGGTAATCCCCTCTATCTATGATGATCTTTATTCCGAATATTTAAGAACTTGCAAATCTTTTGGCAAAAATTTAAAAGATCTTGATCTACTTAAAACTGAAAATAAAATTCTTTTGAAACAAAATCAAAAATTAAGGAAGTTTTTGCCTTGGGAAAGGAGACGGAGTCTTGCCAAAAGAATGATGATCTCTTTGCAAGGACTAGCAAACTTGAAACTGATCTTTCTAATGCTCTCTCCAATATCGAATCACTCTCGAAACAAAAGAGAGACTTAGAAAAAAAATTTGAAACTCTCTCTTTCTAATGTTGAAAATGAAAAGAAAAATTTTGCAAATAGATGCGGAAATTTAGTTAGTGAAAATTTTGCATTAAAAGCTAAAATCCATGACCTTAACTTGGCCATAGAAAAATTCGGTGTTGGCCAGAAAAGTCTTGATATGATATTGGTCAACCAAAGGCATGGTAGTGCTAAAACTGGTCTAGGTTTTGTCTTTGCTAACTACCGCCCGGCGGTAACTTCTAACGCTGGAGGTAGTAACAAAACTCATAATCATCAAATAATCACAAATCTGAAATTTATTCTGCTGATTCCCCATCCTCCAGCAAGAGTCCACAACAAAAACTGAAAAAGGTCTCAACCCCTTTTGTGTTATGTGCCAAGTGCCATCACTTTGGGAATACATTGGACTCCTTCAGGATGAAGGGTCGATGTTCTGTCAAGCAAATCTGGGTGCCTAAGGTTTCCACCTATTCTATGGGAGGAAACACCTGGGTATCCAGATCTTTACTCTCATCTTCTTGTTAGGTATGTTGGCAGGCTAAGGAAAAGGAAGACATGTGGTACTTGGACTCAGGGTGCTCCAAGCACATGACGGGCGATAAAGCAAAATTCTTTGCCTCACTAAGAAGAAAGGTGGAATGGTGACATTTGGGGACAATGGAAAGGGAAGGATTTTGGCACCGGTACTGGGGGTAACAATTCTTTCTCTCTTACTAATGTCTTATATGTAGAAGGTTTGAAACACAACTTGATTTCTATTAGTCAGCTTTGCGATAAAGGTCTAAATATTTTATTTGAGTCTTCTACTGATTTATGCAATATTATAGATCCTGAAACCAATAGTATTGTACTTACTGCACCATGAATTCACAATGTGTATCTAATTGCCTTTCATGATCTATCACGTGCGTCTCTCAAATGTCTTATATCAAAAAATGAAGAACTTGAATTATGTCATAGGCATCTCAGTCACTCTAGCATCAAGTTAATCTTAAAATTGTCAAAGAATAAACTCATTAAAGGTTTGCCTATGCTAAATGGAAATCTATCTTCCTTATGCTCGCCATGTCAAAAAGGAAAATTTTCAAAAACATCGTTTAAGAGTAAAAAAGAAATATCCACCTCAAGACCCTTACAACTAATTCACATGGATCTTTTTGGACCTATTAGCACGTGTAGTCTTGGTGGTAAAAAGTACACTTTTGTTTTAATTGATGATTTTTCTAGATTTACTTGGACCTTATATCTTACCTCCAAATCCGATGCATTTTTTGAATTTTCAAAACTTTGCAATCGTATTCAAAATGAATTAGATCTAAAAATCAAGTGTATATGATCGGATCATGGAGGGGAATTTGAAAACGATAGATTCACCACTTTCTATTATAATCTAGGTATTAAACTCGAATTTTCCGCTCCATGCACCCCCCAACAAAACGGTGTGGTCGAGAGGAAAAATAGAACTCTTCAAGAACTTGCACGCACCATGCTATCCGAGTATGGGTTGCCTAGATATTTTTGGGCCGAAGCCATAAATACATCATGTTATGTCATAAATCGTGTTATGCTTCGCCCTATTTTGAAATTAACTCCATATGAATTGTACTTTCAAAAGAAACCTAATGTATCGTATTTTCATGTCTTTGGTTGTAAATGTTTTATCCTAAACACCAAGGATGCATTAGCTAAATTTGATGAAAAATGTGATGAAGGTATTTTCTTGGTTACTCTTCCACTAGCAAAGCATATAGAGTATATAATAAAAAATCTAAAAAGGTTGAAGAGTCTATTCATGTGAAGTTTGATGAACTTGTGCCTTGTGTATATTCTACTTATGCAGGAAATGAAGATGTGCCTCTTTCACCATTGGAGTATGATGACGATGATCCACTTGGAGAAGAAAAAGAAGTAGAGATGGTGCAAGAGGAGCTCGTGCCTCCAAGTGTGCTTCGATTGGCAAGAGATCATCCAAGGGAGCTCATAATTGGAGAACTATCAAGAGGGGTAACTACACATTCTTCTTTTAATGAATCTTTTTCAAACTTATGCTTTGTTTCTGAAATAGAACCAAAAAATGTTTCCACCACTTTGAATGATGAATTTTGGTTTATTGCTATGAATGACGAATTGAATCAATTTGAACGCAATAGGGTTTGGAAACTAGTTGAAAGACCATCTAATCACCCAGTTATCGGTGTCAAATAGATATTTAAAAATAAATTAGATGGAGAATCTAGAATAACTAGGAACAAAGCTCGATTAGTGGCACAAGGTTATTCTCAAATCAAGGGGGTAGATTTTGATGAAACATTTGCACCCGTTGCTCGCCTTGAATCAATTAGAATTTTCTTAGCTTTTGCGAGTTATAAGAAGTTTAAATTATTTCAAATGGATGTTAAAAGTGCCTTCTTAAATGGGATAATTAAAGAAGAAGTCTATGTCGAACAACCCCCCGGATTTATTGATGAAAAATTTCCTAACCATGTATATCGATTAGAAAAAGCGCTTTATGGTCTAAAACAAGCGCCCCATGCTTGGTATGAACGCATAACATCTTTTTTATTAAAGCACGGTTATAAAATGGGTAGTGCCGATAACACACTCTTCATTAAGCACTGTGATAATGATTTGATTCTTTTACAAATATACGTTGACGATATTATTTTTGGAGCAACTAAGGAAGAGTTGTGTAAGGAAGTTATTCAAGTGATGCAAAATGAATTTGAGATGAGTCTAGTGGGTGAACTAACATATTTTTTAGGATTTCAAATAACCCAAAGAAATGATGGAATTTTTATATGTCAATCCAAATATGTCCATGATATGCTACAACGTTTTGGGTTTGAAAATTTAAAACAAGCTAGTACTCCAATGAGCGCATCACTAAAATTAGGAAAAGATGAAGCCGGAATTTCAATTGACCAAACTTTATATAGAGGAATGATTGGATCCCTATTATACCTTAGTGCATCTAGACTCGATATTATGTTTGTCGTATGCTTATGCGCTAGATTTCAAGCAAATCCAAAAGAATCTCATTTAAAAGCAGTGAAACGAATTTTTCGATATCTAATAGGCACATCAAAATTAGGACTTTGGTATCCAAATAATGATTCTTTTCTATTGCATGGGTATTCTGATTCTGATTATGCGGGTTGTTCACCAGATAGGAAAAGCACTAGTGGTACCTGTCATTTCTTAGGCCCTTTTCTAGTTGCATGGTCAAGTAGAAAACAAAACTCTGTTGCCCTCTCCACCACCGAGGCAGAATATATTGCACTAGGAAGTTGTTGTGCCCAAGCATTATGGATGACTCAAACCTTAGGAGATTTTGGTGTCCATTTGACTAATATTGAACTTAAGTGTGACAATAAGAGTGCTATTGACTTAACAAACAACCTTGTTCAACACTCCCGATCTAAACACATTGACGTAAGACACCACTTCATTAGAGATCACATCAAAAAGGAACATGTTCATGTAAACTTCATTGGAACTGAATCGCAACTTGCGGACATCTTTACCAAGCCTCTACCCGATTCATGATTTCATCTACTTGGACTAGAACTAGGGGTTTTAGACATACTAGCTTGAACTTGCGAAATCCGTATTTTTGTGTATGCATATGTCTTATATCTTTACTGAACTGCATTGTCATTAATCTGCAAAACTATTTTCAAAAGAAAAAATCTGAAGTTTTTTACGCTTTTCCGAAAATTCGAGCTCTATCACTACCGCTCGGTGATAGCCGAGTACCGCTGGCGGTAGTGGATATTTCTAAATTTCCAGTTTCTTTTCATTTTTTTTAGTTCCTGTTATTTTCTTTTAAAATTCTAAAAACCTCAAATAAAAAAAAACTAGAAAACAAATCAAAATCCAACCAAAAACATGCTTTGTTTTTTTCTACATATCAAAACCAACTAAAAATTTGAAAAACCAATTAAAACAACAAAAACATGCTTTTTATTTGTTCTATTTTTTGAAAAACTTAAAATTTATAAAAACTGATGTAATTTTCTATGTTTCAAAAATGATATGATTTATCTTGCCAAGTTTTGTATACAATGTTTCATTCTCTATTTCAAGTATCTTAATAACATTGTTGTTGTATCATGCCTTGATCATTATCTTATGAGTGCTTTGAAATTGATTATAGAAATCATGTGTAGTATTGCATAGCATGCCTCTATGTATGAGTAAATGACTTATATTTGCAAATGATTTTTTCACTCACACCTTTTGATATACTACATATGAATTTAATCTTCTCCTTCTTGATTGTGTAGTGTAACAACTTTATATTATTGTTAGGCATGCTTAGTTTTACGTACACCACATGTAAAAATCTTTTTCATGCACCTATTTTTTTGAAGAAGTATGTCTTTCCAAAATCTTTTGTTTGCACATACAAGTGAATTCAGAGACCTTTGTCGTTAAGCAAAAAAAAATTTCAACTGAATAACTGACAAAGATAACTCCACCAAGCACTACTCACCCTCCTGATAAGTCTTAATGAGCATTGTGAGGTTGAGCACCTTGGAGGGAATTGTAAAGTGCCTTGTTGCAAACATTTTCCTTTTTTACACTACTTTTTCTTGTACACCGAATCACAAATAACTAAAATTCAAACTAATAATTGTGATTCCCCAAGCACTACTTTGCACCCTGATAAGTCTTAATAAGCATTGTGTGTGCAGAGCACATTGGTAGTTGTACTGTTTTTCTATGTGCATTGAAAATTTTATATAGCTTTTGTGGGACGAGGTAACTCTAAAAACGCTTGTTCAATATTATTGTGTTTATTCCATTATACATGTCATGTGTTTTGATTAACTCATATGTATACTTTTATCAAAAAACTATTTTGTACACATCATTTTCACTTGTAAGCCTTCTACTCATGAGAATAGGAGTCTATTGCATATCTACATGCATTCTCTAAATTTTTAAGTAAATGCACTAGATAGCCTTGCATGATCAATACAATGTATAAGTGTATTTGTTTTCTCAATTTAGAACATTGTATTCTTCCATCTTGACTTGATATCTTGTATCATGCTCACATTTTTTCCTCTACGCCGCGAGAACTCTGTATTGCATACCTTTCAAAACTAGTATATGGCTATGTTACAACTGAAATTATTTTGTGTACTTAAAATGCTACAAAATCTATTTTGTTATGTCTAAAATTCTTAATCATCTACTATGCTTCACAATTCCTATATAGATGTTCACTTCAAAAAAAAAGTATTTCGTCGTGCTTTCCACCTCTTTACTACTTGTACGCTCGATCATGAATATGTTGTCCCAACAAGTGGTTTCTTTATGAAAAATTCTTCACATTCCTTTCTTTTTTCTCTCCTATCTATTGTATTTTTCCTAAGCGTTTCACTCATTATCATGATCATTCCCTCTCAATTCAGTTATTGCACACTTTTTGTTGGACTACCTCTCCACCCTCTTTTGATAATACCAAAAGGGGGAGAATAAATTTGAAAGAAATTAACATGTTTTGGGGGAGTCAAGTTCATAGGAAGTTTTGTTGTAGGGGGAGCATTCACTTAGAGGGAGAATTCATTTTGGGGGAGCATTTGAACATGCCTAATTTTCATGCTATCTATGTTTGTTCACTATTATAAACACAAATTCCTATCAATTGAATTATTTCTTTCTAAGGGGATTTGTTATTATCAAAAGGGGGAGTTTGTTGGAACATGCTTTCCGCGTCTCTTGGTTTGACAATAACAAATCCTATTGTATTTGATCATACTTATTTTGTGTTTATAGTATGCTGGATTCTGTGCTTTCAAATCTCCATGGATATGTGTTTTGTTGTTGCTACCACGTAGCGTCAGTCTACCGCTGGCGCTAGTGTTCGTTCGACGAAATGGAAGATGCGTTCGACGAACTGGCGTCCGACGAAATGAAACCTGCATTCGACGAACTGCATGCTCTACCACGGCGCTCGATGAAATGCATGCTTTACCGCGACGCGTTAGAACTACTGCTGGCGCTAGCAATCGACGAAATGAAGGTCGACAAAATGAAAGCAGCGATCGACAAAATGAAAGTGGCGTTCGACGAAGATGCATCCGACGAAGTGCTCTACCGCGGTGCGC
The DNA here is from genome assembly GCA_033032865.1 of Dactylorhiza incarnata. NCBI lineage: Eukaryota > Viridiplantae > Streptophyta > Magnoliopsida > Asparagales > Orchidaceae > Dactylorhiza > Dactylorhiza incarnata. The sequence goes on along the minus strand of JAWHQI010000205.1, from coordinate 296,881 downwards.
TAGAACTACCGTTGGCGCTAGTATTCAATCGACGAAATGAATGATGCGCTCGACAGAATGCTTGTCACTGTGTTCGACAAATTTGCGATCGACGAAAGTTGAATCCCGTTCGACGAAAATTCGGTCGACGAAATATGAGGCCAGTTCGACGAAAATGCGCCCGACGAAAAGAGATGTGCTCTACCACGGAGCATTAGCGCTACCGTTGGCGCTAGTTTAAATGGAAACAAGTGACAGGAAGGAAACAGTTGAGAAAAAGGAATGTCGACGGGACGCTATTTTGGCAAGTACTATCGTGGCGCGTTAAGTCTAACGCCCGGCGGTAGCCTTTGGAAACTTCCCGTCTGGAGTTGGTTGAGGAGCAGATTTGGAAGAAGATTGTGGCTACAGGAAGGATATCTCATTATCGCGGGGCGTTAGCATTATCGCGGCGCGCTAGTGTTTGGCGGTCAAAATGTTGCCTAAACTACCACGATCTGTGTGCTTTATTGCCTAATGTGGATACCGCGGGGCGGTAGTACTACCGCTGGCGGTAGTGGCTGATTCTACAAAAAGACGCGCGCCTCCTCCATTGTGGCTTGCTATTCCAGAACGATTTGAAGCCATATTTTCAGAGCACTCGTGAGAGCCTTCCCAAGCAGCCCAAAGAACTCCATCAATGATCGTGAACGCAAAAGAACGTGAAGACCGATCTGATCGCATCTACATCGACATCAAGTTCTTCATTTGAGGGAGTCTTAGTTCTTGTCTTGTTTTAGTTTTCAAATTGTAATCTTTATAACTTTTGTTTAGTAGAGGAATTCGCCACACGGCGACTAGGGCCTTGCGGGGACTAGGGGAAATTCGCCTCGCGTTGGCGACTAGGTCTAGGTTGTAGATCTAGGGAGTGCTCGAGGCCTTTCCGGTGAGGGAAGGGCTAGAGCGGCTTGAGGCCTTGTCTATGGAGAGATAGGCTAAAGCCAACTGGTCCTAAGGAGAAGGGTCGGTATAGAAAACCAAAAGAGTTTTCATTGGTCGCCTCTTTCCAAGCGTTATTGGGAAAAGTTTTGTAATCATATTTATTTCAAGTTAATGATTAATGAAAATATGGTTGTCTCTTTATCTCTGACTCTCTAAATAATCTCAAAAATCTTAAAACCCATATTAACCCCCCCCCCCCCCCTATAATGGCGCCTACAGATCCAACAGTTGGATAACTACAGGAAGGAAGATTTTGATTTTGAAGGACAAGCCAAGATAGCTCAAGATGCTCAGCTGGCTAGAAGGAGAAAGAGAGAAAGAGTATTGCTAGTGACCCGCAAGTCCGCAACACCGCTGTAGGCGGGTGCGAAGATGCGGTCCAAATAGCAGTGTACCGATCGTTGTCAAGTAATAAAAAGGGGGTGTAAATCCCCATATATCGAATCTCTCGAAGACTACAGGCTAAAGGATTATTTGCTTAGAGAACGACTGAGATTGAGTCCTCTATAGTCGGATTGTAACGGGGGTTTGAGATTATTCTACAACTACAGCAATAATTAAAGTAAATTAAAAGCGTGGGTCGTCTTCACCACTTCGCACCTCCACGGGTCGCTAACCTCCGCATCACAAGCATTACAACGCTCAAGAAACCACAAGCAAATCACAACAATGGAATGAAGGAAAGTGAAGAGATAATCAATAATGGGAGGTTAGGCCTCCAATGCAATCCCAATATTTATACAATCAATAACTAGCATTGAAAGATTATCCAAATAAAAGCATCCTCAAAACCAAGAACAAAATGAAACTAGCCTAGTGTGTGTTGAAATTATTGAAGTGAAGTGGAGGTGACCGGGCGGTCTGATTTGGGTGACTGCAGAGACCGCGCTGTCTGTGTTAGTGATCTGCCGGTCTGGCTCTACCGGTCTGTTCTGGCGGTCTGCTGGTTGGCCGATCTGTTCTTCATTGCTGCGGTCTGTTCCCGAGTTGTTCTGCTTGGTTGGCCTGTCTTCTTTGTTGGAAGACCGGGCGGTCTGTTATTATGTAACCGCCTGACCGGGCGGCTTGTGTTGGCGATCTGGTGACTTGTCTGAAGTTGGCCAGATGGTTCTTGGTTTGCTCCTGGTAATCTAAGGAAGGAGCGTTCTTATGTCTGCGCGTCTTGTGCGCAGTCTTGTGTTCGTGCGACTTGTGCGCGATCTGCATGCTGATCTGCGGTCTTGGACGGAAGGTTGTCCAAGTAGTGTGATCGCGCAGTCTGCCTTGTGAGACAGATGGCGATCTGATGGGTGGTGATTATATCTCTCCTGTGCGGTGACGATATCCGTCTACCCGCCTATAAATAGGGGTGCATGGCCCGTCAATCATAATGAGAACTATAAGAACTAGAGCCTGGGTTAATTCATGCGGTCTCAACTTTGAGGTCGGGTGGTCTCAGAAGCGAGTTGACTGTTTGTTGTGTTCGCAGGTTTGCGGTCAGCAGGTTGCGGTCTCCTTCCTTGGTGATTCCCAGTGGCTTGAATAAACAGTTCGGCAGCGGTCTATCTGCGAACTGGTTTATGGTGTTCTTGTGCTGTTCGCATCGAGCTCAGCGATCTGGCGACCTTCAGCGGTTAGGCGATTTGAGTTGCGGTCTGGCGACAGCTTCTGTTCTTCGTTCAATTCAATAAGCTCCAGTTCGTGCGGTCTGAGGTGGCAGTCTTGCAATGCAGGCGGTCTGTCTGTTTTCTGTTCGCGTGGTCTCAGGTCAAGCCGGGCGATCTCTGGAGTCAAGCGGTCTGTGCGGTCTCTGCTTGTCAAGCCGCCAGTTTTACTTTTTGGTGTTTTGTTCTTCTCTCCTTCGTGATTCTTATGAATCATGTCTCGCCATGTATACCTTGCACTGTAAATGAAGTTTGTGATTCAATAAAGTCTTTTGTGTTCCTATGTGGCATTGTGGTTATTTGGCTATAACTCAGTTGATGCAACTCCTGCTTACTCCTAAACGATTCAAATCAAAAAATTTAACATGGTATCAGAGGGAGGTTGTTGGAGTGGATAAGCAGTGATCAACTTGAGTTGCCATCGTCTTTGTGAAGAAGAGACCACAAAGATTGCCGTGGAAGGTGGATATGCAAGAGGGCTTGGTATTGAACTCCTCACATCGACTAACTACAAGAAGTGGAGGTCGTGTATGGAGAGTTACTTACTTGGCGAGAATCTATGGGAGATAGTTGGAGGAGAAGACACACAAGAAGTGTTTCTAGCAGGAGATAATATGGCAGAGGTGAGACTTTGGAGGAGGACTAATGCTAAGGCAGAGTTCACACTCAAGAGGGCTATCTCACCAGAGCAATTTGATCACATCATTGGATGTAAATCTGCTGCTGAGATTTGGACGTTTTGGACGGGTTGTTTAATAAGAAGAATGTAGCTCGGCTAAAGTTTCTTGAAAATGAGTTGGCGAAGGCCTCTCAAGGTGATATTTCTATTTCTACCTTCTTTCTCAAGATGAAGAACCTCACAGCAGAGATTTCTGCATTGGACCCTGATGAGCCCATCTCGGAGGCAAAACTGAAGAGGCATATCATCTGCGGGTTGCGGAAGGAGTATCTTGCCTTTGTGACTTCAGTTCAAGGTTGGGCAAATCAACCATCTCTGTTGGTGCTAGAGAACTTACTTGCTTCGCAGGAAAGTTTGGCAAGACAGATGGCGGGGACTTCTTTCTCTGGGGGAGATAGTGATGTGTTGTTCTCTGGAAAGAAGAAGAAGAAGTGGGAGAAGAAGAAGCCAGGTCAGGATGGACCCTCTACTTCAGGTCAGCAGGATTGAGGTTATGCTTCTAAGTCTGATGGGAATAAGAAGGGAGAGGGACCAAGGTGCTTCAGGTGTAATAAGACCGGCCACTTCAAGAAGGATTGTCGGGTTAATCTTCAGTCGGGACATGTAGAGGAGAAGGAGAAGCCAAAGTCTGATGAAGCTGGATGGGGAGGAGCCTTTGCGGCTAATATGACGGCGATGCCCGTTAAGGCCTTGGCTGCCATCAACTTCGAAGAGGATTGGATTGTTGATTCAGGGTGTGGACATCACCTCACCGGGGATGAATCAAAATTCTCTTCTTTGGCGCCTTACTCAGGTACGATGCAATCATTACGGCTGATAATTCTTTTCATGCAGTAGAACAAGAAGGTGTTGTCTCCCTGAGCAGTGATAAGGGTCCACTCACATTGAGGAGTGTTTATCACATGCCTGGTATGAAGAAGAATCTCTTCTCTGTGACCAATGTGGTCGATGCCGGTTATCACGTTCTGTTTGGCCCAATAGAAGTGAAGTTTCTTAAAACTCAACTGGAGATAAAGAGAGATGTTATCCATGTTGGAAAGCGGGTTAAGGACTTGTTCGTTTTATCGACAAGTACCTATGTTGATAAGATGAAGACCAACGATAGCGCAGCTATCTGGCATGAAAGGTTGGGGCATGTTGGCATGGACAAATTGAAGGCTATGGCGGTAAGGAGTCTTGTCAAGGGCTTGCCTAGCTTATCCTCTTATGGAGACGGTCATGTTTGTGTGGGATGTCAGTTTGGTAAGTCTCATCGACTTCCATTTGATAAATCGCAAACAAGATGCAAAGCGCCGTTGGAGTGCATTCACGGTGATTTGATGGGACCGACTGCCACCCCAAGCCTTGGAGGCAACATATATATGTTGGTGTTGATTGACGATTACACCAGATATGTCTGGGTGTATTTTCTGAAAGAGAAGTCGGAAGCCTTTGCGAAGTTCGTGGAGTTCAAGGAGCTGGTGGAAGGTCGGTTAGGCCTGCGGGTGAAAAAATTGAGAACTGACAATGGTGGGGAGTTCACCTCTGGTGAGTTCTCAAGTTTTTTCAGGAAGCATGGCGTCCGAAGAGAGCTCACTTATGCCCATACTCCACAGCAAAATGGCGTTGCGAAGAGGAAGATCTGTCATCTGACGGAAACCTGCAAATGCTGGCTTCATGCCAAGAGTATCCCAAAGTCCTTTTGGGCGGAGGGAATGTCTTGTGCGGCTTACGTCATCAACAGGATGCCTCTAAGTCCTATCAACATGAAGACCCCTCACGAACTGATGTTCAAGGAGAAGCCGAGTGTTGCACACCTTCGGGTGTTCGGGTCAACCTATTATGTGCATATTCCTGATGCTCTTCGGACAAAGATAGATGCGACAGCAAGGAAGCTAGTCTTTGTTGGGTATGATGAGCAGAAGAAGGGATGGAGATGCATGGATCCTGAGACACGGAGATCAGTGGTATCTCGGGATGTGGTGTTCGATGAGGTGACTTCCTACAAGGGGAGTTCAGAAGTTGAACTATCGGAGAGCAGGGTTGATGAAGAAGGGAAAGCTGCGGGAAGTCTTCAAGTGGAGTTGCCTGTTTCACCAGGAGCTCCAGCTGTGTCAAGCTCTGAGATGGAGGCTTCAGGTTCTGGAAGCAGGGGGGAGCGATGCTCCAAGTTCGTCTGGAAGAGGAGCTAGCACAGAAGAAGCAGCTGAAGAGGTGGTTAGTCAGGAGCAACCTCTTAGGAGGTCGAAGAGGACTATCAAACCACCGGATCGATACACAGGAGGAAATATGGTGAGCTTTGTCTCATGTTTCTTCGCTGGTCCCTTGGATGAGAGGGAGCTGTCGAGCTTTGAGAAAGACAAAGGCGTGAAGCAGTGGGACATTGCTATGCAAGAGGAGATGGATGCTCTCAAGAAGAATGAGACTTGGTCTCTAGTGCCCAGGCCCAAGGGCATTACCCCTGTGACATGCAAATGAGTTTATAAGCTCAAGAAGAAAGCTGACGGCACGATCGACCGATAAAAGGCTCGCCTTGTAGCTCGCGGGTTCTCACAGCAGTATGGAGTAGATTATGATGAGACGTTTAGTCCAGTGGCAAAGATGACCTCAGTTCGATTTGTTATTGCTTTGGCGGCGTCTAGTGGATGGGAGATTTGGCAGCTTGATGTGAAGAATGCTTTCTTATATGGAGAGATTGACATGGATATCTTCATGATCCAGCCGCCGGGTTTCATCTCGGAGGATCGTCCGGACTACGTCTGCAAACTGAAGAAGGCCGTGTATGGGTTGAAGCAAGCGCCTCGGGCGTGGTATAGGAAGATCACAGAGTATCTTCTATTCTGCGGGTTCTTTGCTTCAGACTCGGATTCTAGCTTGTTTGTCAAGAATGAGGGGGCGCTTCAGGTTATTGTTCTGCTGTATGTTGATGACATGATTGTCACCGGGAACTCGAAGGAGGCAGTAGCGATGCTGAGAGCTGAGCTTGCTATCAGGTTTGAGATGAAGGATCTGGGTAAGCTTCACCATTTCCTTGGACTCGAGGTGCATAGGCGGGAGAGCGGAGTGCTCGTTTCTCAGGCCGGATATGCGGAGCAGATCGTTCAACGATTTGGCATGGAGGAAGGGAAGAGCAGCTCTATACCTCTAGAAGAGCATCATAAACTTCAGAAGGATGAGGGAAGAGTTCTATTTGATCCGTTGGTGTTCCGAGCTCTGGTTGGGATCTTGATTTACTTGACCATCACGAGGCCAGATATTGCTTATGCAGTTGGCAAAGTGAGTCGGTACATGGCGGAGCCACAAAAGCCTCATCTTCTAGCGGCGAAAGGAATTTTGAAGTATGTGAAGTCGAACTCTGATTTGGGTCTCCTATATAGGAGAGGGTCAAGCTTGGAGTTGCATGGATACATGGATGCTGATTACGGAGGAGATGTGGATGATCGGAGATCAACGTCTGGTCTTGTCTTTATGATGGTCCCCACAGCTATTTCTTGGTGCAGCAAAAAGCAGGTTTCGGTGTCCGTATCTACCACAGAAGCAGAATACAAGGCTTCGGCCTTGGCAGCTTAGGAAGCCATTTGGCTCAGGAGGTTGGTGGAGGATGTTCATGAGGAGTTTCTAGGTCCCACTATGCTACGCAGGGACAATGAGAGTGCTCTCAAGCTGGTTAATAATCCAGTTTGTCATGCGAGGACCAAGCATATTGAGATTGAGCACCATTTCATTCGTGAAAAGTTGTTGGGAGGATCTCTTATGGTCGAGCATGTTCGGAGTGCGGACACTATTGCAGACATCTTCACAAAGCCCCTGGCGAAGGGACTGTTTACTCGGTTGCGGAGTTTACTCGGGCTAGTTTCCACTTCCCACTTCAAGGGGGAGTATTGAAATTATTGAAGTGAAGTGGAGGTAACCGGGCGGTCTGATTTGGGTGACCGCAGAGACCGCGCGGTCTGTGTTAGTGATCTACCGGTCTGGCTCTGCCGGTCTATTCTGGCGGTCTACTGGTTGGCCGGTCTATTCTTGATTGTTGCGGTCTGTTCCCGAGTTATTCTACTTGGTTTCCTGCCTTCTTTGTTGGAAGACCGGGCGGTCTGTTCTTATGTAACCACCTGACCGGGCAGCTTGTGCTGGCGATCTGGCGACTTGTCTGAAGTCGGCCAGATGGTTCTTGGTTTGCTCCTGGTAATCTAAGGAAGGAGCGTTCTTGTGTCCGCGCGGCTTATGCGCGGTCTCGGGTTCGCGCGACTTGTGCGCGATCTGCCTGCTGATTTGCAGTCTTGGACGGAAGGTTGTCCAATTAGTGTGATCGCGCGGTCTGCCTTGTGAGACCGCTGGCGATCTGACGGGTGGTGATTGTATCTCTCCTATGCGGTGACGACATCCGTCTACCCGCCTATAAATAGGGGTGCATGGCCCGTTACTCATAACGAGAACTGTAAGAACTAGAGCCTGGGTTAATTCGTGCGGTCTCAACTTTGAGGTCGGGCGATCTCGAAAGCGAGTTGACTGTTTGTTGTGTTCGCAGGTTTGCGGTCAGCAGGTTGCAGTCTCCTTACTTGATGATGCCCAGCGGCTTGAATAAACAGTTCAGCAGCGGTCTGTCTGCGAACTGGTTTATGGTGTTCTTGTGCTGTTCGCATCGAGCTCAGCGATCTGGCGACCTTCAGCGGTTAGGCGATCTGAGTTGCGGTCTGGCGACAGCTTCTGTTCTTCGTTCAATTCAATAAGCTCCAGTTCGTGCGGTCTGAGGTGGCGATCTTACAGTGCAGACGGTCTGTCTATTTTCTATTCGCGTGGTCTCAGGTCAAGCCGGGCGATCTCTGGATTCGAGCGGTCTGTGCAGTCTCTGCTTGTCAAGCCGCCAGTTTTGCTTTTTGGTGTTTTGTTCTTCTCTCCTTTGTGATTCTTATGAATCATGTCTCGCCATGTATACCTCACACTGTAAATGAAGTTTGTGATTCAATAAAGTCTTTTGTGTTCCTGTGTGGCATTGTGGTTGTTTGGCTATAACTCAGTTGATGCAACTCCTGCTTACTCCTAAACGATTCAAATCAAAAATTTTAACAGTGTGCAAGTGAGGGAGATACAAACAAATGCTCGAGACTCTTCCTCGGATGCAGAGTGAAGCTCTGATCGTTGGCTGTCGCCCGGGGTCTTTAGAGTTGTCACCTCCTATCCTGTCTTCCCGATGGTATGCACAGCTTGGAATCACCATAACACTCTAGCTTGTGGCTGGTTGATGAGTCTCATTTATATACACTCTTATGGACTCATCTGGGTTACTTTTCACTCTCGTGCACGTCGTTTTCGAGTTATTAGTGCTTCTATTTCTCTTATGCTCATTTACACGCACTTACGTGCTTCGTGCTCATTTTAGGCCCATTTTGGCATGCGTTTGCGCTCCATGTTATTGGGGGTAAGCACATGGTGCTCCCCAATCCTTTTTCTATGTTTGATTGGTGCTAGACGTGCATTCCCAGCTGGATTTCTGTGCTTGCAGGTGGTTGGATCATCACCTTTTTCCCAGAAATCATGATTGTGTATATCGCACGGTCGTGCGTTTTCTTGACGCACAGATGGCTGCGGTCGTGCGCCTTCTTCTGGGTACAAAACCGGTGATCTGACTTTGTTCGTGCGCTTTTACGCACGGGCAGTTGCCCGTGCGCAAAGGAAACGCACGATCGCCTGTTTCGACCGATTTTTGGCCAATCTGGATTTGGTCGTGCATTTTTACGCACGGGCGGCTTCGACCGTGCGTGAGCAAAACGCACGGGCGTTGCTGCTTCTTCCCCAAGTCATTTTTTCTTGTTAAATAATGCATGGGCAACGCACGGGCGTGCGTTCGACCGTGCATGACTAATTCTGACCGTTTAGTATTTAAAGCTGAAAATCTGCTGCAAAGAACGCCCCCCACGGGAAAAACTCAAAAGCCCGCCATTTCTGCCCATTTTTCGCCTCTCCACCACCATTTGACCTAGGAGGAGCTTCGGCAACCCTTGTCTTGCAAATCTTCCGCCAAAGCTCCCTCCTTGTCCTCCTCCATCATCTACAAGCTCAAGAATGCCATAGACGAGAAGTCTTCGCTGCATTCAAGGTGTCGATCAAGAGTTACCTCGAGCTAGACCACGAAGAAGATGGGTGAAAGTAGAGGAAGGTGGCAGCTCCTCCGGACCCCAGATGCAACTGAAGACCGAGCACGGATGAGGCTTGACAACCCTACGATTCCGGCCGAGAATCTTCAGCATAGTCATTGAGCTTCGGTTTTCTCTTTCCCCTTGCGCATTGCTTAAGAGTTTTCCTTGTATGTGTGTTAATCTGGATGATGTTCATAAACATTGTGTTTTAAGTAAGAATGATTTCATGTTTTTCGAGATCTTGTGTGGTTTATGAGAGGTGAGGAGCGTCGTAGTCCATCATCCACTCCACTACTTTGTAGTGCTCCGCACTAGCAATTGATAGTTGCGTGTTCCACGACGAGGTGCCTACGACCCTCATCCGCTAGCCGTCTCGTCCACCCGCTCACTGAAGCACGGCATCGCGGCCTGCTTCCATCCTGACAAGCGGAGCTCTAGGCCCGCATTTTCTTTCTCTGTTGTTAACTTAGGAAAACCACCATCAAAACCCCCATCTTTATTGAATATTTAAGAATCTATATAAGTGTTTCCCTAACAAGGATTCATACAACCCAACTTGCAGTCCTCTGAGAATGATATTCAGGGAGTCTCTCCCAATTTTATTACTTGTACGACCGGTGCACTTGCCGTAATCGCATCAAGTTTTTGGCGCCGTTGCCGGGGAACTGCGAGCGTTTTATGAATTTTTCTTCCAGGAGGCTACTATAAATATTCTTAGTTGTTTTTTATTTCTTTTTTTGTTTTCTTTGTGTGTGTAAGCTAGTTTATGCAGGGTCAAGGCCCTGAAGAGTTCTTGGAGTACGACCCAGAAATTGAGAGGACGCTGCATGCACATCGTTGTGCTGCTGCGGCCATGGATCTCAACATCAACAGGAATGAGATTAACCCCAGGGGTGAGAATGCACCCGCTGCAGGTCATGCTGATGATGAGAACGAGGTGGCCCGGGCGAGGCCTAGAACGATGCGGGATTATACCACCCCCACTGTGGGGAGTGTGTATCCCAATTTTGGTCCAGCTATCACGAACAATCAGTTCGAGATCAAGTCGGCGATCCTGAACATTATCCGCAACAATGCCCAATTTTCGGGGATGGCAAGTGAAGACCCCCCATCTTCACTTGGCGGAATTCTCAGAGATCTGCGGAACGTTCCGGTATGCCGGAATAGCGGATGACACAGTGAAATTAAGATTATTCATATTCTCCCTCTGTGAAAAGGCGAAGGCATGGCTCCATAAAATTCCGCCGGGCACAGCTACCACCTGGGATGCACTGCAAGGAAAATTCCTCTCCAAGTTCCACCCAGTTGATAAAATAGTGAGCATGAGAAGGAAGATTGCAACCTTCTGGCAAAACGATTAGGAAACCCTGGCGGAAGCGTGGGAAAAGTTCATGGACCTTCTGCTGAAATGCCCCCATCATGAGTTTCAATCATGGAGTTTGGTGGAGAACTTCTATTTCGCAATCGAGCCTATCTATGGGCTATGATTGATGCTGCTGCCGGTGGAACCATTCTGAACCACACTCCTGAAGAAGCACTGCGGATTCTACAAGACACCACGACTCATAGCTCATTCTGGACTGCAGGACGAAACACCCCAAGGAACGCCAGAGGACTTTTTGAAATATGCACCTCTGGAGCACCAGCTGAGAGCATCACATTGCCGAAGAAGCCTGCCGCCTCATCCGCTCCAGTGATGACCATTTCTTGTCTCGGGTGCGGGAACCCTGGACATCATGCATACGAATGTCCCAAAGGTTAAATCTCTTCCGAGCTCTCTAACTTCAATTTAGAAGAGAGTGTTAATTTTATCCAAAATCAAAACGCAATGCACCTTTCTCTAACACGTATAATCCGGGTGTGAGAAATCACCCTAATTTTTCCTGTAATCAAAACACTGCAGGCCAACGATGGCAACCGGGCCAGCATCAATATGATGCTTAAGCGTCCGAAAGCCAACCGAGGCCGCCTCATCCAGGTTATACCCATGGTGTTGCTATGCAAAGGAAAAGTACCTTGGAAGAGATGATGGAAAAGTTCGTTGATATGGCCCAAACAAATATGGCCAACCAATCAGCCTCGATGAGGAACTTGGAAATGCAAGTGGGCCAATTGGCTCAAGTGCTTTCCGAGCGTACTCAAGGTGCTCTTCCTAGCACAACGGAGAAGAATCCCCGTGAGCAGGGAAAGAGCATAACCGAGGCGGATGAAGGGCATAAGGGCGAGTTAACTGTGAAGTGTAAAATTAACAGCATTGAAACCACCGCTCTGTATGACACCGGATCATCGCGCAACGTGCTTGCATTGCAAGACGTTGGAAATCTGAATTTAAAAATCAATAACGATGATCGGAAGTCACTTACCCTGGCCAATGGAATGGTGGTGGAGACGGAAGGAGAAGTTAGAGATGTAGAGGTAGTCATAGATGGAACTTCGGTTATTGCAAACTTCCAAGTCCTGGTCCCCATGGAAAATAATTCCATTCCTATCCTGGGTGCCCCATTCTTGAAGGAGAGTGGTGCCAACATTCACATTCCTAGTGGATGTGTAACCTTGTAACCCAAGGTGACACATCCCACTCTTCCATCCATGACAACCAACGACATCATATTTTTACATGTTATGACTAATAAATCTGCGAATGAGTTGATTTTAGATGTAGAAAAGAAAGGGAAAGAAATGAATGCGGAGGAAAAGGAGCTGAGAAGTGAAGAAGAAACTGAGAACAAGAGCGGCGAGGTCGCGAAGTCTGAAGTCACAACAGCCGGCATGGCTAAAAACATTTCGATTAACTCTACTAAGGCTAATAATAAATGTAAACGTTTAAAACAGGTAGCTGGGCAGATTTATCACCCATAGGGAGTGGGGAAATGGCGCCCTTGGCTGCTCCAAAACTGCAGAACAATGAATTGGATCGAGCTCCTATTGCTCGATGGCGCTCTCCCACGGTGGAGAGATTAAAGCAGGTCGGATTATTACAAGCAGCGCGCTTTTCAGCCCCCCGACACGAGAAGGAAGAGGTTAGGGGCAGGGGAGAGGAATCTCCCTTGAGCCCTAAAGCTTTCACCTCCTTCCCATCTCGCGTGGCTGGGGAGAATCGTCACAAATCAGCCTATGGCTGAATTGTGATGAATTCTCCGGGTTTTTGCTTCTGCAATCTCTTCTCTTCCTAATCGTATCTCTTTATCTATGTTTTTGTGTTCTATTTAATGGTATTCTGAACAATTGCTGAGAACTATGCATGAACTATTTGGCTACTTTGCTTAATACAGGTATTTGGTCCACCTTAAAGACGGTAAACAAAAGGGCTTATGGGAGACGACCCTATTCTGCTTTATTACTTTTGTTTCTGCGTGTGTGGAGATGTCGATTTGCAGGTATGGCGGCATCGATGGCGGACACTTTGAAGTTGCATTCAAGATTAACGCCAATCTTCCGGTATGCACATTTCTGAGCATGGGGTAACCTCTCCTCCCAATTCTTTTTATGAACCTAGTATTACAATCTGTGATGATTAGATTTAAGTCCGAGGGAGAGTAGTCTTCGTTACTCACTTGCACGTGCACATAAGCACATCATACTAGAAGTTACAATAGTGTTGTTTTATTTTTTTATTCTCATAGCACACCATAACACCCACTAGAGAGCACAGTTAATCATAGGCGCGTAACGAGTCTAGCTTGTTTCTTTTGTAGGATTGGGAAAATTGTTGTGTTGGCTCAGGGTTGTAAGACGGAGTAAAATGTTGACTCCTGTAGTGCTCTAGTCGAGTACTCGCATTTTGCATAGATTTGTATGTAGAATAAATTTTTCTTTATGCTTACAGTTTTGTAATTTTTCTAGTTGCGTAATAATTGTTTATTCTACTCAAAAGTGCCGAATCCGGTGTGAATCAAACAGTAGCATAGGGATGTGTGTAAACGATCGCTAGACTCGTATTGCTTGAGCCGGGAGAAAGGAGAATCTTTCTCGGTGGCTAGAACTTGCCCCAAGCGATTCTTGAAGCATTGGCATAGGATAATTCTAGTGCGTGAGAATGACGTAGGCCATTATTTTGGCACGGTTGAACTTTTTATTTCATGCATATCATCTGCCCTAGCTAGCCCCTTTGTGCCTACCCCGTCTTTTGATTCAGCTCCACCTTTTTCTTACCAAAGCTTAAAAGCCGATCCTAGTCGCACTTCCAAATCTGAGCTTTAGTTTTGTTTTACTTTCATTATTGAGTTGTTGATGCGGTAATTTTTATAGTGGAAACTGTGGGTGTGTTTATTGAAAAATTTGCTGATAAAGACAAGAAAGAATAAGAAGATTGAAAAATGAAAAAAAAAAATGAAAAAAAAAGAAAGAAAGAGAAAAGAAAAGATTGTTATGAAAAAGTTAAAATGAAAAATTTGTAAGTTTAGGTATTGGGAGTAGGCAGTGCACACACCTATGTTGCAAAAGTCAAAGTCTGGGGGTGTGGTGCACTTATTTATGTATAGTCGTGCGGGTAGCTCAACCTTAAGCTCATGTTGGGTTAGGTGTGCTCTGCCTCCTTGTTTATCTTTGTTTACCTCACCGAAACCCAAGCCCCATCTCTAACCTAAAGTCCTACTGACTCACGCCTTGAACCAATCCAGTGTCGTGGAGAGAATGTGACCGGACGAGCTTATGGTCACCAACATCGATGGATTTCGATGGAGTTTGTCCTGCACCCCAATCTTGAGCAATGCTCATCTCAGCGATCTGTTTACTTTCTTCCTACGCGAGACCAGACGATTCACCGTGATTCAACCTTTGAGTAGAAATAATATATATGTACGCTCTTAGATTATTACAAAGTATTTGTATAGTTAAAAATTTCTTCTTCTGCATTTCTACGTGTGCGAGCATGCGACTTCGCATGGTACTCCGCTTCTACAATTGTTAAGCCAGCTAATCAATTTTTCTGACCGCATAAGGAATGATTTCCTCGGGACGAGCAAATGGTTAAGTCTGGGGGTGTGATGAGTCTCATTTATATACACTTTTATGGACTCATCCGGATTACTTTTCACTCTCGTGCACGTCGTTTTCGAGCTATTAGTGCTTCCATTTCTCTTATGCTCATTTACGCGCACTTACGTGCTTCGTGCTCGTTTTAGGCCCATTTGGCGTGCGTTTGCGCTCCATGTTATTGGGGGTAAGCACATGGTGCTCCCCAATCCTTTTTCTATGTTTGATTGGTGTTGGACGTGTATTCCCAGCTGGATTTCTGTGCTTGCAGGTGGTTGGATCATCCCCTTTGCCCAGAAATCATGATTGTGTATATCGCACGATCGTGCGTTTTCTCGATGCACGGACGGCTGCGGTCGTGCGCCTTCTTCTTGGTAGAAAACCGGTGATCTGACTTTGTTTGTGCGTTTTTACGCATGGGCAGTTGCCCGTGCGCAAAGGAAACGCACGATCGCCTGTTTCGACCAATTTTTGGCCAATCTGGATTTGGTCGTGCGTTTTTACGCAGGGCGGCTTCGACCGTGCGTGAGCAAAATGCAAGGGCACTGCTGCTTCTTCCCCAAGTCATTTTTTCTTGTTAAATAACGCACGGGCAACGAACGGTCGTGCGTTTGACCATGCGTGACTAAATTTCTGACCGTTTAGTATTTAAAGCAGGAAATCTGCTACAAAGAATGCCGCCCGCAGGAAAAACTCAGAAGCCCGCCATTTCTGCCCATTTTTTGTCTCTCCCCCACCGTTTGACCTAGGAGGAGCTCCGACAACCCTTGTCTTGCAAATCTTCTGCCAAAGCTCCCTCCTTGGCCTCCTCCATCATCTACAAGCTCAAGAATGCCATAGACGGGAATTCTCCGCTGCATTCAAGGTGTCGAACAAGAGTTACCTCGAGCTAGACCACGAAGAAGACAGGTGAAAGTAGAGGAAGGTGACAGCTCCTCCAGACCCCGGACGCAACTGAAGACCGAGCACAGACGAGGCTTGACAAACCTACGATTCCGGTCGAGAATCTTCAGCATAGTCTTCGAGCTTCGATTTTCTCTTTACCCTTGCGCATTGCTTAAGAGTTTTCCTTGTATGTGTGTTAATCTGGATGATGTTCATAAACATTGTGTTTTAATAAGAATGATTTCATGTTTTTCGAGATCTTGTGTGGTTTATGATAGGTGAGGAGCGTCGTAGTCCATCATCCACTGCACCATTTTGTAGTGCTCCGCACTAGCAATTGCTAGTTGCGTGTTCCGCGAGAAGGTGCCTACGACCCTCATACGCTAGCCTTCTCGTCCACCCGCTCACCGAAGTACGGCATCGCGTCCTACATTCCATCCCGACAAGCGAAGCGGAGCTCTAGGCCCGCATTTTCTTTCTCTGTTGTTAACTTAGGAAAACCACCATCAAAACCCCCCTCTTTATTGAATATTTAAGAATCTATATAAGCGTTTCCCTAACAAGGATTCATACAACCCAACTTGCAGTCCTCTGAGAACGATATTCGGGGAGTCTCTCCCAATTTTATTACTTGTACGACCGGTGCACTTGCCGTAATCGCATCACTGGTTGTCACCTTGAATCTCCTCTAATGGAGCTTGGAGGATGGAGAAAGCATAGGAGATGATCCCTAACCTCTTGAGCACTCAAGGGGTTGATTTCCTACTGAAAACGGAGTGGAAGGCGAGAAAACGGCAGAGTTCGTGGGTCCAGATTACCTAAAATAGCGGAGCGAAAGGTTAAATAGGCAGCAGAATAAATAGGACGCACAAGCAGTGGCGCACGACCAGTGGTCATGCGCGAAGAGAGGCCAATGCTCGTGCTCTAAGAACCTGTACCAAAAAACCTGGAAGACAGATGGCGCACGATCAGGTGCATGACCAGTGGTCGTGCGCGAAGGAAGGGTCAGAGGTCGTGCGTGAAGGAAGGGCCAGCGCTCGGGCAGTTTTGGCCGATTATGCACGACCAGTGGTTGTGCGCCACTGATTGTGCGTGAAGAAAAACACACGACTAGTGGCTTTTAAGTGGAAAATGTGCCAAACACGCCCCGGAATCTCTATACGACCATTATACCAGCGAAAGAACTACACCAGACCACGGGTGGGACAACAAACACAACATTCCAAGCATTCAAAACGTATATAAATCATTGGTAAACACAACGAATGGAAGGAAATCAAAGAATCATACCAAAAATGAGCCAAACGAGTGCACTTCATGAAATCAAGAGAATATATGAAATAGGAGCGAAAATGTGCATAAAGTAAAGTGCAAATGCAATAAAACAGGCTCAGATGAGTCCGTAAAACACTATATAAATGTGACTCAACACACCCCCAGAATTACCTGTTTGCGTGTCCCAAGAAAAAAATTCCTAAGCAGACGGGGAAATAAAAGTAGCTGGCTTAAAATTACAATACGGAGTACCATGCGAAGTCACATGATCACGTGCAAAGAAGAGTAATAAAGAGGATTTCTAATTATACGCAGTAGTTTATACATTTCTAAAAGAGTAAATATCTATTACTACTACTTATATTGGGAATCATGGTGAATCATCCGGTCACGCATACGGAGAAAGTAAACTAAACACTGAGATGAGCATTGCCAAAGATCGGGGTTCGGGATAAACTCCATCAAAATCCATCGGTGTCGGTGACCATAAGCTCGTCCGGTCACATTCTCTCCACAGCACTAGATTGGTTCACTACACGAGTCAGTAGGACTTTTTAGGATAAAACTGGGGCTTGGGTTGCGGCGAGGTAAACAAAGGTAAACAAAAAGGCTAACTGCACCAAACCCAAATGAGCATAGAATAAAACTACCCAAGCGCCACAATACAATGCAAGTGCACCACACCCCCAGACTTAGACTTTTGCAACCTGGGTGTGTGCACCGCCTACTCCCAATACATATTTTACAAATGATTTTCAATTCGGCCTTTTCTCTTTTTATTTCAAGATAGGCAATATTCTGTTCTTTTCTTCCTTTTCTCTTCTTCTTTTCTTTTTCCTTTTTATTTCAGCAAATTTTACATCAACACAGCCATATTCACAAAATTGCACCACAATCAACATCCCAAAAGAAAATGATAAAATAACTAGAGCTCAAATTTAGGTGTGCGACTAGGATCGACTTTTAGGCTTTGGTGAGATATATGTGGAGCTGAATGAAAAGGAAGGGATAGGCACAACGAGGTTAGCAAGGGTAGATAGTTGGACTGAAAAAAAGCTCAACCGGGCCAATGATATGGCCTACGCCACTCTCATGCAAATGAGCTATCCTATGCCCATGCTTCAAGAATCGCTTGGGGCAAGTTCTTAGTCATCTAGAAAGATTTTGCTTCCTCCCGACTCAAGCAATACGAGTCTAGCAATAATTTACACACATCCCTATGCTACCGTTTGATTCAAACCGGATTCACCACTAAGAGTAGAGTAAACAACATTTACACTATAGAAATATACAAAACTATAAGTATAAAGAGAAATCAAATCTACATAAATTCCTATGCGAGAAGGAAGCACTCGACTAGAAGCACTGCTGGAATCAACATTTTACTCTGTCTCATAATCCTAAGACAGCACCTAAACTTTCCCATTAAAGCAAAAGAATTAAATTCAATTCGGAGCACGCATACAGATGAGTACGCGCTCAAGTGGGTGCGGAAAGAAAATACGATAAATAGAAATTTTCAATTTTTGAAAAATGTGAGCAAAATTGAAGAAGAAATACTAACGGAAATGCATAAAGTGTGAGTGTTCAGGCGATTTGGGTAACACGATCTATCTACCCCCCCCCCCCCCCCCCCCCCCCCTACTTAAACTAAGCATTGCCCTCAATGCAATATAAATGAAAACATGAGAGGGGTACATAAAAATGAGAGGATAGAGATGTGTTACCAAATGCCCTACTAAGGGGCATTGCCGAAAGTGCGGTAATCCTAGTTGGATTGAACTAGGTTCCCGTATAAGATGTTGCTACCTGCGGCGGTGTCTATACTCCTAGTCCTACAAAATATTAGAAAAAGAAAGAAATATGAAATTATTTAGATACACTGGGTGCCTCCCATGAGCGCTTTGTTTAACGTCCTTGAGATAGATCAAATACCTGTATTAAGCAGTTTATATATTATTTGTGCGGAAATAATAAAGTAGTCCAAACAAGAAGATAAAAAAAAGAAAATACACATCCACCACCCCAAGAAAATGGGGTCAGAATAGACAAAGCCAGATCAGCTATACGATGATTTAAAGTAATAACTAGCA
The DNA here is from genome assembly GCA_033032865.1 of Dactylorhiza incarnata. Lineage (NCBI taxonomy): Eukaryota > Viridiplantae > Streptophyta > Magnoliopsida > Asparagales > Orchidaceae > Dactylorhiza > Dactylorhiza incarnata. The sequence continues at coordinate 278,259 of JAWHQI010000205.1, read as the reverse complement.
GTGAATGAAATGGATCCAAAGACCCAGCAGCAGCAGTAGTCAAGAGGATCAGAAGTTTTCCATCTCCAAGTTTTATCTTTCTTCATCGTCTTCATCTCCTCCAATCTTCTGTCATGAATGAAGTGCCTTTTACCACCTTGCACCCAGTCTCTCAAGAAAAAAGCAGGCAATGATGATGAAGTAGAATAGCCGATTGATTTCATCATTGCCATCCGCTTTCCTTGCCAAGACTGCCACTCAGAATCACCCAAAAATGGGTCCGCGAACTCAAAGACCTACAGGGGAGTAAACAAAATATTAGCAGCATTAACAGGAGGGGAAGCAGGAAGAATGAACTTATCAATATCATCATTATAAAAATTGTGATAAAAATAAATTGAACGAAGAACTAAAAGCTTCAATTAAAGGAGGAGTGGTCCCGACTTCACTCCCATCAGGTTTCACAGAAGGATTATTGCCGATTGCAATAAAATCACTGCAGGAAGAATATGAGCAGCTAGGAATTTCGATGATGAGTTGGACCTTCTCCTCAGGTGATGAGGTAGAAACCTCCTCACTAAGGAAAATATCCTCCTCAGTGTAACTCAGCACAACTTCGGGCTCCATGCGCTCATCCTGCACATCTAGAAACTCAGCAATAAGAGCAAAAGATAGATGCATACTGATACAAGAAAATATCTGAGTAGAAATAGGGTTCAAGATAGAGTCCGATACGAGTGAAGAAATATCCTCAGATACAGAATCCACAGTAAATGACGGCACAATTGAGGAAGAAAACTATAAAATGTCATCAGAGTGATCAACATCGACATTAGTGGGCACATTTGTCTTGCTCCCATGAGGACACGGGGGGGGGGGGGGGGGGGGGCGTGTGTTGGATCGGTAGGCGCCCTTAGAGGGGGGGGGGGGGTGAATAAGGGTTTTAAAAATTATATTATATTTTGAAATACTTGCTTATTATAAGAGATCAAAATAGTGATTTTGAATAAAGATCTATATTGTTTTATAATGAAGGAGAGGATAGTAAACAATTTAGAGAAATGAAGATCAAATCAATTTTATTACATAAAGAGAGACATGATTATTATTAATAAAATTGATTACATAATTTGATTTCAATGACGCTAGAAATCAAAGGGAAATATGAATGACTCTTTTTGTTTTCTATACCGACTCGTATCCCCATGAACCGGTTGGCTTTAGAAGATCCTTCCCCAGATACGGCCTCAAGCTGCTCTAGCCAACCCTTCCCTGGATATGGCCTCGAGCACCCCCTAGACCTACACCCTAGACCTAGTCGCCAACACGAAGCGAATTTCTGCCCTAAGTCCTACCCAGAACTAGTCGCCAACACAAGGCGAATTTACTACACTATTTAAAAAGAGATGGATAAATGAAATAACAACAACAATATAAAACTTCCTATATGGATCTCTTGGAGAAGTAGACGACGACCCGCAGAGTATGATCTTACTCGATGCGGTCTTTCGTCACGATGATGACGCGTGTTGAAATCTTCTCCACGGATCTCCTTAAGCCTTCATGGATTTGTGGGAGTATCTCTCTGAACCTTCCTCTCAATGATGTGGCACGAAGCTCTGGAATTTAGGATCTGAAGAGGATGAAGAAGATGGATCCAAGGGGTCCTTTTTATAGCCTCAGCGCTAGCGCCTGCGCTACCGCTACCGCCGACGCTATCCCATATTAGGACATATTCTGCACGGGAGAATCTTCAATCCGAGGAAACATTTTCGCCTTGCCTTCTGTGCTCCGCGCTACCGCCCGCGCTATCCGCTACCGCCAGGCGCTAGCTCCTTCTAAATGTACTCCCGGGATTGTGCTAATCATCGCCAGCGTCGGGCGCTAGTGGGCATGTTGGATTTGTTGGCTCAATTTTGGGGGCAACCTTCTTATGTTATCCTTGAGTCATATGGACTTTGTTTCCTGCACACTTAAACACACAAGATCAAATACACATAGGATTTGTTATTCTCAAACCTAGGAGATGCGGAAGACCATGTTCCAACAGCGTGGCGTATATGTCCTCAATGATTGAAGAGCAGTGTGATAAGGAAATAGTGGAATGGTGATGAGTTCTGACTCATCTTCCTCTTTCAATTTCCATTTCTCACAGTCCTTCAACTTATGATCAAAACTCTGACAGAACAAGCATCGCTTCCCGGTAGGTTTTGACTGTGGAAAATCCAAACCACCCGGTGAAGGCGATGCTCGCAATGGGGACACATAATTACAATATGTAGGTTCATTGTAAGAAGACCTAGATTCTCCATACGATGAACCATACCATTTATAATCTTGGCTTCCTAAATGGCAGTCATCACTAGAATGGTTAAACGCTTTGCACCATTTACATTGTTGATAGGAATACATATTAGTGCAAAGATTGATTCACAAATAATATAAGCAGTAAATGAACTCAGTACGCAGCAAGGAAAATTTAAAACAACAGAAACCTGATTTTTGAAATACTTAAAAACAGATAATAAGAGAATTTACAAACACTAAATTAAAACAAATGCGATATGCAAATGGAAAAGAACTTTATCTCTTGTCGCTCTCTCTCAAGCAACTCACACGGTAGATAGAATAATAAAAGAAAGTTAAAATGAGAAGTTTCAATAAAATGCAATAAACAAAGGAGAGAAGTCAATATCAACTATCTTTCCATAAATAATCAAAACTAGCCGTAGTCCCCGGCAACGGCGCCAAAAACTTGATGCGCAAGTCCGCAACACTGATATAAGCGGGTGCGAAGATGCATTCTGAATGGCAGGGTACCGATCATTGTCAAGTAATAAAAAGGGGGATTAAATCCCCGGATATCGAATCTCTCTAGGACTACGGGCTAAAGGATTATTTACTTAGAGAGCGGCTGAGATTGAGTCCTCTATAGTCAAATTATAACCGGGGGGGGGGGGGGGGGGGGGGGGGGGGGGGGTTAAGATTGTTCTACAACTACAGCAATAATAAAAGTAAATTAAAAGTGTGGGTCACCTTCACCGCTTCGAACCTCCTTGGGTCACCGACCTCCACATCACAAGCATTACAATGCTCAAGAAACCACAAGCAAATCACAACAATGGAATGAAGGAAAGTGAAGAGATACTCAATAATGGGAGGTTAGGCCTTCAATGCAATCCCAAGATTTATACAATCAATAACTAGCATTGAAAGATTATCTAAATAAAAGCATCATCAAAATGAAGAACAAAATGAAACTAGCCTAGTGTGCAAGTGAGGTAGATACAAACAAATGCTCGAGACTCTTCCTCAGATGCGGAGTAAAGCTCCGATCGTTGGCTGTCGTCCGGGGTCTTCAGAGTTGTCACCTCCTATCCCGTCTTCTCGATGGTATGCACAGCTTGGTATCACCACAACACTCTAGCTTGCGGATGGTAGTCACCTTGGATATCCTCTAATGGAGCTTAGAGGATGGAGAAAGCATATGGGATGATCCCTAACCTCTTGAGCACTCGTGGGGTTGATTTCCTACTAAAAACGGAGTGGAAGGCTTGAAAACAGTGGAGTTCGCGGGTCCAGATTACCTAAAATTGTGGAGCGAAAGCTTAAACAAGCAGCAGAATAAATAGGGCGCACGAGTAGTGGCGCACGACCAGTGGTCATGTGCGAAGAAAGTCCACTGCTCGTGCGCTAAGAACCTGTACCAAAAAACCTAGAAGACAGATGGCGCACGATTAGGTGCACGACCAATGGTCGTGCGCGAAGGAAGGGCCAGTGGTCGTGCGTGAAGGAAGGGTCAGCGCTCGAGCAGTTTTGGCCAATAATGCGCGACCAGTGGTCGTGCGCCACTGATCGTTCGTGAAGAAAAACACACGACCAGTGGCTTTTAAGTGGAAAATGTGCCAAACATGCCCCGGAATCTCTATACGACCATTGTACCAGCGAAAGAACTACACCAGACCATGGGTGGGACAACAAACACGGCACTCCAAGCATTCAAAACGTATATAAATCATTGGTAAACACAACGAATGCAAGGAAATTAAAAATCTTACCAAAAATGAGTCAAACGAGTGCACTTCGTGAAATCAAGAGAATATATGAAATATGAGTGAAAATGTGCATAAAGTGAAGTCCAAATGCAATAAAATAGGCTCAGATGATTCCAAAAAACACTATATAAATGGGACTCATTAGCTAGCTGAAGAATTCATGGCTAAGCAAAGGGAAGAACAGGGCAAAGACCCAGATTATGAATATTGGAGTGAGGACTCCAAGAGCATTATCCTTAATGCCTGGCTCAGCCATGGTCAAGTGTGTAAGGACATTGACAAGATCTATCCAGCTGAAGAGTGAATTAAGCATCTGGAGAGAAACAATCAAAGAGACAGAATCTTCATGGAAAATCTAGTGAGAAAGAACAATCCAAGAAGGATGCCCTCCAAATACATTCCAAAGCCATACCTGTATTTCAAGAGGCAAGAAAACAATGAGAAGCTAGCTAAGATAGCTGTTGCTGCTAAAGGGAAGGAGGTTGCTGATGAAAGGCTGAAAGTTCCAAGAGAAGAAAAACTTAAATTAATGTATTTAGTTTTTCAGTAAATCAAATTGTAATTTAAACTATGTATCAACATATTAGCAGTAATGAAAATGAAATTTCTATTGATATTGATAGTTTGTGTTATAGGCTAATCCTAGTCATAGCTTAATGTTATTCACTATTATTGCTTTATATATTCTGTGATGCCTAGACATAAATAGTTAACAATGTTATTATTTTGATAAATGATGGGACAAACTATATCCACAAACGATAACGGCAAGTGTACCGTATCGAATGTAGTATAGGTTATAAAAAACCAAGGTCGTATTAGACTCGGGGCGGTTGATTACTCTTACTTCGGAAAATCTCTATTATTTTATCGAATAAAACTTGGGTTGGTTGTTTGCAAGAAAGAGAAATAATTTGTTAAAACTATGATTAAAGAACTAGCACTCGACATTGAATCACCTTGGAAAAATAAATAAATTAAGATATAAAACTTCTAATTCTCTTTAAAAGAATTGCTTGACCGTGGAGGTTCCCAAATTATAAACGTACCTCTCTCGAGGATACGCCCAACTAAGATTAGGTTGATCAACCGAACTCTCGTTCTATAATTGAAACCCCTAAATTGCTTTAACGAAGTGAACCCCTCTATTAGATTTGACTCCAATCTGGGAGATTTATGTCGTCCTCTCTCGAGGAGTGCATTCAAATCTCTTTATCCTTGAAATGATTGATTCGAACCCAAAATCTCTCGGTTATTAGTCTACGAAAACAAGAACGAGATCTATATATCGATAATATAATCTCAATCAATTTAAATTCAAGGATAAATCTTAAGCGATCTAAATAAGAGAGAAAGAAGTTCTAAACAAAATTATGAATTATTTTTTCCTTGGATCATCTCGGCCGAGTACTAATGGAAATTTAGCTACTCATGGAGATGGAGGAATTAAGAGAAATAAAAGAGTACATAATGGAAAAGAGAATTGATTAAGAGAAAAAGGAACTACTTTTTATTGATTTGCAAAAGAAATTACAACTAGGAATTAAAAATTACAAGCTAGGAATTGAAAGAACAAGCTAAGAAGGAAGATTACAAGCTTAAGAATGACAAAAATAGTGCAAGAAAATAAGCTAGAACTCCAAAACTTCATCCTTGAACATCTGGAGAAGGTCCCCTTAAATAGCTGACATTTTGGTGTTACACGCCCTTGGTCACGCCCGTGACCAGGGGCGTGTCGGGGGCGTGATCGGCTGGGTGCGGGAAGGGCGCTGTCTGGCTTCAATGTAGACGTTTCGGATGCGCCACGCCCTACGTGTAATCTCAATTAAGTGTTGCTGGCGGGAAGCTTCGGCGGGAAGGCGCGCTGTTGAACTTTCGTCAAACTCATCATTTTCGTCGAACTCATCGTTTTTGTCGAACGCGGCAGCCGGGCGCAGTTCGTCGAGCGCCAGAATATTTGTCGAACGCTGCCGAACTTTCGTCGATCTCATCAGCAGGGCGCAGTTCGTCGAACGCCTCAATATTTGTCGAACGCTGTTCATATCTAGTGGTCACGCCCCCAGGTCACGCCCGTGACCTGGGGCGTGTAACTTTAAAATTGCGTGGCAGGTGTGCTGGCAGAGGGTGGTGGGTTCCGGCCGTGACTGTGATGTCACGCCCGTGACCTGGGGCGTGTACTTGGCGAATTTTTCACGGAACAACTCCGGGGCGGCTGAAACCTGTCTGGAACACTTCGTAGGTTACACGCCCATGGTCACGCCTGTGACATGGGGCGTGTAAATGCATTTTCTGCTCCAAATGTCCAGAAAACCTGAAAAATATAAAATAAACATAAGTTAGCTTATGAAATTAACATAGGAATGATTTATACGATATAATTTATAAAAATAACATAATTTCATATTAAAAACATAATAAACCTAAACTAAAAGATGAGTAAATAAATTACTCATCAAACACCCCCATACTTGCTCATTGCTCGTCCCGAGCAAACCAGTCTTCATAATGGTAGGAAAAACTAATGCTAGAAAGCAATATGAAAGCTAGAGAGTAAAATGCGCAATTCTATGCTGACATGCGTAGATGTTTTAGTAAAAAGACGTTCTTGGCATAAATACTAATTTATGAAATATTCAAACTGCGTTATAATTATTTATTATCACTTTTAAAATGAGTCGACGGTCAATCAAAAAGTCATGTAAAGGGAGAAAATAGTGTGATTGCTGAGATTTAAATTACTAGACTTGAATGCTCGGGGTGGCCTCCAAAGAAATCCATCAATTTCGACGGCCATAGGCTTGCCCGTTTGCACCTTCTCCACTACACTTCATACTAAATCAACTCTATGGATCTTTAGGACTTAAATAGGGTATATTTTAAGGCTTAGGTTAAAGGGAGAGGCAAACAATGATAAACATGAAGGCGCATTCCACTTAAACAAAAAGTTTTGAGCTAAAATAATGACTACCACAAAATAAAGAAGCTTTACCCCCATACTCATATTTTTCTATGGGGAACACTCTCATTCTTTTTTTTTTAATATATATTTTTTTCTTTTATATGACAAATCTTCATAATTGGGATCATTCCAAGTATGCATGTGCATACCTAAGCCGCATATCATTATGAGAGTATTGCCTTTTCTTTTGAATTGATACCCAAATATATTTTTTTCCACATAATCGTACCCAGATATTTCTCTCTTTTTTTCTTCTATATTTTTTTTCAATTTTAGCTCAAAATTTGAAGTGTTCATTTGGGTTTTGGGCATTTTAGCTTTGGTGCCGAAATGATGAGGGTGGTTCAAATAAAGGTGTAAGGCTCAAATTTGTGTGAACAATGGTAGTAAATCTAGGTTGGGTGCAAAGGCTCAAACTATCCAAAGAAATGCCTAAATCATTTCCGTAAAGTTAATTTTGACTAAAGTGCACATGTTTCGAAAATAGCTTGGGGCAAGTTCTAGACATCGAGAAAGGACACCCTTTTGTTCAATTCGAGTAATAGCTTTCTAACAATCTTCTACACACTCACCTAAACTACTTTTGGATAAGATCGGATTCGAATTAAAAGTAAAATAAATTATTACTACGCAAATTAATAAAACATAATTTTAGATTTATGCCAAGAAATTAATTTTACACAAACCCTACTCAAATACAAGCATATGACTAGGAGCACTACATGAGTCAACAATTTTACTCAAAAGTTTCAAAAAAAAACTATTCTTGCACAAACAATTCTTAGTCCAAATGAAAAATATGTCTACTTTAGAACTACAAATTAGCAAGTTGGGATGTTTTAACAAGCTAAACAAAAAGGACATTTCCTAAAATATATTTTTTTTAAATTTTTTTTTATTCTTGGACTTCCCAAGATCTACCCGGTGAAGGGTTTGCAAGGTACTAGAGGCTGTGATGGGAATTCAAGCCCAAAGCGTCCTTTCCAAGAAATTTAATTTCGATTTTCTAATTTTTTTTTTAAACTAAGCTATATTAAATCAGGAAAACTGCACCCCCATACTTAAAGTTAAACATTGTCCCCAATGTTTAAAACTAAGTATGAAGACAAAAACTTAAATGACAATAGAGAAAAGTAAAATAAAATAATATGACTAAAGGGGAAGAGGGCTTCCCTGTGTGGTAGACGGGGTTGCCGAACAAAATACCTGCAGAATTTAAAGTAGAAAAACAAACAAGAAAAAAAAACGTTAACATTAGGTTGCCTCCCAAAAGTGCTTTGTTTACTGTTGCGTAGCTTGACTAAGTGACAATTTTAAAGATTTTGGAAGTGAATGGTTTCGATGTTTCCGGACGCTGGGTCGCCCGGGTGATATAATTTTAAACGTTGTCCGTTGACTTTGAAAGAGACTTTTTCCGGGTGCTCTATTAGCACCGTTCCGTATGGCCAAACTTCTTTAACTATGAAGGGACCGGAATATCGTGATTTTAATTTACCCGGAAAAAGCCTAAGTCTAGAATTAAATAAAAGGACTAAGTCTCCCGGTGAAAAAGTTTTTGGATTTTTGATTTTTTTTATCATGATAAAACTTTGTGCGATCCTTATAAATCTTATTATTTTCATAGGCATTTGCGCGTCACTCGTCTAATTCATTTAATTGCAGTTTTCTATGCTCGGAGGCTAAGTTTAAATCTAAATTTAAAAATTTTAGCGCCCAAAAGGCGCGATGTTCTAATTCCACCGGTAGATGGCAAGCTTTTCCATAGACTAATCGGTACGGTGTACATCCAATGGCGGTTTTGTACGCTGTCCGATATGCCCATAGTGCGTCGTCTAATTTTAGCGACATATCCTTCCTATTAACGGACACAGTTTTTTCTAAAATTCTTTTAAGTTCACGATTCACCACCTCCACTTGGCCATTTGCTTGTGGGTGGTAGGCGGTGGATAGCTTGTGGGTAACCCCATACTTTGCTAAAATTTTAACGAGTTGGTTGTTACAAAAATGTGTGCCCCGATCGCTAATTAGTGCTCGGGGTGTGCCAAATCGTGAAAATAATTTTTTTAAAAAATTTACGATGACTCTCGCGTCGTTAGTGGGAAAAGCTTGTGCTTCCGCCCACCTTGACATGTAATCGACCGCAACAAGGATATATTTATTATTAAAAGAGGAGGGTAAAGGACCTACGAAATCTATTCCCCAAAGATCAAAAATTTCGCATTCTAAGAAAATATTTTGGGGCATTTCGTCCCGGTTAGAAATGTTACCTGACCGTTGGCACCGATCACAATTACTCACAAAATTATGAGCATCTTTGAATAAGGTGGGCCAATAGAAGCCCGCCTCTAGCACTTTTATTGCGGTCCGGTTTGCTTGATAATGGCCACCGGTTGGCCCTTCGTGGCAGTGCCGCAGAATTTGGACGCCTTCCTCGCCCGAAATACACCTTCTTACCACTTGGTCCGCACAGACACGAAATAAAAAGGGGTCCTCCCAAAAATAATTTTTCAAATCCGAAAAGAATTTCTTCTTTTGTTGACTTGAAAAATCTTTTGGTACGACCCGGGCCACTAAATAGTTGGCCAAATCCGCGTACCAAGGGGTGGAAGACGTCGTTACCTTTTCGATGGCAAGGAGGCGCTCTTCAGGGAATTTGTCGTCAATTTCGGCCTCCACTAGCGCTCCTGCAGCCGGATTCTCTAACCGTGAGAGGTGGTTGTTGGAGCATGCGTTTCGCACTCTTCCGATTTGATAATAACAAAGTCCCGTTTGTATTTAATTATATTTTTATTAATGGTGTGCAGGTAACAGGTATGAGATGTTCACAATTCTGCTGGAGCTCAATTTGAGTGTATGAAATTTTCGATGTCGGAATTTTCCGACAGCTGATGTCGCCCAGGCGACAGCAGAGAAGTTACAACAACTTCCCCCACGGCAACACGACGAACGGTAGTTTTGAGCTGTCGGAAATCCGACAGCGATGTCGCCCAGGCGACAGCTTGGAGGTTACAGCAACTGCTCGCACGACAGCACTACGAGCGGCAGTTTTGCGCTGTCGGAAATCTGACACCGATGACGCCCAGGCGACAGCTCGGAGGTTACAGCAACTGCCCGCACGACAGCACTACGAGCGGTAGTTTAGCGCTGTCAGAAATTCCGACAGCTGATGTCGCCCAGGCGACAGTGAATTTCTATATATTGGCTCCTTTTTGTTCGTGCATTCCAAGATTTGAGAATTTCAAGTCCCTTCCTGAGTGCATACGAACCAGAGAGCTCCAGAACCTCATCAACTCTCATTTGTGCTTAGAAGTTTTGAGATTTAAGACGAGATCGGGCGCGCTTCTACATCAACGATCATCTCGAGGCTTCAACCTTCCTTTTAGAGATCTGAATTTCTAGGGAGTTGTTCTTTTCATTTTGTATTTTCATTTATATACATTTCATTTTGTATTGGTAGGGAAATCATCTCCTTGTGCGTGACGTCTAAGTCCTTGCGTGGCTTAGGGGAAAATCGCTTCCTTGTGTGGAGCGTCCAAGTCCTTGCATGGCTTGGTGGGAAATCGTGGCCTTGTGTGCTACGTCTAGATCTTGGGAAGATCTAGAGGATAGGCTTGGGCTTGGTCTAGGGAGAGACAAGTGATAGCCTTCCGATCCTTGGGAGAAGGATTGGTAAACACAAATTGTAAAAGGGTTATTATCATATTTGTGCCTTGATCTTAAGCATTGTTAAGATCATATTATTTGTATGTGAATTTCATGATTATAAAATTATGACTTTTTCTTTAATTGCAAATATGGTTGTTTATTCTTTAACTTAGAAATTTGTGTTTGAATTTATTCAAAAAATTACATTGGTTTGAAATTTTTATAAGTAATTTTTAGAAAAGAAAAATTTGTTTTAAAATTCTTAAGTAAAAATCGTAATTTCTAAAAGCCCTTATTCACCCCCCCTTCCCCCTCTAAGGGCGCCACAAGATCCAACACGTGATATCAGAGCGAAGTTACTCCAAAACGGTTTTACCACCGGGAGTAATGGCGCACAACGATCATGCGTTCGTTGAGGGGCAAGGAATTAGTAGGCCACCACTTTTTACGGGCACGGACTATAACTATTGGAAAACCCGAATGCGGTGTTTTCTAATAGCTCTCGACATGGAAGTTTGGAATATGGTCGAGACGAGTTATACTTCCCCAACATTTGTTGTAGGATATGTAACTATGGTCAAACTCAAAGACAAGTGGGATGACAATGATAAATTAAAATGTAAAAACAATGCAAAAGCCATGAATGCTTTATTTTGCGCACTAGATCGCACTGAATTTAATAGAGTTTGTGCTTGTGATACTGCATATGAAATTTGGAATCTTTTAGAAATCACTCATGAAGGTACTTCGCAGGTAAAGGATTCAAAGCTATTTCAACTGGAGTCAGAATTCGAAAGATTCAAAATGGAGGTGGATGAAGAAATTGATACAATGTACACACGATTCACTAAAATCGTGAACGATTCAAAGGTGTTGGGTAAGGTTTTCTCCAATGGAGATTTGGTAAGGAAAATCTTAAGATCACTTCCCCCGAAGTTCAATCCTAAAGTGACTGCAATTTCTGAGTCACATGATCTTAAGACCTTACAATTGGAGAGTCTCATTGGGAATCTAAAAACCCATGAAGTGGAATTGAAGATTAAAAGCCAAGAGTACAATTTGGAGCCCAAAAAGAAGAGCTTGGCGTTGAAATCTAAAATGGAAATTGAAAGTGAGACTGAAGAAAGTGAGGAAGATGAAGAAGGACTGTTTGTGAGGAACTTTAAGAAGTTTATGAGAAATCCGGAGAGGAGAAATTCATTTAAAATTTTTTTCAAAAAGAACGATTTTGCCTACCAAAAAGGCAAAGGAAAAATGGAGAATGAAGAGGAGCGTCCGCTACCAGAGTGCTACCATTGCAAGAAGATTGGTCATATCAGAAGCAAGTGCCCAAAGTATCTGAATGAGCAAAAAGCAAAGAGTCACGATAAAAGTTACAAGAAGAAAGTGTTAAAGGCAGAAACTTGGGATGATTCTTCGTCTGGTGAAGAAAGTGATTCCTCAACACAAGAGGAAGAGGAGGCAAATGTCTGCTTGAGGGGAAGGAAAATGCTTCATCTGACGACGATTGTAGTGTCCAAAGCGACACTGAGGTAACTCCTCCATCTTATGATGATTTATATTCTGAATTTATGAAAACTTGCAAATTTTTAGATAAAAGCTTAAAGGAAATCGATTTCTTAAAATGTGAAAACAAAGCTCTTTTGAAAGTAAACAAAAAGTTATCAAATGATTTGAAATCTATTGGGAACGAGAAGGAAATTTGTCAAGAGTGTGATCACTCTTCGACAAGGATAAAAGAACTTGAAAACACTATTTCTAAGTCCGATCAAAAAATTGATCAACTTCTAAAAGAGAAAAAGGACTTAGAAAAAGTTGTTAAAACCTCTCATTCTCAATTAGAGAATTATAAGAAAAATGTTGCAAATAGATGTGGCATGATAGTTAAAGAAAATTCAATTTTAAAGTCCAAAGTAAATGAGTTGAACATGGCAATTGGAAAATTTGGTGTTGGAAAAAATCTCTGGATATGCTTTTAGCCAACCAATGCCATGGGACAGCAAAATTTGGACTAGGATACGTTTCTGGAAGCTCTGGAAACTGTTGGAAATTTCCGACAGCTGCTGTCGGAACCAGAGACAGCTCCAGGTTCAGAAAACCTATTCTTCAAAATGAAATTTTTTCTAAATCCACACATAAAGATGGTTCCTCCTGCAAGAGTCCAGAGAAACCATTAAAGAATGGTTCCTCACTATTCATTGCATGTGCCAAATGTCATCGTTTTAGTCACATCTCGGACTCATGCTGGAAGAAAGGAAAAGTTAATGTTAAACAAATCTGGGTACCTAAGGCGTCCACCTATACCATGGGAGGGACCACTTGGGTAACCAGATCTTTACTCTCATCATCTTTTTAGATGTGCGTGCAGGCTAGGAACAAGGAAGACGTGTGGTATTTAGACTCAGGATGTTCAAAACACATGACGGGCGATAAATCAAAGTTCCTTAGCCTGGAGATGAAGAAAGGTGAAACAGTGACATTTGGAGATAATGGCAAGGGTAAAGTCAAAGGCATTGGAGTAGAAGGTAACGAAGAATTTAAAATTTCAAATGTTTTATATGTTAAAGGTTTGAAACATAATTTAATTTCTATTAGTCAACTATTTGATAAAAATCTAAATGTTTTATTTGACTCTAGCTCAAACCTTTGCAAAATTATTGATTCTAAAACAAACGAAATCGTACTTACTACACCAAGAATAAACAATGTCTATACAATCACTTTTCATGATTTATCTCATTCTACACTTAAATGTTTTATTTTAAAGAATGATGAACTTGAATTATGGCATAGGAGACTAGGACATTCTAGTGCCAAACGTATAGTAAAGCTTTCTAAAAATAAAATTATAAAAGGTTTGCCAAATTTGAATGGAAAGCTTTCTTCATTATGTTCACCATGCCAAAAAGGAAAGTTTACAAAATCATCTTTTAAAAGCAAAAATGTTATTTCTACTACTAGACCTGTACATTTATTACATATGGACTTGTTTGGTCCAATTTCTACACAAAGTCTAGGAGGTAGAAAATATACGTTTGTTATTATTGATGATTATTCTAGATTTTGTTTGACATTGTTTTTAAATTCAAATCTGATGCTTTTGATGAATTTGTAAAACTAATTTCACGTATTCAAAATGAACTTGATTTAAAAGTAAAATGCATTAGATCAGATCATGGAGGAGAATTTGATAATGAAAAATTTATTTCATATTGTAATGAATTTGGGATAAAACACGAATTTTCCGCTCCACGCACACCACAGCAAAATGGTGTAGTGGAGAGGAAAAATAGAACACTTCAAGAATTAGGGCGTACTATGCTTTGTGAATTTAAATTGCCAAAATATTTTTGGGCCGAAGCCGTTAGTACTGCATGTTATATTACTAATCGTGTTATGATTCGTCCTACATTACAATTAACTCCTTATGAAATTTATTTTCAAAGAAAACAAAATGTATCTTACTTTAGAGTTTTTGGTTGTAAATGTTTTATTTTGAATACAAAAGATAACTTAGGCAAATTTGATGAAAAATGTGATGAAGGAATTTTCATTGGTTATTCTTCAACTAGCAAGGCCTATAGAGTTTATAATAAATGTACTAAAGTGGTTGAAGAATCTATTCATGTAAAATTTGATGAAGGCATTTCTTGTGTAGAGAATTCTAAAGCTGCAGGTAATGAGAACAATGAAGAAGATGTGGAACAAAATCAGAAGAAAAATGATGATAATGAAGATGAAAAAAAAGTAGAGAAAGAAGATGAAAAAGATGGTGAAGAAGAAGAAGAACAAGGATATGTACCTCCAACCGAGCTAAGATTCTCAAAAGATCATCCGCAAGAATTTGTTATTGGAGAACCATTAAGTGGGGTACGTACACGTTCTAGTTTACATGAAAGTTTTTCAAATTTATGTTTTGTCTTAAATATTGAACCAAAAGATGTTGCCACCGCTTTAAATGATGAATCTTGGTTTCTAGCTATGAATGAAGAACTTAACCAATTTGAAAGAAATAAAGTTTGGATTCTTGTTGATAGACCTAGTGATTATCCAGTGGTAGGAGTCAAATGGATTTTCAAAAACAAATTAGATAGTGACTCTAGGGTCACTAGAAACAAAGCTAGACTTGTAGCGAAAGGATATAATCAAATTGAAGGGGTAGATTTTGATGAAACATTTGCACCCGTAGCACGATTGGAAGCAGTTAGAATTTTTATTGCATTTGCTAGTCATAAAAGATTTAAATTATTGCAAATGGATATTAAAACTGCATTTTTAAATGGGTTGATTAAAGAAGAAGTTTATGTTGAACAACCCCCAGGATTTATAAATGAAAAATTCCCCAATCGCGTATATAGATTGCTAAAAGCTTTGTATGGTTTAAAATAAGCACCAAGAGCATGGTATGATAGATTGACTATATATTTATTATAAAATGGTTTTAAAATGGGTGGTGTTGATTGTACACTCTTCATTAAGCAAGTAGATGATGATTTAATTGTTTTACAAATCTATGTTGATGATATTATTTTTGGAGCCACTAATGAAGAGTTGTGTAATTATGTTGTAAAAATGATGGAAAGTGAATTTGAGATGAGTATGGTAGGAGAATTAAAATATTTCTTAGGATTTCAAATTGTTCAAAATCATGATGGAATTTTTATTAACCAATCAAAATATATTCATGATGTTTTAAAACGATTTGGATTTGAAAATCTAAAACAAGCAAATACTCATATGAGTGTATCTTTAAAATTACGAAAAGATGAAAATGGAATATCAATAGATCAAACTTTATATAGAGGCATGATAGGTTCACTTTATATTTGACTGCTTCTAGACCGGATATTATATTTTCAGTTTGTTTATGTGCTAGATTTCAAGCCGATCCCAAAGAATCACACTTAAAAGCGGTAAAAAGAATTTTTAGATATTTAATTGGCACATCTAAACTTGGTTTGTGGTATCCTCATAGCGATGATTTTACTCTTTTTGGCTATTCTGATTCTGATTATGCCGGTTGTTCACTAGATAGGAAAAGCACTAGTGGCACTTATCACTTTTTAGGCCCTTCACTCATTTCGTGGTCGAGTAGGAAACAGAATTATGTTGCCCTCTCAACCACCGAGGCCGAATACATCGCACTTGGTAGTTGTTGTGCACAAGCTCTTTGGATGAAACAAACTTTAGAAGACTTTAATATTAAACAACAAACTATTGAATTATGGTGTGATAATAAAAGTGCAATTGATTTAACATACAACCCGGTCCATCATTCAAGGTCTAAGCATATTGATGTGAGACATCATTTTATTAGAGATCATATTAAAAATAACCACATTAAAATTTCATTTATAGGCAAGGATAATCAACTAGCGGATATATTCACTAAATCATTACCGGATTCCAGTTTTTCTATGCTTAGACTAGAATTGGGAATCGTAGACATTTCACAATGATTATATCACTACTTAACCTATAAAATTAAAAAAAATCATCACAAAACCTATACATTTTAAAAAGAAAACCTAAATTTTAAATCAAACCATAGAATTTGAATGATTTAAGAAAAATTCTCACATCATTAATATTACATAAAAATTGTTCCACAAAAACAGTAGAAATCAACATAGGATCATGTTCAGATAACAGAAAATGAAATCTGGGCAAGTTCACTGTCGCCCAGGCGACAGTGGATGTCGGAAAATTCCGATATCAGTCAGAAGCAGCACCCTGCTGAAAACTACTCAGAATCCTCATATCCAGCCCCGCTGCTCTCTGGACAGTCTTCTGAAGGTCCGCGTCTTACGGCCTTTCCATGTCGAGTCCGCCGCACCGATTGGCATGGCGGTTCTTCATCTAGGATTTCCCATTCGGCCGATTCTTCAGGAGTAGGCTTCAACTTCAGACCCTTCACCAGAAATTTCATAAACTTCTGCATTCTACTGCGATCCTTCTTCACTTCTTTCTTGTGATCCTCAAATGAATCACGAAGATCATCTATAGACTCTCCTAGTGATCCTCCCCTAGGAATTGTAGGCTCTCTAATCTCTATTCCAGGATGAGGCTTTTTATGAGTCTTCTTCACTTTCATGGTACCCGTATAGTATATCTCAGGAACACAATCATCAAAGTACGTATCTTTAACTATCCATTCATACTTCTTATATAGTATATGTTGAATTATAGCCCCCATTGGCAAAGTATGAATCTTCACCCATTTTGGATGTTTTAATCTAAAAGCATAACGAATATGGGCAAGGATGAGATCCGCTACATCAAAGGGTTCCTCTTCCATAATAAAATATGTAATCAGCGTCAACTGTGCGGTAATACTCCTTGTATCTCCACTTTTTAACATAACTGAGTTTCTCAATATGTCTTGGACTAAATACGCATCAGGAGTGAGTGAAGAAACTTCAGTGATTAAGGTCTTCTTTTGACTTCCATGTAAACGCATGTTTACAAGAGTCCAATCTCTATCCTTTCTATAGCTCTCTACTATATCCGGTATATGTTCACTCATAAGAAGACCAAATTCCTCTCTAAGATCAACATATGTTATTTCCACTTGTTGACCTTTGATTCTAGATCTCACTCCCCCATCCAATTCAGTGTAACTCGGGTCTTCCAAATGATTATAAAATTCTCTGATCAAGAAAGATGAGAACACATCTACTGAGATTACTGATATTATACCTGCATTAGCAAGACGATCATAGATATGATCGTGCTTAGGAGAGTCAAATTCTACATATTTTGACACTCCAATTATTGCTTTCTCAATCCCAGGGTAAACTTGATAAGAACTATGCGCATCTTCAGACATACTCCTTCGTGCCTTAGAACTGGAAGCCATTCTGCAAACATAACAAAACAAAAGTAAGTTAAACAAGTTCTGTGCACTGGGACGATGTCGCCCAGGCGACATTGACTGTCGGAAAATTCCGACAGTACTCCAGTGAACTTTTTTATAAAAATGTTCAACTAGCCTTCCAGATCTACTCAAAATCAAGCTATATTTCAAAATCAAGTTTAAAAAAAAAATTTTGAACAAACCACATCTTCACACATATCCTTTACTATTCATCTTCTTCAACCTTCTTCCAAAGGAAAAGCTTCATATTTTAAACTTAAACATGTAAAAAAAAATATACAAAACTTAAACCCCAAAAATCACAAAATCCAAACATATTTCACCAAGATCCAACTTGATTTACACTAGATCTACACCTTTTATACACAAAACTTAAAAGATCTACACCATTCATCAAAGGTAAAATGAAAAACACATCTTTTCTTCTTCTCTACTTTCAAAAATCACAAACCTCTAAAAATTTTTGAGCCAAAAACTTAAAAATCAAAAAACAATACCTTAAATCTAGCGTTGTCGCCGAACTCCGACAACTTCCTCTCGCCTTTCACTCCAGAAAATGATGCACTGGGTTTGACTCGGTTTTAAGCCGTATTTATATTTTTAGCTGTCGCCCAGGCGACAGTGACTGTCGGAAATTTCCGACAGCTCCCGATTTGCTTAATCTTCAGTTTTGGTCCCTTTGATGCTTTACAATAGTTATATGTCATTATTAATGCTACAACTCATGCCTTGATGCCAAACCATGTGCTTTCTATTTTTTAAAAATGGTTATTACATGATTATATGATTTCATTTCTACTCTATCATCGTATTGACACTCCTACTAAGTTGTTTAGACTATTGGAAATTGTTTTCGCATGCCTCTAAGTATGAGAAATTGTTTATATATAATAATGAACTATCACGTTCACTTATTTTGATCCATATATATGTCTTTCTATTTAATATATACATGAATCATATTTGCTTTAACATAATACAATAACACTTCATAAATACTACTTTCAACCTTGATTTGTTAGCACAACCAAATATACACCATCTTTTGCGATTCAAGTGAATTCGGAGATCCTTGGTCAATTAAAAATAAAAATTATAATATCTCAAAATTAAGATATCACAAAATATGTGATAAAAAAAAGGTTTAAATTGAGGACAAAGATACTCCACCAAGCACTACTTACCCTCCTGATAAGTCTTAATAAGCATTGTGAGGTTGAGCACCTTGGAAAGAATTGTAAAGTGTCTTGTGCAAAAGAAAAAATAGTATTCTATTCTTATTGTGCTATATCTTCAAGTTCAAAGTTGTATTTATATGCTTATATTATGTTTTCTATTCCAATGATCATGTCAATTAAATAATTTCAAATGTTTGATCCAAGCATCACCTGTACACATCATTATGTTATATAAACATTCATCTCATGAGAATTGGACCGAAAAGATTCCAAATTTCTATACACACTTGTGTCTTTCTATGATACTTTAAAATGACATTAATCATGTTTAAGTTATTTTGTTTTATTCTACTACTTCATATGGCTATACCATCTCTTCATGAGTTTATTCAATACTATGGCATATTACTATTACTCTTATTTTCTACATCCTCTCTCTTCCCTTAAGAACTACTCATTCATTTCATATTACCTTTTGCTAATACCAAAATGGGGAGAATTATAAGTATATTCAAGAAATCAAAAAACTATTACACCTAAATATTCCACCTAAACAATACATCATTTCAACTTACTTTAACATTTAGGTGGAGCATTCATTTAGGGGGAGCATTCATCTACTGGGAGATTACTTTTAAAAGGAATATATCATGTTATTTTTGTGCACACACCATATGTTAAAATCAACAACCTAAATAGACATGATTTCTTTTTATACGGATTTGTTATTATCAAAAGGGGGAGATTGTTGGAGCATGCGTTTCGCACTCTTCCGGTTTGATAATAACAAAGTCCCGTTTGTATTTGATTCTATTTTTATTAATGGTGTGCAAGTAACAGGTATGAGATGTTCACAATTCTGCTGGAGCTCAATTTGAGTGTATGAAAATTTCGATGTCGGAATTTTCCGACAGCTGATGTCGCCCAGGCGACAGCAGAGAAGTTACAACAACTTCCCCCACGGCAACACGACGAACGGCAGTTTTGAGCTGTCGGAAATCCGACAGCGATGTTGAAACCAGCAACTGGTCTCTTGAGTTCGGACCCACTAGGGGTGTAGCCGATGCTTATTTCTCCCTCACTAGACTCTCCTGATGGTAGATGCTGGAAACGGAATAGACCCAAGGCTGAAGTGAGGAGGTCCCGCCACACACCCAGAAGATCTTAGAGAGCTTCCCCTCCTAAACCAAAGCTCAACCGGGCACCTTGGAGGGCACTGGCTGCCAACCAAAACTAGCCTAGAGGAGAGGATTCTCTAAAATCGGATCTCCTCCAAGGTGCCCTTAAGGGTCTATTTATAGTTTTCCCAGGCTGGTCTGTAAATAGCCTGAATCCGCCTTTTAATTTTACTAACCGCACCCCAAATTGGTCTGCTAATAGCCTAACTCCGCTGTTCCGAAGGGCTATTTGCAGCCCACCATGGGTGTTATGGTCATTTCCCCCTCACACCCATTTGGGCGAGTGGTCCGTGAGGGCACCATTCGCTGGGCACCCGCCTGGCTGGGCGAATGCCCACGCTTCTGGGCGAGTGGTCCGTGAGGGCACCATTCGCCTAGCGTCTTCTCTCCTACAGCTTACCCCACCAACTCGGGGGCATTTTTACCTTTCTTAGCCTGGGCGAGTGACCCGGCGAATGATCTTTACGAGCGGTCCACTCGACGAATACGGGTTGTACACAATCCCTGCTCTTTACGAGCGGTTCCTACGGTCGTAAAGAACAGTCCAACCCGGTATTCGGTGAGTGCTTGCTGACTGGATCCATAAGATTCTGTGGGTCCCACTGCCACCTTATATATAAATCCTCATGTCAGGTTTTTCTGGACCACTCTTTCATCTCGGCTCGGAGTTACTCCACTTCCTAATGTCTTTCCACAAACCTTCTGCGAAACCCCTCTCGCGAGAGATGATCGACCGCCTGGCTGCGGCCCAAGCTGCGACTGCCCCCAGGGCGTCCAAATTTGCTCCCTGGCTGATGTCCAAAAGGGATCCGAGCGCCCCCTATGTCTCGCGTCGAGCCAAGACGATTCGGCTGAATCGTCAGAGAGGCGAGACTGCCTCGGAGTCTCTGGCAGATACTCCACCGGCGAACACGCTGGCGGATGCCCTTCCGGACCCTGTGATGCCGGTATGAGAATTCCTCCTGTCTCCATTTAGTTCTTGTCCCTTACCCTGCGTTGACTCTGGCCATTCGCAGGGGGCTTTGGTGCCGGAGGACGGCCATGGGGCCATTTTGAGCAGTGTGGTGGTGCCACCTCCCGCGGACGAGGTACCTCCTCCCGATCTGGATCTTGCTCCTCCGCCTCCTCCTGGGGAGACTGTACCCCAATCCTGTGAGTCGCGAACCTTCTCGCTTTTTCCTTTTATGTTGTCGGCTACTAACCATTACCTTTTCGCAGCCCTCAACCCTGACGTCCCGCTGCGGGACTCCATTCCTCCAAGTCCCCCTGCTCAGGTGAACCCTTATGCCACTGCGAATGAACGGAGGATCTCCCCTGAGCGAGAGCTGGATCAGCATCTCCGTGCTGATGACCGTGCGGATGCTCCGGCTCCTTCTTCACAGCCTTACCGTCCAGGAAAGGGAAAGGTCTTACCTCCCACCTGGCTGTTTGGGACGCACCCCCATTCGTCTCGTCCTTCAGGTCACCCGGACCCCACCCCAGGTCAGTTCACTCACCCGCCTCTATCATACTCGCATATTTTATCACCACTAACATAGTTGTGATTCCGCAGGCTATCGAGAAGCCTCCCCCTTCGACTCCTACTACGAGGGGGGAGAGGGAGTGCTCTCGCCTCTCCCTTCCCCTGGGGATCTCGCTGACTTCCTGGTGATTCCTCGGATCACGCGACCCTGAAGGATCGGATCTCGGAGGTCCAGTGGAAGCTTATCCATATCCAGCGAAACGTAGCCGGCCAGGTGGACGACGTGCGGCTGAGAGTCGCGCGTTAGTTAAAGGACCTCCATCGGGACTACTCGCGCCTTCTCGCCACGGTGGAGCGCCTGGGGTGCGAAGGAAGGGAGTTGTCTCCCAAAACACACGCCGCGCGAGCCCGGGATCAACTCCAACTGGCTTCCCATGAGATCACCAATATACTCGCTTATTACCGCCCGCGAATGCCCATGGAAGCTGGGTCGCGAAAGCGAGGTCGGTGGATCTGGGAGGAGATCTGACCTACCCAACGTCCACCCCTCTTATTGTTTCCTTTTCTTACTTTATGCTGCGAATGTTTGAACGTTATATTTGTCTGTAATAATTTCTCTATGCTTTGCGAATGCTTCTTTATTCGTTTTTCGTATCTCATAGCTTTGCTTGGGTATTGCCGAGTGATAACTTATAGCCGGATGCTCTTCCAATCTCGTTGCGTAGCCGCGGAATGAATAGACATAGGGCACTTGCGATTAAAGGGCGAGAGGGACCGGCTCGGGCTTCGAGGCGTCGGGAAGGCGTGATGGCTAGCCGCACACCCGTGGCCTTGAAAGCCCAAACGTCGTTTAATCCCTCTATAAATAAGTCTTTCAACCACCGTATTAAATACCTAACCATCCGCTCTCTTTCCTTGCGCTAGCACTCGTGCTTCTTCCTTATCTGTTGCTCCCCTTTCCTTCTTCACTCGCAAAAATGGGTGGCGATGCGGAAGGCAGGGCCAAGTGCGCCAGCGCATTCGCCAACCACGTTTTCGATTCCTGAGACCTCTCTGAGGAGGCTTACCTGTCTGCCGTCGCCGACTACGTCCCGCCGGGTTTCGAGGGGCGAAAGCCCAGGCCGGACGAGCGTCTGAACTCCATCTCGCCTTGTGCTCTCGCGATCCCGCTAGAGCATTTCGAGGTGGGGTTTCGCCTTCCGATCTGGCCGGAACTCCGTCAGACCTTCAGATACTACGGGGTCGTGCCTGGCCAGCTCAACCCCAACTCCATCGCTATGTTGGTCGGGTACGCGAGCTACCTGCGAGAAGAGGGAATCGAGTTCTCGCTGCCCGTCTTCCGCAAGCTCTATACCTTCCGCTGCACCAACGGTATCTCGTTCTTCTCGGGACTGAGCCCCCTAAAGCACTACGGGCTCCCGAACAAGAACCATGACTGGGTTCGCCGCTTTATTTTCGTAAGCGGGAACCTGGGGAACACTCTTCTCGCACCGGTGCAGGAGGAGGAGTCAACCTTCCGCCCCCCGACCCTAGGGGGGCACGAGGCCAAACTCCACCAATACATCCTGGAGCACGGGATGGATCTCGTCCATCTCCGGCGAAACGTCAACTCGCTTCCACCCATTCCGCAGGGCGAGGGTAAGTGTTCGAGACTTCATTCGCTTTCGCTTTGTGATTTTTACATCATTCGCTAGAACCATTTGTTATTTTATGCAGGTGTGCGCCAATTCCCCCTTCATCCGCCGCGTCCCTCCGGATCTACCCTCTCTCTCGCACAGGCCGCCGCGGATGCCTGTCGGGAGGAACCTTCTTCCTCCAAGCCTGGCGGAAAGAAGCGCAAGCCAGCGGTACTGACCTCTTCCACTTCCAAGAAGCCCAAAAACCCCCCCTCCGCCAAGGGGAAGGGAGTCCTGGACGAGACCCTCGGGGCGGGTGCTCAGATCCAAGCCCTGGGGACGAGTGCGCCAGGAGAGACGATCCCTTGCGTGGGACCGTCGTTGCCGCCGCCCCCATTTCCCAGGGACCATCGGAACTTCCCCAGCGGCGAGAAGTACAGGGACCCCTCGGGAGCTCCCCTGGTCAAGTGGGACAGGAATGCTAACCGGGTCTCGCTCTCCACCCTCCATCCGCCGTGGATAGAGAGCGATCTCGCCAGCGGTGAGGCTTACGCCATCGCGTATGCCCTCTATGGCCGAGAAGACGCCGAAGTCTATGATGCTGAGACGACCCAGGTTCTCGCTCATGAGAGTGCTAGGGCCATGCTGCGGGCGCTCGAGCTCGCGCACATGTCTTCGCGCCGGAGCATCAAACTAGCGCGGGACTTGGCGGAGGTTGAGGAGTCCCGGTCCGTTGCTTCTACTGAGGCGATGGAGCTTAGGACTAAGCTGGCGGCTGCGGAGACTCTTCTCGCCAACCGCCCTGTCGCAGAGGTATGTTTTCTCCTTTCCCGCGAGTGACTTGCCGCCGAATGACAAACTTTATTCTTACTACCTTTGTTATTATTTTCAGGATACCACGGTTGCCGAGATGCTCTGCGCTCGGGTGGCCGGCCTTGAGGATGAAATCCGTCTGGCCAAAGCCGAAGTTCAGCGATTGCGAGAGGCTGGTGCGTCAGCACTCGACCCGGGGAGCGGGGGCCATTTTTATCCCCATCACGAGTTGGAGCAGCTGATGCAAGAGAACGCGCAGAATGCCGTCAAGCATGCGCTGCAGGTGCTGCGGCGAGCGGGATACCTGAAGGCGGAGGCCGAACGCCTTCCCGCTCGCCAAGTCGTCCCCGAGCTTTACATTCCAATCCCCTTTCCGGAGGACGACCACGTCGAGCCGCGAGAAGACGCCCTCATCCCAGACTCTGGTGAGAGCGACGGATCTTCAAGCGAGAAATCTGTTGATCCTTGAGAAGGGCCTCTTGTATTTTCTCTTTTTGCATTTATCTTTTTGACTGTAATCTTGAACGGGCGAGTGCCTTTAAAAGATGTATATATTGACTACAATTTGTGTTATTCTAAGCTTTCCTCTCATTCGCCGCTATACCTCGTTAGGCTCATTAGGACGTTGATTCTTCTTATTCGCCGCCACACCTCGTTAGGCTCGCTAGGACGTTATTTCTTTCTCATTCGCCGCAATGTCTCGCTAGGCTCATTAGGACGTTAAGACAAGTGCAACTGCCCGGCCACCTAGCGAATGCTCGAGGGTGACCTGGGCGTGTCTCTTCCTTTCGCTTTCCGCTGCCTCTCCTACTCGCACTTCCTTACCATTCGCCCAAACCGGGGTTTCGCTTAGGTAATCTTGAAAGTGAAGTGGGGTCGTTTCTCCCGCGCGTGGTCTGTGCGAATGCTCTCGAGATCATCCCTTGGGCACTTAGAACCTGCCACCGAGTGAGCCTTCTGACCTGCCAGCTAGATGAGAGCCTGGACAGCGGGTCTGCTCGGGGCCTTCTTTTTCTTTCACATAGGACCTGCCACCGAGTGAGCCTTCGGACCTGCCAGCTAGATGAGAGCCTGGACAGCGGGTCTGCTAGGGGCCAACCTCTGGAACATGGAACCTGCCACCGAGTGAGCCTTCGGACCTGCCAGCTAGGTGAGAGCCTGGACAGCGGGTCTGCTCGGGGCCAACCTCTGGAACATGGAACCTGCCACCGAGTGAGCCTTCGGACCTGCCAGCTAGGTGAGAGCCTGGACAGCGGGTCTGCTCGGGGCCAACCTCTGGAACATGGAACCTGCCACCGAGTGAGCCTTCGGACGTGCCAGCTAGGTGAGAGCCTGGACAGCGGGTCTGCTCGGAGCCAACCTCTGGAACATGGAACCTGCCACCGAGTGAGCCTTCGGACCTGCCAGCTAGATGAGAGCCTGGACAGCGGCTCGGGGCCAACCTCTGGAACATGGAACCTGCCACCGAGTGAGCCTTCGGACCTGCCAGCTAGATGAGAGCCTGGACAGCGGGTCTGCTCGGGGCCAACCTCTGGAACATGGAACCTGCCACCGAGTGAGCCTTCGGACCTGCCAGCTAGGTGAGAGCCTGGACAGCGGGTCTGCTCGGGGCCAACCTCTGGAACATGGAACCTGCCACCGAGTGAGCCTTCGGACCTGCCAGCTAGGTGAGAGCCTGGACAGCGGGTCTGCTCGGGGCCAACCTCTGGAACATGGAACCTGCCACCGAGTGAGCCTTCGTACCTGCCAGCTAGGTGAGAGCCTGGACAGCGGGTCTGCTCGGGGACAACCTCTGGATAATGGAACCAGCCACCGAGTGAGCCTTCGGACCTGCCAGCTAGATGAGAGCCTGGACAGCGGGTCTGCTCGGGGCCAACCTCTGGAACATGGAACCTGCCACCGAGTGAGCCTTCGGACCTGTCAGCTAGGTGAGAGCCTGGACAGCGGGTCTGCTCGGGGCCAACCTCTGGAATATGGAACCTGCCACCGAGTGAGCCTTCGGACCTGCCAGCTAGGTGAGAGCCTGGACAGCGGGTCTGCTCGGGGCCAACCTCTGGAACATGGAACCTGCCACCGAGTGAGCCTTCAGACCTGCCAGCTAGGTGAGAGCCTGGACAGCGGGTCTGCTCGGGGCCAACCTCTGGAACATGGAACCTACCACCGAGTGAGCCTTCGGACCTGCCAGCTAGGTGAGAGCCTGGACAGCGGGTCTGCTCGGGGCCAACCTCTGGAACATGAAACCTGCCACCGAGTGAGTCTTCGGACCTGCTAGCTAGGTGAGAGCCTGGACAGCGGGTCTGCTCGGGGCCAACCTCTGGAACATGGAACCTGCCACCGAGTGAGCCTTCGGACCTGCCAGCTAGGTGAGAGCCTGGACAGCGGGTCTGCTCGGGGCCAACCTCTGGAACATGGAACCTGCCACCGAGTGAGCCTTCGGACCTGCCAGCTAGATGAGAGCCTGGACAGCGGGTCTGCTCGGGGCCAACCTCTGGAACATGGAACCTGCCACCGAGTGAGCCTTCGGACCTGCCAGCTAGGTGAGAGCCTGGACAGCGGGTCTGCTCGGGGCCAACCTCTGGAACATGGAACCTGCCACCGAGTGAGCCTTCGGACCTGCCAGCTAGGTGAGAGCCTGGACAGCGGGTCTGCTCGGGGCCAACCTCTGGAACATGGAACCTGCCACCGAGTGAGCTTTCGGACCTGCCAGCTAGGTGAGAGCCTGGACAGCGGGTCTGCTCGGGGCCAACCTCTGGAACATGGAACCTGCCACCGAGTGAGCCTTCGGACCTGCCAGCTAGATGAGAGCCTGGACAGCGGGTCTGCTCGGGGCCAACCTCTGGAACATGGAACCTGCCACCGAGTGAGCCTTCGGACCTGCCAGCTAGGTGAGAGCCTGGACAGCGGGTCTGCTCGGGGCCAACCTCTGGAACATGGAACTTGCCACCGAGTGAGCCTTCGGACCTGCCAGCTAGGTGAGAGCCTGGACAGCGGGTCTGCTCGGGGCCAACCTCTGGAAAATGGAACCTGCCACCGAGTGAGCCTTCGGACCTGCCAGCTAGGTGAGAGCCTGGACAGCGGGTCTGCTCGGGGCCAACCTCTAGAACATGGAACCTGCCACCGAGTGAGCCTTCGGACCTTCCAGCTAGGTGAGAGCGTGGACAGCGGGTCTGCTCGGGGCCAACCTCTGGAACATGGAACCTGCCACCGAGTGAGCCTTTGGACCTGCCAGCTAGGTGAGAGCCTGGACAGCGGGTCTGCTCGGGGCCAACCTCTGGAACATGGAACCTGCCACCGAGTGAGCCTTCGGACCTGCCAGCTAGGTGAGAGCCTGGACAGCGGGTCTGCTCGGGGCCAACCTCTGGAACATGGAACCTGCCACCGAGTGAGCCTTCGGACCTGCCAGCTAGGTGAGAGCCTGGACAGCGGGTCTGCTCGGGGCCAACCTCTGGAACACGGAACCTGCCACCGAGTGAGCCTTCGGACCTGCCAGCTAGGTGAGAGCCTGGACAGTGGGTCTGCTCGGGGCTAACCTCTGGAAAATGGAACCTACCACCAAGTGAGCCTTCGGACCTGCCAGCTAGATGAGAGCCTGGACAGCGGGTCTGCTCGGGGCCAACCTCTGGAACATGGAACCTGCCACCGAGTGAGCCTTCGGACCTGCCAGCTAGGTGAGAGCCTGGACAGCGGGTCTGCTCGGGGCCAACCTCTGGAACATGGAACCTTCCACCGAGTGAGCCTTCGGACCTGCCAGCTAGGTGAGAGCCTGGACAGCGGGTCTGCTCGGGGCCAACCTATGGAACATGGAACCTGCCACCGAGTGAGCCTTCGGACCTGCCAGCTAGGTGAGAGCGTGGACAGCGGGTCTGCTCGGGGCCAACCTCTGGAACATGGAACCTGCCACCGAGTGAGCCTTCGGACCTGCCAGCTAGATGAGAGCCTGGACAGCGGGTCTGCTCGGGGCCAACCTCTGGAACATGGAACCTGCCACCGAGTGAGCCTTCGGACCTGCCAGCTAGATGAGAGCCTGGACAGCGGGTCTGCTCGGGGCCAACCTCTTGAACTTTAAGGATCTCTCATGCGAGCTGTAGCATCATTTTTATACACATAGTTTAAACAAAATGTTTTTATTCAAAAATCACTGTTGCTACATGGTACTAAGGATAAAAACGTTTTAGGTCGTCGCCACTCCATGTGTGGCTGAGGGGTTGGCCCTCCACATTCTGAAGGCGATACCCCCCCCCCCCCCCCCCCGGACTTTAGTGCCTCTTCCACGACATAGGGGCCTTCCCAGTTGGGGTTATGTTTTCCCACCGCGGCGGACCTCCCAGCCGCGCTGACCTTCTTGAGTACCAGATCTCCCTTCTCGAACTGCTTGATCCTGACGTGCCTGTCGAAATACTTGGCCATCCGCCGCTTGACCTCTTCTTGATGGATGGCTGCCCGATCCCGGGCTTCTTCGATGAGGTCGAGGGAGAGCCGCAACTCCTCCTCGTTCTCGGCTCTCCAATCTTCCTCTCCATGTGAGGCGACCTTTACCCGTGGTGTCATAACCTCGAACTCTATGGGGATGACGGCCTCGCAGCCGTGAGAGAGCTTGAAAGGGGTCTCTCCCGTGGCGGTGTTGGGGGTGGTTCTTAAAGCCCAAAGGACCGAGAGGAGCTGCTCCACCCAATTGCCCTTGAGATTTTCCACCTTCTTCTTGAGCAAGTTCACGATGACCTTGTTCGCCGCCTCCACCTGCCCGTTGCTCCTGGGATGGTGAACGGACGCAAACCTAAGATCTATCCCCAACTGGCCACAGAAGCCGATGAATTCCTCGCTTGCGAACTGCGGTCCATTATCCGTGACTATGGCCTGCGGAAGCCCATGTCGACAAATGATCTCCCCCCATACGAAGTTGCGGATTACCTGGGAGGTGACCTTATCCAACGCCTTGACCTCCAACCACTTTGTGAAGTAGTCAATCATGACTAGGAGAAATCTCCTCTGTCCACTAGCCTGGGGGAAGGGTCCTACCAGGTCCATTCCCCATATGGCGAATGGCCAGGGCGCCGTGATACTCTTTAGCCGCTGAGCTGGCATGAGCTGAAGCGGGGCGAACATTTGGCACTTCTGGCATCTCTTGGCGAAGGCTGCCGCGTCTTTACTTAGGGTTGGCCAGAAGTACCCCTGCCTTACTATCCTTGCTTCCAACATCCTGCTCCCCGAGTGGCTGCCGCACTCGCTGGAGTGAACTTCTTCCAAGATCCTTGGGACCTCTTCCTCCGAGATGCATCGGGCCAGGAGGCCCGAGAGGGTCTTCAGATACAAGTCACCCTCCTGGAGCACGTAGTAGGCAGACTTATACCAGAAGCGCCTCTGGTTCGGAACTTCTTCCAGAAATTTTCCCGTTGCAAGGAAGGTGACGAAGGGATCCTTCCAGGAGGGCCGCTGTTCTACTTCCATGAGCTCTCCCTCTTCGATCGAAGGACGGAATAGGTCCGTCAGGGTTCCCCCGGCTCGAGGACCAGATTTTGCCAACCGATCTACCGGGGTGCTCTCCTCTCGATGGACGTGCCGGATGGAGAAAGATTTGAACGTCCCCACGAGACCTTTGACTTTTGTTAAGTACCTCATGAGCACAGGTTCCCTTGTTTCGAACTCCCCCCTTATCTGAGAAGCTATTATCATGGAGTCAGTGAGGACCTCCACGTCATGGACCCCGAGCTCCCGGGCCAACCGCAGGCCGGCGATTACAGCCTCATACTCCGCCTGGTTGTTGGTGATTGGGAAGTGTATTACTAGTGTCTGCTCTATTTTTACTCCGTGGGGGCTCTCCAGCACCACCCCTCCTCCGAGAGAATTCTTGCCCGAAGCCCCGTCCACCAGCAGCTTCCATGGAACGTGACGAGGGGCTCTATCTTCTTTCTTCTCGGCCACGAAATCTGTCATGAAATCAGCCACCACCTGCGCCTTCATAGATAATCGAGGGACAAAGGTAATGTTGAATTCACTTAGCTCTATTGACCATTTTGCGAGTCTTCCTGAGTGCTCCACTCCTTCGAAGATCTGGCGGAGAGGATGATCCGTCACTACTTGGATCGAATGGGCCTGGAAGTATGGCCTAAGCTTCCTTGCTGCGATGACCAGGGCAAAGGCCAACTTCTCTAAAATTGGGTACCTGAGCTCCGCTTCCCTCAGGACCCTGCTTACGTAGTATACTGGCAGCTGCTTCTTGCCTTCCTCCCGAACCAGGACGGAGCTTACGGCCTCCGCCCCGACCCCGAGATATAGATGTAGATCCTCCCCCTCTTTGGGACTTTGTAGTAGCGGAGCCTTGGTGAGTTGGCTCTTCAAGGCCTGAAAGGCCTCCTCGTATTCTCTTGTCCACTCAAATTTCTGGTTGCCTCGTAGCGCTTTGAAGAAGGGGGAGCATTTTTCCCCGGCCCGAGAGAGAAACCTGTTCAGCCCGGCGAGTCTTCCGGTCAAGCGTTGAACTTCCTTGGCGTTCCGTGGCGACCCCAGCTCCATTATAGCCCTAACCTTGTCCGGGTTAGGTTCTACCCCCCAGGGGGTGAGAAGGTGCCCCAGGAACTTCCCTTTGCTGGCCCCGAACACACACTTCAGGGGGTTCAGGCGCATCTTGTACTTGCGTAGGGTGGCGAAGGTCTCCTCGAGGTCCCGAATGTGAGAGCTCACACACTTGCTCTTTATCATAAGGTCATCCACGTAGACCTCCAGGTTCCTTCCCCTTTGCTTCTTAAATACCCGATCCATCATCTTCTGGTAGGTTGCTCCTGCATTTTTCAGCCCGAAGGGCATCATCTTATAACAGTAGCATCCCTCCCTGGTGATGAACGAGACATCTCTGACGTCCGGGGGGTGCATTCTTATTTGGTGATAACCTGAAAAAGCATCCAAAAAACTCATCACAGAAAAACCGATGGCTGAGTCAACCAGCGCGTCGATCCGAGGCAAGGGATAACAATCCTTAGGGCAGGCCTTATTTAACAATGAAAAGTCCACACACATACGCCAGCGGCCATCGGCCTTTTTTACCATTACGACATTGGAGACCCAGCCTGGATACTGGATCTCCGTTACAAAACCTGCTTCGAGGAGTTTTGCCACCTCCTCGCGGATCGGTCCTTTGAGCTTGTCAGCTATAGTCCTTCTCTTCTGCCGGATGGGGCGGGCTTCTGGATCGAGGTTGAGACGATGGCAAGCCACGTCCGCCTCGATGCCTGGCATGTCCGCTGCGCTCCATGCGAAGATGTCCACGTTCTTCTGGATGCACTCCAGCATCCTTCTCTGGTCCTCCGGGCCGAGGCCCCCGCTGATCCGCACCTTCTCCACCCTTCCTGCCTGGGTGGTAACCTCCATCTCTATCACCTCTTCTGTCGCCTCGAGCCGGGTTGGCTCTTCCCACTGGCCTTTTGCTTCTCGCCTCTCCTCCCGGGCCTTTTCCTCTGCAGCTCCTTCCGCCTCCACCGGCTCGACATCCTGCTCTTCTCGGGCGACCTCCAATAACTCGACCTCCTGCTCCTCTCGAGCGACCTCCATATCCTCCTCTCGGGCATCGCCCTCTCCCCCTACTTCTCTCTTCTCCACTTCTTCTCCTGGCCTCTCCGACCTCGCCATTTCTTCATCCATCTTCTCGGCATCCGCCATCCATGAAATAGTGTTGACGGCAGTCACATAGCACTGGCTCGCCACCTTAGCATCTCCTCGGACGCGGACCTGGACTCCTCCACTATGGAGCTTTAAGCACTGATGGTACGATGAGGGCACGCACCGGAAGGCGCTGATGAGGGGGCGTTCGAAGATAGCATTGTAGCTGCTCGGAGCGTCAACGATGACGAACCGGCAGTTCCTGGGGACCCCTCCCAACGTCACTTGGAGACCTACGCCTCCCTCGACCTCCTTCCGCTCCCCCGAGAAACCAAACAGTGGTCCGTCGGAGGCCTGCACCCTCTTCTTCTCTACCTCCTTCGCGTCGAAAGCTTTTTTGAAGATCACATTCACCGAGCTCCCGTTGTCCACCAGGATCCGAGAGACCGTGAAGTTTTCTATCGCTGTCTGGATCACCAGGGCGTCGCAGAATGGATCTTCGTAATCTGGCATATCCTCTGAGGAGAAGGTGAGCTTCTCAGAGGGGGGTGGGGTCTGGGAAGTCGACGCGACGTCCCTTCGGAACATGGCCTGGAAGCTTCTCTTGCGAGAGGCCTCTATCCCAACCCCACCGTGAATCACCCCGATTCCCCCCTGGTTCCTGTATCTGCCCTATCCTCACACCGGTCCTCTTCTGCCTCTGGGAGCACTTCCTCAATTCTGGCCTGCTGCCGCCGTGGCTGTCCTCTTTCCCTCATCTCCAAGAACTCCGGGCAGGTGGCGATCGCGTGACCTTCTTCCTGATGAAAGTCACAATAAGGCAACGCCACCCTGTCCTCTCTTCCAGCTCTTCCTCTTCCTCCTCTTGCTCCTCTTCCTCTTCTCCCTCAGCCTACCGCCATGGCTTGCTCCCTCGTGGGGTGAGGGGGTCTGGGACCCTGGCTCTACCCCTGATTCACTCCTCCTGCCTCCCTTCCTTGGTACCTTTCATCCTGACCTCGCGCCGGTCGTTCCTGGTTCCTCCAGCCCAACCTGTTGTTGGGCTCTTGGTTCCTCCAAACCCGAGGTGGTCTTTCGAACTCCTGACCCCTGGGCTCCTCTCTCCTTCTTCCCTCTGGCTGCCTCGCCTCGGGTTCGCTCATCTTTGCCAACCTTTTGTAGAATTCGGGGTTGGCTGCCTCCCCTTCAATCTCCTCTGCGGCTCTCTCCATCAACTCCTCGAAGGATACAGGAGGTCTTCTCTTCAGGTCCATCTTGAAGAACCCCTCTCGCAGCCCTACGATGAATGTCATCTGGAGGGCGAATCCCGGCACCTCCTGCACTAGATGTATCTCCTCCTGGAACCTGTCCACGTACTTGGCCAGGGATTCCCCCTCCCTCTGCCTGATCTTGAAGAGAGCCTCCGCATCCTTCTTCCTCTTTTTTGACGTCGAGAAACGCAGTCGGAAGCTTCGGCGCAGATCATCGAATGCGTAGATGGAACCTGTGGGAAGCTGGTGGAACCAGTCCCTTGCTTTCTCCTTCAGGGTGGTTGCGAAGAGCCGGCATTGAAAAGAATCCGACATGGGAAGGATTGATGTCATGTCCTCGAACCACTGCAGGTGCACAACTGGATCCTCCTTGCCGGTGTAGTAGGACATCTCCGGCCCACGAAACCCTTCTGGCACTGGGGCCGAGAGGATCATCTCACAAAAGGGGCTCCCTTCCCCTGCTCGGCGAGTGGTCCTCTCGCGCGGGACCAACTCACACACCTCAGCACTCGCCGGACTGTTGAACAGCTGCCGTCCGGGGAGATCTCGCGCGCTTCCTTCTGCTGGCACCTCCTTCCCCGGCCGCTTCCCCGGTGCGTTCTCGCCAATCTGCAAAGGCGGGACCACTGGGACCACCGGGGTCTCGCACTCGCTCCTTGCTGCGAGAACTATCTGCAGGACCTCTCTCTTGAACTTCTCAAACATCTCCAGTCACTCCCCTGCCGCTGGTGGCTGCGAGTGACCTGAGTCAGAACCATTTCCTCCATCTCCCGTCATCGAAACTAGCTTGGGATTTTCTTTCACCGGCTACGGTCCACGCTCACCGCACCAAAAATGTTGAAACCAGCAACTGGTCTCTTGAGTTCGGACCCACTGGGGGTGTAGCCGATGCTTATTTCTCCCTCACTAGACTCTCCTGATGGTAGATGCTGGAAACGGAATAGACCCAAGGCTAAAGCGAGGAGGTCCCGCCACACACCCGGAAGATCTTAGAGAGCTTCCCCTCCTAAACCAAAGCTCAACCGGGCACCTTGGAGGGCACTGGCTGCCAACCAAAACTAGCCTAGAGGAGAGGATTCTCTAAAATCGGATCTCCTCCAAGGTGCCCTTAAGGGTCTATTTATAGTTTTCCCAGGCTGGTCTGTAAATAGCCTGAATCCGCCTTTTAATTTTACTAACCGCACCCCAAATTGGTCTGCTAATAGCCTAACTCCGCTGTTCCGAAGGGCTATTTGCAGCCCACCATGGGTGTTATGGTCATTTCCCCCTCACACCCATTTGGGCGAGTGGTCCGTGAGGGCACCATTCGCTGGGCACCCGCCTGGCTGGGCGAATGCCCACGCTTCTGGGCGAGTGGTCCGTGAGGGCACCATTCGCCTAGCGTCTTCTCTCCTACAGCTTACCC
This sequence comes from Dactylorhiza incarnata, assembly GCA_033032865.1. Taxonomy (NCBI): domain Eukaryota; kingdom Viridiplantae; phylum Streptophyta; class Magnoliopsida; order Asparagales; family Orchidaceae; genus Dactylorhiza; species Dactylorhiza incarnata. The sequence continues at coordinate 244,252 of JAWHQI010000205.1, read as the reverse complement.
CACCAACTCGGGGGCTTTTTTACCTTTCTTAGCCTGGGCGAGTGACCCGGCAAATGATCCGGACGACCCAGGTCTCGCCAGTTGGCTGGGGGGTCCACTCGACGAATACGGGTTGTACAAGCGATGTCGCCCAGGCGACAGCTTGGAGGTTACAGCAACTGCCCGCACGACAGCACTACGAGCGGCAGTTTTGCGCTGTCAGAAATCCGACACCGATGACGCCCAGGCGACAGCTCGGAGGTTACAGCAACTGCCCGCACGACAACACTACGAGCGGCAGTTTAGCGCTGTCGGAAATTCCGACAGCTGATGTCGCCCAGGCGACAGTGAATTTCTATATATTGGCTCCTTTTTGTTCGTGCATTCCAAGATTTGAGAATTCCAAGTCCCTTCCTGAGTGCATACGAACCAGAGAGCTCCAGAACCTCATCAACCCCCATGTGTGCTTAGAAGGTTTGAGATTGAAGATGAGATCGGGCGCGCTTCTACATCAACGATCATCTCGAGGCTTCAACCTTCCTTTTAGAGATCTGAATTTCTAGGGAGTTGTTCTTTTCATTTTGTATTTTCATTTATATACATTTCATTTTATATTGGTAGGGCAATCGTCTCCGTGTGCGTGACGTCTAAGTCCTTGCGTGGCTTAGGGGAAAATCGCTTCCTTGTGTGAAGCGTCCAAGTTCTTGCGTGGCTTGGTGGGAAATCGTGGCCTTGTGTGCTACGTCTAGATCTTGGGAAGATCTAGAGGATAGGCTTGGGCTTGGTCTAGGGAGAGACAAGTGATAGCCTTTCGATCCTTGGGAGAAGGATTGGTAAACACAAATTGTAAAAGGGTTATTATCATATTTGTGCTTTGATCTTAAGCATTGTTAAGATCATATTATTTGTATAGGAATTTCATGATTATAAAATTATGACTTTTTCTTTAATTGCAAATATGGTTGTTTAATCTTTAACTTAGAAATTTATGTTTGAATTTATTCAAAAAATTACATTGGTTTGAAATTTTTATAAGTAATTTTTAGAAAAGAAAAATTTGTTTTAAAATTCTTAAGTAAAAATCGTAATTTCTAAAAGGCCCTTATTCACCCCCCCCCCCCCCCCCCCCTCTAAGGGCGCCACAAGATCCAACAGTGGTCGGCTGCAACATTCTCCGCTCCCCTTTTGTCCTGGATCTCCAAATTGAATTCTTGTAGTAGGAGGATCCACCTTAGCAGTCGAGGCTTTGCATCTCCTTTTTTTAGTAAGTACCGGAGAGCGGAATGATCTGTAAATACAATAACTTTTGAAAGCGTTAAATATGATCGAAATTTATCAAATGCAAAAATTATTGCCAAAAATTCTTTTCCCGTTGTTGTATAATTTGCTTGCGCGGATGTTAGCGTTTTGTTTGCGTAATAAATCGGGTGAAAATATTTATTCACTCGTTGGCCTAGAACTGCACCTACAGCAAAATCGCTCGCATCGCACATGATTTCAAACGGAAGAGACAAATTTGGCGCGATTAAAATAGGAGATTTTATTAGTTCGTTTTTAATTTTATTAAACGCTTTTAAACATTCCTCATCAAAATTAAACGCGGATTCTTTTTCTAGAAGATGAGTTAGCGGTTTCGTAATTTTTGAGAAATCTTTTATAAACCGCCTATAAAAACCCGCATGTCCTAGAAAACTCCTAATATATTTTACATTAGTAGGAGGGGGGAGTTTTTCTATGACCTCGATCTTGGCCCTATCGACATCGATCCCCTTACTATAAACTTTATGTCCGAGGACTAACCCCTATCGGACCATAAAGTGGCACTTCTCCCAGTTGAGTGCTAAATTCGTGTCTTCGCAGCGTTGAAGAACACGATCAAGATTATTTAGACAATTAGTGAAAGAATCGCCAAAAACAGAAAAATCATCCATGAATACTTCCATGACGTCTTCTATAAGTTCATTAAAAATTGCCAACATACATCTTTGAAATGTAGCCGGCGCGTTGCAAAGTCCAAACGGCATTCTTCGATATGCGAAGGTGCCGAACGGACATGTGAAGGTGGTTTTCTCTTGATCTTCGGGAGCAATTGGGATTTGAAAATATCCCGAAAGACCATCGAGAAAACAATAGTGCGAATGACCGGATAAGAGTTCTAAAATTTGGTCAATAAAGAGTAACGGAAAGTGATTCTTGCGGGTAGCATCATTTAATTTTCTATAATCGATGCATACTCGCCAACCCGTAACAGTACGGGTTGGAATCAACTCATTATTTTCGTTAGTATTGCTGTTATTCCTCCCTTTTTGGGCACGACTTGCACTGGGCTAACCCAAGTGCTATCAGAAATCGGATAAATAATTCCTGCGTCTAATAATTTTATAATTTCGGCCTTAACGACGTCCTTCATATTTGGGTTAAGGCGTCGTTGAGGCTGAATAGCGCCGCGAGAATTATTTTCTAAATTTATTTTATGCGTGCAAAACGAGGGGCTAATCCCCTTTATATCTGAAATTTGCCATGCAATTGCATGGCGGTGATTATTTAAAATTTTAATTAATTCGTAAATTTCCAAATCGTTAAGTGCGGAAGATACTATTACGGGCAGTTTTGAATTTTTTTCTAAAAATATGTATTTTAAATGTTCCGGCAATTGTTTTAGTTCTAAACTCGGTGGCTCCTCGTAAGATATTTTTATTTTAGAAATATTTAAGTTTATTTCTTCAAATTTGGTTGGACGAGTTATTTCTTCTAAACAAAATAAATTTGCAATTTCTGGATTTTCAAATAAAGGCGAAATTATTTCAGAAAATGACGTTATTTCCTCTTCAAAATTTGTTTCGAGGGTAAAACAAGGGTCGTCGTTTGGAAACGCATTTCTCATTGATTGATTTATATTAAAAGTGACTTCTTCTTCCCCAACTCGTAGGAGAAGGTTTCTGTTACTTACGTCAATTATAGCCCGAGCGGTGGCTAGGAAGGGTCGGCCGAGTATGAGTGGTACTTCGGCGTCCTCTTCGATATCGAGGATGACAAAGTCTACCGGAAAGATAAACTTGTCAACCTTCACTAGCACATCCTCAATGATCCCGATTGGATACTTTACGGACCGATCCGCTAGTTGGATGCTTATATTGGTTGGGCTTGGGGTGCCCAAACCAAGCTTCTTAAATAAGGAGAACGGCATAAGATTTATGCTCGCCCCTAGATCGGCCAAGGCGTTTTTAATTAATAAATTTCCGAACAAACATGGGATGGAAAACCGTCCCGGATCATTTAATTTTTCCGGTAATTTATTAAGAACTATCGCCGAACATTCTGCATTAAGAGAAACACGCGAAATATCTTCAAGTTTCTTTTTATTTGATACCAAATCCTTGAGATATTTCGCGTATTTAGGCATTTGAGAGAGTGCCTCGCAAAATGGTACATTGATTTGTATTTGTTTTAAAATATTTATAAAAAATTTATACTGCTCCTCGTTGCGCTCATTTTATGAATTAGAAGGATACGAAATAGAAGGCGTTTGAATAATGCGCGGAGCTAAATCAGAAGAGTTTAAATGCGGAGTTGGAGTTGAAACGTTTACCTTAGGCTCGGCCAAATTTGAACTTTTTACCTTCTTTCCGCTGCGGAGGGTTATAGCGTTGGCGCTCTCCCGTGGATTGGGCTCAGTATTGCCAGGTAGAGCTCCCTGCTGGCGTTCGGAGAACATCTTGGCGAGTTGTCCAATCTGATTTTCTAGGCTTTTAATAGATCCAGAAAGGTTCCGGATATTGGCATCAGTAGAGGCGACGTATTTGGTGAAGACCTCTTCAAGTGAAGGGGCCTTTGGTGGTTGTGGTGGAGCGAATCCGGGAGGATTCGCTTGTGGGGGGCGTTGAGCATTATTGGGGTTGCTCCATGAAAAATTCGGGTGGTTCCTTAAACCCGGATTATAACTATTACGAAGATTATTAATTGGGTTATAAGGAAGACGGTAGGATTTCCCCATATAATCTACTTGCTCTTGATTAAAATTGTTATTATAATTATAATTATTATTATTATAGTTATTAGCACCGTTAGTGGCGGAGGAAGCAGACATCTCCACCATTTTCTTAGTGAGCTATTTTACTTGATATGTTAAATTCGGGGTGCCCTCGACTTCAAATAGTCCGGTCGATTTGTTAGGACGCGACCGTGGCGCATTCCACTGATAAGCATTCATGGCCATCTCTTCAAAAAGCTCTTGAACAGCTTCGAGGGTTTTGTTATTAAACGCCCCCCCCCCCCCCCCCCCCCCCCCCCCCCGCGGCTGCATCAATCATCTTCTTGTTGCCATATGGGGAGGGCGTGGTGAGGACATCTCTGCAAAAGTTCCTTGAAGCGCTCCCATGTGTCGTAGAGAGACTCTAATTCTATTTGCATAAATGAGAGAATGTCCGTACGTAATTTAGCGGACTTTGCCGGAGGAAAATATTTCGTTAAGAATTTCTCCGTCATCTCGGCCCATGTAGTGATGGAACCTTTAGGAAGAGATCCCAACCACTGTTTGGCCTTAGTCCGCAAGGAGAATGGAAATAAACGCAAATGAATGGCGTCATCGGTGACGCCATTGATTTTAAACGTATAGCAAATTTCCAAAAAATTTAATAAGTGTAAATTTGGATCTTCATCTGGTAAGCAGTCAAAGATAACGGTTTGTTGTACCATTTGAATGATACTCGTTTTGATTTCAAAATTATTATTCGCCACCGCCGGACGAATAATGCTAGATTGTGTTCCCTCCCAATTTGGCCTCGCATAATAGGACATAGTCCGTAGCGGGGCCTCATTATGGTCGGGGTTATCCATTAAGCATTCGTTAGTTTCTCCGATTGACTCTTCTTGAATTATTGGTAGATCACTAAATCGGAGACGACGCCGCAAGGTGCGCTCGATTTCCGGATCAAAACAAAATTCTAGATTGACTGAAGAGTCTCCTCGGGTCATAAACCAAAAAAAAGAGGAAAAGATGTGAAAAGATAAAGAAAATCAATTAATTTTTAGATAAATATTTTTGTTATATTTTTTTATAATAAATATTTTTATATAAATATTTTTTTTTACGAAGATTATTTTTTTATTTATTTAGGTGAATTAAAATTAGTCCTGGGCTTCCCAAGATCTACCCGGTGAAGGGTTTGCAAGGTACTATAGGCTATGATGGGAATTCAAGCTCAAAGCGTCCTTTCCAGGAATTTAGTTGCACCTTAAAATTAAGAAAAAGAAAAGATAAAATTAATAGATATTTCGGTTTTCGAAATATCAACCGTAGTCCCCGGCAAAGGCGCCAAAAACTTGATGGGACAAACTATATCCGCAAACGATAACGACAAGTGTACCGTATTGAATGTAGTATAGGTTATAAAAAACCAAGATCGTATTAGACTCGGGGCGGTTGATTACTCTTACTTCGAAAAATCTCTATTATTTTATCGAATAAAACTTTGGTTGGTTGTTTGCAAGAAAGGGAAATAATTTGTTAAAACTATGAGTAAAGAACTAGCACTCGACCTTGAATCACCTTGGAAAAATAAATAAATTAAGAAATAAAACTTCTAATTCTCTTTAAAAGAATTGCTTGACCGTGGAGGTTCCCGAATTATAAACGTACCTCTCTCAAGGATACGCCCAACTAAGATTAGGTTGATCAACCGAACTCTCGTTCTATAATTGAAACCCCTAAACTTGCTTTAACGAAGTGAACCCCTCTATTGGATTTGACTCCAATCCGGGAGATTTATGTCGTCCTCTCTCGAAGAGTGCATTCAAATCTCTTTATCCTTGAAATGATCGATTCGAACTCAAAACCTCTCGGTTATTAGACTACGAAAATAAGAATGAGATATATATATCGATAATATACAACAACAACAGAACCCATATAGTCCCCAATCATTGGGGGTATGGGCGGGGAAGATTGGAAACAGACCTAACCTTTGGCCCTATGCACAAAGTGGCTTCTCTCAGAGGAGAAAGACCGAACCTTTGACAATAAATGCACAAAGTGGCTGCTCACAGATTACCACTAAAATAATATCGATAATATAATCTCAATTAATTTAAATTCAAGGATAAATCTTAAGCAATCTAAATAAGAGAGAAAGAAGTTCTAAACAAAATTATGAATTATTTTTTCCTTGGATCATCTCGGCCGAGTACTAATGAAAATTTAGCTACTCATGGAGATGGAGGAATTAAGAGAAATAAAAGAGTACATAATGGAAAAGAGAATAGATTAAGAGAAAAGGAACTACTTTTTATTGATTTGCAAAAGAAATTACAACTAGGAATTAAAAATTACAAGATAGGAATTGAAAGAGCAAGCTAAGAAGGAAGATTACAAGCTTAAGAATGACAAAAAAAGTGTAAGAAAATAAGCTAGAACTCCAAAACTTTGTCCTTGAACATCTGGAGAAGGTCCCCTTAAATAGCTGACATTTTGGTGTTACACGCCCTTTGTCACGCCCGTGACCAGGGCGTGTCGGGGGCGTGATCGGCTGGGTGCGGGAAGGGCGCCGTCTGGCTTCAATGCAGGCGTTTCGGACGCGTCACGCCCTAGGTCACACCCGTGACCTAGGGCGTGTAATCTCAATTAAGTGATGCTGGCGGGAAGCTTCGGCGGGAAGGCGCGCTGTTGAACTTTCGTCGAACTCATCGTTTTCGTCGAACTCATCATTTTCGTCGAACTCGGCAGCCAGACGCAGTTCGTCGAGCGCCAGAATATTTGTCGAACGCTGCCGAACATTCGTCGATCTCATCAGCCGGGCGCAGTTCGTCGAACGCCTCAATATTTGTCGAACGCTGCTCATATCTAGTGGTCACGCCCCCAGGTTACGCCCGTGACCTGGGGCGTGTAACTTTAAAATTGCGTGGCAGGTGTGCTGGCAGAGGGTGGTGGGTTCCGGCCGTGACTGTGATGTCACGCCCTTGGTCACGCCCGTGACCTGGGGCGTGTACTTGGCGAATTCTTCACAGAATGACTCCGGGGCGGCTGAAACCTGTCTGGAACACTTCGTAGGTTACACGCTCATGGTCACGCCCGTGACCTGGGGCGTGTAAATGCATTTTCTGCTCCAAATGTCCAGAAAACCTGAAAAATATAAAACAAACATAAGTTAGCTTATGAAATTAACATAGGAAAGATTTATACAATATAATTTATAAAAATAACATAATTTCATATTAAAAACATAATAAACCTAAACTAAAAGATGAGTAAATAAATTATTCATCAATAAACAATGTTGTTGTTATGTTGTCATGAAAATAATATGTCATGACATTATCTGTAATGCCAAACTAATGTTAACATTTACATGTTATGATATCATGAATGCTATGTAATACATTTACATGATAAGTTCTTTTTATGGTTATGTATCTTAGCATTGGGGATGTTCTGCCTTCTTCAAATAGGGGAGATTATTGGGAATATTGCCCTTAATATTCCCTTGATTTGAAGAGGAATCACTCACACTACTAAGAACATATTGTATTTGATAAACCCCATTTTACATCATGACTGTGCAGGTTTTAGATATTCCTAGCATTGGAATAATGTGGGTGGCTCACTGTCTGAACCGCTGAGAAGAACTCATTGTCTCAGCAGAACCGCTAAGACGAGGCCAGGAGCCGCCGAGAAGGGGTATGCCTCAGCTAAGCTGCAGATAGACAAAATCCGCTGAGAAGACAATCTGTCTCAGCGGATTCGCTGAGAATAAGACAGACCAACCGCTGAGACTAAAGACTGTCTCAGCCCAACCGCTGAGACAGATTCAAATCTGAAATACGACACTAGCAGGATTTGCTTTTAGAGCAATCAGCTGTAAAGTCAGGATAAAGCATTCTTCCCTCCACCATAGTGTCAGGGCCCTACTAAGAGCCGTTGAAAATGAAATGAGTATACAAGAACATAATAGGGCATTTTAGAAGACCTGGTTTTTGATGTTGGTGTGCTAAGTGCTGAAAAAAAAAGAATAGATGTTTACTATTCCATTGACGGCTTTCAAGAACTCTCTCCTTCTGCTTCAAGAACTAGTAAGAAGAAACAAGGAGAGAAGATAACTCTTCTATCCAGAAGAGCAAGGTGATCTTTTCTCTTCTACTGAGGAGAAGGATCAAGCAGGAGTCAGGTCTGAAGATTACACTCAGCCCTTCTTCTAGGTTGCACCAGTTGTGCATAATCAACATAAGACATTCTGATGTCCACTGTTGTAAGCTACAACTTATACCCTTTGTTAGAACGGTGTTGTTCTGAGATTTTAGGGCACTGTGCCTGAGGTTGTAGGGTTGTTGAACATGAGTTGTAGGGTTGTTGAGCCTGAGCTGGAGAGTTGTTAAGCCTGAGTTTGGTAAGGTTGTTGAGCCTGAGCTGTAGGGCATTTTGCCTGAGAGGTAGAGCTTCATGATAGGCCTAAGGTAGGAGATCAAGGTGATCTCTGAGCTGTAGGAGTGGGAGCACTCTGAGTTGGAGGAGTTTGCCTTATCTAACACACTGTTAGAAAGGTGTGGAGGGAAAGTGGACTACCCATAGATACACTGTCTTGGGGAACCACTATAAACAACTATGTGCTTTCTGTGTTTGCTAGAGTTTTTGTTTACTACTCATTAACTGCTATCAACAATTAAGTAAAAATCAAAGAGACCCATTCACCCCCCCCCCCCCCCCCCCCCCCACACACACACACACCTCTAGGTGAATTAGACTACTAACCTATAAACTATCAAACTCTACCAGATCCTCCAAGGGATAACTATCCAGCACAGGACACACCAGCAGTCCAACAAAATATTACTCCAGTGTTGATCTAGCTTAGTTCAACAAGTCCATTCCATCCACTCCAGCCCCAGAACCTACCCCACTGATTTCTCTCCAACCACAACAACAACAACCATCCATCACCACTCCTACAGAAAATCCTCCATACATCCACTTTCTTGATGACAGATCTCCCCTACCTCAATCTGACATAACTCCAGAGGATAATCAACCACTATCACCTATCCACCAAGATCTTCCAGACTTCAATGAGAACTTCACAATAATCCCTCCAGTTATCCTATCCACATCTACTCTTACCACACCTCCTATCTCTTCCACACATCTTACTCCTTACTTTGACATTGAACAAGTGATTTCAAAAGTGTAGGACTGGCTAATGGCACATTTGCTGACTTGCTGGTCACTCAAGCTAGAAAGTTCAATAGGAAGTACTCACAGATGGAGAGTGACCTGAAGGAATCAAAAGAGTCTATCCTGGCCCTCAAAGCATTTATGTCCTCCTCTATGGTATCTAAAGAATTCTTAACCTCCCTAGTCAGTAAGGTTCAAAAGGGGGAGAAATTTCATGAGGAGGAAGTGGTTGGTCAAGAAAAATACGATGGCTAGGAGAGGGACAAGATTGTTGATGCTTCTGATCATAACAGTCCTAACAAGCTGACTGTATTTCAAACAGCAATTCCAGATGTCCTATTAAGAGATGCACAAATCCAAGGGAGCCACTTGCAAATCCTCAAGAAAATCTTGCACTTCATGCAGGAACTCAGCGGGAGATACCTGCGTCAAACCAGGGGGAGCTTGGGGAGATTATTGCATCAAACCAGGGGGAGCTTGGGGAGATGCTTGTATCGGCCTAGGGGTAGCCCTTAGAAAAAGATCATCTCTTGGATCAAGTATCAAAGATTGCTAAGGAGGCTGCTCTGGCTGTTGAGAAGAATGCACCCTCTCAAGAGGAGCCTTCCTAAGAAGATCATACTCTCCAAGAAGCTGACAGTACTGATGAAGAGGAGAATAAGCCTGCTGTATTTGCTGCAAGAAATGTGATACCACTGGACTAATCAAGGAAGTGAAAAACTCCTAACAAAGAATAGTGAAGTCCAGGTATTCAGTAATTGTAAACATTTTGCATTATATCATCAAGAGGACGCAACTGTTAAGAACAATATCATTACTTGACAATTTATAATATGGTCTGTGATCCCATTCAATAATGTCTTTATTGTCTCTGTATAGTTGTTTGTATTTAATTTTATGTCAAAGTATGTTTGAAATTACTTAATCAAATTGTAAAATTTGTTAAAATAAATAGGGGGAGATTGTTGGGAAAAACCCTTTTTAATTTATCTAACAAATTGTCTTAAAGTGATTTCATCTGTTAGGTTATATTACACATATTGTATAGAAAGGGTAAAATGGTCATTATATGTCTTAGGATATCACATTCACCTAGTGTTACAAGACCAGGCCTAAGAGAAGCACAAATTCAGTTATGTTAAGACTTGCATCAAATGGAAGTCGACGCAACTTCGACTAGATGTTGACGTAGCTCTAACTGAAAATCAAAGCAACTCAATCTGTCTGTCGAAGTATAAGTGAAGTCGACGCAACATCGAAATGATCTCGACACGGACATATCAGAAGTCGACTGTCACAACCCGTATTTTCCCGAAATAAAATATAATATCAGAGTAAAGGGGGAAAACACGCGTCATGATGCCACGTCCTGTAGGGGACAACTACAGACGTTTAGGCGAGCACTCAAACGAACATTTTTACGAGAAAAGATATGAATTAATAAAAGCATTATCTTTTAAGATTATTTTCGTTAGGTTAGGAAGTCGTGCCCCTCGGCTCTGCGGTTTACATAGCCGCACTTTTATAAAAGATATGCGTACGCAACGGAAGAAAGTAGGTTCATTTTATTTCTAACGGCGCTGAAGACCGGAAACGTCACCAGGGCGAACGCCGGTCTACATTTAATATATAATAAAGAAGTATCATTTTTAATTTGGTTTACGCTTTGCAAATATGTGATACTTAGTAGTAAATACGACAAACAGTTAAAAGAACAACTTTTTATAATGCCAAAAGAACTGCATTAATATTCAGCAAAATCTGCTTTTCCCAGAGTGTACGAATACAAAATAACTAAGTAGCAGTAAAGGAAGCTAGCAGCAGCATCAGCAAGTAAACCAAACAAAAGGCATACGAGCGTCAACAACTGACACGAACCCGCAGGAAAAGAGTCAACAGCCAAAAAGACAAGCTGCAACAAAAGAACTGAATCCTTACCCACTAGAGAGGGAAGGCCTCGACGACGAACAGAAAGACTCCGCTCAAACTCCGGCGGCAGCTACAAACCTGAATCTGAGGCATCCATAAGAAAAGAATGCCTCATCCCAAAGGGTGCAAGAAAACAGCATGGGTATAAGTAAAAGCAGGCAAGGTAACAAGTAGCGTAACCAGTATGAAAGGAGTATATAGTACATATATATATACACATATACTCATATATATATAACTATATATATACGCTTATATAAGGATTTCAGTAATAGAAGTTTAAGAAGATCCCGCATAGAGCCAGCCCGAGAAGCGAGAGCATGACTAAACTTGGCATATAATGCAAAAATGGACCAATGGTGGCAGACCCAAAACAATGTCACTATCCATTCAAATAAAGGGGATGTTCAAAACGAACCAGTGGTGGCGGACCCAAACCATGTCACTATCCACTCACATAAAGGGGACATTCACCCCAACTAAACAAAGGCACCGTGGTGGGGTCTCATCGCCCTACCAACCACTATTAACAGAACTATGATGGAGGACCCCATTGTTCCCTATACCCATCATTCCAATGCAAACAAGTCCATCAATATTTAGCCAAGTAAATATGCAGAATTTAAACACGTAAACACGATTCGGGACTAGCTTAACCAATCCCAAGGAGCATCCCCCCATAAAACAGCCCTCATAAACAGCAATCCCCTTTCAAGAAAAGTAGCAGCATCCCCAAATCAACAAGGAACAGCCCCCCAAACCAATGGCCAAAAGAGGCAGCCCCATCTAAAACAAACAACAGCAACCCAACCAAGGCCAGCAACAACAGACCCCTAGAAAAGAAGACAAAAGGGTAGCCCATAAGAAAACAACAGCAGTAAAACAACAGCAGCAGCACAACAGCCGCAAACAATAGCAGCAGAACAACAGCAGCCCACTAAAGCCAACTGCAGCACAACACAACAACAACAGAGAAGAACCAAAGGCAGCAATCCCCCCCCCCCCCCTCTAATCAGGAAAACCCAGGAAAAAGGGCAGCAGCCCTCCCTCTAATCAGGAAAAAAACTAGGAAGAAGACAGAAGTCCCCCATAACAACAAAGTAAGGGCAGCAGCACCCCCATTAATTAGCAAAGAAAAGGCAGCACCCCAACTAAATTATCAAAGAAAAGGCAGCACCCCCATTTCAACAAGGAAAGGAGCAGCCCCAAATCAACATACCTGCAGTCCAACTCAACAAGGAGCAGCCCCCAAACCAACAACAAAAGAGGCAGCCCCAAATCAACAACAAAAGAGGCAGCTCCAAATCAACATACCTGCAGTCCAACTCAACAAGGAGCAGCCCCCAAACCAACAACAAAAGAGAATTTAAACACTCATCTGATCACAGCATAGCAGCCCAACAAAGCAGAAAACCCCTTCTGGACAAAATATATATAGCAGCCCAAAGAAGTTAACCCCCAATACAGAACAAAGCATAGCAGGTATAACAAAAAAAAGGGTCCCGAAAAGTTTAGGCATAACACCCAAGCAATCCAACCGGCGCAACCTCAGAAGAAACCCAAGAAAGAATTCAGCATGGAACTAGGTAATACCAAGCAACAGGGAGACGAAACTTCCAGCACAACCCCGATAGCATCAAGCATCTGAAAAAAAAAAGGAAAGCTCCCAGCACATCAAAGAAATACCAAACTTCATAAGGAAGCACAATTTCCAGCATAGGTAAGCGATATTAGAGCATCAGGAAGGCAAGAAGGGAGGGGAAGGAAGAGAGAAGAAGTTTTCTTGCCTCGAGACGACCGGCGACCCCGCCAAATCGCAGCCACCGGCGATCCCAAAGCCGAACCCTAACTCGCCTCTCTTTCGCGCACGGCAGCAGAGAGCATCGGGGAGGGAGAGGAAAGAATGAGGCAGCCCAAAACATCAAGGCAAAATGAATTTCCCCCAAATGTATCTATATATATATATATATATATATATATATATATATGTATATATATATATATATATATATATGTATATATATATACATTTACATACACATAATTATATATATACACACCTATTTCTTTATAAATGGTTAAATTTGCCTATACGCACCCATACGTGATTACCCTAGCATCGAACTCACCGGACGGCGACAATCAAGAAACGGTGACGCCCTCCGCACTAACGCCACGCAACGGCAACTTTGATATTTAAACCACCTCTAATAGCACACTCCACTTGAATTAACTATAAGAAAAACCTGGGGCGTTACAGCCACCCCTCCTAACAAAAAGTTTCGCCCCAAAACTTTGCAACAACAAAACCAAACAAGGAAAGAATGGAAGAAAAGAAAACTCAGGAGACGAAAACTTATCGGGGAAGCTAGCCGAAAAGATGAGGGTAGGACTCCTTCATTGCTGACTCAAGATCCCAGGTCGCACCCCGAACATCCTGGTTATCCCAGAGGACTTTCACCATAGCGATGGACTTCCTCCGCAACACCTGATCTTGCTTCTCCAAGATACGAACGGGTTGCTCCACAAAGGACAGATTGGGCTGCAGCACTGACACGGAATCCAGAACATGTCGATCGCTACGGACGCACTTCCGCAACTGGCACACATGGAAAACGTCGTGCACACCGGGGAAAGAGGAAGGTAACAACAACCTGTAAGCAGAAACCCCGATGCGTTCGACGATCTCGAATGGGCCTACATACCTAGGGTCCAGCTTGTGGCTCTTCCCAAATCTCTTAACACCTGCCATCGGGGACACCTTTAAGAACACCATGTCCCCCACTACAAATTCCAGATCACTCCTATGCCGATTGGCGTACTTCTCATAGCGCTCCTGAGCTACCAGCAGCTTCTCACGGATCTGTGTCACGGCAAAGCTCATCTCCTCCAAAGCTTCAGGACCCAGAACAGGCTTCTCGCCCACTTCAGCCCAAAACAGGGGAGTCCGGCATCTCCTCTTATACAGAGCCTCAAACGGAGTCATCTGCAAGCTCTCCTGGTAACTGTTATTGTACGTGAACTCCATGAGCCCAAGGCGTTCATCCCAAGCTCCTCCATGCTCTAGAATGTAACACCGGATCACATCCTCCACGATCTGATTAACTCTCTTTGACTGCCCATTCGTCTGCGGATGGTAAGCTGTAGAATACCTGAGATCGGTGCCCAAAGCCCCTTGCAGACTCTGCCAAAAACGGGAAGTGTACCTGGAATCACGATCCGACACTATGCTCGCGGGCACCCCATGCAGTCTAATGACCTCTTGCACATACAAAGACGCAATCTTCTCCATAGAATAACCAGTCTTGTACGGCACGAAATGAGCACACTTGGTCAACCTGTCCACGATGACCCACACTGCATCATGTCCCTGAGGGGATCTCGGCAAACCAGTAATGAAGTCCATGGAGATGCTCTCCCACGTCCACAAGGGAATATCCAACGGTGTCAACTTGCCCCCGGGTCTCCTATGATCCGCCTTGACGTGCTGACAAGTGTAACACTGTGCTACGAACCTCGCAATATCGCCCTTCAGGCCTGACCACCACACAATCTGCTTCAAATCGCGATACATCTTCGTAGAGCCAGGATGATAAGATAGGCTGGAGTCGTGAGCCTCCTCACAAATCTTCGCTCGAATCTCCTCTACAGCGGGTATGCAAAGCCTACCCCGTACCCTCAACATCAATCGAGAAATCCGGCAACTCACCTCTCTAAGCCCTGCTCTGGAGGTGCTGCAAATCCAGATCATCCTTCTGGTGCAACTTTGTCAAAGTAATCCAGGACGGCTCTACAACCTCCAAACAAGACGGTTCACCCCTGGGCTTCACCACGATGCTCATCAAAAGAACTCCTCCACCAGGGACTACACAGAGAGTCCGAAAACAGAAGCTGACTTCCTGCTCAGGGCATCCGCCACTATGTTTGCCTTACCAGGGTGATAGAGGATCTCCACATCATAATCAGCCACGTACTCCATCCACCGACGCTGGCGCAGGTTCAGCTCTCGCTGCGAGAACACGTAAATCAGGCTCTTGTGATCTGAGTAGATCTTGCACACCACCCCATACAAGAGGTGCCTCCACAACTTCAAGGCATATATCACTGCAGCAAACTCCAGATCATGTGTCGGGTAGTTCCGCTCATGCACCTTTAGCTGCCTCGATCCGTACGCAATGACCTTGCCCTCCTGCATGAGGACGCACCCAAGGCCAATCAGCGAAGCACCGACGTAGACCTGAAACTCCACTCCCTCAACCGGGAGAGCCAAAACCGGAGAGGAACACAGCCTTCTCTTTAACTCCTGAAAGGCCTCCTCGCACTGCTCACTCCAATCGAAAGCCGCTTCCTTCCGCGTCAACCTAGACAGAGGCGCGGAAATGCCTGAGAAGCCCTCCACAAACCTCCGGTAATAGCCTGCTAAACCCAGAAAACTTCGGATCTCCTTCGGCGACGACGACCTCTTCCAATCCAAAACAGCAACAACCTTCGTTGGGTCCACAGAGATTCCACCCTTGCTCACCACGTGACCCAAGAAAGAGGCTTGCGATAGCCAGAACTCGCATTTGCTCAGCTTGGCATATAGCTTGTGTGCCCTCAAGGTAGACATCACCAATCGCAGATGTCGAGCATGCTCTTCCTCACTCGAAGAATAGATCAGCACATCATCAATAAAAACCACCACGAACTGGTCCAGAAAGTCCCGGAATACCCTGTTCATCAGATCCATAAAAGCAGAGGGCGCATTAGTCAGCCCAAAAGACATCACCAGGAACTCAAAATGCCCGTAACGCGTCCGGAAAGCAGTTCGCGGAACATCTGCGTCGCGGATCCTCAACTGATGATAACCGGACCGAAGGTCAATCTTCGAGAACACGCAGCTACCCTGCAACTGTTCGAACAAATTATCAATCCGCGACAACGGATACCTGTTTTTGATCATAACCTTGTTCAACTCCCAGCAATCGATGCAAAGCCTCATCGACCCATCCTTCTTCCTTACGAACAGAACCGGCGCACCCCAAGGCGACGAACTCGGCCTAATAAAACCAAGCTGTAGAAGCTCATCCAACTAAGTGCGCAGCTCCTCCAACTCCCGCGGTGCCATACGGTAGGGTTCCTTTGCAATAGGGCGAGTCCCAGGCTCCAGATCTATCACAAACTCTATTTCTCGCTCAGGAGGGAGACCGGGAAGGTTGTCGGGAAAAACGTCCGGGTACTCCCGCACCATAGGAATATCTTCCACACAAGGCGCTGATGCACATGCCGCAAGAAAAACAGAAACAAAGCAGACCCGACCATCAAACTCCGCCAAAGCCCGGGCACACACCACTGACATAACTGAGGAAGTCTGACGAGGGAAGCCAAACACGCTCCTGGGCTGGCCATCATCCATCAGGAAATCCAGACGCTTATCCCTGCACTGGATCACGGCGTCATAACGGGCTAGCCAATCCATGCCCAAGATCACGTCAAAATCCTCCAAGTCGATCACCTTCAGATCTGCATATCCCAAAAATCCATCCAAAACAATCGGACACTGCCTAATGCACAAATCTAACACCACCGAATCTCCGGACGGGTACTTGACACAAAACGGATCACCAACACGCTCCAAGGCCCAGCGATACCGATCAACGACTTCTTGGCCACAAAAGAGTGAGTGGCACCCGAGTCAAACAGAACGTGCGCCCAACAATCTCGAACCTTAAACTCGCCTAACAAAGAAGTATAGACACATGACATAACAAAGATAGAACGCTGCTATAGCGACTAAATTACCACAGAAAGATTGGAATACAACGAGAACGAGGAAGAACCTGATACAAACAACCTGCTAAGACTGGACTCAAACCTCTAGGAAGAGAGGACATACAAATACTTGCTTTTGCTACTGCTTTTTCTCTGGGAAAAGTAAATACATATTATCACGTTATACTCAGGATGGCATACCATCCTTTACCTCTCGTGCACCTCACCCCAATGAATATAAACTTAGCATCTTACTTAAAATCATGCGTGTACATGTGTCATCGTGTAGATCTCTAGCTTGGCACGTGTGCTTATGCAATGTTATGATATGCATGCAGTGCTATCCAAACTAAGAAAAGGCCTTAATGCATGCTATGAGCGGCGTACACATGCGATCTTATGCATCCCACACTACATATTATCGCATGCAACGAAAAAGAAAATCTAATGGACACGCATGCGACCTACGTTATGCATCTCATACTACATAACAGTCGTATGTTGTCACCTATGAGGATCCATATACAGACACATATTATGCATCTCATACTACATAATATGCCCCCGTATACTTCTTTCATGCTTATGAGTGTAGTGTTCGTGCTTCAGCCGAGATCTACCGAAGACCCATCGGTGAGTGTATGCAATGATTAACGATTCTCACTGGACGGTTAACTGGGCCAACCAGACCAATTCCAGCAACCCGGCTAACCTGGCTTTGATACCAACTGTCACAACCCATATTTTCCCGAAATAAAATATAATATCAGAGTAAAGGGGGAAAACACGCGTCATGATGCCACGTCCTGTAGGGGACAACTACAGACGTTCAGGCGAGCACTCAAACGAACATTTTTACGAGAAAAGATATGAATTAATAAAAGCATTATCTTTTAAGATTATTTTCGTTAGGTTAGGAAGCCGTGCCCCTCGGCTCTGCGGTTTACATAGCCGCACTTTTATAAAAGATATGCGTACGCAACGGAAGAAAATAGGTTCATTTTATTTCTATCGGCGCTGAAGACCGGAGACGTCTCCAGGGCGAACGTCGGTCTACATTTAATATATAATAAAGAAGTATCATTTTTAATTTGGTTTACGCTTTGCAAATATGTGATACTTAGTAGTAAATACGACAAACAGTTAAAAGAACAATTTTTTATAATGCCAAAAGAACTGCATTAATATTCAGCAAAATCGGCTTTTCCCAGAGTGTACGAATACAAAAATAACTAAGTAGCAGTAAAGGAAGCTAGCAGCAGCATCAGCAAGTAAACCAAACAAAAGCCATACGGGCGTCAACAACTGACACGAACCCGGAGGAAAAGAGTCAACAGCCAAAAAGACAAGCTGCAACAAAAGAACTGAATCCTTACCCACTAGAGAGGGAAGGCCTCGACGATGAACAGAAAGACCCCGCTCAAACTCCGGCGGCAGCTACAAACCTGAATCTGAGGCATCCATAAGAAAAGAATGCCTCAGCCCAAAGGGTGCAAGAAAACAGCATGGGTATAAGTAAAAGCAGGCAAGGTAACAAATAGCGTAACCAGTCTGAAAGGAGTATATAGTACATATATATACACATATACTCATATATATAACTATATATACACTTATATAAGGATTTCAGTAATAGAAGTTTATGAAGATCCCGCATAGAGCCAGCCCGAGAAGCGAGAGCATGACTAAACTTGGCATATAATGCAAAAAAGGACCAGTGGTGGCGGACCCAAAACAATGTCACTATCCATTCACATAAAGGGGATGTTCAAAACGAACCAGTGGTGGCGGACCCAAACCATGTCACTATCCACTCACATAAAGGGGACATTCACCCCAACTAAACAAAGGCGTCGTGGTGGTGGTCTCATCGCCCTACCAACCACTATTAATAGAACTATGATGGAGGACCCCATTGTTCCCTATGCCCATCATTCCAATGCAAACAAGTCCATCAATATTTAGCCAAGTAAATATGCAGAATTTAAACACGTAAACACGATTCGGGACTAGCTTAACCAATCCCAAGGAGCATCCCCCATAAAACAGCCCTCATAAACAGCAATCCCCTTTCAAGAAAAGTAGCAGCATCCCCAAATCAACAAGGAACAACCCCCCAAACCAAGGGCCAAAAGCGGCAGCCCCATCTAAAACAAACAACAGCAACCCAACCAAGGCCAACAACAGCAGCCCCCTAGAAAAGAAGACAAAAGGGTAGCCCATAAGAAAACAACAGCAGTAAAACAACAGCAGCAGCACAACAGCCACAAACAACAGCAGCAGAACAACAGCAGCCCACTAAAGCCAACTGCAGCGGAACAACAGCAGCAGCACAACACAACAACAACAGAGAAGAACCAAAGGCAGCAATCCCCCCTCTAATCAGGAAAACCCAGGAAAAAGGGCAGCAGCCCTCCCTCTAATCAGGAAAAAAAACCAGGAAGAAGACAGCAGTCCCCCATAACAACAAAGTAAGGGCAACAGCACCCCCATTAATTAGCAAAGAAAAGGCAGCACCCCCACAAAATTAGCAAAGAAAAGGCAGCACCCCCATTTCAACAAGGAAAGGAGCAGCCCCAAATCAACATACCTGCAGTCCAACTCAACAAGGAGCAACCCCCAAACCAACAACAAAAGAGGCAGCCCCAAATCAACAACAAAAGAGGCAGCTCCAAATCAACATACCTGCAGTCCAACTCAACAAGGAGCAGCCCCCAAACCAACAACAAAAGAGAATTTAAGCACTCATCTGATCACAGCATAGCAGCCCAACAAAGCAGAAAACCCCTTCTGGACAAAATATATATAGCAGCCCAAAGAAGTTAACCCCCAATACAGAACAAAGCATAGCAGGTATAACAAAAAAAAAGAGTCCTGAAAATTTTAGGCATAACACCCAAGCAATCCAGCCGGCGCAACCTCAGAAGAAACCCAGGAAAGAATTCAGCATGGAACTAGGTAATACCAAGCAACAGGGAGACGAAACTTCCAGCATAACCCCGATAGCATCAAGCATCCGAAATAAAAAAAGGAAAGCTCCCAGCACATCAATGAAATACCAAACTTCAGAAGGAAGCACAATTTCCAGCATAGGTAAGCGATATTAGAGCATCAGGAAGGCAAGAAGGGAGGGGAAGGAAGAGAGAAGAAGTTTTCTTGCCTCGAGACGACCGGCGACCCCGCCAAATCGCAGCCACCGGTGATCCCAACGCCGAACCCTAATTCGCCCCTCTTTCGCGCATGGCAGCAGAGAGCATCGGGGAGGGAGAGGAAAGAATGAGGCAGCCCAAAACACCAAGGCAAAATGAATTTCCCCCAAATGTATCTATATATATATGTATATATATACATTTACATACACATAATTATATATATACACACCTATTTCTTTATAAATGGTAAAATTTTGCTTATACGCACCCATACGTGATTACCCTAGCATCGATCTCACCGGACGGCGACAATCAAGAAACGGTGACGCCCTCCGCACTAACGCCACGCAACGACAACTTTAATATTTAAACCACCTCTAATAGCACACTCCACTTGAATTAACTATAAGAAAAACCTGGGGCGTTACATCGACGCAACATCAAAATGAGCTCGATGCAGAAGGAAGAGTCTGTGGAAGCCATCTTAGAAGTAGACGCAACTTTGACTTCAATTCGACGCAGAAGACGAAGTACAAATTCAAGTCTTCAACTCGACGGATACGTCGATAAGAACTCGACGCAACGTCAACATCTGAGTTCAACCAGAGAACTCAAAGGTGCGTCGATATGGCGAAAGATAAATTCGACACAGCGTCGAGTACAGTCAAAAATAGAAGTTTTTCTGTTGTCCTTTCTAATACCTTTTTAGAAGGTCTACAAAGCTAAAGACTGTTCTCCAACAGCTCGTCTATTGCCAAGAATGGAAAGGAGTATTCCAGAAATGCATCAAAAATGTTCTTGGAAGTTTATTCAAATCAGATGGACGGTTGGGAACAAAAATAGAAGAAAACATCAATTGTCTATAGAAGAAAAAGACAGAATAATTGATCTCATATTTTTCTGGCTGTCGAAACAGGGCTTCTCATTCTTCCTCCTTCAACCCTAAGACAGAACAGAAGAATAACCCCTCTGCACAACAAAAGATCATAACAACAGTTCTTCTTCTATATCGCATAGCAGCAAGTCTACAAAAGTGCAGAGAATCAGGATCAAGTTTATAACCCTTGCAATCATCACTATCTTAAGCAAGGGTTCATCATATTCAGATCCTGAGATAAACAGAAGCAGCATCATTCAAAGAGAAAGCTTTTGAAGAATTCTTACAGAAGAATTATATTCTCTTCTTTCTTCTCCTTCTACTATTTTCACTCTCTAACTGTAAAAGAGTTATAAGAATCCCTCTTTCAAAGGATTCAGTGGTTCAAAGAGTCTCCTTATCAAAAGACTCTGTGGTTCTAAGAGTCTCCTTATCAAAAGATTATGTGGTTCTATGAGTCTCCTTATCAAAAGACTCAGTGGTTCTGAGAGTCTCCTTATCAAAAGACTCGGGCACAGTTAGTGCAATTTTACCAGGGAGGTAGAAGAGTGGACTACCCACATTTTGGGGAACCACTATAAAATTTTGTCTTTTGCAATGAATTTCTGTGTTGTCCCAGTTTACTATTTTCTGGTTTATATTTACTATGATTTCTTTATTCTTTTTTGGTTTTGATGATTGCATATTACTTAGTATTTTTTATTGTGTGTGCGCATTTAGTGTAAAGAATTTTTAAATCTCTATTCACCCCCCCCCCCCCCCCCCCCCCCCCCTCTAGAGAAGACTCATAGGCACACTGTGCACTTTCAGTATTCAAAGAACTCATCGGAAGCACAATGGAGGTTTATGTGGACGACATGCTGGTATAGAGCGTCCACCGCCGTGACCACATAGAAGATCTGGAAGGGTGCTTTCAACTCCTTCACCATTTCCAATTACGGCTCAACCCCAGAAAATGTGCATTTGGTGTGATGGAATTCTTGGGTTTCATGGTGACCCATCGAGGGATCGAGGCAAACCCCGAAAAGATCAAGGCGATGGGAGACATGTCGCCACCCCATTCCATCATGGAAGTGCAGCGCATAAATGGAAGGATTGCCGCTCTTTTGCAGTTTCTGGCGCAGACGGGAGATACTCCCCTTCTTCTAAATCCTTCGAGGGGCACGTAACTCTGGGTTTCAGTGGACGGACGAATGTCAGACATCTTTCGAGCACCTTAAACAGTATTTGGCCTCGCCCCCACTTTTATCAAAACATGCCCCTGGATAAGTCTTGTTCCATTACCTAGCGATATCCCCCATGACCGTCAGCTCAGTGCTAGTAAAAGACGGTGGAGGAGTCCAACAGCCTGTTTATTACCTCGGCAAGGTCCTCACGGACATCGAAGTCAAATACTCGATGGCCGATAAAATGGCCTTCTCCCTCGTCTCTTTTGCAAGAACGCTTCGGCCCTACTTTCAGGCTCATACGATAAAGGTATTAACTCAGTTGTCGTTGTGGGCCATCTTCTAGAAGACGGAAGTATTCGAGAGATTAGTAAAGTGAGCAGTTGAGCTGGGCGAGTTCGATATCCACTTCCTACCACGGCCGAATATCAAATCCCAAGTGCTCACCGACTTCATTGTAGAAAATACTCTTCCTACGGAGACCGCTCCCGTTAAAGATATCTCCACCGCTCGCTGGGCTCTCTACGTCGATGGGGCCTCTGCGGCTGAAGGAGCAGCAGAACGATTGCTCCTAGTTAGTCCGGGGGGCATCACTCTAGAGTACGGCCTCAGGTTGAAATTCCTGGTAACCAACAACAGCAGAATATGAGGCCCTAATCGCCGGGCTACGACTCGTCGTCGACTACAAGGCAGAGAGCCTGACAATCTACACTGATTCACATCTAGGGGTCTCGCAAGTTGAGGGGAACTATGCGGCAATGAATGACCAAATGGCACAATATCTCATATTCGTGAGATCTCTTCTACAGAAAATACCATCGTACCAAATTCTGCACATCCCCAGGGAGCAGAATTCCAGAGCCAATGCACTCTCCAAACTCACGCCTCTCCTTCTAACTATCAATCTCGGAGGCGCCAAATCGAAGACATCGTGACCCCCAGCATTCACGGAGTACGGTAGATTTGCCAAAATTAGCAATGAAGGATCATCCTGGATGACACCCCTCCTAGCCTACATTGAATGCAGAGGCCTGCACGATGACCGTTTAGATGTACGACGCTTGTGAATGCAAGCTGCCTCATACGTTATCATCGAAGGGGAGCTTTACAGGCGAGCCTTCTCTGGGCCCTACCTAATGTGCCTTCCGTAAGCGGAGGCATAGTACACCTTAAAGGATATTCATGGCGGGATATGTGGAGAGCACCTGGGCGCAAGAGTTCTAGTTCAAAAGATCCTGCGTCACAGCTTTTATTGGTCGACAATGAAGAAGGACGCAGGCGAATTCGTTCAAAGGTATAAAAGTTGTCAGCTTCATGCAAACGTCCCTTATTAACCACCAGTAGCGCTTGCGACACTCCGAGGCACCTGGTCATTCGCCCAGTGGGGATCGTTCTCCTCGATCCCCTCCTCATAGCCTCCATCCAGAGAAAGTTTATCATCATGGCTATCGATTACTTCACAAAGTGGGTAGAAGTTGAGCCCCTCACCAAAATTACTGAAAAGAATGCCAAACAGTTCGTGTGGAAGAACATCGTTCTGTTTCTTTGGAATCCCAGCAATAATCATCGTCGACAATGACACTCAGTTCACGGGAAAATCATTTATCAAGATTTGTGAAGACCTGAAGATTAATCTTCGCCATACGGTCGTAGCTCACTCACAAACAAACAATCAAATTGAAGTAGCAAATTGCGCCATCCTCAAGGGACTCAAAACATGCATGCAGGAGGAAGGGGGCAGTAGGTATACGCACTTTTGAATGTTCTATGTGCATATCGTACCACGAAAAGGACTCCCATGGGGGAAACCTCGGACTATCTCTGCTACGGTACGGAAGCAATCATCCTCGTCGACATCGGTGTCCCCAGTAGTCGCATAAAAATCTTCGATCCCGAAAAGAACAACGAGCTGCTTCGAGAAAACAAAGACTTGATTACAGAAGTCAGGGATACGGCTGCCCAGCGCATAGTTCACTACCAAAGGTGCGTGTCCCGACTTTATGATAGAAGGGTGAAGCCCAGGCCAATCAACGTTGGAGATCTTGTCCTGCACAGCATTGAGGCGATCGGTAAAGGCCCGCAAGGAGACAAACTCTCGCCAACTTGGGGAAGGACCATATGTTGTCACTACAGTCTTAAAGCTCGGGACGTACAGGCTCAGAACAATGGAAGGGAAGACCTTACCACGCACCTCGAATGCTCAGAACCTGCGATGCTTTTTATTAGTAATTTGAATTCTCCATCATATAAAAAGCCGCGAGAGCAAACTTGCGCAAACTTATCTTCTATTATGTAAAAAGTTGCACACTTAGACTCGCGCAAACTTATCTTCTATTATGAAAAAAGTCACGAGCTCAGATTCGAGCAAACTAACTTTCCGCTATGAAAACTATATTTTAACACCCACACCTATATTTGAGCAAAAATATTATGTGTATTTCTCACCGTCATAGTGAATCACAGCACCGTAAGGGCTTGTCCCTTGCTCGGATGCCAATGTTTTAAGAAATAGACACTTTTATCATTAACTTTGGGCCCTGCCCCTAGGACTTCGCTCTGACTCCGATCGAAGGTCAGACCTTCTCCCCGCAGTAAAGTCCCGATGTCGTAAGGGTCTGCCCCTCTTACGATCATCCTCGGTTTGAACGCATACACTCTTCACCGGCCACTCTGGGGCCCTGCCCCTGGGACTTCGCACTATCACCGATCGAAGGTCGGCCCTTCTCCCCGCAGTAAGGTCCCGACGTCATAAGGTCCTGCTCCTCATAGCCATCTTGGGGCCTGACCCCCCCCCCCCCCCCCCCCCCCGACCAAGGCTTCGATAATGACTAGAATGAAGAAGTCACAAGACACAAAGGCGCCATCACAATGCAATACATAGCGAGAAGTGCCTAGCAGAATGGGAAACGGAAGCAACCGCACACTCATCCTCTAGCAACGATTCTGACCCAAGACACCCTGAAGATGACGATGATCGGAATTGCCGCGAAAAAATCAAAAACCTCCACACTCCTCCACGTAGTGATCTGGACTCCGAAGGTTTGGGGGCTTATGATGTGCACTTGTAGATTTATAGGCACTTCTGGGGTACGTTTAGAGGAGGCTCCACTAAGGAGAGGTGACGTTAGTGGGGTCAAAGTCCAACTCGTGATCATGAGAGTGGAGAAACCTGCCGCGCACAATGTGCGCTCTATCAGCGCCAGACGCAGTCAAGACCGCACCCCATTATTGGGGTGAGGTCAGCCCGCACCCCACTAATGGGGTGTGGGTAGCCCACACCCCTATATTGGGGGGCGAGGCCAAATCGCACCCTCAAGGGGGTAGGCCAAGTCGCACCCAAGGGGGTGCGGCCGAACTGCACCCCCAAGGGGGTGCGGACCAGGCGGGCCCCCAAGGTGTGCGGCCAAGCCGCACCCCAATGGGGTTCGTCCAAACCGCACCCTATGGGAGTGCGTCCAAGCCACACCCCATATAGGGGTGCGGCAAAATCGCACCCCCATGCCGGGGTGCGTCCATGCCCTCCCCGCCATGCGGGGGATGCGGCCGAAACCGCACCCCCCTCGTCTGGTGCGGCCAGAGCTCATTTTCCCTATGGGGGTGCGGTTTGTCATCTCCCAAGTTCGTTGCGCGCTGAGAATGTTCTCGTGTTCGTTGCGTGCTCAGAACACTCTCGTGTTTGTTGCGCGCTCATAACACTTCCGCGCACACTTAGAATGCTTCCACATTCCTGACACGCATGCAATTATCCTTTCTTAATTTCTCAGATTGCAGGTCTCGTTCGTCGCCTTCATTGTCGTCAATGAAGTTGCCCGAACTGCCCGAAGGGCAAGGCGGCCATTTACGAAAAATGGCGATCCGTGTGCTCCGAATCGGCGAACGTGATTCGACCGTCAAGTAGTTATAGTGGTTACAACGACAAAATTACCAGACTACCCCTGCCCAAGGCTATAAAAAGAGCTCAGGGCCTTCATTTTAAGACATCTTGCCTTCTGCACCCGAGATAGCTCCGTTGAAGATTTCTTCTGAGTTCTCCTTCGGCGCTCGAAAATCTCATTCGGGCTTCGAAGATCTCCTTTTAGGCTTCGAAGATCTCCTTCATGGACTTGGAGATTTCCTTCACTCCGGAAGACCATCTTCCTAAGCGATTCGGGAATCCTTCGGGTCCCGAAAGGCGACTCAGCGATCTCACTTTCGTTCCTAGAAGAAGTAGTTAGCTTTCCGAGAGGTGGTCTGTCACCCTCGGAGTTCTCTCTCTCTCTCTCTACCTGTAAGATCTCTTTTTCCAAATCCCGTTAGGGTACTTGAAAACTCAAACCTCTCCCGTATCGCACGGTTGAGGTGAATCTTCGCCCAGGATCGCTGCCTTGCGGGGTCACCAACACTCGGGTTGGCTAACACCGCTCAGCACCAACCCTGCCGGCTGTACGATCATAAGTAAAATATGCCAAAAGGGTAAGTACATAAAAGAAGGCATGTCCACAATGTCACAACATCATATATACATATATAATGAAAACAGAAAGTCCAAAAGAGAAGTACAAGCAAAAAGGGCTTAAGCCCGATACATATCCAAAATCATGTACTCTCTCTCTCTCTCTCTACTACATGCGGAAACTACAACAAAACTCTCAAATGCGGAAATCTAACTATTTAGTCATCAACCTGTGGCGTCGTGGTAGTACGCTGCATCCGCTGCTCAGGTCCTGCCATCTCGTCCTGCTGCGCGCGGGACAACTCTGTCCCCTCGGACTCCTGCGGTCACACCGACCGTTAGTCATAAAGACTAAGCCGTTTTGTCCTCGCCTCCCCCCACGACTCCTAGGCACCGAGTGAGAGGAAGAAGCGGAGGACAAACAAGGGGGTAAACAAGAAGAGTGACGTGGCACTTACTAGCAGTACATAAATGTAATCGGTAGAGCTACAGTAACAAGGTAAAGGTAAAGAGCATGTAAGTAAGTGCGGTAAGTAGTAAACAAATAGAGGCAATATAGTGAACAATAAATAAGTAGGGGCGGTGCAGTAAGTAAAACTAAACTACCATCACAGATTCGTACCTTAACTTATATGAACGCCCATACGACATATAAGTTAAGATGTCCAGGTAACCCATCATATAAAAGAGCCCATACTAATTTATATGATGGGGTATGCAGATGTGCGTTATGTTATGCTATGTTTATGATGTGTATTATGCAGCTATGCAATGCAACTCACCCACACGACTCCATGCGCACAAACCTTTATAGTTCCAAATTTGTTTGAAAGGAAGCCAACCATTCGAGTACCGACCGTCGTGGCTCACGGTGGCAGTGGATCGGGCACTCCACATCCTAGGCGGGTATGGTCACTACCAAGCCTAGACCTCATGTACGCCTCAACGCTAAGAACACAACAGCGGAGCTCCTGCGTACTCTTGCTGGAATCCACCAGACTTTAAGGTCGGGGTGGGTTATTAGGGATTGTCCTCCAGACCGCGGTACTCAAACTTACCGGCCCTCTAAACATCACCCTTACCTGAGTCAACGTACTACCGTCGGTGACACGACTAGCCTAGTACCGAAGACTCGCCACTATTTGCATAAGAAACATGTGTTATCAAGTCCACCCGAGCTTCCAGCTCAGGGATTACACACAAGCTGATCCAACCCATCTCCTTCCCGGAGGAGATCCATACCAGTTTACAGACCTACTTAGGCTACTCTTGCCTACAATTTAGTTAGTGTTATAATTAGGGTGAATCTTGGACTTCCCGCGGTGTACTCCGTAAGGGGCCCCTAACGGTACTACGGATCAATGGGCTCAACCCCACTATCCTCCTCAAGACAATTACTTTAGTTGGTGTTTAACGTTTGGTTCACCCCTCATCATTTCATATAGTTAATGTGCCTTACCTCATCTCCCGTCCCACCCAATCGAGTTGGACGTGCCTCCACACCTCATATGCTAACCCTAGCACAACCTCACAACTAACCCTAGGGTTGAACTTCCATGAATCAATGTGTACTATAACTCATTTACTGATTGTATATAACTCCTAAACATTACTTAGGGTCTGAATTGTCTATAACCCAAAATTCTGTTTTTACTAAACGCAGACCACTAAGTTGAACTATCCATCAACCCCATATGGGAATCCTTCTAAAACCTCATCACCAAGGTCTCTAATAATTATCCTAGGCTCCCACTGACCTTAATAAGGTATGTTCCAATTTTCATAGTTTTCCATATTAAATTAGTATTTAATATAATTTAAAGTAGTTAAGGTCTTAAGTCAAATTACACATGAACTACCCTCAAAATTATTCCTCATGCTACATGAAAATTATCAGTAAGGTAATATCCCATATCAAG
Source organism: Dactylorhiza incarnata (assembly GCA_033032865.1). Taxonomy (NCBI): domain Eukaryota; kingdom Viridiplantae; phylum Streptophyta; class Magnoliopsida; order Asparagales; family Orchidaceae; genus Dactylorhiza; species Dactylorhiza incarnata. Next base: position 215,887 of record JAWHQI010000205.1, on the reverse strand, counting down.
GTGGTTCACTGAGTTCCATGACCCTAGGGTGTGATTTGGCCTACTAAATCATCATTGTTGTATAATTACCAAACTGCCACTATAATTAGGAAAAATAGTATTTCACTTCTGAAAATTCTACAAAAATTACCAAGTGTCCATATGGGGACCTAGAGTCGTCTGCCAAATTATTGTGTCATTACCATGTGATTTGATATTTTACAATGATTAAACAACCAAAGGTAGCAATTACCAATTTCTACATGAGGTACTTGAATTATAAATCTACAAGCTTCCAAACTGTTGTCATGGGCATATACTAACATAAAAAGACAGATTTCCAAGTATCGTAACATTGCCCCATGATTTGATATTTTAAAAGGATTTAATACTCAAGTGGTGTAAATTCCAATTCCTACATGAGGTACAAGAAATACAATCCTACCAGCTTCCAAACAATTATCATGGGTACATATTAACCTAAAATTACAGATCACCAAGTATCATGACAAAGCCCCATGATTTGACATTTTAAAAAGATTTAATACTCAAGGGTTGTAAAATCCAATTTCTACATGAGGTACATGAAATATAATTCTACAAGCTTCCAAATAATTATCATGGGCTTATAACAGCATTAAATGACAGATAACCAAGTTTCACAATTTATCCCCATGATTTAGCATTTATCAAAATTAAATTCCCTTAAGCTAGCAAGTACTTAAAATTTCCTACACAAGGAATAATACTTCAATAAATCATAACAAAATTACTATAGTCCATTTTCATCCCTAATCAGCCACTGATAGAGTTTCAACACCATACAAGGTCCTATGACCATGCATTTCATTTTATTAAGGAAAGGGTGGCTATTTCATTTACTAGGAAGAAAAATACTTAAATACCTCTAAAAATTCTCAATAAATTAACTAAGTCATTTTATGCTCCTGCAAACATATCTCCAAAGTTCTGAGCCAAGGCAAGAACATTTGCTCCCATGCCCTTCACAAGTCTCACTTTGCACCCTTAAGGGTTTACCCTTAGGGTTTAGGGTCACACCACCCTAATGGCTCCAAATGGACCACTAGGGTGTGTCACATGCCTTTGTATATCCTTACCTACAAATCCATCATGATGGGAGGAGGCTAACACACTCAACTCCTCAAAATGACTTAGACCCTAATAAGACCCTTAAAGGCCCTCACTAGGGTTTCCCATTTTTCATATCACATCAACTCCAAATGCATTGAAATTTTAGGCAGACCCTACTCATGCACCAAAGAGCATGCCACCAAAGTTTGGTGTCATTTGGACATCAAATGCTCCAAAAATCAACTTAATTTAAATATTCTAATTACCACAAAAACCCTAGGTTAAAGTGTCCACCAAGGGCTGTCCCTTTGGCAGGGGGTGCCCCTAGGGTATACCAACCAATGGTTAAAAAGCACAGCTCCAAAGCTTGAAGGGTTAGTCCTAGGTAATTAATTTAGTGGACTGACCTAGTGTAGGACCAGTCCTAGTAAAACAGCTCCCTAGGGGGCTGTAGGTCACCAAATGACGCAAACTCAAGGCCAAATGAAAGTTAAGACCAAGGCCTACAACTTTCATGTTGGGCACTTTTTCTAAATCAGCCAATAGTGGCCTTAATTTCTATTTGAAGAGGACTGAATTATTAAGGCAGAAAATACAAAGCATTGAATTAATTAAATAAGGGAAATATGAGATCTGCACAGATCTTGATGCAAATCCGACCCTCCCCCTTCATCTTCTTCCTTCAGCCAACGGCTGAGATCAGCCGGAGCTGGGCCAACTTGCTCCTCCCTTTCCCGACCACCTGGTGGCCACCACGGTCGGCCACCACCTCCACCACCTTCGTGGTGGTCGGGGCTACAGCTTCCCGGCGACATGGCGGCCGGAGGGGCCCTTTTCCGGCGATTCTAGCATGGCCGAAAATCACCATTTTCCATGGATTGGAGGTTTTGGATTCGGCTCAATTGAGACCTATCCTTCAAATTAAATGGATAGGAAGCTAGCATAGAGGGAGAGGAGGAGAAACGAACCTAGAGTGGAGCTTGGCAGTGGCGGCGGCGGCGGCGGCGGCGGCGGTTGGCCATGGAAATGCCTTGCTCCGACGATCCTGCTCACAGCCGCGATTCTCCACCAAAAGCTTTGCTCCAAAGGTCGATTCCGACTGCTCTCCACCTTCTGAAGCTAATGGGATGGATACATTGGGGTGGGGAGGAGTGTATACCCGGTTTTGAACTTGGGTGCTCACGTGATTGCATGGTTATCCCATGGCTGCCACCCCCTGCTACCTCCTGTTCCTCTAGCAATCAGCCAGGACATTTCCCACGCCCCAAGAGTGATTGGCTTGGGTGTAAAGGGTGGCCAAGCTTTTGCTTTTCTCTTTTTGTCCCCTTACTCTCTCTCCTCCTTTTCTCTTAATTCAAATGTGGTGACATGGACTCACCTAGGTTTATCCAGATGCCATGGTCATCCTGGTCATCAATTGATGTGGGGTCCCAAGGCTTGATTTGGTTCAAGTGTATGAGGGCTAAGTCACTTAAATTGGGCTATGTTGACCATGATTGACCTAGAGTTGACTTTAACTTTGACTTGGTCAACATGATGAGTGGGATGGGCCCACTTGATGGCCTTGGGTCCCTTGTCACTACCCAATGTTGGTTGGTCCATGGTGGGGCTCCAATTGGTTCAATTTAATCAAAGGGGTGTAAATTTGACCAAAATTGGGTAAAGTTTGACTTTGGTCAATTGGGGTCAATTGGTCCCACCATGAGGGGGCTTTTTAGTCCAATGGGTTCCTTAAAGTGTTTAGAGTGTGGTGGAAAGGTTAATTTGAATATTTGGAGTCAATTGAACCTAATTGACTTAGTTTGGTTAATGATGACCTATTGTTGACTTTGGCCAATTTCATGCAATTGGGCCCCACCCAAGTGCAATTCTCAAGGTAATGGTCTTCCTTAGTGGTTAGGGTGGTATGGGGGAGGTCAATTTGGTGAATTGAGGATCAATTGGCCTAAGGGGGTGGTATTGGGCTATGTTGATTTTGTGCCCTTGGTGTGCACTTAGCACACTCCACTTGGTCCAAGGGCTTAGTGGCCTCTCAGCACACCACCCATGCCCTAATACCAACTAGGGGTCTAAAAGGATTGGGGATGTTACAAATCCCAATAAACAAAAGAAATATTTCGTCCTCGAAATTTAGGTTCGGGTCTACGGGTTGCAAGTACTTATAAGAGTAAAGGGTTCCAAAGACGGTTAATTTGCACCCGAGTTGATGAGTTCTGGGAAACGTTGTTGCATGAAGTCCAAGGGCACCCAGCTGTGCTCCTCTTGCCCATGGTTGAACTGCAATAATTGGACATCAGAATTTCCTTCCACGAAAGAACTCGGACCTCTACTACATGAGAACTTAAACCGGAGCAACAGTCTTTACCGAGATTTCTCATTGCACTTCTACTATTCCTTGCTAAGGTTGTCGGCAATATTCCCCCTAGGGGTTAATTGAAGGTTTACCCAGCCGCTCAGACCATCGTGCCTTTAATCACACTGCGGGTTCTACTTGCTCCATCCCGGTAATAAATAGGATTTAGACACTTCAAAAAAATCAAACAAGCTAACCAGGCGTGGGTGTTATCAAAATCACTACACTCCCTGAAGGAGGATCTACCTGTAATACATAAGATCCTACCGGGTTAATTTAGGTCATCGAGCCGCGCTAGGTGGCACCGAAATCCTTAGAGTTCAACTTAACTTCATGAGGTTATATTCACGAACCATACTTACATAATACTCCGCTCAAAAACCGATTAGCCAGGACGTGATCATTTAGCCAACCGTCATTGTCTATTCTGATTCTTCACTATACGACTCTCTTACACGTAGGTGTTCAACACTACCTACACCAAGAGACCTTATCCCTTAACATATGGGGTCTCTGCTGATAAACCGTTTCTGACTCTGCGGATACAAGACCAGGTTTATCAGCTACAAACTAATAACATAAACTTGATTACACTTGGGCCAGAATCTCTTATGTCCTACGAACGTTACATGAGGTTAACGCTTCCTCCCGTTAAATAAATGCAAATAACCTCCATGTTTTCCTTGAGGAACATAACGTCTGCAGTTTAAAATGATGATCGTGAAATGACTCCCATCAACTTTCCATATCCATTTGGTTCATAACTCACGAGGGTAAAACCCTTTTTGACATGACATGAATTGACACAAATTGATTTCAACATGAAGGGTGGCTTATTAAAACCCATTCATCCTCAAGAAGTTTCTCCATTTATATCTGGAAATCAAACATGTCTCCCCTATTCTTGAATCTTCCTAACTGGGATTATAATGTTTTGGGAGAAATTGTAAGTTCCGGCTCTTAAGATCGGAGGATCGTATGTAAATTATATATCTTCAATATATCATTCGTCAAATTTCACTTTAGATTCCCAATATCGAGTGGGCTAAACTTTCAAAGCCAAGTAGTCTCATCTCACTTAAGCTATAAATTATGAATTAAAGGATTCATCATAATGACCCTTCTCTTAGTTGTGTCGTCCAAGGTTACATCGATAAATCTCATTAAGTAATCTTAATAATTTCAAGTGGGAGTTGATAGAAACAACAACTAACCGTTTATTTTAACTCTCTAATCCTCAACATTTTAGTACATGATGGTCGTTGCCATTTTTCCCCGAGATCCGAACATAGTAAGATTCTCCATCTTAGCCCTAAGTAGTTTATACCATCATATACTAAGATCCAAAAAGTCACCTTCCTAAGCTCTCTGGTTGTGCATAAACCAAATCTAAGAGTAAAAAGATCTTAACTAAATTTTCACCAAGGAGAGGGCTTAAATTTTAATTAAAAATATTATCTGAAAATTACCTTTGAGAGCCCTGAAGTGTAAGCAACTCTAGTTATAATTTTACTTGCGAAAACTTGATTCCAATCCTCAAAATTTCACGATGTGACACATTTATCCCAAGCTACTAAACCTGGTATTCTTCTTATTTTCAATACTTGATTGAAACGAGGCATTTGATCGGACGTCAGCGTTTATTAATTGATTCTGGTAACTCTACAAATCGCTGTCTCGAGGTTAAGAAGGTGTATTTACAACAACACACTAGCAAGTTTGTTACGATAAACTGATTATTTCTTATGGTCATGCGAACTTATAGCTCAGTCTTACTTCTATCCAATCTAAATCTCAATTGGTCCTGCACTGAATTTGCCGCTTATGACATCCTTCCCTTGTGACCGGTAAGAGCTTGATGACCAAACGTCCTTATAAAAGACAAGACAACATTGCTTGGATCAGGAAGCTAGTGGAATTCCCTAAATTCTTAACCACCATAAATCAAAATGGATTCTTGGGTCTGCCCTCTCTGATGTCTTTGGCTTTGTTTTGAGGGCATGATTCCGCAGCAAACGCGATGGTATAGGGGGCCACTATTTCAGTGGTACTCTGTGAGCAGCCACTTTGTGCATTTATTGTCAAAGGTTAGGTCTTTCTCCTCTGAGAGAAGCCACTTTGTGCATAGTGCCAAAGGTTAGGTCTGTTTCCAATCTTCCCCCGCCCATACCCCCAATGATTGGGGACTATATGGGTTCTGTTGTTGTTGTTGTTGTTGTTGTTGTTGTTGTTGTTGTCTCAACGTACTATAATGGGAAGTATCAAGTTATGGCAAGGGGGTTATGCTTATGGGTCTTCTATTACTCCAAAGAAGACTACAGACACCCGATCTCCTCGAGATGGTCCTACCACTTGATAGTGAAGCGTAACCCTCAGCGTGAAAGTCTCAACGTCAAGACTTAAACTAACTTCTTCCCTTAGCTACGTTGGGTATCCTTAACCTTCAACCAAATCTAGACCCGAGGTCGCTCTTTAGACTAGGATGCGTCACTAAATTGTCTAAGTAAGTCAGAATTTGACCTAACTTGCTGCTTAGTGGACTGTTTTATGTGATTTCATACATGAGCACACCACAGCTTCCGCTGCATAGTTTGTCCGCAAACTACACTCGAGCGGGGTGACCCAGTATGTTGTGTATTGTTCTCTTATGATCGTTCGCCCTCTGATACCATTTGTAAGATCTCTTTTTCCAAATCCCGTTCGGGTACTTGAAAACTCGAACCTCTCCCGTATCGCACGGTTGAGGTGGATCTTCGCCCAGGATCGCTGCCTTGCGGGGTCACCAACACTCGGGTTGGCTAACACAGCTCAGCACCAACCCTGCCGGCTGTACGATCATAAGTAAAATATGCCAAAAGGGTAAGTACATAAAAGAAGGCATGTCCATAATGTCACAACATCATATATACATATATAATGAAAACAGAAAGTCCAAAAGAGAAGTACAAGCAAAAAGGGCTTAAGCCCGATACATATCGAAAATCATGTACTATCTCTCTCTCTACTACATGCGGAAACTACAACAAAACTCTCAAATGCGGAAATCTAACTATCTAGTCATCAACCTGTGGCGTCGTGGTAGTACGCTGCATCCGCTGCTCAGGTCCTGCCATCTCGTCCTGCTGCGCGCGGGACAACTCTGTCCCCTCGGACTCCTGCGGTCACACCGACCGTTAGTCATAAAGACTAAGCCGTTTTGTCCTCGCCTCCCCCCACGACTCCTAGGCACCGAGTGAGAGGAAGAAGCGGAGGACAAACAAGGGGGTAAACAAGAAGAGTGATGTGGCACTAACTAGCAGTACATAAATGTAATCGGTAGAGCTACAGTAACAAGGTAAAGGTAAAGAGCATGTAAGTAAGTGTGGTAAGTAGTAAATAAATAGAGGCAATATAGTGAACAATAAGTAAGTAGGGGCGGTGCAGTAAGTAAAACTAAACTACCATCACAGATTCGTACCTTAACTTATATGAACGCCCATACGACATATAAGTTAAGATGTCCAGGTAACCCATCATATAAAAGAGCCCATACTAATTTATATGATGGGGTATGCAGATGTGCGTTATATTATGCTATGTTTATGATGTGTATTATGCAGCTATGCAATGCAACTCACACACACGACTCCATGCGCACAAACCTTTATAGTTCCCAATTTGTTTGAAAGGAATCCAACCTTTCGGGTACCGACCGTCGTGGCTCACGGTGGCAGTGGATCGGGCACTCCACATCCTAGGCGGGTATGGTCACTACCAAGCCTAGACCTCATGTACGCCTCAACGCTAAGAACACAACAGCGGAGCTCCTGCGTACTCTTGCTGGAATCCACCAGACTTTAAGGTCGGGGTGGGTTATTAGGGATTGTCCTCCAGACCGCGGTACTCAAACTTACCGGCCCTCTAAACCTCACCCTTACCTGAGTCAACGTACTACCGTCGGTGACACGACTAGCCTAGTACCGAAGACTCACCACTATTTGCATAAGAAACATGTGTTATCAAGTCTACCCGAGCTTCCAGCTCAGGGATTACACACAAGCTGATCCAACCCATCTCCTTCCCGGAGGAGATCCATACCAGTTTGCAGACCTACTTAGGCTACTATTGCCTACAATTTAGTTAGTGTTATAATTAGGGTGAATCTTGGACTTCCCGCGATGTACTCCGTAAGGGGCCCCTAACGGTACTACGGATCAATGGGATCAACCACACTATCATCCTCAAAACAATTACTTTAGTTGGTGTTTAACGTTTGATTCACCCCTCATCATTTCATATAGTTAATGTGCCTTAGCTCATCTCCCGTCCCACCCAATCGGGTTGGACGTGCCTCCACACCTCATATGTTAACTCTAGCACAACCTCACAACTAACCCTAGGGTTGATCTTCCATGAATCAATGTGTACTATAACTCATTTACTGATTGTATATAACTCCTAAACATTACTTAGGGTCTGAATTGTCTATAACATAAAATTCTGTTTTTACTAAATGCAGACCACTAAGTTGAACTATCCATCAACCCCATAAGGGAATCCTTCTAAAACCTCATCACCAAGGTCTCTAATAATTCTCCTAGGCTCCCACTGACCTTAATAAGGTATGTTCCAATTTTCATAGTTTTCCATATTAAATTAGTATTTAATATAATTTAAAGTAGTTAAGGTCTTAAGTCAAATTACACATGAACTACCCTCAAAATGATTCCTCATGCTACATGAAAATTATCAGTAAGGTAATATCCCATATCAAGGTGGTTCACTGAGTCCCATGACCCTAGGGTGTGATTTGGCCTACTAAATCATCATTGTTGTATAATTACCAAACTGCCACTATAATTAGGAAAAATAGTATTTCACTTCTGAAAATTCTACAAAAATTACCAAGTGTCCATATGGGGACCTAGAGTCGTCTGCCAAATTATTGTGTCATTACCATGTGATTTGATATTTTACAATGATTAAACATCCAAAGGTAGCAATTACCAATTTCTACATGAGGTACTTGAATTATAAATCTACAAGCTTCCAAACTGTTGTCATGGGCATATACTAACATAAAAAGACAGATTTCCAAGTATCGTAACATTGCCCCATGATTTGATATTTTAAAAGGATTTAATACTCAAATGGTGTAAATTCCAATTCCTACATGAGGTACAAGAAATACAATCCTACCAGCTTCCAAACAATTATCATGGGTACATATTAACCTAAAATTACAGATCACCAAGTATCATGACAAAGCCCCATGATTTGAGATTTTAAAAAGATTTAATACTCAAGGGTTGTAAAATCCAATTTCTACATGAGGTACATGAAATATAATTCTACAAGCTTCCAAATAATTATCATGGGCTTATAACAGCATTAAATGACAGATAACCAAATTTCACAATTTATCCCCATGATTTGGCATTTATCAAAATTAAATTTCCTTAAGTTAGCAAGTACTTAAAATTTCCTACACAAGGAATAATACTTCAATAAATCATAACAAAATTACTATAGTCCATTTACATCCCTAATCAGCCACTGATAGAGTTTCAACACCATACAAGGTCCTATGACCATGCATTTCATTTTATTAAGGAAAGGGTGGCTATTTCATTTACTAGGAAGAAAAATACTTAAATACCTCTAAAAATTCTCAATAAATTAACTAAGTCATTTTATACTCCTGCAAACATATCTCCAAAGTTCTGAGCCAAGGCAAGAACATTTGCTCCCATGCCCTTCACAAGTCTCACTTTGCACCCTTAAGGGTTTACCCTTAGGGTTTAGGGTCACACCACCCTAATGGCTCCAAATGGACCACTATGGTGTGTCACATGCCTTTGTATATCCTTACCTACAAATCCATCATGATGGGAGGAGGCTAACACACTCAACTCCTCAAAATGACTTAGACCCTAATAAGACCCTTAAAGGCCCTCACTAGGGTTTCCCATTTTTCATATCAAATCAACTCCAAATGGAGTGAAATTTTAGGCAGGCCCTACTCATGCACCAAAGAGCATGCCACCAAAGTTTGGTGTCATTTGGACATCAAATGCTCCAAAAATCAACTTAATTTAAATATTCTAATTACCACAAAAACCCTAGGTGAAATTGTCCACCAAGGGCTGTCCCTTTGGCAGGGGGTGCCCCTAGGGTTTACCAACCCATGGTTAAAATCACAGCTCCAAAGCTTGAAGGGTTTGTCCTAGGTAATTAATTTAGTGGATTGACCTAGTGTAGGACCAGTCCTAGTAAAACAGCTCCCTAGGGGGCTGTAGGTCACCAAATGACCCAAACTCAAGGCCAAATGAAAGTTAAGACCAAGGCCTACAACTTTCATGTTGGGCACTTTTTCTAAATCAGCCATTAAGTGGCCTTAATTTCTATTTGAAGAGGACTGAATTATTAAGACAGAAAATACAAAGCTTTGAATTAATTAAATAAGGGAAATATGAGATCTGCACAGATCTTGATGCAAATCCGACCCTCCCCCTTCATCTTCTTCCTTCAGCCAACGGCTGAGATCAGCCGGAGCTGGGCCAACTTGCTCCTCCCTTTCCCGGCCACCTGGTGGCCACCACGGCCGGCCACCACCTCCACCACCTTCGTGGTGGTCGGGGCTACAGCTTCCCGGCGACATGGCGGCCGGAGGGGCCCTTTTCCGGCGATTCTAGCATGGCCGAAAATCGCCATTTTCCATGGATTGATGGTTTTGGATTCGCCTCAATTGAGACCTATCCTTCAAATTAAATGGATAGGAAGCTAGCATAGAGGGAGAGGAGGAGAAACGAACCTAGAGTGGAGCTTGGCGGTGGCGGCGGCGGCGGTTGGCCATGGAAATGCCTTGCTCCGGCGATCCTGCTCACAGCCGCGATTCTCCACCAAAATCTTTGCTCCAAAGGTCGATTCCGACTGCTCTCCACCTTCTGAAGCTAATGGGATGGATACATTGGGGAGGGGAGGAGTGTATACCCGATTTTGAACTTGGGTGCTCACGTGATTGCATGGTTATCCCATGGCTGCCACCCCCTGCTACCTCCTGTTCCTCCAGCAATCAGCCAGGACATTTCCCAAGCCCCAAGAGTGATTGGCTTGGGTGTAATGGGTGGCCAAGCTTTTGCTTTTCTCTTTTTGTCCCCTTACTCTCTCTCCTCCTTTTCTCTTAATTCAAATGTGGTGACATGGACTCACCTAGGTTTAGCCAGCTGCCATGGTCATCCTGGTCATCAATTGATGTGGGGTCCCAAGGCTTGATTTGGTTCAAGTGTATGAGGGCTAAGTCACTTAAATTGGGCTATGTTGACCATGATTGACCTAGAGTTGACTTTGACTTTGACTTGGTCAACATTATGAGTGGGATGGGCCCACTTGATGGCCTTGGGTCCCTTGTCACTACCCAATGTTGGTTGGTCCATGGTGGGGCTCCAATTGGTTCAATTTAATCAAAGGGGTGTAGATTTGACCAACATTGGGTAAAGTTTGACTTTGGTCAATTGGGGTCAATTGGTCCCACCATGAGGGGGCTTTTTGGTCCAATGGGTTCCTTAAAGTGTTTAGAGTGTGGTGGAAAGGTTAATTTGAACATTTGGAGTCAATTGAACCCTAATTGACTTAGTTTGGTTAATGATGACCTATTGTTGACTTTGGTCAATTTCATGCAATTTGGCCCCACCCAAGTGCAATTCTCAAGGTAATGGTCTTCCTTAGTGGTTAGGGTGGTATGGGGGAGATCAATTTGGTGAATTGAGGATCAATTGGCCTAAGGGGGTGGTATTGGGCTATGTTGATTTTGTGTCATTGGTGTGCACTTAGCACACTCCACTTGGTCCAAGGGCCTTAGTGGCCTCTCAGCACACCACCCATGCCCTAATACGAACTAGGGGTCTAGAAGGATTGAGGATGTTACACTACCTTTGTAACGAGTCGCGGCTTGTCGCGCTCGAATTCTTAATTTTCGATTGTAGCCCCTAAACATATAGTGGAATTTGGCCGGTACAGCTCCGGCCATGTGGTTTTTCACCATTTTCGTGTTTTCCACGTTAAAGTCCTCGTGCCACTCATCGATTCATTCATTGACTGCTTGCACACTCGGTTCGCTTCCGAGCTAAGGTGGTTCAATTCGACCGGTCTACCACAGCACCCGAGTGACCCGCAACAAAAGTGATACTCGAGTCCCTAGTCAATATGTTGTTAATTTGAGCTAGTGGAAGAGAAGACTGTCACACGGGACTTTAAAATGGGGAAAAAGGTTTTAAAAATCTCTCAGTCTCAAATCATGAGATAAATTCACATGTACTTTATATTCTCCTAATGAAATTATACATTACGAATTTACGAGTAACAATGTCCTCTTAGCCTTACAAGGAAGACAGAGATGGTCGTTCTTTCAAAATAAGAGAAGAATAAAACTAGGGTAATAAAAAATAAAATTATGACTTGAATTTGCATGCAATTAATAATTAAGTGCACAATAGGGAGCTTTTTTGTGTGGGGGCCTTGACATTGAGCTTTTGCCGTATAGATATACTTGAGAGAGTTTCCCTAATGCAGAACATTCGAGCTGTGGAGAATTTTCAAACAGTGAGTGCCTTATCAAAATTGAAAAAAAAAAGTCACATGAACATGAGGGATCAATCAAGGTTAGAGGGGACGCGCGTCGTATATTTTTGACGCGTGGGGCTGAAGAAAGAGGAAGTTAGCAAATAAGGAGATCGAGTGGATCTCGAGTCGATCTCCTTAGCAGTTCCGTCAGGATATTGCTCACAAAAATTTTGGCATGAGCATTCATGTCAGAGGATTATTATAGCAGAATGTCAAAAGCCTTCTCTTTTATATAGTTAAAAATTCAAAGAGACGACGCCAAATATATTTCATATTACAATAATTATAATGAAAATGTTCCAAACATTCAATCAAATGCAGTTTATATAGAGCAATGTTACGTGCACCAATAGAATTCTAACTAAATTTCATTTTTATTTGGTTTCTCCATCCCTTTTACGTGCATACCCTATTTTTTTTCTCACTTACCTATCACCCCCCCCCCCCCCCCCCCTATCGCACGACTGTGCTTCGTTCCGACCGACGCCGATCATCTCTTCTAGTTTGGACGCCATCGATCTCTACTGGTTTGCATGCCGCCGATCTCTTCTGTTTTGGACGCCGGCAATTTTTGAGAAGTTTGGTGTAGTTTGCAGAATGTATAGACTATTAGTCAATTATTTCATGTTTAAAATACTCTTTTTATAATGTTTTATTTTGTGTGCACATATAGTATTTGACTGCAAACAAAAAATTTAGTATGCACATAATGTTTGGATGCACACAGACAAGACAAACTTGATACGTAACATTGCTGAAGCTTATTTTGACCAAATGTTTCGGTCAAACATTTAATTGTGTGGCCTTGTCAGTCAAACCCACCGATGGGTAGATAAAAAATACAGTAAATGTCAAATAAGTCATACCAAATATAAGAAAATACTCAAATAGAGCCGTGATTCTTCAAGTATAATACTATAATATTATAATAACAAATATATAATATTATATCATTCCGCGTGCCTAAGTTTTCTAGAAATCTTCGAGCGTTTTCCACGTGCGCTCCTCAGGGCATCTGCGTAGGCTTTGGTGCCGCCGGCAGCAGCTTCCGGTGATATTACACTTAGTGCGCGTTTGGTTGGGCGTTTTATCTGTGGTGCGGTGGAAACGCACCGCCGTTATGCGAGACAGCAGTGTTTGGCGCGGCTTATTTTGAAAACATCGTTTAATTGTTTCCGCGGTTTTGTGTATAAACCGATCCGCGACTTTTTTCTCCGTCCAACCGCAACCGCTGGAACCCCGATATCCCTTCTCTCCCGAAACCTAGCGTGAGCGGCTATCACCCTTCCCCGACGACGAAGAACCGCGAATCCCCTGCGTCTCTCCCGATCCCGCCTTCTCTCTGCATCGGCGCACACGTCTGGTTCATCAGATTCCTCCGGTCATCATCGTATTCCGTTGGTTCTTCTCCCTGGATCGGCGTTACTCTCGCTGAGGTAAAACTCACAAAGAAGTGGTCTTTTGTTGATTTATTCCTGCAGATCTGCGTAGAATGTTTGTGAGTGCGTTGATTTATGTTGAGTTTTTGTTGATTACTGGCAAGAATCACATACATTGATATATGTTGAGTTTTGTGTTGATTTTTTCCTGCAGAATTTGGTATTTTTTCCTGCAGAACTTGATATATGTGTGTTGTGTGTTCATCGGCGTATTTATGTCAATATGGTTTTCTATGCACTGTTCTATCATATTTTGCACATATCAACAAATCTGAATGGTTTTCTATCATAATATGTGCACATAGCACATAACTCCTTAACTCCTTAATTGGTGTTCTGTTCTTTCATATTACAAAATGTGTGTTGTTTTCTATCAAAAATCAGAAATCAACAGCATGTGTGTGTGTGTTTAATTGTTTGAATGTGTGCTGTGTATGTGTTGTGTTGTGTGCTGTGTATGAGTATGTGTGTGTGTGTATGTGTGCATATGTGTTGTTGTTTGTGTGTGTGTATGTGTGTTGTGTATGTGTATGTGTTGTGTGTGTCTATATGTGTGTGTGTATGTGTGTTGTATATGTGTTGTTTGTTGTGTGTGTATGTGTTGTGTGTGTGTGTGTGCATGTGTTGTGTGTGTGCATGTGTTGTGTGTTCTGAATGTTTGTCTTATTTCAATGTATGAATGTGTAACTTATTTTGTTTATTAAGGATGGACAAACCAAAAGAGGGTGGGGTGGTTGCTATGTGGGACACTTCAGATGTCTTGCTCTTCTGTGATTTATGTATCAAAGAAATAGAGCTTGAGAATCGACCTACCACATATTTTAATAAAGAGGGTTGGAGTAATCTGATGAAAAAATTTGAAAAACTGACTGGAAAAAAATATGATAAAGTCCAACTTAAGAAAGGGCGGACTGTCACAAAATGTCATGGCGGCTTGTGATTTCAATATGTGCTTCACTTTAGTTATGGCAGGTTGGGAGGGATCTGCGCACGATAGTCGCATATTCAATTATGCAATTGCTGATCCTCGTTATAAGTTCTCTCATCCACCTCAAGGTAGATAGTCAAAATTCATTTCATCTAATTATTACTTTAAAAAATATATCTATTTTTAAACATTTAATAATATTTTTCAGGAAAATATTACTTGGTTGATGTTGGCTATCCTCTACAAAAAGGATATTTAAAACCATATCCAGATACAAGGTATGATCTGCCAGACTTTGCCCGTGGTGGACGTCGTGCAGAAGGACGTCGAGAGATGTTCAATCATGCGCATTCATTGCTTAGAAGTGTGATAGAACGATCTTTCGGTGTATGGAAGAAGAAGTGGGCCATACTGCGGGATATGCCAAGCTTTTGCTTTGACAAACAGGCAGATATTGTGATGGTCACAATGACTTTACATAATTTCATTCGCCGGCATCCTTCGCGTGTGAATTTTGATTTCAGTGAGTCCAAGCAGAGGGGTAGAGATGATGGAGTGGCCACACAAGAGCGGCAAGATATATGTCCTGACACTGCAGGTGCTGTAGAGGAGATGATCGCGCTACGTGATAGTATAGCGGATCAGTTGTATGAATCTAGATCGTAGGAGATATCATGACATATGGTTAATGTGAACATTATTTTTTTGTATTTGGTATTATATGATGGATAATATATATTTTTTTTATATTTGGTGAGAAAAAAAATTCACTCAAAACTCCATTTTGTTTTCAAACAACTTTTTCAAAAACAAATTTCATTTTTCAGAATCAGCAATTTTTCATCCAAACAGTTTTTTAGCAAAACTCTGTTTTCCAGAATCAACAGTTTTCCAATCAGCAGTTTTCCATCAGCAACAGCCCAACCAAACGGAGCCTTAGGCTTCGTTTGATGCGGCTTATTTGTTTCGATGAGTTGGATCAAAAATGTCATTATCATACATTGTATGTTTTGCAAGACAGGGGTTACGACTTCAACCAAGAAAATAAACGAGCATAAAATGCATGATTTTTTTAGGGAGGTGGGGCATTCTCGAAAGACGGTTCATGTTCACGATCGCCACCATCACGTCAAACGAAGCTTATCCTCTTCGATCCTCATTCTTCTGTTGGGGCTCTGGCAGCACCCTGGATGGCAGATCCCCCTATGGATCTGCAACCGGCGCACCTCCAACAACGCTTTCATATGCTAATATTGTTTGTTCTTCCTCTGCTTTACTCGTAAACGCTCTAGAATTATTGATAGACTTCTTACCCTAGCAGCTAATGGTGATTCTATTGCGTCCCCTGCTTTCTTCGTAAACACTCTAGGATTATTGATAGACTTCTTCCTCTGCCATAGCTGCTGCTCCTCTTAAATTTTGCCTTATTGCGAAATGCGCCTATGGTCGTCCCTCCATTCCTGCATTTAAATCTTTCCTACCTACCCACTTAAAATGGGCTCAGGAATGTTGGATGGCTCCTATCGATAATAAGCATTTGATTCTTGCATTTGAGCTAGAAGTTGACTTCAAATGTTTTGATTTAAAGTGTTTGTGGTTTACAAAAACTATCTTTTTAGATTTTTGCGGTGGTCTCCGGATTACTCTCCGTCCCATGAAACTGATATCATTCCCGCGTGGTTTAACCTTCGGGGGTTGTCTTATCACTGTTTTGATGATGATATTTTGAGAGTTCTACTCAAGCCATTATTTGGAAAACTTTTTTCTCTTTATACATTTACTGCTCAAGGTACTAGAGCTGACCGGGCCAGACTATGTGTGGAATATAATCTTAAGAACGCATCATTTAAATTTTTGCATATGGGCATTCATAAAACTAACAAACCAGATGTCGTGCTATGTATTTTAAACAGGGGCATGCAATGTTATATTTTTTGGTTCGGATCATCCGGATCCACTAGATTCCATATATACATATTATATATAGAGAGAGAGAGAGAGAGAAACATATAAAAGATTTTAGGTTTTTAGATATATATAAAATTGCTCACCATCGTTAGAATATGTACGAGACACCTGGGAGATATCATTTGAAACCGCCTGTAGCCTTTTGATCTCTCCCGTCCACCTCCTCTCTCTCTCTCTCTTCCGTTCTCTCTCTCTCTCGTGCGATGAGGAGGCTGACGGTCTCGTGGTGTTCCGCCGTTGGAGTGGGTGGTGTCGCCGATCTTGGAGGTGAGCTGCCGGCGTTGGAGAGGGATTCGTCGTCGGGCTTGGTGGAGATCGTCGTTGATGTTGAAGGCTTGCGTGTGTGCAGTTATCCTTGACGGCGTATAATCTCGGTGGTGGCGTTTGTCTCTGGTGGTGACGTTGGTCTCCAGTGGTGGTGCGGTTGAACGTCGGACTTCGACGTTGAAGGTTCCGGTGAACCTTGTGCGTCCGCTAGGCGGATTGCAGTCCAGATCTTCTACTCGCCTGCGGATCGTGCGCGTCTGGCGCATCTGTGGTGTTTCACCGGACGGTCATTTCTTCTCCTATTATTTTCATGTAATCTCATTATTTATAATGGTTGGTTTTATAAATATTTGTGATTGTGCGCTGACGAATTTTGCCGGGCACAGTTTTGGTCTTATTTTGTGTTCTTGTTACCTGCATTATTTTATAGTTGTGTCTGCGTTTGTACCGGATTTTACAACAAGTGGTATCAGAGTCAGGTTCCGAGTAGATTACTGAATGGACGTTCTGGTTTTAGGTTGGGCGAACGATAGGTGACGACATCGCTCCGCTCCCTATCTTCCCATATCTGATCCGTGAATTAATCAGATTACCTAGAGGTACTGCAGACAGCTATGGCAGCAAAGAACACTGTGTTGGCCAGGTATTCAGTGGAGAAATTTGACGGTAGCGGGAACTTTCGCCTATGGCAGATTCGGGTCAAGGATATGCTGGTTGAGCAGGGGTTGATCCAAGTGCTGCAGGGCGCGTGATTCTTTGCCCGCTCCGGTTAAGGATTCTGAGTGGACAGATGGATGAGCGTGCAACTAGCGCTATTCGGATGTGCGTCGACGACAAGGCGTTGTTCAACATCGGTATTGAAGAGTCCGCTGTCACGTTGTGGGGGAAGCTTGAGGGACTTTACATGAGCAAGTCGTTGACCACGAGGCTATTGCTGAAGCAGCGATTGTACGACATGAAGATGCAAGAAGGTGGTAACCTGCAGGAACACTTCAACGTGTTCAATGGGCTTCTTAGCTAGCTGCATGTGGTTGGTGTGAAGGTGGAGGAAGAAGACAAGGTCTTATTGCTTCTTACCTCGCTCTGGGCGTCGTATAAGCACATGTAGATCACTCGGATGTATTGGAAGAATACAGTAGACGTGGAGCATATCACATCTGCGTTACTGTCCAGTCAGATGCTGTCGACCCCCGCCCCTGAGGGTGGGCATGTTTTCGCAGAAGGAGGACGACGAGGGAGGCAGTTCGAGAAGGGGTCTGGGAGTGCACGGTCCAGATCCGCGTCGAGGAAGGCAGTGACGTGCTACCATTGCAGGCAGAGTGGCCATGTCAGGAGACATTGTCCGCAGCGTGCGCAGATTTCTGGGAACGTCCAGGATGCGGGCAAGGCGGTGGTAGCTACGACAGATGATAGTGATGTGTCTCTCCTCATCACTGAGAGTCCATTGACTCGGATAGCTGGGTATTAAATTCTGGTGCTTCACAGCACATTTGCTCAGATGCGGGGATGTTCAGTTCACTGGAGGTGATGACTGGGTCAGTCTTTCTGGGTGACGGCTCAACATGTGAGGTCACGTGGACAAGGACGGTGGACATCACGATACATGACGGAGCAGTGCGTAGGCTTGAGCGGGTACATCTGGTACCTAAGCTGCGCAGGAATCTGATATCGCTGGGTAGATTGGACTCCAGAGGATGCAGTTTTGCGACGAGAGGTGGAGTTCTGACGGTGACGTGAGGGCGCACCGTGCTTATGCGAGCTGAGCAGCACGGTAGTCTGTACCGGTTGATGGGGACCATGATACGAGGTGGTGTGCCCATGTTTTCTGCGGCCGGCAGGGTGGATGGTCGAGGTGGTGCAGAGGATCGCCCTTCTGGTAGTCTGACTAGGCAAGTCAAATTCAGCGATCCGGTTGCGTCGACATTCAGGGGTTGAGCTCGAGCAGGGATGAGTCGACTGGAGCAGGTTGGCTGACGCCTCAGGTTTTTGAGGTGGTGCTACGTGCAGTGTTGCTTCGCGCAGTTGGTGCTTCGTGCAGAGGATGCTTCGTGCAGGTGGTGGCTCCGGATCCCGAACCAAGGTGGTGGATTGTTATATTTTTGGTTCGGATCATTCGGATCCACTAGATTCCATGTGTATATATATATTATATTTAGAAAGATAAATATATATCTATATATAAACATATAAAAGATTTTAGGTTTTTTAGATATATATAAAATTGCCCGCCATCGTGAGAATATGTACGAGACACCTGGTGACCTGGGAGATATCAATTTGAAACCGCCTGTAGCCTTTTGATCTCTCCGGTCCACCTCCTCTCTCTCTCTCTCTCTTCCGTTCTCTCTCTCTCTCATGCGACGAGGAGGCCGACGGCCTCGTGGTGTTCCGCGGTTGGAGAGGGTGGTGGCGCCGGCCTTGGAGGTGAGCCGCCGGCGTTGGAGAGGGAGTCGTCGTCGGGCTTGGTGGAGATCGCCGTTGACGTTGAAGGCTTGCGTGTGTGCAGTTAGCCTTGACGGCGTTTGATCTCGGTAGTGGCGTTTGTCTCTGGTGGTGGCGTTGGTCTCCGGTGGTGGTGCGGTTGAATGTCGGGCTTCGACGTTGAAGGTTCCGGTGAACCTTGTGCATCCGCTAGGCGGATTGCAGTCCAGATCTTCAAGTCGCCCGCGGATCGTGCGCGTCCGGAGCATCTGCGGTGTTTCACCGGACGGTCATTTCTTCTCCTATTATTTTCATGTAATCTCATTTATTTATATTGGTTGGTTTTATAAACATTTGTGATTGTGCGCCGACGGGTTTCGTCCGGCGCAGTTTTGGTCTTATTTTGTGTTCTTGTTAATTACCTGCATTATTTTATAGTTGTGCCTGCGTTTGTACCGAATTTTACAACAATGCAATACAAAATTGCAAGCGAAAGGGCCTTACGGTGTTGCCTGCTCCCTCTCCCACTCTGGCAATGCGTTATGTACCTAGGCATGCGCCTCCTATCAATAATAATAATAGTAATAAAATTAGCTTACATAATTCCTCCCCTCTCCCTGCTCTCCTATTGATGGTTTAATTGTTTGTATTACAAACAGTGTGGCAGTTATCCCATCTTCTTCCTCCCCTCTATCTCTGTAATTAATAACTTCCAATGCAACTAGCTCCACTCGGGCTAACAATGAATGCAGGAGATCACTCTCTTTATCTCCTATTAACTTAGATAATGCTTTGGCTATGGCTACTTCAATGGGCTTTGATACTAATGAACTCCATATTGCTTTGATATTCTAACTGCTATCGAGGAGGTTGATTTACTAGATGAAGATGATATTCATGATGGTAATATCAATGCCGCCATTCCACATTTAGTCGGTTCTCTTACACACATTCTAATTCTTCTTCTGATATTCTGCCTTCTCCATTTCTTGCTACAGCTCTGTTGGATGCCACAGTTTACACTATTGACTCCGCCCCTTATTTCTCCTCTTCTATACATGCTAATGGTTTAAATAGCTCACTTCCAAGAGTCACTTGGTGCACTGCACATATTCCATCAAATGCATGTTCCTCTATTGGCATCCCTTCTACTATTGTAAACTCCTTAGATTCAATTAATATTCATGATACATTGTCTGATATTAATGAAGCTAATGTTGCTAATCAACTTTTGATAAGATCTTCAGCCGGAGAGTCCCAGAAAGTCTTAACCAAAATATGACAAATACAATGCTGCCTTCTATAGATATTTCTACTTTTGTATACACTCAGAAGATGATAACCTCAATGGTGAGGCTGAGGCTCAGGAAAACTCCAAATCTACCTTTATTATTCACATCTCTTCTCCTCTTGTGATGGTAAAATTTCGCAACCCGGGAGGAAGCTCGGGTCCTAAAATCGTGCAATCTTTAAGGACCCATTCGCTTGCACAGAATTGGAATTTGATATTGAATTCGATATTGGATTCGATATTCAGAATTGGAATTGGTCTAATTCCATGAATATGCGGAATTAATCAATTATTTTATTCATTTTTTAAATAAAATTCAACCTAAGAGTTGAACAATATTACGAAAAGAGACTAATATTTTTTTGCATATAGAATAAAAAATGTGCCTGTTGAAAAAAATGCGTGGTCGGGCACAAAACGCGTGCAAGAACAAAAAACACGCGCTCGGGCGCAAAAAGCGCGTCATGGAAAAAAACGCACATCCCGGCGACAATACGCGCGTTCGGGCGAAAAATGCGCGCCAGGGCGAAATACGCGCGTCAGGGCGAAATACGCGCGCCAAGGTGAAATACGCGCGCAGGGCGACAATATGCACGCCCGGGCAAAAAACGACCGCAGAGGCGAAAAACGCCCGTTCGGGTGAAAAGCGCGCGCCCGGGCGAAAAACTGGCGCCCGGGAGACAAAAAGTGCGCCGGGCCTCAAACAACACGCCCAAGCGAAAAATGTGCGCTCGGGCGAGAAACGTGCGCCCGGGCGAAAAACGCGCGCCAGGGCGATAAACGCCCGCTCGGGCGAAAAACGGGCGCCCAGGAGACAAAAAGCGCGTCCGGGCAAAAAACGCGCGCCCGGGCGACAAACAATGTGCCTGGGCGACAAACAACATGTCCGGGCAAAAAACGCGTGCTCGGGCGACAAACAACATGCACGAGCGATAAACGGGCGCACGGGCGAAAAACGGGGACCCGAGAAAATTCACGCACCCGGGCGAAAAATACCCGCCCGGGCCACAAAATGCGCGCCAGGGCGAAAAACCTACGCTTGGGCGAAAAAACTCGCGCCCGGGCGAAAAAAACCCGCGACCGGGCAAAAAACGCGGTGATCATGTGCTAAAAACGGGCGCTCGGGCGAAAAACGTGCGCCCGGGCAAAAAACGTGCGCTCGGGCAAAAAAGTGCGCACGGGCGAAAAACGCGCGCCCGGCGACAAACAACGCGCCCGGGCGAAAAACCCGCGCCCGGACGTAAAACATGCGGTCGGGCAAAAAACGGGCTGCTGGGCGAAAAACTCCACGCTCGGGCAAAAAAAGCGCTCTCGGGCGAAAAACACGCGCCCGGGCGACAATACGCGCCCGGGCAAAAAACACGCCTCCTGGCAAAAAATGCACTCCCGGGCCACAAAACGCGCTCCCGGGCGAAAAGCCCGCATTCGGGCGAAAAAAACAGCGCGCGAGCGAAAAAAATTCGCGACCGGGCGAAAAACGCGCTCCCGTGCGAAAAACGGGCTCTCGGGCGAAAAACAAGCGGCCAAGGGGAAAACACGCGCCCGGGCAAAAAAAAGCACGCCCGGGCGAAAAACGCGCGCCCGGGCGAAAAACGCGTGCCGAGGCGAAAAAATGTGCGCCCGGGCGAAAAATGCATGTCGGGCGAAAAAACGCGCTTTAGGGCGAAAATATGTGTCACTGCTAGATTATCGGAAGATCACGAGTTGCTGCTGGAAAGTGGAGGAGTCCTAGCGAGGCAGAATGTCAAGGAGGAACGGGAAGCGCAGTTAAGGAGTCGTTGCTTCTCTTTTTTTATCGGGAGTAAATTGAGCGAGACAAACTCGCCAAATTCCGATAAGCCCAGCTAGGTTTTGTGTTTAGGCTAAAATCAATTCACTGATATTTAACTCAAATTTCAATTATTAAAGCTACCTAAGAACCGAACTACGTAATTGAAATTCGTCGTCGAATTCCAATTCCAAGTCTTCAATTCCGTGCAAACGAACAGACTTATCTATTCAGTTGAACAGAATTGGAGCATCGAAACTAGATTATGGATGTTTAGCTCTAATGAAAATGACCAACTCTAATTTTATAGAGTCAACTCTAATTTTATAGAACTCCTTATAAGATTTCTGTTCGTAACGGCCAGTGGTCTATATATTACATTCTTAAAATGCTCCCTCACGTGTAATATCTTTAGCCTATAATAAATGGACTGTTTTTCTAAATAATTGACGTGAGAGTGGCTTGTTGGGCCTAGCTAGCTCTAAAATCAAGTTAGACCCTTTGCAGCCAATCTAAAATTAATTGGTTATAACTGAATGGGTTCATAATAAATATTATAATAACATTCTTCTGAATAGTTTCTTTGTTTCTCAGTTATGAAGGAAACAGATAATTATATTATTTTGTGACTAGCATGAAAATGCTTTAAGAAGTTAGCTAAATGCAGATTGATGGATATCTAAATATAAGAAATTATAAGCATCAATGAAACTGGGTGTAGCCTTCAACAACCTCAGATAACAAATGCCAAACAAGATGAGCGCAAATTCATTATATCAACATCCCCATTACATTATCAGACGGTCTCACGTCAGTGTTGAACAATATATTTGTGTAGGAATAATCTACGAGTTATCCTCTTCGATGAGCTTAAGCTTCCATGATGAAAACTGAGTTTGATAGTTGACGTATCACACCCTACTTTAATTCCCTTTTGGATGACACTCCTAACAATAATTCCCTTAAGTTATAAACATCATAAAACAGGGCACAAAAAATTGTGAGTAGACGAGATGAAAGTTACAAACTTCAATCAAAGACAAGTAGGCCCAACAACTGTCGGAATTCATAATGATTATGCATTTTGACACATGATGGAAACAAAATTTAGAGACCCAAAACAAATTTTGAGCTGTTAAACTACAATCACCACGAAAAATTAGATCGAGCATACCTCCTAATTTGAAATTTCATTGGAAAGTTTTTCATCTATACATCCATCTGCATTATAATCTTCGACAATCTTCTTTGCATAAGACGGTATGTGTCTCTCAGCTCTGTTAACATGCAGATACGTGAGAGTTTATCTAATAAAAATTAAAAAAAAAATCATAACCATGAAAACTTAGACTAGCTACACCACCTTTGTTTCCCCCAATGTCGGCTCACATAAAGATAATTTCTTATTGTATGATAATCCAAAGAATATCGAGCGAATTCGAGGCCTTTGGGTCCAATCTGCAACACAGCAGTAAAATAATTTAGAATCATAATGAATCAGATCTTGAAGCAAATTTAAGATGAAACTAAAGTTCTGACAACCATGCTTACCAAATTTAAGACAAATGCAATCAAATTACCAATGAACCTAGGAACTTGAAGAGAAGGGCCTTTTCCTGATAGGATTAGTAAAATGTATGCCTTAATATTTAAGAAACTAGGCCATACAAATCAGGTGTTGAAGGAGTTCTATTATTAGGGTAATTCACCGGGAACTCCCATGTAAGTATGCTAAATTACAGTTTGTACCCCTCTATCTTTTGAAATACAAAAACCACCCTTGTAATTTTACATTTTTATGTATGCACAAAAATACCCCCCTTCATGTTATGAAATATAAACTTACAGGGGAGATTTGTGTACTTCCAAAAGATAGAGGGGTGAAACCTGTAATTATCAAACTCCTGGGGAAGGTTTGGGTAATTAATAGTTTTTTATTATTAATATTTTTATTTTTATTACTCAACTCAAATTTTGTGACTTATTGTGAGAAATTATTGAGTTTTTTCTTAATATAATTGGATGAGAAATAGATATAAATTGATTGTACCTAACTTGGCTTTATCATCAGCATTTACAGTCTCCATAACGAACGATTTTCTGCTTCCCTGAAACAAGAAGTTCAACATGGAGTTTGTCACCAGCCAGGCTTTCTCAAGTGAAAAGGTTCATCATTTACTCATTCTCTTACACTACTGGTTGTATCAGTTATCTCTAAAAGACTCCCAACTAGGTTAAGCATCTCCCGTCCTCGTTCGTTTCTGTTATTGAAAGAATTAAATCATATATTCAGCTCCTTCTATAAAACAAATGATGATTACATAATAAATGGAACACATTTCACCTGACAGTAATATATTGTGGGTGCTCAGTCATGCTTAATCCAGAATATTTTGGCACTGCCATGTATCCCACCACCAGGTCCTGAAGTGTCAAGAGATTTAATGCATGAAAAAATACATGCAAATGAAGTAAGATTGTCTCCTACAAAACCAAATAATAAGATTTATAATAATCAGTAAACCATGATTACAAGGAACTCTGTCCCTATTGAAATCTAGTATTTCAATCATGGAACCTCCACCATGATCTTATTGTTTATGTGTACGTAATTAAATCAAACTAATTGTTAGACTCTGATGCGTCCTTCGTCGCACCTTAAATTATAGCATTTATTTTCATCATTTTATTTCATGTAATTTTGTTTTTGCATCCGTCGTTATTTTTTGGCGCGCCGGTTTGACCACCCGAAGCTTCCTTAAATAAAATGGTCCGGTAATGAAAGTAGCTAGGATAGAGAGGGCAAGCTCATTTCGTTTAAAATTCAGTGTAAAATAATAATAGTTATTAAGTTATACATATATTTAAATATAAATATATGTGTGTATAATTTAATAAATATTATACCTAAATTGACCCCACTATGGTGGGATAAAGGCTTGAGTGTTGTTGTTGTTGTTATTATACCTAAATTAAGGGGATCATTTAGGAAGTTTACTCAGCAATTTGAAAAAAGAAGAAAAGAAACAAATTTCGAGAATGTATTAGTGGCCAGAATATTTTTGGAAACCAAAAATTTGCCTTCCTAATAAAATCCGTTTTTTTAGTATAACCAGGCTGGCCCTCCCCCTAAAAATCTCTATTTATTATCCTCTCTCAAAAAAGGACGGGGAGGAAAAAAAAGGAACGGGAATTGAAATTTATTTTCGATTCCCCTGTTCCGCCTCTACCCGCGTCTCTCGCCTTTTCCCCAACCAGTACGATACCGGCGACCCTGCTCACAGGCGAAGCTTCCTCCGTGCCCCTCCTTCGCCGGCATCCGCCCAATCGCTCAGCCGCATGGGCGTTTGTCTCCCGGAAACTCCCTCCCAGTCCGGCATCTTCTTCTTCGAACGGGATCCATCGACTTCAACAGTTCTCATCCGGATTCCGTCCACAATGGTGGCGACGGCTACACTCCAGCACCTCCCAGGGACGTCGACAGCCATTCCAGCACCTCCCAGTCCGTCTTCTTCCCAGTCAACCTCGCCTCGCGCCATCGGCTCGGACGGTTTCAAGTATCCTCAACGTAACCCGTATCCTTGCTCCCTTTTTTTAGATAATTTTACGTGCCTTTTAAATGATTTTTGAGCTTGCCCTAGCGTTCTAATTGCTTTGCTTATCGTTATTTCATAAGTTTCTGTGTGTGAATCTTGCTTGTGATAAGTTAGATCTCGTAGAGGATTCGAAACCACGAATATAATAGAAGTTTACTCGGACGCTATTAACGAATTTCTAAGGTACAACTCGATGAGTTTGATTACGCGCGCAAAACTTCATTTTGGTCCCTCGACCGTTGCTCTACTTTATAATAAAATAACAAATATTTTCAAAATTTAGATTTTGCTTACATCAGTTTGGTATCAGAGCGATTTGATTCGCTCCTATCGCGAATCAAGCGATCCGGGTTTTCAAAAACAAAATAAAAGAAATTTATTTTATTTAATACAAAAAAGAGTGATTTTAACATTTTAAAATTTATATATCAATTAAATATTTTAAAATCAAATTATTTAAATGGAAAAATGAGTCGATCATTTAGAAAATAGTGTAGGGGACTTGGCCCAACGCATTGGCGACTTAATGAAAGTGGTAGAAACTCTCACCACCGGCATGGGTAGTGTCACACACGTTATGAATGGGTTGCGTACAACAGTTAACAATATAGAGGCTACCATGCAATTAAATCGAGCACCTATCCAATGGTTGAGGTAGATCCTAATCCTAGGCCTCTAGAACTTGCACAAACAGAACCCGAGCCACGTAACGAACCATGTAATCCACCCCGATGGGATGTAGGAGCATAATTAGACGTTGGCGATTTTGAGGGACACTTAGAGCCCGAGGGTTGCCTAGACTGGTGTGATAGGATGAATCGATTCCTGGCTTGGAAGCAATTGCCCCAAGCTAGGCAAGTTGAGTATGCCACGCTTAGACTGAAAGGGTCCGCTTTAGTTTGGTGGGGACAATTAGAGCGTTCTAGCTTCAATTTAGGTATGCCCCACCCGATTATTTGCAGACCCTCTACCGTAGGTTCCACAACCTACGTCAAGACAAATTATCGGTGGATGAATACACGAACGAGTTCCTAGTACTCCAGTCTCGCCTCAATCTCCGAGAAGACGATGACATGGTTGTCTCTCGTTATCTGAATGGATTACGATATTCCATTCGAAACCAACTGGAGTTATTTGACTATAAGGACTTGGGAGAGGTCTCCAGTCGCGCTCGAAGAGTAGAGTCCTCACAAAAGCGGTCATCTGTGACTAGGCCCACACCCACTCACACTCCCACTCCTACTGTTAGGACTGTCGGACTCTCTCGTCCGGCAGTACCCACGAGTACCCCAGCACTTCCTGCCCCCCCCCCCCCCCTTCGAGAGGCAAGGAAGTTATTGGCACTAGACCACAGCCTGGGACTTTTAGATGTTTCAAGTGTATGGAGCCAGGTCGCAAGTCTTCTGAGTGCCCGCGACGCCACTTCGTCGCTATCATTGATTCTGAGAGTGGGTCGGAACCTGAGTATGGGGTCTTCCTTAGTGACTCCCATCCTGACCCGACTCCTGAGCCCGAGTTAGAGAGTGAGTGCGAAGTTGAGGGAGAGCAGCCTGAATCGTTAGTGTGCGTTCTTCAACATAGTCTCCTAACTCCTAAGGCTCCCACTGACGATGAATGGTTGAGGAACAACATTTTTCGTACGACCGCACGCATTCAGGGGCAGTTCTGCTCCATCATCATTGATAGCGGTAGTGTGGAAACTTTGTTTCTCAGCGTATGGTAGATAAGCTGAAGCTGAAGTCACAACCGTTAGGAAAACCCTACAGTCTATCTTGGGTCACGAGTAGCACGACTCTTCCGATCACACACCAGTGCATCGTAGAGTTTTCTATAGGTAGCACATATTTGGACGCAGTTTGGTGTCATGTCGCCACTATCGAGGTCTGTCACATCCTACTGGGACGGCCTTGGCAGTACGATAGACGAGTTATTCATGATGGAGTGAAGAACTCCCACACTTTCGAGCGCAACGGGCGCAAGATTGTTCTTCTTCCCCAGAAGAACAGTCTTGTCCCCAGAGCTCCAGAGAGTTCTTCACCCCCGTCTACTACAGTGGCAGTTATATCCTTCTCCTCCGCCACCATGTTACTGACAGGGCCTCAATTCCAGGAGGAGATGAAGGATAGTGAGGTCGTTTACATGTTGTCTGGTCTTGACACCTCTCCGACCATAGCCGATATCCCTAGTACAGTCCGTCCTCTCATCGACGAATTCTCTGAGATTGTGCCGGAGGAGCTGCCCGATCAGCTCCCTCCCATGAGAGACATTCAACATTGCATAGACCTGATGCCTGGAGTTAGCCTACCCCACTTACCCCACTATAGTATGAGTCTGAAAGAACACGAGAACTCCATAGGCAGGTGACCGAGCTTATTTCGAAGGGTCACGTTTGAGAGAGTACGAGTCTGTGTGCCGTCCCTGCACTATTAGTTCCTAAGAAAGACGGGACTTGGCGCATGTGTGTAGATCAATGTTGTAGATGTCGGCCGACATGTCCGACATGTCGGCCGACATGAAGGTTTTGAGAGTAAACCGCAACGAAATCGATATTTTAACGAGAAATTGTGTTTTGTAAAATATCGCGAGATATCGGCGATATATCGCGCGAGTTATCGGCAGCCGATATATCGTGGGCTATTTAAAATAAAAAAAAACGCGAGATTCTACTATTCCGGTAGCGTTAAAATCATTTTACGGGTGAATTTTTTCCCGAGGCCTCATTTCAGTCCTTCACTTCTATTTCTCCCTCCTGGTGCCCTGGCTGCGACGACTCTCTCCTCTTCTCTTTCGACGGTTCTTCCTCCTCCCTAGCGTCGAAGCCCTAGCTTCTTCTCTAACGACACAGGCACACTGCACCGTGAGCATTCTCTGCCCTAGCTTCTTCTCCTACGACACAGCACCGTGAGCATTCTCTGCCCTAGCTTGCGCTTCTATCTGGATTTTTGTGTGGCTATTTTTTATTTATTCTGGCATTATTTTGATTTTTTCTGGCATTTTAGGGTTTGTTTGGCATTCCTCTCCTACGATCTGGTAGTGTCTTGCATTCTTGCGTCTTGACCCTCTCTGATCTGGCTATTTTAGCGTCTCTGATAGTCTGATATCACTAGCTGGCATTATTTTATCCTGGGCTGGCATTATTTCAGTCGCAACCCTAGATTTTTTTCTTGCATTTTTGCTGACATTTTGGACTGCTGCCTGGGATTAATCTATTGCCTTTACATTTCAGTTGTTTTATTGTCTTATATCATTAAAATTAGACGGAGTTTTCTAGTTATTGTTGCTGCAACAAATGATGTAACCGTGATTCAAGAATATCATATATAAATTAAACAATATTTTGCAACATATGATGTATGCGATACGCCGGTGCTTCTTTGTGCGAGATATATGCATGATTGGTGATTGGTGAAATATGATTTTGAAACATATATATGAATGGTGATTGGTGAAATATGATTAATTGATTATTAATTAATAATTAATCATAAGTGAATGATGAATAGATGATTTTGAGTGGATTGATGAATTATGAACCGGTGAGGACATGACATGATGGTGCTTATTTTTTTTGTGCTTATAAATTCGTGTCACTGATGTTGCAAAAATTGTATAATTTTTTGGGTTTTACCAACCAAATATTACTGATGTTGCAATTATTTTATTTGATCCATTTGTTTGTTGTAGAATCATAGAATGAACTCCTCTCAGTCTTCTAGTCAATCCACCAATGCTTCAGTTTCTACCGGTAGAGATGCATTTTGGACATTTGGGGAGAAAGTGGTTGCAACTGATACAAATAGAATTCGTTGCAATTACTGCAAGCAAGCCATAAATGGGGGCATAACAAGGTTCAAACATCATCTGGCGGGGATTAAGGGCAATGTAAAGTCATGCCCTCATGTTCCAACCGATGTCAGAGCAAAAACCGAAGCAACCATTGCAGCAGCACAAACTACTAAGCTGATGAAAAGTAGTAGGTTACAAAGTAGCTTGGATGAAGTCGTTGTTGGAGAGGATGCAGATCCATATTGTTCACAAAGGAATTTGTTTGCATGTACTGGGAGTAAGGGTCCAATGGACCAATTTATTGAATCAGGAAAAAGTTCGCAAAGCACGATTGAGAGCAAGTTTAAGAAGAAAGCAAGAGATGACGCAGCTCTATATATTGCTAGGTGGGCATACGAGATGGGCATTCCTTTCAATGCTCTATATAGCATATCCTTTCAACAAATGTTGCATGCTGTAGGTCAATGTGGCCCTGGGATGAAAGGACCAATTCCGTATGAAATGAGGGAGAAGTTCTTACAGATGGAAGTTCAACGGACCAAGGAATGCTTAGCAGCTTTACTCAAACATGTAGGTTGCATGGGTGTAGTATTTTGACAGACGCGTGGACAGATCGTAAGGGAAGAAGTGTCATGAATATTGTTGTGCACAAAGTTGCTGGAGTAGCCTTTTGGTTATCGAAGAATGTATCATCATCGACACATGATGGTAAGTTCATATATGAGTTTGTAGATGAGGCAATCAGTAGCCCGGATGGTCCAGGAGAAGCAAATATAGTACAGGTTGTGACGGATAATGCGTCCAACAATATGGCCGCATCACGATTGCTAGCTGTAAAGAGACCAAAGATATTTTGGACTTCTTGTTCCGCTCACACCATAAATCTTCTTCTCCAAGATATATCAAAGCCGAAGCAAATTAAGAGTGCAATCTCTATGGGCCGACACCTTACTGTGTTTACATATGCCCACACCATTGCTCTAGCTTTGTTCAGAGAGACGACGAAAGACATGGAGTCCCATGATCTCGTTAGGGCTGGTGTGACAAGATTTGCTACCGCTTTTTTATCTTTGCAGAGCCTGCTGGATAAGAGAAGACAATTGAGGGAGATGTTCACATCCGCTAAATGGGAGACAACAAAGTTGTCAAGTACCGCACATGGAAAGCAAGTAATGTTTTCATCTAATATTTTTAACATTATTTTTTGCAATTACACAACAATATTTTAATATCTTTGGTTGTATGTAGGCCGCAACAATTGCATTGAGTGCCACATTTTGGCGTAATGTTGAGCTAGCACTCCTTATATTTACCCCATTGGTGAAAGTTTTAAGAAGAGCAGATGGAGATATGCCGTCAATGGGAGTTGATTTATAGCAGAGTAGATAACAAGATGGCAGCCCTTTACACTTAGCTGGATATTTTTTAAATCCTTTCTTCTATTACCCACATAAGGAGGAGGTGGAGGCCGATACTAGGTTCATGCACAGATTTCTTGATTGCCTTACAAGAATGTATGCAAATGACCCTGATATTCAAGATCAGATCACTAGTGAGCTTGATACATATCAGTTCGGGCAAGGACTATTTGGAAAAGATATTGCGAAGAGGCAATTGCTTGTCCCTTCTTTTAATCCAGGTAAGTAGTTAACTAGTTCAATTTCTAAGCTGCCAAAAGACTTGTGTATATTACTAAAAAAATTATTTTTTATTAGTACACTGGTGGAAATTACATGGAGTTGAGACTCCGAGGTTGAGGGGGATGTCCATGAGGATTTTGAGCTTGACCACTAGTTCATCCGGATGCGAACGAAATTGGAGCACGTTCGAAATGGTAGTAGACTTGAGAGTGCATGCATCCAATTTATTTATGTATTAAAGAGATACTAATTAGTTTACATGTTTCAATTTGTAGATCCATTCGAAAAAGAGAAATAGACTTGAGAGCAAGCGATTAAATGATCTTGTCTTCGTGAAGTTTAATGTTATGCTCAAGTCTAAGCATGCTGATATCGCTAGAGATCCAATATCTGCAAAAGGTTTGGATGAAGGAAAGGTTGCAGAGTGGCTTGTATGTTCAAGTGAAGGTGATAATGATAATGAAGAGGAAGTCTTTCCTGGCGAAGGACTGACTTGGCAACAACTTGGAAACATTGTGGACACTGATTTGGGACCAAGAAGGAGCACCAGACCTTCTAAGCAACAATCACAAAATGAAAGTTTAAAGCGAAAGCGCATTGTAACACAGACATTGGAGAAAGATGATGAAGATGCGGGGCTATCGGATGAGGATATGCAAGCTCCACTGTTAGACACAGTTTTGAAGATTATGAAACAGAAGAGGAGTTATGAAATGCAAGTTTTTGCTAGAGACTAAAATTATAAATCTAAATATATAGGTGATACAATTATAATTTTTATTTTTATATGAGCCCAAAGACATTATAATAGGGCTAAAGTATTATTAACTTTCTGTTAAAACTTTTAAGCTTACGATAATTTTTTATTTCACATAGACAATATATATATATATATATATTAGTCTATTAGATATATAGTATGATGTTGTTTACTTAGGTATCAAAAGTTGACAAAGTAATGTTTGGAAGCTTTCAAAGGTTGAAAAGGTAAAAAAAATGTCAATTTTCTTATTTCTTTCATTAGCATCTTGTTAACAATTTAACTTTGATTTGTTTTTTTTTATATTTTTAGGATAAGGAGAAGCCGAGAAAATGAGGGTACCTATTAGAAGACTTCATGTCATGGAACTAATAAAGGCAAGTTACTTTCTTCAATATTTAACATTTATTAATAGGCAAAATTGTGTTTATTGTCTTTAATACTTTATTAGTTCATTATAATTTTATTATTACATGTTCACTGTATAGTTCATAAACATACATTGTGTGTATATAGTATTAAATTAAAAAAAATATTTATATAGTATTAAATTTATTTAAATATTAAAATCCGACATTATAAAATATCCCCGATATATCCCCGCAATCCGACATACGACATTTCAAACACAAACTGACATGAACCTGACATCAGAAACCGACATCCACAAGCTTGGTGTAGATAGCCGAGCGATCAATAAGATCACTATTAAATATCGCTTTCCCATTCCCCGCTTAGACGATATGTTGGATATGCTTAGTGGATCCCGAGTGTTTTCAAAGATTGATCTGAAGAGTGGATACCACCAAAATAGGATTCGACCCGGGGATGAATGGAAGACTGCTTTTAAAACGAAAGAAGGATTATACGAGTGGTTGGTGATGCTTTTTGGTCTCTCCAATGCTCCCAGCACATTTATGCGAGTTATGAACCAAGTGCTTAGGCCAATCATAGGAGTTTGCGTAGTGGTATATTTTGACGATATCTTGATATATAGTCTTGATCATGATCAGCACTTGAATCATCTTAGAGAAGTATTAGAGATTCTACGCACAAATAAATTATATGTAAATTTGAAAAAGTGCATATTTCTGACTAATAGCCTGACCTTCTTAGGATATATCGTTTCGTCTGATGGTATTAAGATTTAAGGTTGATAAAGAGAAGGTCAAGGCGATAGAATCATGGCCTAGCCCTAGGACGATTACTGAGGCTCGAGGATTCCACGGGCTAGCCTCTTTTTATCGGCGTTTTATTCGAAATTTTAGCACCATTATTGCTCCTGTTACTGATTGTTTGAAAAAGGGGTTATTTATTTGGAATGAGGAAGCCGAACGCGCGTTTATTTTAGTTAAGGAGAAACTCACGAGCGCACCTGTGTTAGCATTACCTGATTTTGATAAGATCTTTGAGGTTGATTGTGACGCATCTATTGTAGGCATTGGCGCAGTACTAAGTCAGGAAGGTCGACCGATAGCCTTCTTTAGTGAGAAATTGAACAATGCACGCGCTAGATATTCTACTTACGACATAGAGTTTTATGCTATCGTTCAAGCTCTCCGTCATTGGAGACATTACCTGATCCAGCGCGAGTTTGTTGAATACCGATCACAAAGCATTAAAGCATCTGAACTCCCAGAAGGAGATCAGACGCCATGCCAAGTGGGCTGCTTACCTGCAGGAGTTCACTTTTCATTTGAAGCACAAACCCGGTATCACGAATAGAGTAGCAGACGCACTTAGCCGACGCTCCCATTTGTTGGTCACATTACAGGCGCACATCACTAGCTTAGATTCGCAACGAGGATTGTACGCCACAGATCCTTTCTTTCGCGACATATGGACATCATGTCAGCATAGTGGGACTGATCCCACTACACAGTACATAGTGAGTGAAGGTTATTTATTTAGGGGCACCGGCCTTTGCATCTGCGAAGGCCCACTTCGAGAGATACTACTTCGAGAGCTGCACTCATCCGGATTAGGTGGGCATGTAGTCCAGGCCAAATTGTTAGATCTTGTTAGTGCACGTTATTATTGGCCGAATATGAAGCGCGATGTTGTCGATTTTATTAGGCATTGCATGGCGTGTCAGCTGTATAAAGGGCACACACAAAACACAGGATTATATACCCCCCTTCCGATTCCTGAGAGGCCGTGGGATGATATTTCAATGGACTTCGTGGTAGGACTTCCTCGTACCCAAAGGAAAGTTGATTCTATTTTTGTAGTCCTAGATCGTTTTTCTAAAATGATACATTTTATTCCATGTAGGAAAACCTCTAGTGCGGTACATGTTGTTGAACTATTTTTTAATGAAATCGTTAGGTTGCACGGCATTCCTAGATCGATTACCTCTGATAAGGATACACGATTTATGGGGTTTTTTTGGAAAACATTGTGGAGCCGATTAGGCACCAAACTCGAGTTTAGTAGCGTCTATCACCCTCAGACGGATGGACAGACTGAGGTCGTTAATAGGAGTTGGGAGATCTTCTTAGATGTTTGACTGAGAAGAATCCAAAGCAATGGGATCTCATTCTATCACAAGAAGAATTTGCATTCAATAACTCTATCAATCGCTCCACTAATAAATCTCCTTTCGAGATTGTTTACGGGTTTCTCATACCCCATCTACTTGACCGGCACTCCCTTCCTTCTCATGAACGCGTTTCCTCTGATGCGCAAGCTCATATTGATCATTTAAAAGAGATGCATAAAGATATTGCTAAAAGGGTGCGAGCAACTTCTGAAAAATATAAGACCATGGCCGATCGTCATCGTCGGGCGTTATATTTTCCAAGCTTGCAGATGTCGGATGTCGGGGACACGACGGTTTGGGTTTTCGTGTCGGTTTTTTATATATCGGGGGATATATCGGGGATATTTCATATATCGGGTTTTAATATTTAATTAATTATATATGTAATTAAATATTATTTTTTTATACATGTCATAGTACTACCTATTTTATAACCTATTGAACTTTTAAATATTAAAAGCTATATATAACATTTAATATACAATACTTTAACGATAGAAAATTTGTAAAACTAGTAATTTTAAGCAACTTGCAACTATATATTATTTTTATGAGATCAAAATTTTAAAAATTATATTTCAAACATACCTCATTCTTCATCACTTACAGACTCATCTATAGTCGGCAGAGTAGATAGAATATGATCTTCATCTGATGAACCCTCTAGATCTGCCTCGTCCACCTCACATGTTTTTCTCTTTCCCCTTCTTTGATAACCAATTGCCACTTCTTTGCTTGTAGCTAATCTTGGAGGCCTCCTTTCATCATGATCAGCGTCGACTATATTGCCAATCTGTGCCCATGTCAACCCCTCTCCAGGAAAGACTTCATCATCGTCATCTTCATTTTCATCCTCCTCGGGATCAACATCCACCATCCACTCTTGTACCTTCCCAGAATCTACATTCTTAGCTGCCAATGGAGGGTGAACGTGCTACAGTCACCAAGCAAGCTACAGTCACCAAGCAAGCCACAACAAGGCAGCAGGGCAGCAAGTAGCAAGCAGCCACCATGCTACAGAACCCACAACCACTAAGGTCACGGTAAATAAGGCAGCAGAGAGCAAGACAGCAGGGCCGGCCGGCTGGCAGCAGGGCAACCAGCGAGCTAGAGTGCCGAGAGAGGGAGAATGAGAGGGGGAAGTAGGGAGAAGAATGCACCAGCCGAGAGAGTGAGAGCACTAGCAGATAGAGTCGAGAGCCCGTGAGATTGAAAGCACCAGAGAGAAGAGAGAACGACCAGAGTGAGAGCACAAGCGAGCTAGAGTGTCGAGACTAACAACCAGAGTGAGAGCTAGGGCAGGAGCAGCGAGTGAGATCACCAGCGGAGAGCGCGCGAGAGAGATAACAACCAGAGAGGTAGAGTGCCGATAGCGCGCGAGAGAGATGGCAACCAGCTAGCGCGAGAGAGGCGACGGAGAGCACCACTGGAGAGCGCGAGCGAGAGCACCAGCGGAGAGCGCGAGCGAGAGCACCAGCGGAGAGCGCGAGGGAGAGCACCAGCGGAGAGCGCGAGGGAGAGTTAGGGTAGGACTCGGGAGCGGCGTAATGAACTGCGGGGTTGGGAGAGCCTTAATAGAAAATAAAACCACCGATGCCGACGCTTAACATATAAAAAACCGATACATATCTGATTTATTGGACCGATATATCGGTCCAAACCGATATATCGGTCCGTTTTTTTCAAAACGCCACAACCAAAATTTAAAACGGTTATGAAATATTTTACCTCCCAAAACGTTATGTTGGCCGACATGTCGGCCGATATCCACAACATTGATATTTTCAGAAGGAGATTGGGTGTTTGCTTATTTCAGAAAGCAGAGATTCACTCCGGGTACATATCATAAGTAACAGCAAAGGAAGTTTGGACCTTTCCAAGTCCTGAAGCGTATAGGTGAGAATGCATACCTATTAGACTTGCCTATTGGATTCGGTACTTCATCGACCTTCAACGTGGCAGATTTGACTCCGTTCTACGGGGACCTGCATAGTTCCAGCCCCAATCCACCTGTTGCAGCCCCAGTGATACTACCAGACCTCGTGCAGACACCAACACCTACTGCCGAAGAGATCGACCAGGTTCTTGATGTACGAGAGTTCAGCACTCGCCACGGGACGTACCAGCGCTACTTGGTGTCATGGAAGGGACGAGACATTACAGACAGTTCCTGGATTAGCACGGATGAATTACAGCGCCGCAGCCCAGATCTATCCATTGCAAGTTTGTGCAAGTCCTCGACGGGGTCGAGTTTTCTCAACCCCGGGGGAATTGATGCGTCCTTCGTCGCACCTTAATTTACAGCATTTATTTTCATCATTTTATTTCATGTGATTTTGTTTTTGCATCCGTCGTTATTTTTCGGCGCGCCGGTTTGACCACCCGACGCTTCCTTAAATAAAATGGTCCGGTAATCAAAGTAGCTAGGATAGAGAGGGCAAGCTCATTTCGTTTAAAATTTGTGTAAAATAATAATAGTTATTAAGTTATACATATATTTAAATATAAATATATGTGTATATAATTTAATAAATATTATACCTAAATTAAGGGGATCATTTAGGAAGTTTACTCAGCAATTTGAAAAAAGAAGAAAAGCAACAAATTTGGAGAATGTATTAGTGGCCATAATATTTTTGGAAACCCAAAATTTGCCTTCCTAATAAAATCCGTTTTTTTTAGTATGACCAGGCTGGCCCTCCCCCTAAAAATCTCTATTTATTATCCTCTCTCCAAAAAGGACGGGGAGAAAAAAAAGGAACGGGAATCGAAATTTATTTCCGATTCCCCTGTTCCGCCTCTACCCGCGCCTCTCCCCTTTTCCCCAACCAGTACGACACCAGCGACCCTGCTCACGGGCGAAGCTTCCTCCGCGCCTCTCCCCTTTTCCCCAACCAGTACGACACCAGCGACCCTGCTCACGGGCGAAGCTTCCTCCGCACCCCTCCTTCGCCAGCATCCGCCCAATCGCTCAGCCGCACGGGCGTTTGTCTCCCGGAAACTCCCTCCCAGTCCGGCATCTTCTTCTTCGAACGGGATCCGTCGACTTCAACAGTTCTCATCCGGATTCCGTCCACAAGGGTGCCGACGGCTACATTCCAGCACCTCCCAGGGACGTCGACAGCCATTCCAGCACTTCCTAGTCCGTCTTCTTCCCAGTCAACCTCGCCTCGCGCCATCGGCTCGGACGGTTTCAAGTCTCCTCAACGTAACCCGTATCCTTGCTCCCTTTTTTTTAGCTAATTTTACGCGTCTTTTAAATGATTTTTGAGCTTGCCCTAGCGTTCTGATTGCTTTGCTTATCGTTATTTCATAAGTTTCTGTGTGTGAATCTCGCTTATGATAAGTTAGATCTCGTAGAGGATTTGAAACCACGAATATAATAGAAGTTTACTCGGACGCTATTAACGAATTTCTAAGGTACAACTCGATGAGTTTGATTACGCGCGCAAAACTTCATTTTGGTCCCTCGACCGTTGCTCTACTTTAAAATAAAATAACAAATATTTTCAAAATTTAGATTTTGCTTACATCAGACTCTAAGTAATTAAACTAAAATCAATTGGTTATAGGTGGAGAGGCCAAATATATATATCACATGCACAAGGCAATAGGTGTTCTTTGATGTGAAACAAAATTATCAGCATGCTCCTTGAAGTGTAGGGTTATTTGCCTCTAACATGTGAATTTTGTTGTTGTATGGGCAGCAGGAGTGGGCCATTGAGTCAAACTTGCTCTGATATCATATTAAAATCTAAGCATCCAACTTAAAACCAAATAATTTGGAGGCACAAGATCTATATTAGGTGCACAAGGCTATTTTTGTTTTCGTTGTGGGACTAAATCTTCAGCAATAATGTCTAATTATGTTTTTGAGTGCTTTAACTGTGAAAATCATTAAATAAGTAAAAGCTTCTGAAGGAAAGAATCCAATACAACAACACTCAGGCCGTTATCCCACCATATTGGGGTCGGGTATATGGATCATTTGTCGTCATTCCGCCCTATCATTAGTCATAATCTCACTAATGCATAAGTACATCGTGTTTTTTCTTATAGTTCCATCCAAGTCCTTTTTGGCCTACCCCACCCCCGTTTAACATGCCTGGTAGCTACACTCTCACAACGCTTAACATGTGCCTCTAATGGTCTCCTTTGTACATGTTTGAACCAACTTAATCGAGCTTCTCGCATCTTCTCTACAATTGGTGCACTCTTGTATTATACCTGATACATTCATTCCTAATTTTATCCAGTGTCATGTGTCCACACATCCACCTAAGCATTCTCATCTCCGCAACTCCCACTTCTTGCTCATGTACATAATTCAACACTCAGAACCATGGAGCATCGCTAGTCTAATTGAAGTACGATAAAACTTGCCTTTAAGTTTTAATGGTATTTTACGATCACATAAGATCCAGACGTGCCTCTCCACTTCAACTGATGTGCTTGGATTCTATGTAACACATCTCTATCTACACCTCCATCTTTTTGAACTATCGATCACAGATATTTAAAGCACTCACTGCAGGAAATATCTTGGTCACCGAACTTAATGACG
The DNA here is from genome assembly GCA_033032865.1 of Dactylorhiza incarnata. Lineage (NCBI taxonomy): Eukaryota > Viridiplantae > Streptophyta > Magnoliopsida > Asparagales > Orchidaceae > Dactylorhiza > Dactylorhiza incarnata. The sequence continues at coordinate 176,892 of JAWHQI010000205.1, read as the reverse complement.
GAGTCATCTGTCCTTCTTGCACTATTAAATTTAAGCTTCAGACTCTCCATAAGAACTCTCTTGGAACCCTATCATAAGCTTTCTCAAGATCGATAAACAACATATGCAAATCTTTTTTTCCCGATAGTTGTCAATGAGTTTCTTCAAGAGGTGTATAGTTTCTTCTCTCTAGCTTGAGTAGTTTTATATATATCACGCTCTCCATCATTGGTATTTAGTCGCTTGTAAAATTCTTTGTAAGGATGAGTTCTTGCTTTACATACTGCCTTTTTAGCATCTTTCTTGGCGATTTTATACCTTGCCAAGTATTCATCATTCTTACAAGCGTCGAGTGTTTTATAGCTAGCACTATTTGCCCTCACTTTGTCTTACACTTCCTCTTTCCAACACCAAGATTTTTTATGTGGAGGCCACTATTTTAAATGTCGGCCGATATGTCCGACATGTCGGCCGACATGTCCTCTATGAACAGAAAACAACTTGCGTAATGAAAATATAAAGGTTATGGTGTTTTGCAATGTCGCCCGACATTTCGGATCAAATTTGATGTCGCCCGACATTTCGGATCAAATCTGTTATGTCGCCCGACATTTCGGATCAAATCCGCTATGTCGGCCTTGGAATCTTTTGTGATTGAAGAGACAATATTTATTTTCTGGAATAATTTTTTCAATGTTTCATATGATTTGCTATTCATTCATTTTACATATACTTGTGAGGATATAAATACCATAATAGTTAGAAATACTAGGTAATTGCACCCTGTTCAAGAATAAAATGATGCAGCTAGCATTTTGTCTTAATGGTTACTGGTGGTGGAAAGAGCAGAAGCATAGAAACATACATCCAAAGTTGTTATAACTTATAATATAAATATTTTTTAGGAATCCGACATTTTAAAATGTCCCCGACATGCCTCCGATATCCGACATCTAACATCTAAAAACTCAATCCGACATGTCCCCGGCATCCGACATCTACAACCTTGGTGGGGGCGCACGACCTTTTGACTCTCCAAGTACGTTCTTTTCACTTATCCTTAAATATGAAAGCATAACTTCTCATGTGATACTGGGATTAACATAAGGATCATCAACTAGTTGTTTCATAACAGCTGTCTTGAAAGCAACCTGTTTTTACGTCATCTAGTTCCACTACTGAATTTTTGACAACACTTTTGTCTTTCTCTTAAATTTATTATATTTAATTTGCACATCCAATACCACTGGCAAATGTTGTGTTGTTAAACTTTCTCCTGGTATGACTTTGCAATATTTACAAATCTTTTTATCTATTTTGCGAGACATAAAATAGTCAATTTATGACTTATTTATCCACTCTTAAACATAATGAAATGTTTTTTTCTCTTCATGAAAAATGTATTTGTCACAATTAGCTAATGTGTTATGGCAAAATATAAAATGATTCTTCCTTCTTCATTTCTTTCTTCATACTCAAATCCTCCATGAACATTCGTATAATTAGTATCTTTCTTCCCTATATGTCCATTTAAGTCTCCTCCCATGAAAATCTTCTCGTTTTGTCAGATTTCTCTTACCAAATCATCTATGTCTTCCCAAAATTGCACTTTAATAGCTTCGTTTAATCCTACTTGTGGCGCATAAGCATTAATCACATTAATAGTTTTCTTTTTTACGACCAATTTAAGAGTTATGATTCTATCACTTTTTCTACTTACCACAACAATTACATCCCTCCAAGTAGTATCCACAATAATACCTACTTCATTACATTTTTATTTTTTCCTTTGTACCATAATTTAAAACCTGAATTGTCTAAAAATTTAGCTTTCTCACTCACTCATTTAGTCTCTTGCAGACCTAAAATATTTATCTTTCTCTTAATCATCGTATTCACTACTTCCAATGTTTTTCTCGTTAACGTACCTATATTCCAACTTCCAAACCAAAGTCGGTCACAAATACTACAATCTACATTCCTATGATGCCTAATATGTGAGAGCTCTTGCATATTTAACAATACACCCAAGTCCACTTGGAGGTGCAGCAGTCTTTGCCAAGACGCCGCATTCACACCATACGATGAGGACTCTTGCATTTTAACACTACACCCAAGTCGTGGAGATGCAGCGGTCCTTGCCGAGACGCCACATTCGGACTATACGATGTGTTCTTTACGGGAAACAACCTAGCTTTTGAATAATTTTTCAAACGATCCATATTAAGGAAAGAATCCAATAAATGACAAAAAATATGCATCTTTGTACTATGTAATATGTGAAAGTACACACTTAAGATCATATGCAACTTCCAAAAGTTTATCTAAAAACTACATTTATACCGCATGAAAACTTGGTATTCCTAAATTTATAATAAAGTGAGAACTTTCAAATTTGTAATCCATTTTTTCTGTTGTATGCCAGCATATTCGATTAGGAGATTTCAAGCCTATTGAGTGATTTCCATTTTATATAACTGATTTCTACCAATTAAATTTTATGATAAATTGAACTAAAAGACCAACTAAATAGTAGACTTACTGCCAATGCATTTGTGTAGTCAAAGCAGCTGCAAAAATTACAAACAAACAGAAGGTCAGTCTCTGAATAAAGTTCCAAGCTAGCAATATGAAATATTCACCAAGCATTTTGGAAGTATGACAACAAGATACATTAAAAATAAGCTGGAAAGAAATTCTATCACCATCTCAATAAGCCTCTTAGAAATAACACTACTATAGGCAAATAACTATTGGTCTAGCATCTTAGATAGATAGAACTGAACCTTGATTAAATTCACAGTATAGTCTGACACCAGTATTCTCCTATACTATTTCCTTTGGAAGAATCATGCCAAGTCACATTGAGAACAAACCTCGATGGAATTGGTTAGAAATCTAAACTTCCATTTAAAATTTTCCATAATTGAATTTATCCATAATTCTGAGTTGCAAAAATGCATGGTAAGGTTTGCCTACATTTCACCCTGGTGGTGGGACCCTTCCCCGGACCCTCGTTGCGCGGGGATGCCTTTGTGCACCGGGCTGCCCTTTTCTGAGTTTTTGATAAGGATCCATACCCTTGGGGACATGCATACGTGTTCGGAAAACAAACGGAAAACCAACATCTCGGCAGTGGAGATCTAAACCCAACCTTCCAGTGGTGTGTCTTTTTTTGTATTATATACCTAGTGTTATTTTAGTAATTTCAGAGTCATTAGTTGTCCCCTCCCTATCGAAGAGTGAGAATTCTTAGAAGGGGAACTTGGAGTCAAGTCTTGCAAGCACTCCTTAGAGAGAAACTCTTAGGGAGAACCAGCCTGCAAGAATTTGACACAAGCATATCTCGCGAGTATCATGATTCTCAATTCCAGTACAAACTATTTTCCAGTGCATATAAATTTTATGCCAGCTGTAGTTAGGTTTAAATCTCACACATCAGTTTCTTCAAGATATATCAGAAATCAAACCGAAATGGAACTCCAAGTACCTGTAACAAGATGGAGCAATTACATCAACAAGTTCATTTGCTGGTAGACAGAAATAAGGAACCTGCTTTATCAAAGAATTTGAAGAAGTAGGATCTTCCAAAAAATTGATAGAATAAGGCGCATCTTCAGCAACAGAAAAAGTAAATTCTACCTCTTCAATATGACCATCCAAATGCTTCAACTGAACCTGACAGTGGAACAATTGTATTAATACACTTGTAAAATAATATCAAGTTCCTTTGAGGAACTCTCACTCTCTACCTAAGTTACAGCTACAGAAACTTTAGAAAGTAAGATTCAATAGTCACGTGTTGAGAAGGGGGCAGCCGCCAAAAGAAACGAAAGAGTGGGATTTAACGAGAAGATAATTGAAGGGGGAAGAACAAAAATTTAAGCCGAGATATTAAGATCCAACTAAATTTCATGAATATATAAGCAAGGTTGTAGATGTCAACTGATATGTCCGTTAAAATACAAAGACACCAACATTTTTAGGTGAAATAACATTATCAAAATATCTCCCAAAATAACAGATACTGTTCTTTTATTATTATTAGAAAAAACCGTCTAATAGTTTTGATGGGGTCACCCTAAATTTACAAGAATTTCGAGCTACAAATAGCCGGAATCCCATGACCCCCACTCCCTTAGTGGGGAGTTAGAAGGAAAACCGCCACGTATGCGATCACCGCACCCGATCACGGGTGCGATTCGCGCTCCAACCGCCGCTCGCGGTCCGCCCCCGCTCGCTTCCGCAGCCGGACGGCCGGCCTCGGCCGCGCGCCCCCGGCGCACGGCCGCTAGACCTCGCGGCCGGCCGTGGCCACGCGCTCACGGCCTAGACGCGCGGCCAGCCCCCCGGCCGGCGGCCCTTGGCCGCGCGCCTTTGGCGCGCGTGGCCGGCCGGCGCTCGGCTTGGCGGGCGGCCGCCCGGCCAACCGTGGTAGTGCGCCAGCGGCACGCGCGACCGGCCGGCCGCCGCACGCCCTCGGAGCGTGCGGCATGCCCTCGGCGCGTGCGGCATGCCGTGTCGGCCGGCCTCCCGTGGCCGTGTGCCTGCGGCCGTGCTCCCGGCCTCCCGTGGCCGTGTGCCTGCGGCCTCGCGGAAGGCCCCCCGCCGGCTGCCCGCGGCCGCGTGGGCCTCCTAGCCGGCCGCCCGTGGCCGACCGCCCCTCCTCGCCAGGTGGTTTCCGCCGCCGGGCGGTTCCCCCGCCGCCGAGCCCTTCCTCCACCGCCGTCCGATCCTCCGTGTGCACTCTCCACCTTCTGATTGGCGGGTAACCACCCGAGTAACCGCCAGGATAACCACCCATAGTGGGCGGGTACGGATATCCAAAATAACCTTGGTTTGCATATAGAGAAATATCTAATTAATACGCATCGTAATCCTTATAAAATCGGTCTGCGTTTAGTATTCGTGGTGGTTACGGTCTGCGGTTATCCGCAGTAACCACCGTAACCACTCCTGGGGGCTATAAATAGACCCCCCAAGACCTCTCTTTTTTCTATCTTTTTCTCCTCCTTCCTCCTAATTTCAAGAGAGAGAAAGAACTATCTTGAAGATTTCCCTCCTCTTCGAAGCCGCCCTTGAAGGAATCTTCAAGCACTTCGAAGATAGTCGAAGATCATCATCCTCTTTCGGGCGCTCCGAAGGCCGTCCAGCAGATTGCGCGCCTAAGTTCCAGAGCGCGCCCAAGTTCCAAAGCGCGCCCAAGTTCCAGAGGGCGCCCAAGTTCCAGAGCGCACCCGAGTTCCAGAGCGCGTCCAAGTTCCAGAGTACGTCCAAGATCCAAAGCACGATGCTCCCCACCACCGCAAAGAAGAAGATTGAGCTTCGAGAGGGGTAGCATGTCACCCTCCGAACACTTCTCTCTCTCCCCCAAGTTGTAATGAGGAGCGATCTGTCGCCCTCGATCTCTCAAGCAAGCCCTATAAAGAAACCAACAAATAGTGAAGTTTGGTCGGCACCATCCCGACCACGTGGTTTTTCATCCCTTTGGGGGGTTTTCCACGATAAAAAGATCTTTTGCCAACCGTCTCGCTTCTCTGTGACTGTTTGCGCGCTCGTCCGCTCCCGGGCTAAGACGGTCAATTTCGGACCGGTTTAAGGAACCTCGAGTAGACAGCAACAATTTGGCGCCGTCTGTGGGAAGGAGTTCCCCAAAGCTCTAAATATTCGGAAGACAGTATCCTATACCCAGCGATACTCGTGACTAGAGACATGGCAAGGAGAAACACTCATACCACCCAAGGCTCGGTCCGCGAAGGGCACGGCGGACCTGGTCCTTCTCATTCCCTCATCAGCGCGCCCCGTTTGGAAGAGACGGTAGTCGCACCGGCAATCGCGTTGACGGGACAAATGGTCCAAATAGAGGAACAGCAAGCTGAAATGCTGAACCTCTTAAGGAACCTAGGAGCAGCTAGAGTTCCTGTAGAACCCCTCGTACCAGTCAATGCACCTCCTCCGCCTCCGCGTCAAGCCGCAGAAGACAACCAAAAAGAGGACTCAGAGTTCTCGGCAGCAGCAAGTACAGCACACCCCGCCCGTCTGGCCAGGCCCGCCGAAGCCGGCCCGCAGCATCCCCACCAGAGGGTAGGTATCCATGAGAACCTCCCCGAAAGATTAACCCGAGAAGAAATCATAGAGCTGATAGTAGAAGAGTACGGTCAAGTCGGCCGCCAAGCAGCTCGCATATATCGCCCCGCTCACAACGGGCCCCCATTGGCTCCCGATGTTCTAGCACATCCGATCCCAGGAGGATTCAAACTTCCGAACATGGAATCCTACGACGGGACAGAGGTCCCCCTGGAGCACGTAAATCACTTCTCCACCATCCTTCGGATCTATAACGCCCCCGATCAACTGCTCTGCCAGGTATTTCCAACCACTCTGAAAGGCCAGGCGAGAACTTGGTTCCATTCTATCCGGAGCGGGACTATCCGGAACTTCACCGAACTGACGCAACAGTTCCTGGACCAATTCATCGCGAACCGCCAAATAGTAAAGGACTCTTCCCACCTCTCGGGAATCAGACAAAGTGAAGTGGAAACCCTTAAGGAATTCTTTCGCCGGTTCACTACCGAGGCCCGTCAAATTCCCGGGGTGGATCCCGAGCTCCTTCGGGGAGTATTCCTTGGAGGACTCCGACCGAGCGGATTCTACTCCGCCCTGATGAGGGAGACGGTTCCTAGCTATCCTGATCTTGTGCATAGAGTTGAGGCACAAATCGCAGCTGACAAAGCGATAGAAGCTCACCGCCGACAGTTCGAGGGAATGGTAAAGAGGAAGAGAGAAGATCCAGCCCCAAAGAGTCAAGAGGAACGCCAAGGGAATGTACGTCATCAAGATCGTCCCGGCAACAGGCCCCCTCGAACTTACCAAGAGTATGCACCACTCAACACCTCCCGCACAAACGTGTTCTACGCAATACAAGACAACCCGGCATTGCAAAGGCCAAGAGACCTCCCCCAGGGTATGGGAGATCAATCAAAGTACTGTGAGTTTCATCGAGGCGCAGGGCACGCCACTGAGGAATCCATCGAGCTCAAAGATGAGATAGAACGTCTCATCCGGCAAGATATCCTCAGAAGGTTCTTACAAGATCAGGCGCGAAATCAGCCAGAGAATGGAAGAAGAGAGCAGCCGCCCGCTCGCCAGGGCGCGCCAGGGGACAGGCAGGTAGTTGGAGTAGTGGAAACCATCTCGAATCCCCCTTTCCCTGTCGTTAACTCCATCGCCCAACCAGCCGAAACGATCAGTTTCGGGGATGAAGACTTAAAGGGGATGCTCGTTCCACATCAAGACCCACTGGTTATCAGCGCAGAAATCGGCGATCCCAGCTTTCGCGTCAAGCGGGTGCTGGTGGATAACAGCAGCTCAGTCAACGTTATGTTCATGCCCGCTATCCTCAGCATGAAGATCCAGCAAGAGAACCTCCAGCCAGCCTCCAGACTAATCTACGGCTTCAATGACAGTCATGTCCCAGTCAAAGGCACCATCACTCTCCCTGTGACTTTGGGGGATTTCCCGAAGCGGGCAACCCACGATATACAGTTCGTAGTGGTAGAGTCAGAGTCGCCTTACAATGCGATATTTGGCCGACCATTGCAGGTACTATTCGGAGACATCCCATCCATCCCGCACCTCGCAATGAAGTTCGTCACACTGGGTGGAGCCAGAGTCGTTCGTGGAAACCAGGAGGCAGCGTATGCATGCTATCTCCAACAAATGAAGCCTGAACAAGGAGCTGCCCGGTGCGCCAGCACATCCAGAACCCGATGTCCCAAAAAAAACTAGGAATCGGGCAGAAATGCCTTACTATATTCCGAATTCGACAAGTTTCTTTTAAAAACTCTTATTTGTAATTGTTATCCTAACAAAGTCGTAAGTCTGCGCTTACGCAAGAACTACTGTGTGCTAAATTTCAAAATATTTTATTTTTCTTCAAAACCTGCTATCACAGGAACATTCAGAGGCTGGTCACCCCTAGCCGCATCGTGAACTACGACATTAATGGGACCTACCCATCTCTTCTTCAATCCTGTCAATGCCAGGAATGACTGTTATGCTCAAGAAACAAGCTCACACGCGTACAGTTTGCTATCATAAGCAGTCGCAAGCTTATATTTGCACGCGAATTATTTTATGTTTAAATTTGGTTAGGCATATTTATGTGCTCCAAAATCTACTATCTCAGGAACACCTCAAGGAACGACCTTTTTGGTTATAGTTAACCCGCAGCACAACGACCTCATTGCCACAGCTCGAAGACTTGCCCTTCGCTAACATAGTAGGTCACCATATTGCTAGGGTCTGCCCCCCTCGCGCTCGCAAACGGTTCGAAGCGTCCGTCCTTCACCGCTCCTATCAACGACATCCCCCGGGTCGGTAACGCGGACCTCTCACTACTCGGCTTGGAGCGTTCGGCCTTCGCCCACGTAGTAGGTCCCAACACCATCTGGGTCTCATCCTCTAAATCGCGTCGCCAGGGCCTGCCCACCTCGCGCACGCAAATGGTTCGAAGCGTCTGCCCTTCACCGCTCCTATCAACGACATTCCCCGGGGTCGGTAATGCGGACTTCTCACTACTCGGCTCGAAGCGTCCGCCCTTCAGCCACGTAGTAGGTCCCAACACCATCCGGGTCTCGTCCTCTTAATCGCGTCGCCAGGGCCTGCCCCCTCGCGCTCGCAAACGGTTCGAAGCGTCCACCCTTCACCGCTCATATCGACATCCCCCGGGTCGGTAACGCGGACCTCTCACTACTCGGCTCGAAGCGTCCTCCCTTCGCCCACTTAGTAGGTCCCAACACCATCCGGGTCTCGTCCTCTAAATCGCGTCGCCAGGGCCTGCCTCCCTCGCGCTCGCAAACGGTTAGAAGCGTCCGCCCTTCACCGCTCCTATCAACGACATCCCCAGGGTCGGTAACGCGGACCTCTCATTACTCAGCTCGAAGCGTCCGCTCTTCGCCCACGTAGTAGGTCCCAACATCATCTGGGTCTCGTCCTCTAAATCGCGTCGTCAGGGCCTTACCCCCTCTCGCTCGCAAACGATTTGAAGCATCCGTCATTCACCGCTTCGGTCAACGACACCCCCGGGTCGGTAACACGGACCTCTCACTACTCGGATCGAAGTGTCCGCCCTTCGCCCACGTAGTAGGTCCCAACACCATCTGGGTTTCGTTCTCTCAATCGCGTTGTCAGGGCCTGCCCCCTCGCACTCGCAAACGGTTCGAAGCGTCCGCCCTTCACCACTCCTATCAACGACATCCCCCAGGTCGGTAACGCAGACCTCTCTCTACTCGGCTAGAAGCGTCCGCCCTTCGCCCACGTAGAAGGTCCCAACACTACCTGGGTCTCGTCCTCTAAAATGCCAAAATTAAGAAGCAAAGCATAGTTTGCCGCGCAAAACGTCGGCTCAAACGCCCCAGAAACTCCACCAATACAAGCGAAGAGCTTAAAGCCAGAACAGTTACACATGCGACACAATTCGCCGACTGCTATACAATCAATTAATAACGTTCCACAAATACAAAGATGCAAAGATGTCGTCACACATACAAGGTACAGGCAAAAGCAAAAGCATACAAAATACAAGTGAAAACTACTCCTCACCATCGGAGGCAGAGCGCACGTCTTCGGAAAAATCTCTGACACCCAATCCGGGCACATCGCAGCCTCGCATCCGCGCAACCAAGCGGAGGGCTTCCACCATCCCACGCGTGAAAGCCACCTCGCGCTCGTCCTCAAGCTGGGGCTCTACCTCCTTGCTCCAGATCTCCTTGCGAACTTCCTCCGAAATCCGAGAACGTTCCTTCACATAATCTATAGAGGTTCTGTACTCAGCAACTCCAGCAGCCTTCAACTCAGCGGTCCGCTCCAGCAAGGAGAGGCGCTCCACCTCCGTCTTCAAAGACAGCAACTCGGATTCCAAATGAACCGTCGTGGCCTGCGAATCCTCCACCATACGTACTGTACTCTCCACAAGAGCCTTCTCCTTACGGACTTCAGCACGGGACTCCTCCAGCTCCGCCCGCAGCCCAGCCTCGATCTACCGAAAGCGGGAAACATCGCGATCTCGTCGCCCCTTCAAGTCGGAAAAGAAACTCCGCGCATCACGAAGCTCCTCCTAAAGAACGAGATAACTATCTTTCAGGCCTACGTAGCGGTCGTTCCACGTAAGCGCAATGCTGGTTTGGACTCCAATCTGGAAAAAGATGGGAAAATCAGGCTAGTCACAAGACAAGCAACAAATAAAGATGAAATCACAAATCTTACTGTGGCATTCATGACCTCAAGAGAAGAAGAAACCCATCTCGCCCTGATCGGCGGCGGAATAGAAGCATCATCAGGAGCCTGGGGGGCAGTGGAGTCAAGCTCTTCCACATCAAGATCGATGGGAACGTCATCAACTCTCGAACTACACGGGGCCACCTCATCAATAGGCCCCTCCGGCCGACAGGAACGACGAGGCGCCGAGTCCGAACTATAGTTCCTGAAAATCAACTTCCTCTTCCGGCCTCGATCCAGTGGAACGACCGCAGAGCGCTCGGCATCGGTAGAAAAACCGCACAGTAGGAGACGTTTCTCCTCAACAAATACCGAAAAGGCTAACAAGGGATTCGCCAATGCATGAGGCTCGACGAACCCCAACACCGGGACAAATTCTCGCACATAACCCTTCAATTGGCGACAACGATCTGGGAGCGACCTCCAAAGCTCCGGCAGGCCCCAAACATTCCTAGCATAGCCAAATAAAGTATTCTCGTGGCGACGATCCGCTCGGTTCTCAAACTTGAGTCATTGCTTGTTGCTGAAAACTTCAATCCGTCCGCCTCCGTCCGAGCGCACGTCGCGCCACTGCCTGAAGAGATCTAAGGTGAATCTCGATCCGTGCTCTCTAAAGAAGGCGATCAGGCTCACAATTCGCATCATCCCAACAGGAGTAAATTGGGACACCGACACGCCACAATGCTTCAAGATTTCGAGAAGTTCCTCAAAGGGGGGGGCAAGCGAAACCCAGACCTCAGCGATGACTCACACAACGTCATCCACCCCTCGGAGGATTTTGTGCACGTTCCTCCACCTGCGGGATCTTTACCTCTAAATCAACAGGTAAGCCGTAACGCTTCCTCCAGACGCTAATATGCTTGACGGATAAAGAACACAACTGCATCGGCATACCTTGCACGTACCGCCTCGTAGCCTACAAGGAAAAATTAAGTGAGTATGCGAAAGCGCAATGCACGCAAAGTAATGTGCGCGTAGACGGGCCCCTCGCCCTCACAGCACACAAGCACATGGCCCACGCACGCACGGCCCGCAGACGCACGGCGCGCAGGCACACGGTGCAGCCCGCGCGCACGACCCGCGCGCACATTGCGCGCGGGCGCGCAGCTTGCACGCTCGCGGCTCGCAGCGCGCTCCCCACGCACGCATTGCGCTCGGGCGCACGGCCCGCGCGGGCACTGCGCTCGGGCGCACGGCCCGCGCGGGCACTGCGCGCGGGCGCACGGCCCGCGCGGGCGCACAGCCCGCGCTCGCACACTACGCGCGAGCGAGCACCCTGCGCGCGCTCTGCGCGCGGACGAGCACCCTGTGCGCGCACTGCGCGCGGGCGCACACCCCGAGCGCGCACTGGGTGATTCCCGTGTAAATGCAAATAAGGGAAGCAAAACCTAGTGTGGCTAGAGGGCTAATTTTGAGTTATTTTAATGTAAAAGTTTAAGGTTGGAAAGTAATTTGATGTCGATGATGATACTTGTATAGGACATGGCATCCCGAAGAGGCGGGAAGAATAATGAAACAAGAAGATATAAAGGAAAGGGAAAGACTGGGTGAGTTCAAACTCCCTTATTTTAAGTTTACCTGCTTTCCATATGAATTGTGTCATTGTTACTATGATTACTAAACTCGTTATATGATTACTAAACTAGTAATAAAAAATAAATTGTCAAATCGATAATCAAGTAATTGTAGAACGTATTTGTCATAATGATTACTAAACTCGTTATATGATTCTTCCCTCTTCATGTAGAACGTATTTGTCACAATTAGCTCATGTGCTATGGCAAAATCGTAATTAAGTGTTCTTCCCTTTTCATGTAGAATTTTTAGCAATTTTGTATATTACAAGAATTTTGTGCAGATTTCTGTATATTACAGAAATTTATAACAAGATTTTTGTATATTACAGAAATCTGTTACAAAATTTATCTGTAATATACAGAACTTGTTACAAATTTCTATAATATACAGAAATTTGTGACAAGATTTCTGTATATACATAAATCTGTCACAAGATTTCTACAAAATTTCTGTATATACAGAAATCTGTGACAAGATTTTTGTATATACATAAATGAAGGGATTTGTAAATTGATTTATGTATTCACAGAAATCTGTGATAAGATTTCTGTAAATACAGAAATCTGTCACAGGATATGAAGGGATTTGTAAAGAAGAAGTTCAAGAAGAAGAAGAAGAATGATCCAATATTCTTACCAGCGGAAGAATGCTCCAGCGAAATCAGCGGAAAGAATGCTCCAGCAGAATCAGCGGAATGAATGTTCCAGCGGAACCAGCGGAAGAATACCGGTGGAACAATCGAACAAGCGCGGGATTGAAAGGAATGAGCCGCTCGACTAAACCTAATATCGCGTATTCACGTGTGCAGTGCACGTGCCCGTACCGGAAATGCACCCAGTATGGGTCCGGGCCTCTTTTTGGCGTATTTGTGCTTCGTAGCCTAAGACCAACCCTAAAATGAAATGCAAGGGCAGCACACACGCAACACGCAACACGCAATCAAAGGGAAAATCACAACATAAGCCTAACCCTGATACAAATGCAATGCAATAATTCACTCATGTAATTAATTCCGACGAGTAATTAATTAAATAACAAAACTGTAAAACTCACATTAGACAATCATAATTGATTACAATTGATTCTCACCAGGCGACAAGTAATAATTGCATATAATTGAGAGTACTAAGACAATGAGTATAGGGCGAATAAAGCATGTGCCCATTGAAAGAAACTAAGCAGATAAATTGAGTTACTAGCGATAAATACTAGTACTAGTACAATGTAAGAAAAATGAAGCTAAAATGTAAACTCACCATGTAATCAGCGACATCAATGGAAGAAGATCAGGTGATCGTGGAATGGTGCGGTGGATGTCGGAAAAGCACGAGAAGGCTATGGAATGACTGTGGTAGATGGGTGAAGGGGTTGGGAGGGAGTGAAATGGGGGGGAAGGCTCGGCTGTCGGTGGAGTAGTTGTAGAGGGTGTGGGTGTTGATGCAAAAATTGCCTTCTCCGCGACTCGTGCTTTGAAAACAAGAATGGGACTGTGGATTGCCAGCTACTCGGTCCTTAGCTGTGAAAAAATGTTCTTGCAAAAGAAAAGGGATTAATGACTAAAAAGAGGTTTGGAACAGACCTAAATCAGGTGAGATAGAGCGAGCTGAAGATTGAGACCGCTTTGCTCCAGCGATCACCCTCTTCTTCTCTTTTTCCCCCCTCCCAAAAGTGCTTTTTTAGGGAGCCCTACCCCCCTATTTATAGACGTGGAGACTGCCAGACGGGTAGCTTTTGAAAATACGGGCTGCCCGGATTTTAAGAGAAGTTAGCCAGAGGTGAGAGGGTTACCTGTTATGCGAAGGAGTGAAATCAGACCGTGCGAGCTTTAGGATTGATTGTCGAACCAGAATGACGAGTTTCAAAAGTCAATCTTGTTAGCCAGGCCGCGCGATCTCAATTAAGTCGGTCTCATATGTTAGACCGTGCGGTCTCCTTGAGATAATTTGATACCGCGATCTTCCGGGTAAACATAATCCCCGCACATTTTCAAGTTCCGAAGTGCTTCGAAAATGTTAACATCAGGCCACGGAGATCGCGAAAGTTCGGAATATTTTAATCTTTTTCTTCAGACTATAAATAGACCCAGGGGTTCCTTGAATTTTTTGCCAATAGCGAATCCCGGAGGTGGAAATCTTTCGCGCGGTCTGGAATTTGAACTTACCTCAATCTCGATTGACCATGGGTTTGTTAAAAAGTGTGATAGCTGAGAAAGGAGTCATTCCTTCGGTGTCTTCAAGAAAACCTCCCTTCAAAAAGGGAAAGATGACCGCTTCACCTTTAAAAGATTCATCTGAAATAATGCTGAATAAACCTTCTGCTTCGGCGACTTCAAATTTTTTGGATCTTAAAGATTCATCTTCAGGAGCTAAAGAGACCAATCGGACAGAAAACTTGCCCTCTGCTGGAATGTCTTCCAAAGATATCTCAGCCAGCATCATGGAGCAGGTATCTTTAGCTAAAAAGATGAGACAACAAATCATAGATCGGGGGTTGAGATAAAAAGGACAAGTTGAAGCTTCTTGCCAAGACCCTTGCGGTCAAATCCGCCGACACTTGTTCTACTGGACCGCTTGAGATCGCTCCTCTACAGGTAGCTGCGGTCTCAAGGCTTTTTTCTAACATATTTCGTTAACATTTTTTTTCTACCTTTTGTAGCCGCTCGACCCTTTTGAGAACGAACGGTCTCGAGCTTTACAAGATCCTGGAAGCTACACTCCAGATATTCTTGCTATTGTCAAGACTGAGGAAAAATTAGGTCAGGCTGTTCTAGAGAAACAGCGAATGAAGTTGATATCAAAACAACATAGGGCCTCCCTGGATAACGAGATACAGCGACAAAAAGAGGAGAAAGAAAAGAAGAGAAAAGAAGATGAAGAGAAAAATGAGGAGGGAAAGAAAGAAAAGGAGGAGAAAGCAAGAGGGAAGGATTTAGAAGTGAGTTTAGGGGAGAACTCCGGAAAGAAGCTTGGGGTTTCTAGAGAGGAAGTTGTAGTGCCTGTAAACACGATTGAAACATCCGATCCTGAGACCGCGCGATACCTCGACCAGATCCCTAATTTAGAAGATGAAGATGGAGGAGAAGAGAAGAAAGAAGAGGGAGAAGAAGAAGAAGAAAAGGTAGAAGAAGAGAAAGAAGAAGGAGAAGAGAAGGAAGAGGAAAGAAAGAAAAAGAATAAGAAGAGAGGAAGAGAAGAGAAGGAAACAAAAGGGAGTTTTTCTGAGAAAAGGAGGAGAAAAAAGAGAAAAGGTGATCCTGAGAAGGTTGACGCGGTCTCAAAGGAGACTGAAACGGTCTTGGGTACTGTCTTGAAGAAGAATGATGGAGAGAGAGGAGGAAGTCAAGAGAAAGGGGAGGAAAACCGGCTTACCTTCGAAGCTCAGATGCTTAAGGAAAAAGAAAGTCTTGTTGCCGAAAAACCTTTATCTTTTGAGGATGATGCTATAGCGACGAGACAGGCTGAAGACCGCGCGACCGCTATTTTTTCAATCCGGGCTGGTAAGCCTTTCTTGACCGCTCCACTTGATATTTCTCTGCCAATCTACATTAGGCCACAATCTCCAGCTCGGCGACGTGAGCTCGTTCTTATTGAGACCGATGATATTCTCCTTAGCCCTTCGGAGCTAAAACGACGAAGAAAAGAAGGGGATCGGTCGCAAAAAAGACAGTTAGAAAAGATAGACCTTGAACGCCGAAAGCGTCCCCTTCGTCTGATTTTAGATCCTGCACCTGCAGTCTCCGAGGTCGCTCGAGATGATTTTTCTACTCATCCCGTTTCCATTTTTCCAAATATGGGTATTATGTTTGTTAAACTTCCTCTTTGTGTTTGTAGTTGATTGAAAACTGCTTTCTGGCTGCAGGAGAAGATATGGAGGCACAAAACCTGCTAGAGAAGAGTGGGTTGATCGCTCCTCAGACCGATCTACCTCCCCCTTCACTGCTTGCATCTCCCCTTATGCAAGTGATTCAAGCTTTCCAGGCTCGGAAAAAAGATCTTGAGAAAAAGTTGCGAGAAAAAGATGAGGTATTGCTAGCTGAAGCAGACACCATTAAAACACTTCGTGCGGCCTTGGCTAAAAATGAGCAAAAATTAAATGAGCAGCGGAGATCGCTCGAACAGCGAGAAAAAGATGGTAAGAAGAAGCTGGAGGAGGTTTTTGATCTTCGGAGAAAGCTCCGTGAATCTAAGGAGGAAACAATTTTCTTCAGAGGAAAAGTTGATGCTCTTCATACTGCATTTTCTCAATTAAGGACAGGTTTTCCTGCTCCTCTGCTCGCGGGATCGTCCAACGCTGCTTCTGATGATCGTGCGGACCAGGAAGAAATCGTCAATTGGGAAGAGCTGAAGCGAGATGCTGGCGATCTTCAACGATATGTTGTTGATGCTAACACGGGTATTTGTATGACGCTTACAGCGGTCAATAAGCTTCAGAACAGGGTAGCTTTCCTCGGAAAGAAAAAGGATCTTCCAAAATAGCTTTTACTTATTTTTATGGTTCGTATATTTGAGGGACTTGATCAGATTGTTGTGATGTGTATTTATGTTATGGATTTGGTCAGTTTTTTATCTATCTCATGACTCTTATAAATTTTTCTTATAGTTATGAGAAAATATATTGAGATCGCTCGGTCTGAAACTTTATCATGTGGCATTTTTTACTTGTCTTACACGGTCTGAATTTGCGGTCTCAATGGGTCAGGATTTTTGTGATGATTACAACTTGATTGCCTTCGTGACTATAAATACTCGGTTGGTGGCCTTATTAAATATGCTCTCTTGGAACTTTACACATAAGCGGTCTAGATTTTCTTTGAAGAATGGTGTCCGCGCGAGCTGGTGTTGTAAAAATTTTCTTGAGGTCGAGCAGCGCCCTTGCCGCCTTTCTCAAGTCAGAGTATTTGGATTTTGTGAGGGATTACCCCATGAGCTCGCAGATAGTGATTCGCCTGCCCGCTGCAGGTGAGCGCCTTAATTTATGCGGAGAGAATGAGATCGCAGTTCCCATTGACCACTTTTACCATGGTTTCCGTTTTCCTCTGCCGTGGGAAATGAAACAAATTTTCAGATATTACGGTCTTGTACCTGGGCAGCTACCTCCAAACTCTATCGCCTTAATTTTTACTTATATAAGCTATTTACGATCGGTCAATGTTAGATTCACTCTGGATCTATTTAGATCTTTTTTTCACCCTGAAGATTTTGAAGGAGGGCTCGAGAAAGGAAGATTTCAAAGGACTGTTATATTTTGCTTGCAGCGGTCTAAAAGTCATTAATCTTCCTAACAAGGTCCCGAATTGGGCGGAGAGGTATTTGATTTTCCAGGGGCGGTTAGGCGGTCTCCGGACACGACCAAAACTTCGAGATGAATCGATCTTCCGAAAACCGAAAAGTTTGTCTGCTATTGAAAAGCAGATAAAAGATATGCTTAAAGAAAAAAGGGCTGATTTGGACCATTACCTGGTGCTTTGGGCTGAGGTTTCTTCCATCGGACGAAGGGATAGTGAGTTCGAGCGATCTTTATGCTTTGACCGCTTATCATGAGTTTTTGGTCTTACTTGAATTTCTTTCTTGTAGCGATCTTGCAAGTTCCTTCTTCTTTACCTTATGCTCCGGAGGGCGAGCTTACTCAGAGGGAAAAAAGATTGAAGAAAAATCTAGACCGATACCTTTCTCAGACCGCTGGCCCTTCGGATTATTCTGATAAATCATTCGGCTTATATGGTTATAGGCAATCCATGACTGATCTTCAAGGGAGACCGCTCATGAAATGGGATCCTATAGGAAAATGTGTGGGGGTTTCCACGTCCCTCCCGAACTGGGGCGGTGAACTTTCTCGCCATGCTGGAGCGGTCTCGGCTGCATTATATGGCGAAGAAAATTTCAAGGAAGTTTATAGTTGGGAAGATTCCCTTATCCCAGATATGTGTTCGCAGACCGGTCTTAGGCATCAGGTCTTCTGTCATCACATGGGCAGGCTGCTTCGGAGATATATGTCGGAGAATAAGGCTGTTAAGGCTGAGCTGGAGGTAATTTTGAGATCGCGCGATCTGATTTCTTTCTTCTTGTTTGCTTTGTTTTTTGGGTGATATTGACCTATGATCTTTTCTTTTGTAGAAAACAAAGAAAGAGATGTATGACGAAAATAATCCTGCTTACCGGAAAGTGATGTTAGAAGAAATAAATGAGGCAGTTGAAATGACTATTTCTAAGTTGCGAGATAATGGTGTTCAGATTCCTGAGGATACCAGTTTCTTATCTTTATTTCCTGAGGCTACTGTTCTTCAGGCAGAAAAAGAGGACATAGTAGAAGAAGAAGAAGAAATGTTTGATGAAGAAAAAGGGGTGGAGGAGAAGGAAAGAGAAGAACTTTTTGATGAGGAAGGAGGGGAAGAGAGAGATGAAGGAGAGGAGGTTCCGGATGGAAGAAAAAGGGTAGAGGGAGAAGGAAAAGAAGATGGCAAGGATGAACCTGGGGAAAAATATGAAGGGAGAAAAAATAACTCTCCGGAAGATCGGGCGGTTACGCCTGTTATATCTGATGACCTTGACCTTGATGTTCTGGAAGATTTCCTTAATGCTGATTTCAGCCAGCCATTGATTAGAGGCAAAGATGAGCTGAGTGGGAGTCAGTTCGATCCAGATGAAGAGCAGAGTTCGGCGGCAAAATCTGATATTGGCTCTTTGGGAGAATCCTCCAGTTCGAGCGAGCTCAGTGCTGACTCCGACTCATCTGAAGATGAAGACCCACCCCCCAAGAAAAAGAAGAAATAGAAAAAAAGAAGAAGTATTTTGTTTCTTTAATATGTTCGGCTGCTGATATGGCGGTTTAAATTCTAGTTCGTTTTTATCTGTAATGAAAACTTTTGAATGAAGAAATAGTAAAGTAGAATAGCATTTTCTCCTTGCATACCTTTATCTGATTGTAGCATCTGTCTTTGTATATTTTCTTTTCCCACTTTCTGTTATTTCATAAAAGATGGTAATAACTTTGCAAGCTATCTTTTTAACGATTAGTCAAACTCGTATTGTGATCGAACGGTCTTAATACTGTTTCAATCATTTTTATCGAAGAGCCTTACTGAATATTGAGTAAGATGTAGCGATCTTCGAACTGCAGATCGCACTTTGACTCCATATTTTTAGATAACAATTATTCTGGATACCAAGGCCTGGAGAGTTCTGAGACTTTCTTGAGATGCTTCTGATTTATGTCAAGATTCTTCTGGAGCGGTCTGAATATAGAGATCGCTCGACCTTGTTTTAAGAAAGAAGCCATAGCTTTTGGTTAATGACCCTGGGGGTTGAGAAGATAACATAGGGTAAGAAATATACGAAGTGATTTTTTGGCCAGGGTTAAGGAGAGTGTCATCTATGTAATCTTTTAATGGTTATTTTTAAGAATGGACAACCAAACAGTATTCGAGTGTAGCAGGCTGTGATGGCCTGTTGCCACTATCTGAAGGCACGACATAGGTGGCATTCACCAAGACCTCCCTTGATGCAGTGGTGTGCTCACATATTGTCCAAGATCCGGGATATCATATAGAACCCTCTCAAATGAGATTGGTGAGCTACTGCTGCACGGAAGCGAAATCTCCCCGCAATCCGTGGTCAATGTAGGTGTTACACTCAGCGTCAATTCATGGGGGTTCATGTATGATCCGGCGATATCTGCTTTGGCATGTCTTTAAGTTTATTTGTTTTGATTCATTTCGATCCCATATAAAAATATACATGGAAAAAACTAGGAAAGTCAATATCTTTCGTCTAGTAATTGTTTTGAAATGAATACATTGCTAAGAGAGGTAGAGAGAGAATAATGAGAAGGTTGTTTTAAGAGAAAAAACGTTTCAAATCGTCTCCACTCCAGGTATTTGCTATCTCATTTCCGTCATAAGTGTTGAGGCGATAAGCCTCATTTTTCAATACTTCTTTTATGATATAAGGACCTGCCCAATTTGGGTTTAATTTTTCGACTGAGCTGGATCTAGCTGCTGCATCTACCTTCTTTAAAACCAGATCTCCAGTAGCAAACTCTTTGATTCTTATATTTTTATCGAAATATCTCGCCATTCTTCTTTTTATCTCTTCTTGCCTTATTACAGCTTCGTCTCTTAATTCTTCAATTAAGTCGAGGCTATGTTTGAGGTCTTCATTATTATCTCCTATTCAGGTATCCTTGTTTTGCTGAGCCAATAAGACCCTGGGACTTTTTACCTCAAGCTCGATTGGAATTAAAGCTTCCGAACCATGAGATAATTTGAAGGGGGTTTCACCAGTCGCACTTGTTGGGGTAGTTCTAAGAGTCCAGAGAACTGCCGAGAGTTGTTCTGCCCAATTGCCCTTGATATTTTCTACCTTTTTTTTTAGAAGGTTCAGGATACATTTATTAGCTGCTTCTACCTGCCCATTGCTCCTTTGATGATGGACTGATGCAAATCGAAGCTCAATTCCTATTTCATCACAGTAGTTAATCATCTCTGAGTTGTTAAATTGAGGCCCGTTGTCGGTTATTATGGCCATGGGAATTCCATGCCTGCAGATAATTTCTCTCCAGATGAAATTTTTTACTATCTTGGTTATGTGCACATAAATCAAAATGGATTCTTGAGTCTGCCCTCTCTGATGTCTTTGGCTTTGATTTGAGGGCATGATTCCGCAACAAACGTGACGGTATAGGGGGCCACTATTTCAGTGGTAATCTGTGAGCAGCCACTTTGTGCATCTATTGTCATTGATTCGGTCTTTCTCCTCTGAGAGAAGCCACTTTGGGCATAGGGCCAAAGGTTAGGTCTGTTTCCAATCTTCCCCCGCCCATACCCCCAATGATTGGGGACTATATGGGTTCTGTTGTTGTTGTTGTTGTTGTTGTTGTTGTTGTTGTGGTAGTTGTTTTAGCTAAAGCTTTTGCTTCAATCCATTTGCTGAAGTAATCTATCATAACCAGAATAAAACGTCTTTGTCCACTTGCAGTGGGAAAAGGTCCTAGAAGATCCATTCCCCATACTGCGAAAGGCCAGGGAGTCATGATGGACTTCAACTGCTGGGCAGGCTGATGCTGGAGCGGAGCAAACTTCTGACATTGAATGCACTTCTTAGCGTAGTTAGCTGCATCTTTCCTTATCTTGGGCCAAAAATATCCCTGCCTCAAAATCCTTTTTTCTAGAGTTCGTGCACCTGAATGACTACCACACTCACCTGAGTGTACTTCTCTGAGAACAATCGGAACTTCTTCTTCTGAGATGCACCTAGATAAAGGAGCTAAAAAAGTTTTTCGATATAAGATGCCTGAGATCAGATAATAATAAGCCACTTTTAATCTGAACCTTTTTTTATCTTTTACACTAGTGTGGAATTCTCCTGATGAAAGATATAGCATAAAGGGATCCATCCAGGAATTTTTATGATCGATCTGCATCACTGACTCTTCCTCAATTGCTGGATGGAAGAGATCTGATGTGGTTCCTCCTGATGATAACCCGAATTTAGCTAAGTGATTTGCATCTGAATTTTCTGATCGAGGGATATGTTGGATAGTGAAACTTTTGAACTTCCCGATCTCTTGTTTTACCATCTTCTGATATTTCTTCAGGATCGGTTCTCTAGTTTCAAAGGTGTTGTTTACTTGAGACGCCATAACTAATGAATCTGTTTTAACCATGATATCTTCGATATCTAATTCTTTGGCGAAACGGAGTCCTGCTAAGAGGGCTTCATATTCTGCCTGGTTATTGGTGACTAAAAAATGAAATTTCAAAGATTGATTTATTCTAACTCCATTCGGGTTAACCAAGATTACCCCTGCTCCTGAAGAATTTTTTCCTAAAGCCCCATCAACATAAATTATCCAAGGTATAGGTTTTCCGATATCATCCTCAGATTCATTATTTGTTGTATCAATTAAGAAATCGGCTAATACCTGTGCTTTTATGGTTGTTCGAGGGACATACGAGATATTGAATTCACTTAACTCGATAGCCCATTTAGCCAACCTGCCTGAATGTTCTGGCTTTCCTAGCACATTCTTCAGGGGTAGATCTGTCACTACTTGAATTGAATGGGCATGAAAATAAGGTCTGAGTTTTCTAGCTGAAATGATAAGTTCTAAAGCAAGCTTTTCTATTATCGGATACCTGGTTTCTGCATTTTTCAGGATTCTACTGGCGTAGTAAAGTGGAAATTGCTTCTTCTTTTCTTCTCTTACTAAAACTGAGCTAATTGCATCGGCTCCAACACCTAAATATAAAAATAAATTTTCACCCTCACGGGGGCTTTGGAGGAGAGGGATCGATGTTAGTTGTTTCTTCAGTTGGGTGAATGTTGAATCACATTCTTCTGTCCATTCGAACTTGGAGGCTTTCCTGAGAATTCTGAAGAAGGGAGAACTTTTATCTCCTGATCGAGATATAAATCGGCTTAACCCTGCCATTCTACCTCCCAACTGCTGAACCTCTTTTAGCGACCTTGGCGGTGCCATTTCAAGAATTGCCTTAACCTTATCTGGATTAGGTTCGAGGCCATCTGGAGTCAAAAGATGTCCTAAGAACTTACCCTTGTTAGCGCCAAAAACACATTTCAGCGGGTTTAGCCTCATATTGAATATTCTGAGTGTTGAGAAGGTTTCTTCAAGGTCTTCTATGTGAACTGAAAATTGTTTGCTTTTGATAAGAAGGTCATCCACATATACTTCGAGATTTCTGCCTTTCTGTTTCTTGAATACGAAATCCATCATTCTTTGATAGGTTGCTCCTGCATTCTTTAAACCAAAAGGCATTACTTTATAACAAAAACACCCATTGTTTGTTATAAAAGAGGTGTGAGGAATATCTGGTTTATGCATTCTGATCTGATGATAACCCGAGAATGCATCTAGGAAGCTCATGTAGCGAAATCCAACTGCTGAATCAACCAGAGAATCTATGCGGGGTGATGAGTCCCAATTATATACACATTTATGGACTCATCTGGGCCGATTTTCTAGTCTATGCACTACACTTTAGGCATGTTTTCGTTCATATTTGATATTCTATGTTATGTGCACTTCTTGGCCTGATTTGGTGTGTTTTTATGTTTATTCTCTTTTGAAAGCCTTATCGTATTGTTGAGTGCCACTTTCAGTGGCCTGATTAGAATTTCTGTAGGAACAGGAGTCGTGCAGGTGTTCCCGGTACAATTCTGTACAGGAACACTGCGCACGATCACTGTTTCTATTGCGCACGACCACTGGTCGTGCGCCGCTGATCGTGTGCACTTAACCCTATTTTTTGAGTTCTGCCTCGGACAGTGCGCACGACCACCTACGATAGTGCGCACGACCACCGGTCGTGCGCCACTGTGCGTGCGCACTTAACATCAATTTTATGAGTTCTGTTTCGACCAGTGCGCACGACCACCTACGATAGTGCGCACGACCACTGGTCATGCGCCACCGGTCGTGCGAACATGTTATTTTATAAATTTCTTACATTGCAGGCTCCGCCCAGGCAGGCGCACGATCACAGGATTCTAGCGCGCACGAGCACTGGTCGTGCGCCAATGATCGTGCGCACTGTTTATTTCAGCGCCTATAAATATTCCTGCTCGCGATTTAGGTCGGGATCGCGCATTTCTTCCGCCCAGCTCCGCCGTTTTCGCCCCTTCCGCAGGTTCTCCGCCCCCCCTAGGCCTCCTCCATCATCCTTGAGCTCCAAGGAGAGGTTTCTAGCCCAAAGATCGCCAACGTCGAGCAAGGAGATCGTGTATCGGAGTAGATTGGATCGTGACACGAAGAAGACGAGCCATTGGGAGGAAGTGACAGCCCTCCTCTACCTCGGACGCAGTTGAAGACCGAGCTTGGACGCGGATTGACAACCCAGCGATTCCAACCGTGAATCTTCGGCAAGGCTTCGGATGTGGTCGACTCTTTTACTCTCTTTTTCCTTCTTTATGTTGATGATTGTTTAGGTTAGATTCTTCTATATTTTGATGATGTGCACAATGAATCTTGTTATGTAATGTCTATTTCATTTATTTGAGATTATATTATTCATATGTGTTCATGAGGTGCGCCCCCATCTAATTTCCATTCCACCTTCGTGTTCGGTGCCGCACTAGCAATTGCTAGTGGCGTGCTTGTCGAAGAGGTGCTTGCGACCCTCATTCCGTTAGCCTACTCGTCCATCCGCCTACCGAAGCGTGGCATCGCGGCCCGTATTCCATTCGCCTAACGAAGCAGCGCGCTCAAGGCCTGTATAGTTCGATTCCGCTAGTCTGCTCGCCCATCCGCCCAACGAAGTAGTGCGTTCAAGGCCTACGTAGTCTTCCATCCCGCCGAGCGAAGCTTTGCATAGCGGCATTGCATAGTAGTAGTTGTAATATTTATTTTATTATTCACAAACCAAATCTCTTCCGTCCGCACTCCACCTATCGCTAGACTTCGATCTCAAGTCCTTCCTCGAAACCTAACTCCACCTTACTGTGTTCCTTGAGAGACCGACAATCGGGGATCTTCCCCGTTATTATTACTTGCGCGACCGGTGCACTTGCCGAAATATCGCATCAAGTTTTTGGCGTCGTTGCAGGGGAACACAGTCGTGTGAGTTTTCTGGAGAGGGAAAACCTGAGAGAGAAGCCCTTCCTTTTGTAATTGCATTTTTTTGTTTTATTTCTTTTTATTCCATTTTCCTGTTTTAATTAGGTTGCTTTAGTAATTTTTGTTAGGTGTGGTATTTCGCACAATAGTGTTTTTCTATTTGAATCGTTTTATCTTCGCACTATGTGGGCACATCTTAATTTCTGTTGCCGTTGGTGTGGAGCTACCTCCCACTCTAGTGATGAATGCCCTACGGAGAATGGTGGGCATAATTCTTCTCGCCCAGCATATAGAGCATCGACTTCGTCTGATACTCCATATGGTGTGCGTAAGTCTTATGGCTACTCTGCTGAGCCTTTACCGTCTTACTTCTTTTCGGCTTCAGCACCCGCTGTGCCAAAGAAGCCCGCTAGGCAGTGCCAGTTTTGTCGGAGCACAGATCATGCCCTGAAGGATTGTACTGCTTTTCGTCGCCAATTGGATGAGGATGACGAGCCGGATATCCGGATCGTCCCGAATCCTAACTCTGGCGGCACACCTTCAACATCCGGTTTTGTGTCTTTGCCACCTTCACATCTTGAAGGGTATGGCGTTGACACAGTCACCAGATGTGTGGCTGATCTGGGCACCGACATTGCTGAGCCTATTCTCCCAGTGCATCCACCACCCCTAGTGGATTCGATTCTTTGTGAGGAATCGGTGCTCGACTTTTATCCGAGCACTATTCCTCTCCCTGTTATGCATACTACACTCGTCTCTGACGACATTGTTGATGATGTGTCGCAAGAGGAGGCTGGTGACTTTAGTGTCATGCCTGTTCCTATGGAGGAGGACAACCTTCCAGGTGAGGAGGAGTTTTCCTCAGCACCGGTGGAGGAAGTCCAAATCTCTAGCTTGGCCACTGTTGATCCCGCCGAATCTTGTAGCATTGATGACAATGCAAACATTATTTTACTTCCCCAACCTGATGGGAGTGAGACCGGGACCACTCCCCCGATTTTTGATTATTTATGTTCTTCCTCTTGTTTATTTCTCGATCCCCCCTCTTCATCCGAGCCTGTGCAGGTTGAGTCTTCACAGGTACCCCAGGAGGATTTGGTGCATTGTGCCCAAGTCAATGATGAGAGCATCCTCTTATGTGAGGAGGTTGATTCCCCCTCCGTTGAGGAAGCTCCACTCATTGTCTTTTCCTCCTGCCACCTCCCTGTGGGCGACACCTTGCTAGGCAAGGATGTGTTTGGTGAGTTGAGTGAGGATATCTCCTCCTCTTCTTACTTTCTTTTCCCTCTACCTGTGATGGGCAGGTTTTATCTATATTCGGGTAGAGGCATAATTGTTCTTTCGCCGTATCGGTACCCGTTACCGACACGCATATTAGAACAATTACCTGTTCATTTCCTTTTTCATACGCCCATTAGCTAGAACCTTTAGTTTTTGAATAAGTCGTGCTGGGCTGACAATAACCCCAGTAGTTATCTTTCTTTTCTGCATTTTTATTTCATCTAATCAAGTTTAGTTAGTAGTATTTTTTTTTTCAGTTTTCTATTTTCTTTTGTTTCTGAGGAGCTGACCCCTGCAAGTATCTTTTCTGGATGGCGGATGCTGCGGCTCATTTTAGCTTACAAGCCAATCTTCTGGTGTGCTCATTTCTGAGCACTGGGTACTCTCTTTCCCTAGCCTTTTCTGATTTTCATGTCATATATTTTGTGGATTGTTTAGTTTAAGTCTGGGGGAGAGCAATTTTTGTGCCCACTCACGTGCACTCTTGCATAGCATGCTAGAAGTACTTTTATTTTAGCTTATTGGAAATTGTTGTTCATTTTCATTGCACACCACAGCACCCACTTGAGCGCGTACTTATCTGTTTGCTTGCTCTGTTGTGAATTTAATTCTTCTGCTTATTTGGGAAAGTCTAGGTGATGGCTTAGGACTATGTAGCAGAGTAAAATGTTGACTCTAGTAGTGCTCCTAGTCGAGTGCTCGGTTGCATCGAAATTTGGGTAGACTAGACTTCTCTTTATACTTATGCTTTTATATTTTTTCTATTGGTGTAAATGTTGTTTACTCTACTCAAATGGTGAATCCGGTGTGAATCAAACGGTAGCATAGGGATGTGTGTAAACGATCGCTAGACTTGTATTGCTTCAGTCGGGAGAAAGGAGAATCTTTCTCGGTGGCTAGAACTTGCCCCAAGCAATTCTTGAAGCATTGGCATAGGATAAGTTCTAGTACGTGAGAATGACGTAGGCCATTATTTTGGCCCGGTTGAACTTTTTATTTCATGTCTTTCGTCTACCCTTGCTAGCCCCTTTGTGCCTACCCTTTTCTTGATTCAGCTCCACATATATCTCACCAAAGCCTAAAAGCCTAACCTAGTCGCACACCCAAATCTGAGCTTTAGTTGTAGTTTTATTTACATTGTGGGGGGTGTTGATTGTGGTGTTTATTATGTGAATCTGTGGATATGCTCATTTGAAAATTTTACTGAAAGAAAAAAGACAAGAAAAAGAAGATAGAAAGAAAAAAAAATGAAAAGGAAAAGAGAAAAAAAGAAAAATGAGTTTTATTGAAAAATCATGTAGAAAATTATGTATTGGGAGTAGGCGGTGCACACATCTATGTTGCAAAAGTCCAAGTCTGGGGGTGTGGTGCACTTGCATTTGATTTTGGTACGCGGGTAGTTATTTTAAAAGCTCAATTGGGTTTTGTGTTAAGTCATTTTGTTTATCATTGTTTACATCGCCGTAACCCAAGCCTCAATTAAAACCTGAAAGTCCTACTGACTCACGCCTTGAACCGATCTAGTGTCGTGGGGAGAATGTGACCGGGCAAGCTTATGGTCACCGACACTGATGGATTTCAGTGGAGTTTGTCCCGCATCCCGATCTTGAGCAATGCTCGTCTCAGCGCTTAGTTTACTTTCTCCGTATGCATGACCGAATGATTCACCGTTGTTCACCATTTTGAGTAGTTGTAATATGCTTTTAATCTTTTAGAAATATATAAACTGTTTATATAATCAGAAATCTTCTCTACTATTTTTCTCATGCACGTGAGCATGCGACTTCGCATGGTACTCTGTATTGTAATTTTAAGCCATCTACTTTTCTTTCCCCGTTCGCTTAGAATTTGTTTGCTCGGGACGCGCAAACAGGTAAGTCTGGGGGTGTGATGAGTCCCAATTATATACACATTTATGGACTCATCTGGGCCGATTTTCTAGTCTATGCACTACACTTTAGGCATGTTTTCGTTCATATTTGATATTCTATGCTAGGTGCACTTCTTGGCCTGATTTGGTGTGTTTTTATGTTTATTCTCTTTTGATAGCCTTATCGTATTGTTGAGTGCCACTTTCAGTGGCCTGATTAGAATTTCTGTAGGAACAGGAGTCGTGCAGGTGTTCCCGGTACAATTCTGTACAGGAACACTGCGCACGATCACTGTTTCTATTGCGCACGACCACTGGTCGTGCGCCGATGATCGTGTGCACTTAACCCTATTTTTTGAGTTCTGCCTCGGACAGTGCGCACGACCACCTACGATAGTGCGCACGACCACCGGTCGTGCGCCACTGTGCGTGCGCACTTAACATCAATTTTATGAGTTCTGTTTCGACCAGTGCGCACGACCACCTACGATAGTGCGCACGACCACTGGTCGTGCGCCACCGGTCGTGCGAACATGTTATTTTATAAATTTCTTACATTGCAGGCTCCGCCCAGGCAGGTGCACGATCACAGGATTCTAGCGCGCACGAGCACTGGTCGTGCGTCAATGATCGTGCGCACTGTTTATTCCAGCGCCTATAAATATTCCTGCTCGCGATTTAGGTCGGGATCGCGCATTTCTTCCGCCCAGCTCCGTCGTTTTCGCCCCTTCCGCAGGTTCTCCGCCCCCCCTAGGCCTCCTCCATCATCCT
This sequence comes from Dactylorhiza incarnata, assembly GCA_033032865.1. NCBI lineage: Eukaryota > Viridiplantae > Streptophyta > Magnoliopsida > Asparagales > Orchidaceae > Dactylorhiza > Dactylorhiza incarnata. The sequence continues at coordinate 148,565 of JAWHQI010000205.1, read as the reverse complement.
TGAGCTCCAAGGAGAGGTTTCTAGCCCAAAGATCGCCAACGTCGAGCAAGGAGATCGTGTATCGGAGTAGATTGGATCGTGACACGAAGAAGACGAGCCATTGGGAGGAAGTGACAGCCCTCCTCTACCTCGGACGCAGTTGAAGACCGAGCTTGGACGCGGATTGACAACCCAGCGATTCCAACCGTGAATCTTCGGCAAGGCTTCGGATGTGGTCGACTCCTTTACTCTCTTTTTCCTTCTTTATGTTGATGATTGTTTAGGTTAGATTCTTCTATATTTTGATGATGTGCACAATGAATCTTGTTATGTAATGTCTATTTCATTTATTTGAGATTATATTATTCATATGTGTTCATGAGGTGCGCCCCCATCTAATTTCCATTCCACCTTCGTGTTCGGTGCCGCACTAGCAATTGCTAGTGGCGTGCTTGTCGAAGAGGTGCTTGTGACCCTCATTCTGTTAGCCTACTCGTCCATCCTCCTACCGAAGCGTGGCATCGCGGCCCGTATTCCATTCGCCTAACGAAGCAGCGCGCTCAAGGCCTGTATAGTTCGATTCCGCTAGCCTGCTCGCCCATCCGCCCAACGAAGTAGTGCGTTCAAGGCCTACGTAGTCTTCCATCCCGCCGAGCGAAGCTTTGCATAGCGGCATTGCATAGTAGTAGTTGTAATATTTTATTTTATTATTCACAAACCAAATCCCTTCCGTCCGCACTCCACCTATCGCTGGACTTCGATCTCAAGTCCTTCCTCGAAACCTAAATCCACCTTACTGTGTTCCTTGAGAGACCGACACTCGGGGATCTTCCCCATTATTATTACTTGCGCGACCAGTGCACTTGCCGAAATATCGCATCACGGGGTAAAGGATAACAATCTTTTGGACAAGCCTTATTGAGCTTTGTGAAGTCTACACACATTCTCCACTTGCCGCCGGGCTTTTTTACCATAACTACGTTTGAGACCCAGTCAGGGTATTGCACTTCCTGGATAAAACCAACTTTGAGAAGTTTTTGGACTTCTTCTCCAATTGGTTCGGCTAGAGTATCTGCTACTGCTCGTTTCTTCTGTTGAACCGGTTTAAAAGTTGGATCTATGTTTAAATGATGACAGGCTATATCAGGATCCATTCCTGGCATGTCATTTGCGGTCCAAGCGAATATGTCTAGATTTCTGAATAAGCAAGTTGTTAACTCTTCTTTTTCGTTTTCGGAAAGTTCGGCGTTAATATAAAGTGTTTTGTTCTCATCTCCTTTTATTGGAATACGCTGGATATTTTGGGCTGGTTCTAAATGAGTTCCCTCGGCTTTATTTTTATCTTCAACTTCATGATCTTCTAAGGTGAATTCTTCTGAAATTTCCATTTCTAACCTGAGTGTATCAGAGAGTAGATAACCAGCGTTTTTTAGAACAAATGATAAGACAAGAAATAATTAACTTGGAATTAATCTAAGCTGAATGAGGTAATGATAGATAAAAAAGGATGAAGAAAAAGACGTATTTTATTGACGCATATTTATTTACAAACTTTAGTTCTGAAAATGCTTAAGGGGGTTTATTGGTTGAGAACAAAAGAGAATTATTGTTGATTAACAAACAAAACTCAAAATTGAGAACTTCGATCCCCTTATTCGGAGCATAATGGCACCAGCACTTTCTCTTTGACTCCCAGCTGAGGACCTATGTCGATGAAGCTAACTATTCTGACATAGCATTCTCGGGCGAGCTTAGGATCACTCCTAACCCTGAACTGCTTTCCCTGGGCAGATAATTTTAGTGCAAGGTGAAAAGTTGAAACTATTGCCCTATACTGATTAAGGATACGTCTGCCAAAAATGGCGTAGTAGCTGCTAGGTGCATCTACTACAACGAACTCAGCTTGTTTGATGATCCCCCCCATCATCACGGTTAGTGAAACTCTTCCTTCGACCTCCTTTTTTTCTCCTGAGAAGCCATAAGAGGGCCTTCAGTAGGAAGCATCTGCTTCCCAGTTTTCAGAGCCTCAAAGGTAGATTTGAACAATAAGTTCACGGAGTTCCCAGTATCCACTAGAACCCTTTCGACTGTGAAGTTCTCTATCACAGCCTTGATGACAAGTGCATCGTTAAATGGGTTCCCGTGGGGTGGAAGATCTTCCTTGCTGAAAATGACCACTTCTGGGGTTGGAGCGGAGGCAGAGGCAACAGAGACTTCATCCCTGAAGATTCTTGCTATGCTAGACTTTTTGGAAGATTCAAGTCCAGCACCTCCATGGATACAGAAGAGCAGACCATTTTCTCCTTCATTGTCTTCCTCCACACATTCACAACCGATATGGAGACTGCCAAAAAGACCGGCATCTTCTACCTCCTGGCACTCCCAACCGACCTCAGCAACGGTTTTCGCCTTCTTCGATTGGTCAACTTTTTTGTTGATTAAATCTTGGAGTTTCCCTTCCTTAAGGAGTTTTTCAATCAAGAATCTAAGCGCCCTACAATTTTCAGTCTGGTGCCCTCTCTCTTTGTGAAACTCGCAATAGAGGCTTTGATTTCGAAATTTGATGTAGGTCTTCATGGGGGCTGGTCTTTTGAAGAAGGGTTGTCTTTCGATAATTTCCAAAATCTCTGAAATTGGAAGAGGTAGATCTGCAAAACATTTTTGCGAATTGTTAAAAGGTTGTCTAGGTTGATTAGTGGGAAGGAGTAGGAGAGGAAGACAGGCTAACGGCTGAGCCTGAGTCGGTTGCTGCCATTGGGTGAGTTGTTGGTGATTGTTGCTCGGGCGATGATGACGAAAATTCCTGCCTCGGGAGACATGAGGTTGATACTCTTGGCGGGTTGTCCCCTGATGTTGTTGAGGGTTCGAAGAAGAAGAAGAGTTGTTTCCACCCTGGTAAGCCATACTGGAGAGGTACGAGACGTATTCTGGGTTGCAGATTTCACCCTCAATAAACCTATTTACAGTTGAAATTAATTCTTGGTAAGAATTCGGCTCCTTGGTGGTGACTTTTAACTTCAAAGGGCCTTCTCGTAAGGCATTAATGAATGCGACTTGATGGAGGACGGGGCCAACGTCACGAATACTTAAGATTTCTTCTTGAAATCGAGCGACGAAATGAGCTATTGTCTCAGTTTCTCCTTGTTTGATTTTGAAAAGAGCTGCGGGTCCACTCTTTCGCTTTCTCAAGGTGGCGAATCTTAAGAGAAATTCTCTCCTTAGATCCGCAAAGTTGGCAACAGTGCTGGCAGGGAGGTTAAAGAACCATTCTCTAGCCTCACCTCCGATAGAGGTTACAAACAACTTACAGCGAAGAGCCTCTAACAAGGTCCTCATTGATACAGCAGCTTCGAAAGCCTGCAGATGAGAGATCGGATCATCCCTTCCAGTGTATACTGGAAGCCTGGGTTCTCTGAAACCTATCGGAACAGGTTCCCACCTAACCTGTTCTACGAACGGAGATGGCTCTTCCAATAAGTCGACGGGACGAGGGGCGATATTTTCTTGAAAATTCAAGGCCCGGGCAGGACTTCCCCGGGCAGCGGTCTGAAAAAATTCCTGCCGAGCAGCAAGCTCGACTCCTTGCGATCGCAGGGGCGCGGCAGGTTCGAGAACTGTGCGGTCAAAAACTTGTCCGTCGGTTGGTTGAATGACTGCAGGTGTTGCGCCCCCAACCGTTTGAGGAGCCAATCGTTGAGAGATTAGCTCGAGAGCCTTCCCCATTGCTTCCATCTGCTGGGCGGTCTGGAGCTGTACTCGAGCGAACTCTTGACGGGTTTGCTCGAGGGCTCGCTCAAAACGGATTTCCAAATCATCTGATGTCGCGCGACCTGCATCGGTCTGGTTTCTCAACTCTCGGTCTGACATATTTAGACCGCTATACTTCACTGGAAAATCCAAATCTGAAGGTCGCGTGTTTCGTTCTGTTGATGCAAAAATTGCCTTCTCCGCGACTCGTGCTTTGAAAACAAGAATGGGACTGTGGATTGCCAGCCACTCGGTCTTTGGCTGTGAAAAAATGTTCTTGCAAAAGAAAAGGGATTAAAGACTAAAAAGAGGTCTGGAACAGACCGAAATCAGGTGAGATAGAGCGAGCTGAAGATTGAGACCGCTTTGCTCCAGCGATCACCCTCTTCTTCTCTTTTTCCCACCTCCCAAAAGTGCTTTTTTAGGGAGCCCTACCCCCCTATTTATAGACGTGGGGGCTGCCCAGACGGGTAGCTTTTGAAAATACGGGCTGCCCGGATTTTAAGAGAAGTTAGCCAGAGGTGAGAGGGTTACCTGTTATGCGAAGGAGTGAAATCAGACCGTGCGAGCTTTAGGATTGATTGTCGAACCAGAATGACGAGTTTCAAAAGTCGATCTTGTTAGCCAGGCCGCGCGATCTCAATTAAGTCGGTCTCATATGTTAGACCGTGCGGTCTCCTTGAGAAAATTTGATACCGCGATCTTCCGGGTAAACAGTGGGGAGGCTATGGGAGCAGTTGTGGAGGAGCTAGAAGGGGGGCAGGGGAGGAGAATAGTGGAGTCGGAGGATGGATGGGCTAGGGATGTGAAATCCGGCGGCTCGAGGGGTTGGGAAGGGAATCTGATGACTCAGAGGGCTTGGGGAGGTTGGGGAATCGAAGGATGTAGTGGTTGGGGGTTTTGGAGGAATCTCTGGCCTGGGGAAGGGAGAGGATGAGGAGTCGGCGGCAGATGGGGTTGTCGGCTGAAGAATTGACGACATTAATGGCTAGTATGGCTCTCGACTGAAGAAACGGCAACATTGGCAGAATTGGGGCTCTCACGCATCACAACCTGAGGGCGGTAGTGGCTCCCGGCTTCGGCACGGGAGAGGTAGGAGTCGGCACCTCCTGCTGCGGGTTTCACACCTGCAGGCGTGACAGAGGGCTTCGCTTTAGAAGCAGCAGTTCTCGATGCCCTAAAGTCCTAAGTGGCGCATACATATAGGAGTGAGTTAAGTTAAAAGTATCTGATGGCTCAGATTGTCTGATCGGACAACTTAACCTAACACTCATAATAGAACTCGGAAAAAATACATAAAAATAGAAAAAATAGAGTCAGTCGCAATCACAGGCTCAGATCGTCCGTCTAACGATCTACAAACCGATAAAGAAAAATCGCTCTATGTAGCACGATCCAACCCAATCAGATTTGGAACTGATAATAGGAAAGTGAACCTAACGGGCAACGCCATTTGGACAACCAATCACTACACCCTTGTAGAGAAAGGAAACAAGATTGGTAATCATGATAAAAGATGATGGAGATTTGGAACTGATAATTGGAAAGGAAACCTAATGGGCAACACCATTTGGACAACCAATCACTACACCCTCGTAGAGAAAGGAAACGAGATTGGTAATCATGATAAAAGATGATGGAATGTTTCAGAGAGAACTCAGAGAAGTCCCATGTGGCAATGAATCGCTCAGCCATTTCATGATTTTGCAGATAACCAAGCAATCACATTCCACGGCTTTTCCGAAAGGAAGGGTCGGCATTTGAGAAGAACAAGATGTACGGTTGGAAAAGGAGGAAAATGGCTTCCATGCAAAGAAACAAGAGAAGAGAAAAGCCACTCGCAAGAAAAAGAAAACAGACTAAGGTGAAGGTAAAAGGAGCAGGTAGAGAGAAACCAAAGTGATATCCAACTTATTTTCTTTAGGACAATGAAAATGCAAAGTATTCTTTCTAGAAAGTTGGTCCTCATTGGTTTTATTTTAATCAATGAGGATCGAGGCAGAATTGACATGTTCAAGGAGATTAAAACCACATACACGACAAGCAGCATTTAAAGGAGCAACCATGAATACATAAGTACTTGTTGAATGAACCTGAGCAACCAAAGATTCAGTAAAATAAGAATGGTGTACATAGGTATAAGGCTGCAAAAAAAAATGAGCCTGTAAAGCCCGCCTAGGTCGACCCGATGAAAAGCCCAAATAGGCATTGGCACGGAAAAGTCAATGGGGGCCTTAATAGGCCCCCATATGTTGGACCTAGCCTGGTCCCTGGCACAGTCCGGGCTCAGTTGGGGCTCCGGTAGTTGGTCGCACGCATGCGCGTACAACTTTATTATTGGGCACCCACCGCCATTTTATTGTCGGGCACCCATCCAACATTATTGTCGGGCATTAATGCCCAGCAATTGGGTCTGATTCCGTTGATCAAAGCCTAGGCCATAGTTGGCCCAGCACAGACAACATGCCTTAGACCTTTGAGTGGGAGCCTAGGCCCAAGGCTAATAAATGTCCAGCCTCGGGCCTGCCTGACTTTATTTCACCCCTATTTAGATACAAAAGAGAATATAATGTTCAGAGAGATATGACTTCTCTTTTTTTCTAAAAGAAAATGAAAATAAGCTTTTCCAACCTTGTAGTCTTGCATGAACTCATAATGCATAACCGTCTTCGGATCAGTGCTTGCAGCCTTCAAGAATTTCTCTAAACCTGGGCGAGTTCCATTATCCACTAAACCAAGTAGAGCATAGATTACTTGTTTGTGCTTAACAACATGAGATATGAAACTCTAAAAGTACAAATGACTATAAAATAAGAATTTAAACATAATAATAATAAATCTTTTACCACAGTTTGTGCCCAGCACATAAAGCTTGTCCAAACCAAGGTATTTCTCTACAGATCTTAGTGCTGCAGGTAAGAAATCACTCTGCATATCAATAGTGGCAGGTTATGACAATGAAAGAAGTTATATATCAAATAAAAATAAGTATCGATTGTGTACCTTGCACTTGGCAACCAACACCACAAAAAAGAAGACGCTTCACTCCAGCGGCCTGTCAACCAGGAGTGAAATTCTGAAAACTAGTAAAAAGAAAACATTTGCAATAACCTAATAAAGCAAGTGCAATGCATGAACAAGATAGACACCTACTACATAATTTGCAGTATGTTGGGTGTCCATGAAGCCAATTAATAGCATTTATTAACTCCATTGACATTTTAGTGGGCTTGGAGAAAATAACTGCTAGGGTTTTCAGAAATTAGAGGAGGGAAAAGAAAGGGGAAGAGGGAGAGAGAGAGAGGGAAATTAGAAATTTAGGAGAGAGAACCCAAAATCACCAATTACTTCAAGCCTAGGCAAAAAACAAAAGTCCCCCAGCTTATATACGTGTCGGATTCATAATGAAAAACAAGAGCGGTGCATAAAAGAAAACGGAAACATTGCCTCCTCGGCATGAGCCAGCTAGGCCGGAATGGCGTGTGCGCCGCGCTACCTACGACGATACACTCGACACACCGGCGGGTGCCCCTCTCCCTCGTCCCCTTCGGCGGTCTCCGTAACAATTCCGCCATCTGGGAATTTTGCTTTATCCTCGAGGCAGAAGTCTGGGAACTGGCGGCGCAGGTCTGCTCGATCTATCCATGTTGCTTCTGAGAGCGGGTGGCCCTGCCACGCCACCAAAACCTGTTCCACTGGTTGCTCCGAGCGATGTATCGTGTGCGTGTCTGTAATACGCTGGGGGAGCGTCTGCCACGCCACCAAAATCTGTAATACGCAGTGGGAGCGTCTCCTCGACTGGGTGATCTCTAATCACCCTCTTGAGCTGCGACACATGGAATACGGGATGGATGCGGCTCTTCGGAGGCAGGCGGAGACGGTACGCCTGAGTGCCCACCCAAGCGAGGATCTCAAAAGGGCTGTAGAACTTGGCTGCCAACTTGGAGTGAATTCGCGGGGCCGCCGTCACCTGGCGGTGTGGCCGGAGTTTGAGGAAGACTGAGTCCCCCTCAGTGAACTGGACGTCGCGTCGATCGCGGTTGGTCGAGGCCACCAACCTATCCTGGGCGTGCTGGAGGTGTCGACGCAGTTGCTGGAGCATGGTGTCTCGGTCGCGGAGAAGGCTGTCCACGGCGGCGACCGCACATTCGCCGGGAATGGTTCGGCCCAGAACTGGTGGGGATCGACCATAGACTGCCTCAAACGGGGTGGTGTCGGTGCTGGAGTGGAAGGAGGTGTTGAAAGAGTATTCGGCCCAGGATAGCCACTCGGTCCAAACCCGCGGTTGGTCACACACAAAGCAACAGAGGTAGGTCTCGAGGCAACGATTCATGACCTCGGATTGTCCGTCCGTCTGTGGGTGGTATGCGGTGTTCATGCGAAGCTGCGTACCCTGCATCTTGAATAGCGTCTGCCAGAAAGCACTCAGAAAAAGGGGGTTGTGGTCACTCATGATGGAGCGAGGGAACCCATGTAGGCGGACCACCCCGTCGATGACGGAGGCGGCCACCCCGGGGGTCGTGAACGGGTGGCGGAGCGGAATAAAGTGGGTAAACTTGGACAGGCGGTCCAAGACTACCAGTATGCAGTCCCATGTCTTGGAGAGGGGAAGGCGGGAGATGAAATCCATGGAAATATCTTCCCAGATTTGAGTAGGAATAGGGAGCAGCTGGAGGAGACCCCCAGAAAAAGTTGCCTCGTACTTGGCGCGCTGACATGGTAGGCAGGCTGAGACGAAGGCCTTGACACGCTGGAACATCCCCGGACAATATAGGGAAGAGGCGAGGCGACGAGGGAGCCTGAAGGCGCCCGTGTAATCTCCTTCCGGAGTCGCATGAAACTCGATGAGCAGACGGGGAATCAGCTGCGAAGAGGCGGGCAGTACTAGACGATCCTGGTAGTAGAGGCGGTCGCCCACAAGGCGCTATGGCGGGCGGGCCGTGGCATCTGCCCTGAGAGCCACCACTATCGTCTGAAGCGCGGGGTCGGCGGCCACTTCGTGCTGAAAAATGGTGGCGTCCTCCCAATATGGACGTTAAATAGTCGTCAACCTGGCCGTCCGTGGTTGGAGGGAGAGCACATCGGCCGCTCGGTTGGACAAACCCGCCCGGAACACAATGTCGAAGTCGTACCCCAGGAGCTTGGCTACCCAGAGTTGCTGTGTCGGAGTCGCAATCTTCTGGTGGAGGAGGTAGCGCATGCTTTAGTGGTCCGTCCGGACTGTGAAATGGCGGCCTAGCAGGTATGACCGTCAATGTTGTACGGAGAGAACCAGGGCCATTAGCTCAGACTCGTATGCGGAGCAGGGCCGCACTGTGGGCACGAATGCCTGACTAAAATAGGCGATAGGCGACACAACCTGCATCAAGACTGCACCGACTCCGGAGCCTGACGTGTCTCACTCCACCACGAACGGCTGTGAGAAATCTGGCATAGCGAGTACAGGGGCGGTGCTCAGGGCCTGCTGGAGAGCGCGGAATGCCTCGGCCGTCGGAGGTGTCCACTGGAAACTGCCAGACTCGGTCTTCTTCAACAGACTGGAGAGGTTTGGCAATCTTGCCATAGTCCCGGATGAATCGACGGTAGTATCCAATGAGGCCCAAGAACCCTCCGACGTCGCGGAGTGAGCGAGGCGTGGGTCACTGAAGCACAGCCTAAACCTTGTCTGGATTCATCGCCACACTGGTAAGTAGGTTTTAATGAGTTGATACTGGGTTACCATATTGTTTTAGGACATACTGGGTTGGTGTTAGAAGATTTGTGTAAGTGCTTTAATGGTGACGTGTATGACGTGATGTGATGTTGATCTGGATAATTAATCATCAAATCTACTCATGACCAACAGACTTTCAATAAGTTGATGTTTAGGCTCTCCCCCCCCCCCCCCCCCCCCCCCCCTCTGCTAGCTAATGAGTAAAGGTTAGCCTTCTCCTCATTATATGGTGCATAAAATACTTTTTTAGTGATTTATGGATTGCTAATATCAAAATGGTTTATGAATAGCGGTTTTATGAAATCATAATTTGCTAGTTAATAATGTTTTTCAAGTAGCCAAACTTGATTTGTCAATAATAGCACCAATAAATAAAGAGTAAGAAAGTAAAACTAATGTTATGTTTTACCGAAGGAAATTTTTCATTTTTAAAATAATATATTAATATATATATACACACATAATATATACATCAAATGCATGGACATAAAACTCTAAGAGACTCAATCAACATAGATATTATTTATGCTTTTACATAAACACGTGAAATTGCCTTAGATCAAATATTCTTGTAACAGTCAAACTACACAAAACGTTATTCACATCTTCAAAAATACATTCATATGTACTCTTTGAAAAGGACATATGTCAAATGAAGAGCAATGAACTTTATAAATGTAACTAATCATACAGATGCAAGCATGTTACATTTGAGACCCAAAAAATGAATTTACTAAATGAAAAAACGGATTGAACTTCTGGATAATAAGTCATATGAACGTTATGCAAGAGATATGCATTATACTACCAAAATAAAGGATGGTATTTTTAAAACGCAAGAAAAAATGTCTTGACAAGAACATGGAATAACAAAAGGTGTCAATTGAAAGAGAAACTATCACCTCAACTAAAGCAAGGGTATCTAGGTTGGGAGATAGTGTTGGCTTAACACCTTTTGCAGCAAAAACTTCAGCAGGTGTCCTGTGACAGAAGGGCTTAGTTACTTCACATGAATCACTATATATTTGTTTAAAAAAATCTGCCAGGTAGGTTCAAAAAAAATTAAGAAATAATGTAGTTTAAGTGTATTGTAAACAATTAGTGTCAAAAAAAACCTTAGCGTCTATTCAGTGGGACAAAATTGAGGCTCACTATTGGAATTAATATCTAATTTCAATGAAAATAAACCTCCAATTCAAATTTTAGGGCCCCAATTCCGTCCAACCAAATAGACCCTTAAGTCAATCTCAAGAAGTACCTGGCCAATATAGGTCTTGGGCTAAGCCAATCATCAGGGTCACTGCAATGAATAATGAACGGCATTGACACTTATAATAAACATGGCACGATTGAAGGGCCAGGTGGACAGATAAGCATTTCACAGACTATAAATTGCAAGTTCACCTCTGTACACAGACAACAGCTTCGACCAAATTTGCTTTTAGCATTTCTACTGCAATGGTTGTCACAATGCCTGTCCATTGAGCTCCTAGATAGCCCAAAATATATATATTATCAGCCAAATCTGCATCTTCCGAACATATATTATCCAGCTATGAAATTGTGTTTCATGTTTCACAAGTTTGTAGAAATTAGAGAGCACTTGGTTGAATATCTTCAGAGTAAGCAACAACTCTTATAAGAAATCATTAAATAACTTGCTAGGCAGCAACCTTCAAATGCAATATCTTGCAAGATACCGCAATATATAACTTCGGGGTTGTTCGGTTCACAGATAATGTAAAGGCACTTTTTTCTATAGATGTGCTAGTTGTTGGTTTGCTGACACTATTTAATGACATTTATATAAATACACTTATCTCTTAAAATAATGAATTAGATATGTCAAAAAATGTTAATCTCTTATAAATTGCATACAATCACACATTAGTCCTATTACATGTCTTTAGACAATAGCACAGAACCAAGCCCACAATATTGGCAAATGACACTAACATTTTAATAACACTAACACCTAAACAACATTGTATCTCACAGACCATTAAACGTCAAAAATCCAAAGTCAATCTCGCTCGTGGTCAATGATAAACAGGGAAGAGCCAGAAAAGTGAAAGAAAACTGTATGAAATGGTCATCTTTCTAAAGCCTGAGTGATAAGCTTCCAACAATTTGCAATCTCACAAACTCTTGGATCTTAGTTGAACAAATACATATTTATACAGGAAAATAGATGCAGTCAACCATCACACCGCATCCCATAACTAAGGGGATGAGGGACAAACATTCATGTAACTTGCTTATCCAGTACATAGTGTTCATTCCAGCACGTTGTTCATTCTCCAGGAAGAGAATCCCTGTAGCTTGAGGCATGATAAATCTCCCTTTTGTGACCGCCATCAAACAAAAAGCATTCACTATAAATGATGATATTGAAATTTTCAAACTAATGATGTTTTAAATAAGACAATAATTGTCATTTTGGAAGAATAGCAGTCAAAATAAAACAGCATAATCAAAGTTAGAATTCCTACGAGCTAAACTGCAAGTTCATGTGTTATACAGAGAGGGCAGCAGAGTAGGAGAGACTGAGAAAGAGAGACGTGTAATAACCGATAAAAAGTCCACAAAATACATGCATTCCAACAAATAAAAGCTTAAAAGAATTAGTGTTCTATTTCCGAGCAAAGATGAAAACATGTGTATACCTTCAACGGGTTTTAATTTTCGGGCATATATCAAGTCCTCATGTACACCGAAGTACAATTCATCTGAGCTACCTTCTCGTCCTCTTCCATGCACAACAGTTTCTAAAGCCTAATACAAAATTTGATGTAATAAGAATAATATTTGCTGAAAGAAATACAAATTACTGACAATTGCATCAAATTTTAAAATTGCATAAGAAGCTTGTTAAATATTATTTTGTATATTGATTTACCTATATATCTTTTATTATATTAAAGAATTTCTTTGAAGTTCTAGAATTAATCTGGGTCATCGAATATATGCCAGATTTTTAATCTCAGCCATCCAATGAAGAGAGAGAAAGAAAGAGTGAGGAAAGAGAGGGAGAGGGAATATTTATAGCCCTCCTATCCCTAGAGAAAGGGAGGGAGAGAGAGAGCGGGGGGAGAGAGAGAGCGGGAGGGAGAGACGGCGGTGGTGGGAGAAAGAGAGAGAGCAGGAGGGAGAGGGAGAGAGAGGGCGGTGGGGCCCACGGCATTGAAGTAGAAAGAGAGAGAATTAAAGAGAGAGGGAGGGTGAGCGGCAAGAGAGGAATTGCGGGGGAGTGGGGGAAGAGAGGAGAGAGAGGAGGAGAGAAAATAATATAAAAATTTGAGAAAGAAATATAATAATACTAATAAATTGAAAGGAAAATTTACAAGAAAATAAATAGCGCTGGGCGCATTAGAAATTGCAAATAATGTCGTATGGGTCGGGCGCAGCCCGCTCAAATTTCTACGCGGGCGCAGCCCGCTTGAACGCGGGCGAAGCCCGTGCGGAGCTGCTCGTGTGTGTGTGTGTATATATATACATATATATCCTTACCCATTGCAAGGGTACGAGAGTATTATTTTCCCCCAATTATCTGCAACATAGTATCAGAGCGTGTAGGAATCATAATTTAGCTCTCTTCTATCGTCGCCTTCATCGCGACTGTTCCCAACTCATCGTCGATCTCTTCCCTGCTTTGATATTTCTCTGCTTCGACATTTCTCGTCGAAGACCTCCACTCGTTTCTTCTGATTGACGATTGGCAACAGGATCGGCTACGACATTTCTCTACTAGTCTGATCGACGACGACAATAAGATCGACGAGCTCGATTGACAACGATGTCTACTCGACATCTTCTATCCAAGGATGTCGACATCAACATCTGACCCGTCAACATCGACATCTGACCCGTCGACGTCGATATCGACATCTACTTCCACTTGACATGCGCGTCCAGGGAGGATCTGCCTTGAGTACTGCGGTGATCTGTTGTGGTCTCTGGTTCCATTGTCGAGTTTTAGGGTATACGTCTGCATCCATTCTATCGTCACTATTATGACCTATGGTTGTTCAAGAATCTTGAAGCATGTTCAAAGAATCATTATCCATCACTTCCGTTATACTGATCGTCAACTATAGCAATGTATTCCTGTTAAATACTAAGATAGCCACCACCATCTTAACCCCTTCCAATTTTCAATTATGGGAGAAGGGTGTCACTATGTCCCTTGCAGGTATACGTCGTATGCATCATCTCACTGGTTTTCCTATTCATAAATTGGACAATAACAAGTACGAAGATTGGTATACTAATGATTGTCGAATCTTTGTTTTACTCCCCAGCTCTATGGATCCATCAATTCAACAAATGCGCAAGAACTGCAATAGCAGAAAGAAGCTCTAGGACACTTTGCATTTGATGTTCTCTTAAGCAAATAATCTGACTCGCTTGGGTGAACTGTTCCCTAAGTTTACTGAACTACGATAGGGTAACTGTCCAGTCACTGAGTATTTTGCCGAGTGGAAGTTACTTGCAGATGAAATCCTTGATATATGGGTAATTCCTCCCACCATAGAGGAACATCATACCAAAGAGAACAACTTGTCCTCCTTTGGCTATTAAATGGTCTTGCTCCACATTTCTCGACCACCAAACTGAAATGTTGGCGAGTCCATCGACTCTTCAAACTGCTAGTGTTTATCATCACTTGACCAAGGTTGGATCGGTCAATGTAGAGATCCCTCACTTTGCTCTGCAGATCTCCTCCAGTACTTTTGAGCTCACTACCCTTGCTTCCCGTGGAGGACGTGGATGCGGTCGTGGCGAGCGCAATGGTTGTAGTAATGACAACGATACTAGACATTGTGTCCATTGTGGACGTCAAGGCCACACCAAAGACACATGAACTCTTCATAGGAAACTTGAGTGGGCTTCTCGAACTTCTTCCAAAATGTCTTGTTTTGCTCATATTGTTAATATTGGGCGCAAGAAGACATTCGAGATTTCTGAGGATGAATATCATGGACTTCATTCAATTCATCTACAACCATCACATTGTATTGTCATTGCTCATACCATACAACCATCTAGCGGTGTGCAAAAATAACTGAAGAACCGAGAACCGGACCGGAACCGAACTGAACCGAACGGTTCGGGTCAGTTCCAAATAGGTTCGGTTCAGGTCTGATTCCCATATTATCAGAACAGGCAACTCGGTTCAGTTCCCGATTCCACTGGGCGGGTACCCAGAACCGACCTGAGAACCGAAAATCAATGATAAACAAAATATTTTGAGACAACGGTTATAGTCGTATGGTTTAATACATGAAAAGGAGTGAGAATATAATCGCGTGGTTAAAGAAAATAAATTTTGAACTCGAGTAATTGTATGATTTTAATTTTATAGAGAGTCATGATTCAATTATTTTGAGACATTGGTAGTTGTGTGAGGTTTAGGGTTTAGGATTGCAAAGTCATACCAGGAGAAAGTTTGACAATACAACACATGCTAGTAGTGTTGGATATGCAAATTAAATATAGTAAATTTAAGAGAAGGACAAAAGTGTTCCCAAAAATTCGGTGGTGGAACTTGAAGACGAAAAAACAGGTTGCTTTCAAGACAACTGTTATGAAATAACTAGTTGATGATTCTTATATTGATCATAGTATTACATGAGAAGTTGTCCACATTTAAGGATAAGTGGGAAGAACATACTGGGAGAGTCAAAAGGTCATGCGCCCCCACATAAAGAATCTTGGTGGTGGAGGAGAGAGTGCAAGACAAAGTGAGAGCAAAGAGGGCTGGCTATAAAGTATTGATGCTTGTAGTTGTAGGAATGATGAAAACTTGGCAAGGTATGAAGTCAAAAAAGAAGCTAAAAATTAAGTAAAGCAAAAAAGTCAAGCTTACGAAAAAAATTACAAACGACTAAATATCAAAGATGGAGAGCGTGATATATATAAAACTGCTCGAGCTAGAGAGAGGAAGACAAGAAATTTAAGTCAAGTTAAATGCATAAAGGATGAAACAGATATGGTTTTGAAGAATGATGTGGCAATTAAGGAGTGATGGAAGAGATATTTTTATCAACTCTATAATGAAGAAAAGGACAATGAACTGAGCTTGGAAGACTTGAGTACATCGAAGGAATGTATGAATATAACTTTTTATCATAAAATTCAAACATCAGAGGTAAATGATGCTCTGAAGAAGTTGACTCCAAGATGATTCCAGCAAGTCGATGACTTCAGGAGGCGAGATCTGCTACTCTTCCGCCACTACTCTCATCCCCGATCTCAACCGACGGCGTCGTCGACTCCACTATCTTACTCTGGCGCCCCATTTCCGTGATATCTTTGGACGCAGATTGTCGTCAACTTCGAGCCTACTCTCCGACAACCTGAAGACGAAGCCATTCCACCTCTATGCAAAGGAACCGAGATGGATCACGTTCTTTTGCGTATCCTTGCTCCGATCGTTTAGCGTAACTTATGCAATTCACTTAAATAACCTTATGCTTGCCTCGACGTTTTTTTTTACTTTAATTTCCGTTATTCATAAATTATTATTGCGGTTTATGCTTGTGGTTGTTCATATCCCGCGAAGATTCAATCTGGAAAGCACTCGAGAGGTTGTAACTGAATAACAAACAACGATTTTAGCGAAGTCCGGCGTTTGTAGTTAATTTGCACGCCATTTTTCGAAATTGTACCACTTGGCCGACATAAGGAACGATCATATTTGTAGTAAGCACTTCGTTCTTCTTTGGGATATGAAGGTCTTCCTGAGAGTGAAGGGCAATTTTCTTGACATCCTTAAAAAATGTGTGTATTCAATTCTCCATCACGTATGTCTTCTTATCATACTGCCAAGGTCATCCTAGAAGGTTATGACAGACCTCTATCGACATGATGTCACACCAAATATCATCCTGAGAAGACTTCCCTATCGAGAACTTCCCTAGACAATGTCGCGAGATTGGGGCCTAGCCTCCTACTTTAAACCATCATATCTTATAAGGCTTTACAGGAGGTTCAGTCCTAGAAGAAGTGGAGGGGAAGTCGAGTGGAAGGAAGAGAGAACACACAGTTCTCTTTGGCACAAAAAACTTAACGGTTGAAGCAGAGAATTAAGGTTGCAGCCTTCTTTTGCATATAGGTTTGCCTTATATAAGGCGTGGAGACCAACGTGAAAAAAAGGCATCACGTGGTCGTGATTCACGTGAAGCCTTTGCTTCATGTTTACAGGTTTTTAATCTTTTTCTCTTATTTTTCCTTTTTTCCTTTTTTTCCTTTTTTAAACAGAAATTTTATTATTTAAAATTTGTTTTCATTTTTTAACAGAAGCTTTTTCCGTAATAACTGTTTTTGTTAAACAAAACAAAAATAACTTCTAATAAGAATCAAGCATGTGTGGGGTCAATAAGACTCGGCAGGGGAATAGGAGAGAAAACAAAGTTCAGCCTGACCAAATCAATGGCTTACACCTCTGCCTAATGTGAAGAAAATAATATACAATTTAGACAATGGTATCTTAGGAAATACACCATCACAACAACAAAAAATGCAGAGAAATAAATACGCAAAATAAAAATAAAAAGACTGGAATAAATAAATTAAAATAAAATGCATAAAGTAAACTATGGCGTCGTGCGCATCTCTCTACATCAAGAAGAGACTGAGACCAGACTCATTTTGGTAGTTTTTCAAGTGCTCAATGATATGGATAAAAAAATCATCTTATTTATACCATTTTAAAATTCAATTTTAGTTCATTTTATGTTCTTATGGTCTTTTTATATTGTGTTTTGTTCAAATTGGAGGGCAAAGACTCAGTGTTGGATTATAAGAAACATGAAGCATAAATTTAGTTGCAACGTAGGAAGTGATATGGACCCTCTATGGATCATTTTGTGTCTTCCTTATACCTATCTATGATCATTCATCATTAATAAATTCTCTGTATATTGAAGGTAGTGCTTTGGGGCTTTGTCATTTAAGTTGAAATGTCTCAAGTTGAGGGTGTTATCAGATCATTGGTATTGCAACTTAAGAAACTCATTTTCCTTGGCTCTCTTGATCCACATATATTAGCCTCATCCTATTTTAATTTACACCTAAGTCTAACATTATAAAATTACAAGACCTAAAATCTTAGATTGCTACTTCAATCAAGTTTGCATAATTTTTTTCAAAGGAATACTTTAATATACTGATTGTCATACACATTCATAAGTTTACAGATCATGCTAGGATGGACTAAATAACAATTCTTGAGAAACTTTGATTCATATATGTTTGAGCATATAAATGTTTGTATAATATATTTGAAAGATAATCAAGTGGAAGAGTTAAAAAAAAGTAGACTCAATATCTCTTTCTTATCAACTAAATATTAAGTTTGGGGGTGTTTAAAAGGAATAAAATAATCATCTTAAATGTGCACTAACACCTCACCTCTATCCTTGACATGCCGTCCCCTAAGAAAGCACAGGCGTCCTTGACGTGCCTTATATAGTAGGTATCACAGAGTCCACAGCGGCTGCATTCGAAAACACGGGCTATGAAGAAACCAAAACACCAAAACCATGTTAGGAGATCAGTAGTACCGAACGGAAGTGACCTGCAGTGCTCCTTCGCAGGATAAACCCCACCAGGACGAATCGGCTTTGAACGCTTCCTCCAATCCTCACGAAGCTGGCCGGATTTGGAACCTCTCTCTGCGGAATGGAAACGAGAAACTGGTGATGAGGAGATGGAGATAGTTAAGGATAGAGGTTCCCTTGCTCGCGGCATACCTTCAGGGAAAGAAGGGGAGGCAGCGGCTGCGAGGACGAGAGTTGCAGCAGCCATGACAAGTCAGAGGACGATGGTGAGCTTTGAGCAAATTTCGTGGACTCAGTCCCTCGTCGGAGATAAGCCTGGAGAAGAAGATATTATGTGGCCCGCTCGCCACAATTTCATTTGATCAATACCATAGGATTTTTATTTTCTTTATTTTAATTTATTAGCAAAATACCTAAATTAGTCTCCTAATTTCAATTCTAGTTTCAAATAGGTCCTTTAATTTTCATTTAATTCAAATATATCTCTTTAGTTTTGACATGATTTCAAATAGGTCCTTTACTTTTCATTTGCTTTTAATTGGTCTATTAACTTTGGCTTAGTTTCAAATAGGTCATTTAATTTCATTTGCTTCAATTTGGTCTCTTAATTTTACATTTTATTTCAAATTAGTTTTCAAATCATGATTATTCGGATTAATAGACATTGATGAGGCATTGACGTGGCGTTGACAAATCACTTATATGACAATAAAATAATTTCTTATAATTATCTAATAAAAATAAATATTATTTTCTATTTTATCATTTTTCTAATTATTTTTTCTCAACGCACTATAGATTTTTATCCATTTATTAAAAATAAATAACAAAAATTAGGGACTATAAAAGCAAAAATTGCTACATTTTGATTTTTTTTTTATTTTTTTGAAATAAAGTATAAAGTTAAGGGATAAATTTGAAACAAATTAAAATTAAAAGACCTATTTAAAACTAGGCCTGATATTAAGGGACTAATTTAAAGCAAATGAAAATTAAAGAACTTATTTGAAACTAGGCCAAAAGTTAAGGGACTTATTTGAAACAAATAAAAAATTAAAGTACTTATTTGAAAATATGTCCAAAATTAAGAGACCAATTTAAATATTTTGACTGATTTACTTAAAATAAATTTTAATTTGTAATTTCCTTTTTTTACTTATTTATCTTATATGCATATATATCTTTACAATATTAGAAATGAAAAATTGTTTTGGCGAAATATTTATGGGTTGAAGTCAGGAAAATCCAAGGCTTCAAAATTCGGACCAATGCAGCCGGAGATTACTTGTCAAGCGGCTTGAAGAGACGGCTTGACTGGCAACTACGAGAAAGCTAGAAGAGCAATAAATAGGACCCCAGGTGCCACGGCAGGGAGGTCTCACCACGTAACCAGAAGCTCAGAAGAGACTTCCCCTCCACAACCAAAGAATGGCCGAGCAGGGTACGAGGAAGGCACCGACTTGGCTAGTACTGGGAGTAGCGGCCAAGTGCGACAGGTTCCAGAATGCAGGAGCAGGGTTTCAGGAGCTCGAGTCTAGGTGCCAATCCAAGTACCCCTGGGGTCCTATTTATAGGAAAACCAAGGGGTAGGGGGTTTTTATAGCCTAGCCCCTGCCCGGCGACTAGCGACATTGAGGCGATCTCCTCGGGCAAACGGGCGAGTATCACCTATGGTCGCCCACCTTTTGGCGAGTATCCGGGCTACTCGCACGAGTGCACCCCTACTCGCATAAGCTTTCTTCTACTCCTGCGCTCGATGAACCCTCTAAAGGCTGCGTTCGACGAACCCTGGAAGGCTGCGTTCGACGAACTCTCTGAAGGCTGCGTTCGACGAACTCTCTGAAGGCTGCGTTCGACGAACTCATCCCCTACTCCTGCTGGCCGACTTTCTTAGTATCTCGGACTGTTGACTTCTATGTTGACCTTTTGACTTTGACCTATGCCTACGTGGCTTTGAATCAGCCCACCCTCGGAGAATGAGGGTTGTACACAATCTCCGCTCTTTGCGAGTAACGTAGTTGCTCGGAAAGAATCATCCAACCGTTATTCGACGATCAGGCCTTAGTGCGAGTATTGATTGATAGTCAGCATCCTGCTAGTTGACGCTCTGGCTCTATATATAGAGGGGGAGGGGTCTCTGAGGGCACGTCTTTTCTGATCTCGCTCAAGATGTCGCACAGTATTGCCGAGGAAGCTGCTGCTGATTTGGCTGAGCTTGCGAGTTTGCTGCCACCGTTGCGGAAGCCTACTCGCGACACCGAGCTTGAGGACATCCTCGCTTCTAGGAAGAGGAAGAGGCTCGAAAAGAAGAAGGAGAAGAAGAATAAGAAGAATGTCGCCCAGTCTCTGGTCGGCAGTACCCAGCAGGTACTCGCCGACTTGGGTCTCGGCCACTTGGGCGGCTCGCCTGCTTCTAATCTTCCTGAGTCGAACGCTCCCCCGGAAGCGAGTAAGGCTGGAATCTCGGCCCAAGTTCAAACTGAGCTCCCTCCTTTATAAAGTGAGAGCTACCTACTCGTCGTTTTTCTGGTTTGAGTCGTCTAAATCTTCTGGCGAGTTTCTGATGCTTTCTATACTATCTCGAAGATCCGCCGCTTACCGATGCTCGGGAGGAGCCTTTGAGCGTTATTCCTCTGCGATCATCGCCTATGATCTCGCCCAGGACTGGGGATTATTCTCGCTGTGGTGGTGCAGTTCGGATCCTTCATAGCTCTCTTCTGGAGAAGAGGTCGTGGAGCGAGCAGAGGGCCCCTTTGATGAGTAGCGTGCCTCTACTGCCACTGTCTTCCAATCCATCGGAGCTGGCGAGTAGCTCACAGCTGTCCGCTGAGAAGCTTCCGCCTCTTCCTCTGTTCCCTCCTCCTGCCGATATCTAGGGCGATCAGCGCCTTCTTTCTTCCTCGGCTCCCACCACCCATCCGGCGGAGTCCTCGCACCGAGGCGGGGTGGCAGGGTCCTCTAGCTTCTTCGCTCCCAAGGGGGAGGGCGACCAGTGGATGGTCGTGGTCGGGGGGAAACCCTTCGCGATAGGGAGCACTCTGTCCGGAACCAATCCGGTCGGCGAGGTGTCGGCCATCATTGCTCCTCCCCTCACCGAGGAAGGAGTCCCCCTCCTCGGCGATCTCGCAGTCCTCCTCGCAGCTCAAGGAATGATACTCGCCGGCCTGGTAACTTAACTATTTGCTCTGTGCGAAGCTGTCTCTTCTGTACTCGTCACTAAAGCGCCATTCATCTTTGTCGTTTCTCGCAGCTCGCGCTCAGACTCCTGTGGGAGCTTTGATTGACGAGGTGGGCCTTCCTTCGCGCGAGTACCAGGAGAGGGCTACTCGCACTATTTTGGATCTGGAGGCGAAGTTGGAGCGCCTAGAGATCAGCGACCCGCATCGTCGCTTGACGGATGTGGAGGCTCGGGTCGAGCGCCTGTCGGCTAGCGAGCCTCAGCGTTGTTTAACCGAGTTGGAGGCGCGAGTATACCGGCTAGAGGAGATCGATGCTCGGCTGGTGGGAGCAGAATCTCGCCTTCGTTCTGTCGACGATTTGGAGCGCCGGGTTGGTAGGATGGAGCATCGCCAGCAGTTGCACCATGACGAGGTGGTGGGAATGCGCGCGAGCATGGGCTCAGTTGGTCGCCTGGCGAGGATGGAGGAGCAGCTGCGACAAGGCGAGGATGCGATGTCCGTGGCCTTCGAGCATTTCAAGCGAGCTCGCAGCATGGGTTGGGTTGGGCGACAACCACAACTTCCCGATGCTCAGGCGAACCCCTAGGATCCTGTCTTTTTCTCTTTGTAGTAGCTAGTCGCCTTTTGGCGAATGAGATATAATTTTGAATAATTTGATGTCTCCAAGTAATTTGTTAATTGGCGAGTATGAATATCGCCCTTGCTTCCTTTTCTGCTTGCTGTGATGTCTGGATTTATTTTTTTGTTTTTTTGTTTTTTGTTTCTTTCCTGCGAGTATTTGTTGAATGTTGCGTCGATTTGGCGAGCATCCTAGTGATCTGATGCAGGTATTCGCTTGCTCAGTGCTGGTGATTTGACGTGCCTCTTTGGTTTTTGGCGGCTTTTCTTCGGTTCTCGCCACCCCTTACTCCTGCTCGCGGCGGCGTACGCGACAAGCCAAGTCTCGTCGAGTACTATAAATAGGGGGTGGGTACGTATTTATTACGCTTTTGACGATTTCTTTCCTTCCCAGCGAGTATCTGCCGATTGTTCCACTCCTCGCCTCTTTGATACTCGCTTCTTCATTTTCTTTCTTCCTGAATGGCTGACGAGGCAGCTATTCGTCATGCAAGTCATGCGAAGAACTTCGAGGCGGCTTCCTTCAAGAAGTCGATTACTCGGCCGAGCGATCTGAGGGAGTTCTCTGCTAAGTACTTGTCACCGGGGTATGTCGCCAGGCTTCCTTGAGAGGATGAGCGCCTGAACTCATTCTCGGAGACCGAGCTGATATTCCCCATCCGCCACTTCGAAGTCGGCCTACGACTACCATTGTGGTCGGAGGTCTGCCAGATACTTCGTTACCATGGGATAGTCCCTGCCCAAATAAACCCAAACGGAGTGGCGATGATCATGGGCTTTCTTTGCTTCTTGCGAGAACAGAAGATCGCCTTTGATCTATCTGTCTTCCGGCGAGTATTCCATTTCGGCGCCACTGGTGAAGGCATCGTCTTCTTCTGCAGTCATGTCTGCGCACTGGTCGGCACGGCGAACAAGAACCATCGCTGGACCGAGCGATTAGTCATCATCAAGGGCGACTTTGGAGTCGTGCCGACCTCATCCTTCCAGCCGGCAGAGAGTGCCTTCACTGCCCCTTATCTGGAGGAGAGCCGGGAGAAGCTACTCGACAGCTTCAGGGGTCGCCGCCTGGATGTAGTTCTCTGGAGGAGACGAGTAGATGAGCTCGCCGAAGTGTTCCCGGGCGAAGGTAGTCTTCTGAGCGAGTATTTGGCCATACTCGCCAATTTGTCTCCAACTGATAACCCATGTCTTTGCTTTCTGCCTTCATACAGCTACTCACTTCTTGCCGAGCGAGTTTCTTCCATTGGCGCCGAAGGCAGGGGCTCCTACTCTGATCGACTCGTCGCCAGGTGGCGATGAGCTGAAGGTTGCTGGTGATGGCGCTGGGCCTTCAAAGAAGCGGAAGGCTAAGGCGAAGTCTGCCGAGCCTGCAAGAAAGAAGGAGGTCGCTAAGAGGAACCTGAAGGCGAAGGCAGATCCTTCAGAAGCTGGCGAGCCCAGCGGCCACCCGAACTTCGGCGAAGTGGTGGGCAGCGAGGACGCATATGGTCGCCCTCTGGTGTTCTGGGCTGAGTGGGCCCACGAAGTAACTTTGAGCTCCAACCTTCCCGCCTGGTCGGAGGATTGGGAGGATTCTGGCGAGGCGTTCGATGTCATGTTCGCCCTTTATGGTCGCGCCGATGCTGAATCCCTGCAAGACGTGTCTGCTGAGTATCTGGCGCACCAGAGCTCGCGAGCTTACTTGCGAGCTGCCGAGCTCGGTCATGCGTCGGCGAGGAAACTGCTTGAGTACGAGCAGGTGATCAAGGTGCAGAGTAAAAAGCTTATCACCATGGGGCTGGAGGCCGCCAAATGGAAAGATCATGAGGTACTCGCTCGTCGCTTTTCTGGTTTTTAGGGATAGTCGTCTTTCGCGCCGATCGATGTTTGCTGACCGTTGTCTTTATCTGTACAGGCCGCCGAGGTGGAAATGGCGAAGAAGGTGTCCCAGCTGGAGAAGGAGCTGGAGGATACTCGACAAACCTTGGAGGCCGCCCAAGTTCGCATCGCCGAGCTGGAAACTCGGCCTGCCGAGCAACAACCTTCCTCAGCAGGACCCTCCAGGGTTGACAAGCAAATTCGGATACTCGGCGACGATATGGCGCATATTCTCCGGGAGATCGTGCGAGCAACCGGGAAGGTGGTTCTAAGCAGTCTGAAGGCCCATGGTCTCTTGAAGCCGGAGGTAATGAACCTGACTGTCATGGACATCATCCCGGCACTACTCGCCGAAGAGTCCAATTCCCCTATGCGAGATTTTCCATCCTCATCCACCGATTCCGAAGATGACAATTCTGAGGACGAGGGTAATGATGGCGAAGATGTCGACGCAGATGGCGATGATGGTGGCGATAATGATGAATAGTCGTCTGGCTCTATTTTGCAAATCTGTACAATATTTTTTGTATATGTACTTATGAAAGCAAATGAATACAATTTTTTGCTCGCCTTTTGTAGTCGCTTTTTTCTTTTCTTCTTTTTGTGATTATGCCGAGTAGGCTCTTAGGTTCGGGGTCAGGTTGAGTGCTCGCTGGGCGATTAAGCATAGACGAGATAGGATCCTGCGGATGACGATCATAACTTACTCGAACGTTAGTTGCTCGCTTGTTGGATACTCGCCCATATATACTCGCACCCGCATATTCTCATCGTCATACTCGCGCATGCACATGAAGAAGGATCCTTGAGATATGCACTTCTAAGATTTCATATGGTGTCCCCATATTCGATGTTGATGGAGAGATCAACACAGTAGGGAATGACCGTCGGGGAGGTTCCAATGGAGCACCTTCCAAGGGAACACGCCATCCCAAGGTCTCCATCATATTGTTCTTGTTGATGATGTTGAAGAGATCGACACATTAGGGAATGACTGTCGGGGAGGTTCCAATGGAGCACCTTCCAAGGGAACACACCATCCCAAGGTCTCTATCATACTGCTCTTGTCGATGCTGTTTGAAGAGATCGACACAGTAGGGAATGACTGTCGGGGAGGTTCCAATGGAGCACCTTCCAAGGGAACACACCATCCCAAGGTCTCCATCCTACTGATCTTGTTGATGTTGTTGAAGAGATCGACACAGTAGGGAATGACTGTCGGGGAGGTTCCAATGGAGCACCTTCCAAGGGAACACACCATCCCAAGGTCTCCATCCTACTGCTCTTGTTGATGCTGTTGAAGAGATCAATACTTTCCTGCCATACTTGACAACCAGAGAGGATTTAAACATACCTACTCAAATGATTGAAAGAAGTAAATGGGAGTGAAGTGCTTTGCTGTGAGCCTTTGGCTCTCGAGGGTTTATGACACCTTTATTCAAGGGTCCTCCGTGAGGTTAAGTGGATCATCTCTTCGTCGAGTTGGGAGGTCAGCGTCCAGACTTCTTCCTGATAATCTTACCAGCCGGATGAGAGGTGCGGTCGGAGGGTTCCTGCAGCCAACGTGCAAGGGGGGAGCTGGTCTCGACCGTCAGTGCAGAGGCTTGGGCTTATGAGAACGCACTACCGAGGCACCGTCCCATCACCCATTCTGGGTTTTATAAGAATTAAGTCGGAGGCCATTTCCCAACCCATCGTGGAGATCGACTTCACCTTCCTTTAGACAATTAATTTTTAGGAGAAGAGAGGAAAAGAAACTCTCGCAGCCCATTTTCCGGGGGGGGGGGGGGAATTTATATTCATCGTAGGGAATTTACAAAAGAAGGGGAGAATACACCTTCCTTGCTCAGGGAAAAAACCTTTTCATGTCATCGCCGCTCCAAGTATTCCCCAATAGCTCACCTTCTTGGTTCTGTAGACGATATCCTCCCGTCATGAGCGCCTCGTGGACGATGAAGGGCCCTTCCCAATTTGGGTTGAGCTTCCCTACGACCGTTGATCTTCCTGCCGCGTCCACTTTCTTCATGACTAGATCCCCTGTTAGGAAGTGTCTGAGGCAGACATGTTTGTCGAAGTGCTTTGCGATTCGGCGCTTGATCTCCTCTTGCCTGGCAGATGCCAAGTCTCGGAGTTCCTCAATGTAGTTGAGTGACAGCTCCTGTGCTTCGTTATTCTCCATCCGCCATTCTTCGTCTCCATCCTGGACCGCAACCACCCTGGGACTTCTAACTTCAAACTCCACCGGGATGAGAGCCTCGGACCCATGTGAGAGTTTGAACGGGGTTTACCCTGTGGCTGAGCTAGGAGTGGTTCTCAAAGCCCACAAAACCGAGGGGAGCTGCTCTGCCCAATTACCTCGTAGGTTCTCGACCTTCTTCAAGAGGTTGATGATTAGCTTGTTGGCGGCTTCTACTTGCACATTACTCCGGGGATGTTGGACAGAGGCGAAACGGAGATTAGTCCCGAGTTGCTTGCAGAAATCTTCCAGCTCCAAGCTGGCGAATTGGGGACCATTGTCGGTGATGATGGCGAGGGGGATTCTGAATTTGTAGACGATCTCTCCCCATATGAAGTTCTTCACGATTTGGGAGGTGGTCTTGGCCAGAGCTTTTGCCTCAATCCACTTGGAGAAGTAGTCGATCATGACTAGGACGAACTTCCTCTGGCCACTAGCCGAGGGAAAGAGACCTATCAGATCCATCCCCCAGATAGCAAACGACCATGGGGAGGTGATCGAGTGAAGTTGTTGGGCTGACTGTAATTGAAGGGGGGCAAACAGCTGGCACTTCCTGTTGGGTTTTTCTAGAAGCATACATCACATGTAGGCGCAGCGGAATAAAAGAGAAACAACCCAAAAGACTTTGATCGGGCCATGAATATTGAATCAAGAAGTTAACAAAATGCTAGGTTTGAAATTACCTTGGCGGGATTGGATCAAATCCAACCTAGATGCTCCAAGAAGAAGATTGCCTTCGTCGTCTTTGCAAGAGTTCTCACGTAGAATAATGTCTACGTCTCTACAGCAGTCCACACGAGCCGGGAGAAGAAGACCACACCTTGCGCTTCCACGGATTGCTAGATCCGCTTCAGGAAGAACAACACCGGCGACAATCGTCGGAGAGGAAGTCGGCGGAGGCGATTCAGACGGAACTCCTTCCGTCTAGGGTTCGAGCGGAACTCCTTCCGTCGGCTTCTATTCGTAAGTTATGAGAACCCTAAAAGAAGTTATATTTATACCCAAAGGATAAACATACTTCTAGAAGAATCGTTATCCGCAGACCACACAGCAGAATAGGGGCATCTGTTACAATTCATCGAGATTCCACGGAACAATCCGACGAATCCCGACGAATCCGACGAATCATATCAGACGGCAACATTTGCCGAGTTAATGATCTCTGTGACAATTCGTCGAGATTCCACAGAACAATCCGACGAATCCCGACGAATCCGACGAATCACGTCAGACGGCAACATTTGCTGGACTTCCCCCATTCTATATGGTGATTGGTAACCTTTACCAACATAGTCAATCTTCCAACTTCTCCACATGCTCTTATGTGCGACCCTGCATGCTCATATCGCGTTGGCAGTGACATTACATGTTTGACCACTTCTAGATCACAATGGTAACTCCAACAGTCTCCCACTTGATCTTAAAAGTATCAAACAAAAACCTCACAAACAATGAGCGGCATCTAGCAATGCATCATTGCTCCCCAAGCAATAAGAGTTCATAACTCATAAGCCTTTATGACCAATGTTCCAGCGTTGTCTTTGTCCCTTTGTCCCTTACATCCGGAAAGAACTAGAGGCATGGACTGTGTCACCCTCTTTATAGCTCAATCCAAGTTTCTTGATCTAGAACGGACTTCCAAAGAATGGTGAGCTCAATATCACATATTGACTCAACCAAGCATGGCCATACATTTCTCAGTCCAATTCCATCAAGGGGCCCATGGATGCAACTCCTGTTATATAGGAGGACAAATCCCATATCTGCTCACACCCAAACACCCAAATAATTCGTAACGTACCCAACGACCACCCTTATCATCAACCTTCTTCAAGGAAGACATTAGATGACATCAAAGCACGCTCTTCCTCACTCGATGAATGATGTGACTTCAGGTCAAAGGACCACAACACCATTGTCAAATGAGACCTACTTGTGACACTTTTAAGTAACAATCCACAAAGTAGTCTCAGGTTGAGTCTGTCCAGTACAACTTGTTCACTAACAAGTACCCACGTGATGACTTGATATCACAATATCATGACCTGTGAGAACCGGTCATCAGTCAACACACATGCTAGTCTTAATGTATCATCATCACCCTTAGCTTCTACAATGATACCTCGACCAGGGACCTTTTAAGAATGAAGCTTCGAGATCATAGGCTCTCACATTCAAGTCACGTACTTGATGTCCTATGGAAGCGAACATTCTAAGGGTATTTATCACGAATTTTATTCTATCATATAGAAATAGTATATCATAATAAAAGAACTTGCCATTAATTGTAAAAAGAAATAATTGGTACACAATTCATCATATGAATAAATAATAAACAGCCAACAGAATATTTATTTTACATGCAACCCACAAGACTCCCACTAGAGTTGATCACTCAGGTATCGTATACCCATTGATCTAGTATGACCATCATGCTTTCTCTGCGCGAGAGGCTTTGTCAGTGGATCTGCAATATTCTCCTCAGTCGGCACTCTGCAAATGTTCACATCTCCTCGTTCGACCATCTCACGAATAAGATGGAACTGCCGAAGTATGTGCTTGGAGCGCTGATGGGATCTAGGTTCCTTAGATTGTGCAATTGCACCATTGTTATCACAGTAGAGAACTACGGGACCAACAATGCTAGGAACTACATCTAGCTCGCCGATGAATTTCCTAATCCATACAGCCTCCTCGCTGCATTTGCCGCAGCGATATACTCGGCCTCAGTTGTAGAATCAGCAACTGTCTCTTGCTTGGAACTCTTCCAGCTCACAGCTCCTCCATTCAGGCAAAACACAAACCCTGACTGAGACTTCGAATCATCCCTATCAGTTTGGAAGCTGGCATCCGTGTAACCATTTACAACGAGCTCTTCTTTTCCACCATACACCAAGAATACATCCTTAGTCCTTCTCGAGTACTTCAGGATATTCTTTACAGCTATCCAGTGACATTCACTAGGATCAAACGGATACCTGCTAGTCATGCTCAAAGCAAAAGAGACATCGGGTCGAGTACATAACATTGCATACATGATTGACCAAATTGCCGAAGCATATGGAATCAACTTCATGCGGTCCTTATCTTCACAAGATTTTGGACACTGGTCCTTAGAGAGATTTACACTATGAGACATGGGCAAAACTCCTTTCTTGGACTCAAGCATGTTGAACCGCTTCAACACCTTTTCAATGTACGTACTCTGGGTCAAACCCAGCAACTTCTTCGATCTATCTCTATAGATCGTAATACCGAGTATGTAAGTCGCTTCACCCAAGTCCTTCATAGAAAAGCAGTTCCCTAGGTTGTTCTTAACAACTTTCAGGGTAGGTATGTCATTCCCGATCAACAGTATGTCATCTACATACAATATCAGGAAGACAACAATGCTCCCACTGATTCGCTTGTAAACACACGGTTCATCTTCATTCTTGACAAAATCAAACTCTTTGATCTTCTCATCAAAACGAAGATTTCAACTTCTAGAGGCCTGTTTCAATCCATAGATGGACCTGTTCAGCTTGCATATTTTAGTGGCTTCATTTGGGGATACAAAACCCTCGGGTTGTGTCATGTACACTTCCTCAAGGAGGTTTCCATTTAGGAAAGCCGTTTTGACATCCATCTGCCAGATCTCGTAGTCATAATACGCAGCAATAGCAAGCAATATCCTAATGGACTTTACCATGGCAACATGGGAAAAGGTCTCATCATAGTCAACACCATGAATTTGCTTGAAACCCTTAGCCACCAGTCGCCCTTTGAATGTCTGTACATTCCCATCCATGTCGGTCTTCTTCTTGAAGACCCACTTGCACCCTATGGGTCGTACCCCTTCAGGTGGTTCCACCAAGTTCCAAACTTGGTTTGTATACATGGAGTCCATTTCGGATTTCATAGCCTCAAGCCATTTGTCGGAGTCCGGTCCATTCATTGCCTCTTGGTAGGTCGCTGGTTCCTCATCATGATCCATAAGCAACACATTACCTATTTGAGACACGAGAAATCCATATCTCTCAGGCTCAAATCTTGGTCTACCAGATCTACGTAGGACTTGTGTCTTTTGAGCAGGTTCTCCAGCTACAACATCTTGTAGTCCTGGCTCAGAATCCAACTCTGGTTCATTCACTACTTGTGGTTCTTGAACTTCTTCAAGTTCTACCTTTTGCGTCTTTCTTGACAAGAACTCTTTCTCCAAGAAGACACCCGTCCTTGCGACAAACACTTTGCCCTCAGACGGTAGGTAAAAGTAATATCCTTTCGTTTCCTTAGGATATCCCACCAGATAACACTTATCTGATTTGGGTTCCAGCTTGTCAGGCATTTGACGTCGTACGTATGCCTCACAACCCCAAATTTTAATGAATGACATACTAGGACGCTTCCCAGTCCATATCTCATATGGTGTCTTTAGAACCATTTTCGTTGGAGCGCGATTTAGTGTTATTGCAGCAGTCTCTAAAGCAAAACCCCAAAAGGAAATAGGCAAGTCTGCATGACTCATCATCGACCGTACCATGTCTAACAAAGTACGATTTATCCTCTCAGACACACCATTATGTTGCGGTGTCCTAGGTGGAGTGAGCTGTGATACAATACCACACTCTTTCAGATGATCACGGAACTCATGACTCAGGTATTCGCCACCTCGATCAGATCTGAGTGCTTTAACCTTTTTACCCAGTTGGTTTTCCACTTCATTCTTAAACTCTTTGAACTTTTCAAAAGTTTCGGATTTGCACTTCATAAGATACACGTATCCGTATCTACTGAAATCATCAGTAAATGCAACGAAGTAGAAATACCCACCTCTAGCCATAGAACTCATGGGTCCGCATACATCACTATGTACAACACCCAAGAGATCCTCAGCCCTCTCAGTATAACCAGTGAAAGGGGCTTTAGTCATCTTGCCTAACAAACAAGACTCGCATCGCTCAAATGATTCATAATCAAATGAGTCCAATAGTCCTTCTTTATGGAGCTTGGATATGCGCTTCTCGTTTATATGGCCCAAACGACAATGCCAGAGATATGTAGGATTTGAGTCATTTGTTCTTAGTCTTTTATTATTATCTACATTATAGATCGGATGGTCCAGGTTCAAAACATAAAGACCATTAAACAATTGAGCTACAGCATAACAAACATCATTCTTAAATATAGAACAACAATTGTTCTTAATTATAAAAGAAAATCCAATCATGTCTAAGCATGAAATGGATATAATGTTTCTAGTTATGGCCGGAACATAATAACAATTATCAAGTTCTATTACAAGCCCACTGGGCAAAGAAAGACGGTAAACCCCTGCGGCTACAGTAGCAACTCTTGCTCCATTGCCGACGCGCAGGTCCACCTCTCCTTTACTCAGCAATCTCCTCCTTCCCAGTTCCTGCACATTTGTACAAATATGAGAACCACATCTGGTATCCAATACCCAAGATGAAGGAGCAGAAAGGTTTATCTCTATAACGTAAATATTCGAAGCGGAAGTCATACCTCCCTTCAATTTCTGCAGACCGTCAATGTACGAAGGACAATTCCTCCTCCAATGACCAGCCTTGCCACAGTGGTGGCATTTCCCTTCCTTCACGGTGCTCTTCTTTTTCAGCGCAGAAGATTTGGGCTCAAGATGTGACTTAGGTCCCACCTTTGTCTTCTTGAAGCCCTTGGCCTTACCCTTGCCTTTATGTACCATCAATATGGGACTAGCAGGCTTGGCCTTCTTCATGTTTATCTCGGCAGTTCGCAACATGCCTAGGAGCTCGGGCAGTGTCTTGTCTATTTCATTCATGTTGTAGTTCAAGACAAACTGCTCATAACTATCCGGCAACGATTGCAGGATAAGATCTGTGGCCAACTCTTGACCCAGAGGAAAACCCAGTCTCTCCAGGTTCTCTATATACCCAATCATCTTGAGTACGTGAGTACCAACCGAGTCTCGAGCTCCCATTTTGCACTGAAATAAGGCCTTCGTGACATCGAACCTCTCTTGACGAGCTTGCCCTTGAAACATTTTCTTTAGGTGCTCGTCAATCTCCTTGCACCCCATGTTCTCGTGTTGCTTCTGAAGCTCAGAGTTCATGGTGGCAAGCATAAGGCACTCGACGTCTAAGGCGTCATCGGTATACTTCTTATAAGCATCCTTATCAACACGGGACGAGTTCCCGGTCGGCACCTCGGGGGCTTCTTCTTCCAAGACGTAGAGCTTTCGCTCTTGCCTGAGAACAATTCTCAGGTTCCTATACCAGTCCATATAGTTTGTCCCACTAAGCTTGTCCTTCTCAAGGATAGCTCTCAGGGACAAGGTGGAATGTGAACCACTTGCCATGGAATTCTACAAGAATTCATGCAGAATTTAATCAGCACCTTAATTTCAAAATACAATTTATTTTAATTTGGACTTCAATTAAATACTCCCACTATTTTATTCAAATTGATAGCCCTCACTATCAATTTGGAGAGTCCATGCGAGCTACTCTCTTAGTGGACAAGATCCGTATTTCACCAACACCACGAGTCCGCTTTGGCGTTCCTCTCATAATGCGGTTATTTAGGTAGACAACGCTTGCCAATTGCATCCTCATGCAACTCTTGTATGGCTGGTGAATAACTCCTTATTCGCATCCATCATATGGTGCATGCCAACCATATGCCTCTAGGCACTCAACCTTTGAGGTCACCTAGTTAAGTTAGACCCGATGTCGACAGTGGGATATCACAATTATCCGCTCGCACCCTTACCAAGATAGATTAATGCACCTTGCTTTGGCAAGCCCACACTTCATCGATCGAGGCAGGAAGAGTGTCATCCATCGGAAGGCATCCGAACACTTAATATTTGATGAAGGGATTTTAATTTTAATAATAGGTTAACATTTAACCATGATCAATATTTGATCAAAGTGCACATCCACAGAAAAACAAGCTTTCTAAAATCCACATGCATCCCTTATGTGCACAACATAAGACTATCAACCTTTGATAGACGAAAGGGCTAAATCTGGACATTTAGAACTCTTCCAAATCTTCAGATTCACATGCATTGGACAAAGGCAAAGACAACTCGACTTAAAGCAGTAGACAAGCTCGTCTCTCATCGTTGGATTCAAAATTCAAAATAATACAAGGGTTCATTAACCATTTGAGGGACGGTTACTGCTAAGGAGACAACAATTTCTAACAATTAGAAATTACCACGAAATCCCGGACATTCCTGGCGGGGTTCAAATTTTTTTTATTTTTTTATTTTTAAAATCACCACCGATTTCCCATGGAAAAATCATCAACTTTTGATGTTCCAGGAAGAAATCTTGACATTTAGAACGCTTCTAAATACCTAGATTTGCACGTACTGGAATAACCAAACTTCTGAAACAACATTCATGACCAGAACCTCCCTCTAATACCACTGTTGGGTTTTTCTAGAAGCATACATCACATGTAGGCGCAGCGGAATAAAAGAGAAACAACCCAAAAGACTTTGATCGGGCCATGAATATTGAATCAAGAAGTTAACAAAATGCTAGGTTTGAAATTACCTTGGCGGGATTGGATCAAATCCAACCTAGATGCTCCAAGAAGAAGATTGCCTTCGTCGGCTTTGCAAGAGTTCTCACGTAGAATAATGTCTACGTCTCTACAGCAGTCCACACGAGCTGGGAGAAGAAGACTACACCTTGCGCTTCCACGGATTGCTAGATCCGCTTCAGGAAGAACAACACCGGCGACAATCGTCGGAGAGGAAGTCGGCGGAGGCGATTCAGACGGAACTCCTTTCGTCTAGGGTTCGAGCGGAACTCCTTCCGTCGGCTTCTATTCGTAAGTTATGAGAACCCTAAAAGAAGTTATATTTATACCCAAAGGATAAACATACTTCTAGAAGAATCGTTATCCGCAGACCACACAGCAGAATAGGGGCATCTGTTACAATTCGTCGAGATTCCACGGAACAATCCGACGAATCCCGACGAATCCGACGAATCATATCAGACGGCAACATTTGCCGAGTTAATGATCTCTGTGACAATTCGTCGAGATTCCACGGAACAATCCGACGAATCCCGACGAATCCGACGAATCATGTCAGACGGCAACATTTGCTGGTCTTCCCCCATTCTATATGGTGATTGGTAACCTTTACCAACATAGTCAATCTTCCAACTTCTCCACATGCTCTTATGTGCGACCCTGCAAGCTCATATCGCGTTGGCAGTGACATTACATGTTTGACCACTTCTAGATCACAATGGTAACTCCAACACTTCCGACACCTTTTTGAGAAGATCTCTGCATCCTTCCGGATAGTGGGCCAGAAGTAGCCATGCCTCAAGATCCTTTGCTCCAAAGTGCGAGTCCCAGAATGGCTTCTGCACTCTCCCGAGTGAATCTCCTCCAGCACTCGGGGTACTTTGTCTTCAGAGACACATCTAGCCAGAGGGCCCGAGATGGTCTTTCGATATAGCTCCCCATCTTGTAATAAGTAGTACACCGCCTTGTATCGAAACTTCCTTTGGTCACCATCTGTTGGGAGCTGTCCTGAATTTAGGAAGGAGATGAACGGATCTATCCACGAAGGATGTCGGTCGATCTCCATCATCTCCCCTTCTTGAATGGATGGTTGGAATAGCTCCGTGATGGTCCCTCCTGTTCTTGGCCCGTACTTGGCCAGACGGTCCGCTGCTGAGTTCTTCTCTCTTGGGACATGCTCAACGAAGAAGGACTGGAAACTTCCTACCAATCCCTTCACCTTGATCAGATATTTTTGCAGGATGGTGTCGCGTACTTCGAACTCTCCCCGGATCTGTGACGCGACTACCATTGAATCCGTGAAGGCCCTGATGTCTTGAATCCCCAACTATCTTGTGAGACGCAAGCCTGCCACTATGGCCTCGTACTCGACTTGATTGTTCATGACGGGGAAGAGGATCTCGACTGCCTGCTCGATCCTAGTCCCTTGTGGGCTGACCAACATGATACCCACTCCTACAGAGTTTTTCTCCGAAGCTCCGTCCACGAACATCCTCCAAGGAATGGGAGTGAAAACTTCTTCCCCTGGTTCCACTTCTACCGAGAAGTCAGCCAGGAAATCAGCTACCGTCCGCACTTTGATCGCCACCCGCGTCGAGAAGGAAATGTCGAACTCGCTGAGCTCTACCGACCATTTCGCCAGCCTTCCCGAATGTTCCACTCCTTCCAAGACATTTCGGAGAGGATGGTCAGTTACGACCCGGATGGAGTGAGCTTGAAAATAAGGTCGGAGCTTTCGTGCCGACACCACCAAGGCGAAGGCAAGCTTTTCCAAGATTGGATACTTCAGCTCCGCCTTCTTGAGCACCTGGCTAACATAATAAATGGGGAGTTGCTTCCTTCCTTCTTCCCAGACCAGCACGGAACTTACCGCTTCCATCCCTACTCCCAAGTAGATAAGTAGGTCTTCACCTTCTTTCGGGCTCTGAAGGAGAGGTATCTGAGTCAACTGCTCCTTCAGCCTACTGAATGCCTTCTCGAACTCCTCGGCCTCGGCCATCCAGCTGATAGTGCCGACGGCGCTGAGATAACACTCGCTAGTGGCTCTTGGATCGCTCCTGATCCTCACCTGAACGTCTCCTTGGCAGTACTTCAAGCACTGATGGTAGGAGGATGGAACGGCTTTGAAAGTGTTGAGAAGCGGCCTTCTGAAGATGGCCTTGTAACAGCTCGGGGCATCTACAATGACGAAGCAGCAGGTAAGGGGAGTGCCACCGAGCGTTACGAGGAGGTCTACTCCTCCCTCCACCTCCTACTTCTCTCCGGAGAAGCCAAAGAGGGGTCCATCCGATGCTCGAACTCTTTTTGCTCAGACTCCCAATCCGTCGAACGTTTCCTTGAAGATGACGTTCACGGAGCTACCGTTATCGACGAGGATTCGATCCACAGTGAAGTCTTCTACTGCTGCTTGGACTACATGGGCATCATGGAAGGGGTTCTCATTCCCTAGCATGTCTTCTTCAGAGAAGGTGATCTCCTCTAACGGGGGCGGTGCTTGTTAGGTCGAGGCGACACTCCTCCGATAGATCTGATGGAGACTTCCCTTGCGGGAAGCTCCCAGCCCTGCACCCCCGTGGATCACCCCCACTCCTCTGCCTCCCTGGGCCACATCTCCTCGACCTCCATGGTCGACTCGGTCCTCGTTCCTCCCTCCACCGACGGCTTGAACTGTCGGCGGCTCGACAGGGGCTTCAATCCTCGGGAGCTCCCCTCCTGCCTCTCCTGCTGTCAACCTTCGATGGGCTTCCCAAAAATCAGGGCAAGCCATCGTCCCGTGACCTGCCACCTGATGTAGTTCACAAAAGAGGGGGATATCCTCTTCCTGCCGCGTCTTCCTCCGATTCTTCTTTCCCTGCCGGTTTCCACGCCTGGCTACCGCCATCGCTTCTTCCCTCCTTCTTTCCTGACTCCTTTCCGGTTGATCGTGACGTCTTCTCTCCGGGGATCTCTCCCGATCCCTACGCTGAGGTCCCCTAGCCGGCCTCCAAGGCGGTCGGTTAGCGGGGACTTGGTATCGTCTCTCTTCCTCCCGACGCTCTGGGGCCACGATGAGTCTCTTTTCATCGTGCCTTCTTGGCTCCTCCTTCCTTCTTTCCTCCCTTCTCTTCTCCTCCAGCTTCCTTTTTTCCGCCCTCCTGGGCTCTTCTTTTTTCTTCTTCCCGGGGGTCTTCTCCTCCTCCTCCTCCTCATCTTCCTTGGTCACTCGGGTGAGCCTGGCTAGGAAGCCGCGATTGGAAGCCTCACCCTGGACGAACTGGTTGGCCCTTTCGATGAGATTGCCGTAGGAGTATGGCGGGATCCTACTGACCTCCAACTTAAAAAGGCCTTCACGAAGGACGAATGTCAGGGCTAGCTGCAAGGTGCGACCATCCACCTCCTGGATGGTCAACACCTCCTCCTGGAAAGCGATCGATGTAGTCCCCCAATGTCTCCTTGGCCCCTTGCACCAGGTGGAAGAGGGCTGTCGCCTCCTTCTTCAGCTTCTTTGTCATGGCGAACCGCATCATTAGCCCCCGACAAAGGTCTTCAAAGCAGTAGAAACCTTCGGGCAACTGGTGGAACCAGTCCCTCGCCTTCCCTCAGAGGGAGATCGCGAACAGCCTGCACTTGAAGGCGTCAGACATGGTCCGGATGGAGGCGATATCCTCGAACCATTGGATATGCCAGATAGGGTCCTCCCTCCCCGAGTAGCAATTCATCGAGGGATCCCTGAACCCCTCTTGCACTGGCGCAGCGACGATCTCCTCGCAAAAGGGGGTCCTTCCTCCCACTTGGCGACGATCCTCCGCTTGACGAGTATCACCCCCATACTCGCTATAGGGGCGAGTACCGCCTCCATACTCGCTATAAGGGCGAGTACTGTAGTACCTCGCCCGCTCTTCCTCTTCTCGAAATCGGACCCCGCCAGCCCCTTGCGAGTTTTGCGGGCAGAATTGCGACTTCCTTGGTCGCTCGGGTTCTTCCACAGGATCCTTCCCTGCTCGCCTGGAGGGAGCACCTTCTTCGATCACAACCGGACTATGGGGTGAAGTCGTCGTCCCCTCTGTGCGAGTTTGAAGAACTGCTCGAAGGGTTCCTTCAATTCGCCGCGAGAAATCGTCAAAGGCTGTCAACGTTACGAACCCGCCACCACCGGCCGAGTTGCCGACAACCTCCTCCTGGTCGCCTACTACCACCATCTTTTCTTCCCACTAAGCTTTTCTTCTCTGGCTACGATCCACGCTCACCGCACCAAAGTGTTGAAGCCAGGAAAATCCTAGGCTCCAAAATTCGGACCAATGCAGCGGGAGATTACTTGCCAAGCGGCTTGAAGAGACGGCTTGACTGACAACTACGAGGAAGCTAGAAGAGCAACAAACAGGACCCCAGGTGCCACGGTAGGGAGGTCCCACCACGTACCCAAAAGCTCAGAAGAGACTTCCCCTCCACAACCAAAGAATGGCCGAGCAGGGTACGAGGAAGGCACCGACTACTGGGAGTAGCGGCCAAGTGCGACATGTTCCAGAATGCAAGAGCAGGGTTTCAGGAGCTTAAGTTCAGGTGCCAATCCAAGTACCCCTGGGGTCCTATTTATAGGAAAACCAAGGGGTAGGGGGAGTTTTTATAGCCCAGCCCCTGCTCGGCGACTAGCGACATTGAGGCGATCTCCCCGGGCAAACGGGTGAGTATCACCTATGGTCGCCCACCTTTTGGCGAGTATCCGGGCTACTCGCATGAGTGCACCCCTACTCGCCTAAGCTTTCTTCTACTCCTGCGCTCGATGAACCCTCTGAAGGCTGCATTCGGCGAACCCTGGAAGGCTGCGTTCGACGAACTCTCTGAAGGCTGCGTTCGTCGAACTCTCTGAAGGCTGCGTTCGACGAACTCATCCACTGCTCCTGTTGGCCGACTTTCTTAGTATCTCAGACTGTTGACTTCTATGTTGACCTTTTGACTTTGACCTCTGCCTACGTGGCTTTGAATGGGCCCACCCTCGGAGAATGAGGGTTGTACAATTTAAAATTGTCAAATATAACGGAAACATTCAAAATTGTCAAATATGGTCTTATTTTTTAATCTAATGATTTAACATATATTATAATCTAATTAAAAAAATTAAAAGTACAATGTTCATTCAAGTAATTACATTGTATTTCCAAATTAAAAGTAATGATAGAAATCCATAAAATTGAAAAAGATTTTAGTATAACTCTATTTATTACGTTGGGTTGTTGTTGAAACCGATTTCTCGGTCTCTTGTGAAGCTCGGGCCCTTAACAAGCTGAGGGGTAGCTAGCCCTTACTAGTCCCTCAGAAGGAGCAGTCTGGAGATTCGGGAACAAACTAAGACCTTAGTCACAGCAAGGAGGTCCCACCACAAACCCAGAAGATCGTTGAGTTCTTCCCCTCCCAAGCCAAAGTTGAGACTTGGGGACCTTGGGGAGCTAGAGAGTGATGAGTCCCATTTATATACACATTTATGGACTCATCTGGGCCGTATTTCTAGTCGATGCACCACATTTTAGGCATATTTACGTTCATATTTGTTATTCCCTGCTAGGTGCACTCTTAGGCCGTTTCGGTGTGCATTTGCGCTCCTTGTTATTGGGGGTATTCCCAGCTTGGTTGCTTTGTATGCAGGTGACCGGATCATCCCATTTTCCCCAGAATTCATGTCTGTGCATATCACACGGTCGTGCGTTTCCTTGACGCACGGTCGGTTGCGGTCGTGCGCTCTGATCTGGGCAGAAAACGATCGATCTGAGTTTACCCGTGCGTTTGGACGCACGGGCGGTGTTGGTTATGCGTGAGCAAAACGCACGGGCGGCGCAACGTCTTCCCCAAGCCAAATTTTATCATTTAATAACGCTCGGTCTGCGCACGGTCGTGCGTTCGACCGTGCGTGACCATTTTTTCTGCTTATTTAGTATAAAAAGTAGGATTCGCTGCAGAAAACAGAGGGGATTGGAGAACGATTCGGGGGGCGGGAAATTAGGCCCTTCCCGCCATTCCTGAGGTCTGAAGGCTCCCCCTTCACCTCCACCACTAAAGAGGCCATTTTCCGGCGTTTTCCACCACCATCCTTCCATTCGAGAGTGTTAGCAAGCATCCTCCACCAAGTGTTCAAGAATTCCTCGTCGTGGGAAGCCATAGAAGAGTTGTAGGTCGTTGGAGCGGTGACAACCTCCATCGAATCAGCACGCCATCTGAGGGCCGAGCCCGGAGAGAGCCCGACAACCTCTCATTCCGGCCGAGAACCCAAGACGCGGTGATTTCTTCCTATTGGTCCTCTCTAAACTTTATGCTTGTGTTTTCCTTGTGTTGTTGTAATGAACTATCATTTAGCTTAATGTTATAAATCTTGTGTGATGTTCATGTGCAATGATGCGGTGGTGCGAGAATAGCACTTTCTTTGTTGTGATTTTCTGAGATTTGTTGTGTGTGAAGCCCTAACAATTGCTAATGGTGATGCTTGGAGAAGAGGTGTGTGCGACCCTCACCCGTCATAGTTACTTTCCATCCATGCGCCTCCCGAAGCACGGCATCGCAGCCGTTGCATCCATCTCGCCTTGCGAAGCGGAGTTTTAACCCGCATCTCTCTTTTCTGCACTAGCTTAGGAAACCCAAAATCAATGCCCTTGTTTTTCCTTTATTCGCTCGTATAACGATCGATTCACCACACGTTTCGTTCACCAGAACTTGCATTCCTTGAGAGACGATATTCGGGGAAGCTATTCCCAATTTTATTACTTGACAGCGACCGGTGCACTTGCCGAACGCGCATCAAGTTTTTGGCGCCGTTGCCGGGGAATGCAGGCGT
The DNA here is from genome assembly GCA_033032865.1 of Dactylorhiza incarnata. NCBI lineage: Eukaryota > Viridiplantae > Streptophyta > Magnoliopsida > Asparagales > Orchidaceae > Dactylorhiza > Dactylorhiza incarnata. The sequence goes on along the minus strand of JAWHQI010000205.1, from coordinate 108,337 downwards.
GATGAGATGTTGTTTGTGAGTCGATTGTTTTCGAGTGAGTCTTTTATTCCTTTTAATTTACTCTTTTTCATGCTATTTTCTTCTTCTATATCATGTGGGCGCATTTGAATATCCGATGTCATTGGTGTGGGGACACATCCCACGCTAGTGATAGGTGTCCCAAAGAGTATGGTGTTGTTCAGAAACCGTATGGAGCCCATAAATCTTTTGGCTACTCTACTGCACCTCTGTTGTCGCACCTTTATGCGGCTGCCGCACCTTTGGTGCCGGCAAAGCCGGTAAAGCAGTGTTTATTTTGCAAAAGTAGAGAGCATGCCTTGAAGGACTGTGCTGATTATCTTTGCGAATTGGCGGATGACAATGAGCCGGATATCCAGATCGTCCCATCTTCAAATTTTGCGAGCACAGCTCCTTCCTCTGGTTACGTGTCACTTCCACCCTCACCTTCTGAAGGCTTTGGAATCGACACGTGCATCGGTATCCCTCATGACTCTGTTTCTGATGCGAACCCCCATACCTCTTTGGTTCATGTACCACTCTGCGTGGATTTGTGCCCTTGTGTGGAGAGTGAGCCCGAACTCTCAAGAAGCACGTCTTCTCCCACTACACACGAAGCTACATCTTTTTCTGATGTTATCATTGAGGTGAACTTGCAGGATGCTGCAGACCTACGCAGTGTCGTGCCCACTCTCATGGAGGCGGACAGTCTCGATTGTGCTGAAGCAACCATTTCGGTCAAGTGCGAGAAAGTCCATGTTATAGAGGAGGCCATTACGTGCGCTGTTGAGTCTAGTGAAATCTTCGATGATATCATCCGTTTGTCCTTACTGCACCCTATGGGGGATGAAGCCGGGATTATCCCCTCAGATGAGATTACTTTTAGTTCTTCTTCCAATTTGTTTCCTGACGCCCTTTCTTTATGTACAAGGATGCAGGATGCCCCTCCTCTGGTTGATCAGACCTTATGCATGGAAGTGTCGAAAGCCTGACGGGATGAGGAAGGTGCAGTGAAGAAACATCTTGTTTCCTCATCATCGTTGGTGCTTCCCTTTGAGGATTGGTTACAAGGGGGCAAGCGGTTCTTCTTTGAAGACATAATACTGGAGGAGAAGGAGAGAGCGAAAAAGGAGGAGATTTGGGGTTGGAGGCTGAGCATCCTACTTAATTTCCACCCCTACTACCAGGTCCCCGGACCTTTTTCTTTCATCTGTTGTTACTACTTCAAATCAGCTTATAGCTGATTTGTTTTGAGCTTGTAATAATAATTAAGATTTATTGACTTTTGCTTATTTCTAGACTTTATAAACTGCTTTAATACAGGTATTTGGTCCACCTTTAAGGACGTTAAACAAAAGGGCTTCGTGGGAGACAACCCATGGGGGAACCATTCGGTTCCGTGCTTTCATTCTGATTTCTGTTTATTATGTTTTGCTTGTTTGCTTTATGCTAACATCGCAGGTTTAAGCTCTCGCTTGGTGGATGATGAAGGAGATTTATTAAAGAGGAATTACCGCACTTCTGGCATGCTCATTTATGAGCATAGGTCCACTCTACCCCTATTCTCCTTATGTTTAGATTCTTTATTTTATTTAGTTTTGATCAAGTCTGGGGGAGGGATCGAGCTATGCACGCGCACACACTTTGCATAGCATGTTAGAATGTGCTGAGTTAGGAATTTTCAATTGTATTGTGCACATTGCATACACTTGCACCTAGTTCACGTGCACTTGATCACACGCGCTTATTGGGTATTGCTGCGAGGTTCCCCGCTCGTAAGAATTGGATTGTTAGTGTAGGAGTGAAGGGTGGAGAAAAATGTCGACTCGAGTAGTGCTCTAGTCGAGTGCTCCTGTCATGCCTAGAAATTCAATTAGAGCAGAATAAAATTCAATATTATAATTTAAGTATTTCTATTATAGTAGCTGCAATTTATGTTACTTTAGTGGTGAATCCAGTGAATCCAACGGTAGCATAGGGTCGAGTGTAGCTAGACTAGTAGTAGCTTATTACTAGGGTCGGAAGGAAGGACAACCTTTCTCGGTGGCTAGAACTTGCACTAGGCGACTCTTGAAACGATTGCGTTGAAGTACTCGTTATAAAGTGTGATATAGGCCATTTCATGATCCGTTTGTGCTTTTGAAATCCTTACCAATGTAATCACCTTTGCAAGCCCACTTGAGCCTACCTTTCCTCCTTGTTTAGCTCCACTAAAATGTCACCAAAGCCATACAGCCAAGCCCATTTTCGCACCAACAAGTGAGCTGAAAGAAATTTATATATCTATCATGTTTGGTGTCATCTCCGTGTTGTATGATAGCTTTGAAAAAGCTGAAGGAGAAGTTTTTATTGTGCCTACAAAAGAAATTCTGTCGAGAAAGAAAAATAGAAAAAGAAAAAAAATTTTGTTCAAAAAGAACTTTCAATTACATTCTCTCGACAAAGGCAAAAAGTATGTTTGGCTCAGCACACACCTAGTGTTCAGTTGTAGTCTGGGGGTGTTGTGTAGTTCTTGAAAATGTTGTCTTGGTGATTCTTATTCTCTTGAGTGCAGGTTATGTTGAGTGCGATTCCTATCGTCCTTCTACTCCGCTGTTTAGAAAGGCTAACGGCAGACCACCAGGGGCAGAGGGGTTATTCCCCCCCCTTTGTCTATGGGTAAGTGGTCTACGAGAGAGCTACTCGCGAGAGCTCCCACGAGTCCCCTCGCGAGTATGGCTCTCAAAACCCCTCTTGGGCGAGCGCTCTATGAAGGCCCCGCTCGCCCTCCTTCCGGCGATATTCGCCGAGGCCGGGTCTCGCATTTACCCCTGCGAGCTCCACTCGGCCCTACAAAAATCTACTAAACTGGCTGGACGACTGAACTCGTCGAGCTGAGAAGTAATTCCGTCGGATTGAACATCTTGTTATGCATACGTCGAAGGTAGAGCTGAGATCTGAAAGTGGAGGTTAGATCTTAAGTTACTCTAGAGGGGGGGGGGGGTGAATAGAGTATTAAAACTTTTCCTTAGTTTTATAGTGTAATTAAAATAGTGTTATATATATGTGTAAGCAGAGTGAGAAATATATAAACAGAATGACTGAATAAATAAAAGCACACAACACATCACATAAATAAATGTTGGAGCATGCGTTTCGCACTCTTCCGGTTTGATAATAACAAAGTCTCGTTTGTATTTGATTCTATTTTTAATTAATGGTGTGCATGTAACATGTATGAGATGTTCACAATTCTGCTGGAGCTCAATTTGAGAGTATGAAATTTTCACTGTCGGAATTTTCCGACAGCTGATGTCGCCCAGGCGACAGCAGAGAAGTTACAACAACTTCCCCCACGGCAACACGACGAACGACAGTTTTGAGCTGTCGGAAATCCGACAGCGATGTCGCCCAGGCGACAGCTCAGAGGTTACAATAACTGCCCGCACGACAGCACTACGAGCGACAGTTTTGCGCTGTCGGAAATCCGACATCGATCTCGCCCAGGCGACAGCTCGGAGGTTACAGCAACTGCCCGCACGACAGCACTACGAGCGGCAGTTTAGCGCTGTCGGAAATTCCGACAGCCGATGTCGCCCAGGTGACAGCGAATTTCTATATATTGGCTCTTTTTGTTCGTGCATTCCAAGCATTGAGAATTCTAAGTCCCTTCCTGAGTGCATACGAACCAGAGAGCTCCAGAACCTTATCAACTCCCATTTGTGCTTAGAAGGTTTGAGATTGAAGACGAGATCGGGCGCGCTTTTACATCAACGATCTTCTCGAGGCTTCAACCTTCGTTTCAGAGATCCGAATTTCTAGGGAGTTGTTCTTTTCATATTGTACTTTCATTTATATACATTTCATTTTGTATTGGTAGGGAAATCGTCTCCTTGTGCGTGACGTCTAAGTCCTTGCGTGGCATAGGGGAAAATCGCTTCCTTGTGTGGAGCGTCCAAGTCCTTGCGTGGCTTGGTGGGAAATCGTGGCCTTGTGTGCTACGTCTAGATCTTGAGAAGATCTAGAGGATAGGCTTGGGCTTGGACTAGAGAGAGACAAGTGATAGCCTTCCGATCCTTGGGAGAAGGATTGGTAAACACAAATTGTAAAAGGGTTATTATCATATTTGTGCCTTGATCTTAAGCATTGTTAAGATCATATTATTTGTATGTGATTTTCATGATTATAAAATTATGACATTTTCTTTAATTGCAAATATGGTTGTTTAATCTTTAACTTAGAAATTTGTGTTTGAATTTATTCTAAAAATTACATTAGTTTGAAATTTTTATAAGTAATTTTTAGAAAAGTAAAATTTGTTTTAAAATTCCTAAGTAAAAATCAAAATTTCTAAAAGGCCCTTATTCACCCCCCCTCTAAGGGCGCCACAAGATCCAACACGTGGTATCAGAGGGAGTTTACTCCAAAACGGTTTTACCATCGGGAGTAATGGCGCACAATGATCACGCATTCGTTGAGGGGCAAGGAATTAGTAGGCCACCACTTTTTACGGGCACGGACTATAACTATTGGAAAACCCGAATGCGGTGTTTTCTAATAGCTCTCGACATGGAAGTTTGGAATATGGTCGAGATGAGTTATTCTTCCCCAACAATTGTTGTAGGAGATGTAACTATGGTCAAACCCAAAGACAAGTGGGATGACAATGATAAATTAAGATGTAAAAACAATGCAAAAGCCATGAATGCTTTATTTTGCGCACTAGATCGCACTGAATTTAATAGAGTTTGTGCTTGTGATACTGCATATGAAATTTGGAATCTTTTAGAAATTACTCATGAAGGTACTTCGCAGGTAAAGGATTCAAAGCTATTTCAACTGGAGTCAGAATTCGAAAGATTCAAAATGGAGGTGGATGAAGAAATTGATACAATGTACACACGATTCACTAAAATCGTGAACGATTCAAAGGTGTTGGGTAAAGTTTTCTCCAATGGAGATTTAGTAAGGAAAATCTTAAGATCACTTCCCCCGAAGTTCAATCCTAAAGTGACGGCAATTTCTGAGTCACATGATCTTAAGACCTTACAATTGGAGAGTCTCATTGGGAATCTAAAAACCCATGAAGAGGAGTTGAAGATTCAAATCCAAGAGTACAATTTGGAGCCCAAAAAGAAAAGTTTGGCGTTGAAATCTAAAAAGGAAGTTGAAACTGAATCTGAAGAAAGTGAGGAAGATGAGGAAGGACTGTTTGTGAGGAACTTTAAGAAGTTTATGAGAAATCCGGAGAGGAGAAATTCATTTAAGAGATTTTTCAAAAAGAACGATTTTGCCTACCAAAAAGGCAAAGGAAAAATGGAGAATGAAGAGGAGCGTCCGCTACTGGAGTGCTACCATTGCAAGAAGATTGGTCATATCAGAAGCAAGTGCCCAAAGTGTCTGAAAGAGCAAAAAGCAAAGAGGCACGATAAAAGTTACAAGAAGAAAGTGTTAAAGGCAGAGACTTGGGATGATTCTTCGTCTGGTAAAGAAAGTGATTCCTCAAAACAGGAGGAAGAGGAGGCAAATGTCTGCTTGATGGGGAAAGAAAATGCGTCATCTGACGACGATTGCAGTGTCCAAAGCGACACTGATGTAACTCCTCCATCTTATGAAGATTTATATTCTGAATTTATGAAAACTTGCAAATTTTTGGATAAAAGCCTAAAACAAATTGATTTTTTAAAATCTGAAAACAAAGTTCTTTTGAAAGTAAATAAAAAGTTATCAAATGATTTGAAATCTATTGGGAACGAGAAGGAAATTTGTCAAGTGTGTGATCACTCTTCGACATGGATAAAAGAACTTGAAAACACTATTTCTAAGTCCGATCAAAAAATTGATCAACTTCTAAAAGAGAAAAAAGATTTAGAAAAAGTTGTTAAAACCTCTCATTCTCAATTAGAGAATTATAAGAAAAGTGTTGCAAATAGATGTGGCATGATAGTAAAAGAAAATTCAATTTTAAAGTCCAAAGTTAATGAGATGAACATGGCAATTGGAAAATTTGGTGTTGGAAAAAAAATCTCTGGATATGCTTTTAGCCAACCAATGCCATGGGACAGCAAAATTTGGGCTAGGATACGTTTCTGGAAGCTGTCGGAAATTTCCGACAGCTGCTGTCGGAACCAGCGACAGCTCCAGGTTCAGAAAACCTGTTTTTCAAAATGAAAATTTTTCTAAGTCCACACATAAAGATGTTTCCACCAGCAAGAGTCCAGAGAAACCATTGAAAAATGGTTCCTCACCATTCATTGTATGTGCCAAATGTCATCGATTTGGTCACATCTCGGGCTCATGTTGGAAGAAAGGAAAAGTTAATGTTAAACAAATCTGGGTACCTAAGGCGTCCACCTATACCATGGGATCGACCACTTGGGTAACCAGATCTTTACTCTCATCATCTTTTTAGGTGTGCGTGCAGGCTAGGAACAAGGAAGACATGTGGTATTTGGACTCTGGATGTTCAAAACACATGACGGGCGATAAATCAAAGTTCCTTAGCCTGGAGATGAAGAAAGGTGGAACAATGACATTTGGGGGTAATGATAAGGGTAAAGTCAAAGGCATTGGAGTAGTAGGTAACGAAGAATTTAAAATTTCAAATGTTTTATATGTTAAAGGCTTGAAACATAATTTAATTTCTATCAGTCAACTATGTGATAAAAATCTAAATGTTCTATTTGACTCTAGCTCAAACCTTTGCAAAATTATTGATTCTAAAACAAACAAAATCGTACTTACTGCACCAAGAATAAACAATGTCTATACAATCACTTTTCATGATTTATCTCATTCTACACTTAAATGTTTTATTTCAAAGAATGATGAACTTGAATTATGGCATAGGAGACTAGGACATTCTAGTACCAAACGTATAGTAAAGCTTTCTAAAAATAAAATTATAAAAGGTTTGCCAATTTTGAATGGAAAGCTTTCTTCATTATGTTCACCATGTCAAAAAGGAAAGTTTACAAAATCATCTTTTAAAAGCAAAAATGTTATTTCTATTACTAGACCTTTACATTTATTACATATGGACTTGTTTGGTCCAATTTCTACACAAAGTCTAGGAGGTAGAAAATATACGTTTGTTATTATTGATGATTATTCTAGATTTTGTTGGACATTGTTTTTAAATTCCAAATCTGATGCTTTTGATGAATTTGTAAAACTAATTTCACGTATTCAAAATGAACTTTATTTAAAAGTAAAATGCATTAGATCAGATCATGAAGGAGAATTTGATAATGAAAAATTCATTTCATTTTGTAATGAATTTGGGATAAAACACGAATTTTCCGCTCCTCGCACACCACAACAAAATGGTGTAGTGGAGAGGAAAAATAGAACACTTCAAGAATTAGGACGTACTATGCTTTGTGAATTTAAATTGCCAAAATATTTTTGGGCCGAAGCGGTCAGTACTGCATGCTATATTATTAATCGTGTCATGATTCATCCTACATTACAATTAACTCCTTATGAAATTTATTTTCAAAGAAAACCAAATGTATCTTACTTTAAAGTTTTTGGTTGTAAATGCTTTATTTTGAATACAAAAGATAAGTTAGGCAAATTTGATGAAAAATGTGATGAAGGAATTTTCATTGGTTATTCTTCAACTAGCAAGGCCTATATAGTTTATAATAAACGTACTAAAGTGGTTGAAGAATCTATTCATGTAAAATTTGATGAAAACATTTCTTGTGTAGAAAATACTAAAGTTGCAGGTAATGAGAAAAATGAAGAAGATGTGGAACAAAATCTGAAGAAAAATGATGATGATAATGATGAAGAAAAAGTAGAGAAAGAAGATGAAAAAGATGGTGAAGAAGAAGAAGAACAAGGATATGTACCTCCAACTGAGCTAAGGTTCTCAAAAGATCATCCGCAAGAACTTATTATTGGAGAACCATTAAATAGGGTACGTACACGTTCTAGTTTACATGAAAGTCTTTCAAATTTATATTTTGTCTCAAATATAGAACCAAAAGATGTTGCCACCGCTTTAAATGATGAATCTTGGTTTCAAGCTATGAATGAAGAACTTAACCAATTTGAAAGAAATAAAGTTTGGATTCTTGTAGATAGACCTAGTGATCATCCTGTAGTAGGAGTCAAATGGATTTTCAAAAACAAATTAGATAGTGACTCTAGGGTCACTAGAAACAAAGCTAGGCTTGTAGCGAAAGGATATAATCAAATTGAAGGGGTAGATTTTGATGAAACATTTGCACCCGTAGCACGATTGGAAGCAGTTAGAATTTTTGTTGCATTTGCTAGTCATAAAAGGTTTAAATTATTGCAAATGGATATTAAAACTGCATTTTTAAATGGGTTGATTAAAGAAGAAGTTTATGTTGAACAACCCCCAGGATTTATTAATGAAAAATTTCCTAATCGCGTATATAGATTGCTAAAAGCTTTGTATGGTTTAAAACAAGCACCACGAGCATGGTATGATAGATTGACTATATATTTATTACAAAATGGTTTTAAAATGGGTGGTGTTGATTGTACACTCTTCATTAAGCAAGTAAATGATGATTTAATTGTTTTACAAATTTATGTTGATGATATTATTTTTGGAGCCGCTAATGAAGAGTTGTGTAATTATGTTGTAAAAATGATGGAAAGTGAATTTGAGATGAGTATGGTAGGAGAATTAAAATATTTCTTAGGATTTCAAATTGTTCAAAAACATGATGGAGTTTTACCAATCAAAATATATTCATGATGTTTTAAAACGATTTGGATTTGAAAATCTCAAACAAGCAAATACTCCTATGAGTGTATCTTTAAAATTAGGAAAAGATGAAAATGGAATATTAATAGATCAAACTTTATATAGAGGCATGATAGGTTCACTTTTATATTTAACTACTTCTAGACCGGATATTATGTTTTCAGTTTGTTTATGTGCTAGATTTCAAGCCGATCCCAAAGAATCACATTTAAAAGCGGTAAAAAGAATTTTTAGATATTTAATTGGCACATCTAAACTTGGTTTATGGTATCCTCATAGCAATGATTTTACTCCTTTTGGCTACTCTGATTCTGATTATGCCGGTTGTTCACTAGATAGGAAAAGCACTAGTGGCACTTGTCACTTTTTAGGCCCTTCACTCATTTCATGGTCGAGTAGGAAACAGAATTCTGTTGCCCTCTCAACCACCGAGGCCGAATACATCGCACTTGGTAGTTGTTGTGCACAAGCTCTTTGGATGAAACCAACTTTAGAAGACTTTAATATTAAACAACAAACTATTGAATTATGGTGTGATAATAAAAGTGCAATTGATTTAACATACAACCTGGTCCATCATTCAAGGTCTAAGCATATTGATGTGAGACATCATTTTATTAGAGATCATATTAAAAATAACTACATAAAAATTTCATTTATAGGCACGGATAATCAACTAGCGGATATATTCACTAAACCATTACCGGATTCCCATTTTTCTATGCTTAGGCTAGAATTGGGAATCCTAGACATTTCACAATGATTATATCACTACTTATGACCTATAAAATTTAAAAAAAAAATATCACAAAACCTATACATTTTAAAAAAGAAAGACTAAATTTTAAATCAAACCATAGAATTTGAATTACTTAAGAAAAATTCTCACATAATTAATATTACATAAAATTGTTTCACAAAAAATAGTAGAAATCAACATTGGATCAAGTTCAGATAACAGAAAATGAAATCTGGGCAAATTCACTGTCGCCCAGGCGACAGTGGATGTCGGAAAATTCCGCCATCAGTCAGAAGCAGCACCCTGATGAAAACTACTCAGAATCCTCATAACCAGCCCCGCTGCTCTCTGGACAGTCTTCTGGAGGTCCTCGTCTTACGGCCTTACCACGTCGAGTCCGCCTCACCGATTGGCGTGATGGTTCTTCATCTGGAATTTGCCATTCTGCCGCTTCTTCCGGAGTAGGCTTTAACTTCAGACCTTTCACCAAAAATTTCATAAACTTCTGCATTCTACTGCGATCCTTCTTCACTTCTTTTTTGTACTCCTCAAAGGAATCACGCAGATCATCTATAGACTCTCGTAGTGATCCTCCCCTAGGAATTGTAGGCTCTCTAATCTCTATTCCAGGATGAGGTTTTTTATGCGTCTTCTTCACTCTCATAGTTCCCGTATAGTATATCTCAGGAAAACAATCATCAAAGTACGAATCTTGAACTATCCATTCATACTTCTTATATAGTATACGTTGAATTATTGCCCCCATTGGCAAAGTATGAATCTTCACCCATTTTGGATGTTTTAATCTAAAAACATACCGAATCTGGGAAAGGATGAAGTCTGCTACATCAAAAGGTTCCTCCTCCATAATAAAGTATGTAATCAGCGTCAACTGTGCTGTGATACTTCTTGTATCTCCACTTTTTAACATAACTGAGTTCCTTAATATATCTTGGACTAAATATGCATCCGGAGTGAGTGAAGAAACTTCAGTGATTAGGGTTTTCTTTTGACTTCCATGTAAACTCATGTTTACAAGAGTCCAATCTCTATCCTTTCTATAGCTCTCCACTATATCCGGCATATGTTCACTCATAAGAAAACCGAATTCCTCTCTAAGATCAACATGTGTTATTTCCACTTGTTGACCTTGGATTCTAGATCTCACTCCCCCATCTAATTCAGTGTAACTCGGGTCTTCCAAATGATTATTAAATTCTCGAATCAAAAAGGATGAGAACGTATCTGCTGTGATTACTGAAATTATACCTGCATTCGCAAGACGATCATAGATATGATCGTGCTTCGGAGAGTCAAATTCTACATATTTTGATACCCCAATTATTGCTTTCTCAATCCCAGGGTAAACTTGATACGAACTATGCGCATCTTCAGACGTACTCCTTCGTTCCTTAGAACTGGAAGCCATTCTGCAAACATAACATAACAAAAATGAATTAAACAAGTTCTGTGCACTGAAAAGATGTCGCCCAGGCGACATTGACTGTCGGAAAATTCCGACAGTACTCCAGTGAACTTTTTTTTTTAAAAAAATTCAACTAAACTTCCAGATCTACTCAAAATCAAGCTATATTTCAAAATCAAGTTAACTAAAAAATTTTTTTCTAGAACAAACCACATCTTCTCACATATCCATTACTATTCATCTTCTTCAACCTTCTTCAAAAGGACAAGCTTCAGTTTTTCAAATTACACCATGTAAAAATACAAAACTTAAACCCCAAAAATCACAAAATCCAAACAAGATCCACCAAGATCCACTTGATTTACACTAGATCTACACCTTTTATACACAAAACTTCAAAGATCTACACCCTTCATCAAAGGTAAAATGAAAAACACATTTTTCATCTTCTCTCCTTTCCAAAATCACAAATCTCTAAAAGTTTTGAGTCAAAAACTTCAAAATCAAAAAACCCCATACCATAAATCTAGGGTTGTCGCCGAACTCCGACAGCTTCCTCTCGCCCTTCAGTCCAGAAAATGATGCACAATAGGGTTTGACTCGGTTTTAAGCCGTATTTATATTTTTAGCTGTCGCCCAGGCGACAGTGACTGTCGAAAATTTTCGATAGCTCCCGATTTGCTTAATCTTCAGTTTTTGGTCCCTTTGATGTTTTCCAATAGTTATATGTCTTTATTAATGCTACAACTCATGAATTGATGCCAAACCATGTGATTTTTATTTTTTTTAAAAGTGCTATTACATGATTATATGATTTCATTTCCAATCTATCATCGTATTGACACTCCTACTTAGTTGTTTAGACTATTGGAAATTGTTTTCGCATGCCTCTATGTATGAGAAATTTTTTATATATAATAATGAACTATCACGTTCACTTCTTTTGATCCATACATATGTCTTTCTATTTAATATATACATGAATCATATTTGCTTTAACATAATACAATAGCACTTCATAAATACTACTTTCAACCTTGATTTGTTAGCACAACAAAATATACACCATCTTTTGCGATTCAAGTGAATTCGGAGATCCTTGGTCAATTAAAAAATTATCAATATCTCGATATTAAGATATCACAAAATATGTGATAAAAAAAGTTTAAATTAAAGAAAAGGATACTCCACCAAGCACTACTTACCCTCCTGATAAGTCTTAATAAGCATTGTGAGGTTAAGCACCTTGGAAAGAATTGTAAAGTGTCTTGTGCAAAAGAAAAATGGTATTCTATTCTTCTTATGCTATCTCTTCAAGGTCAAAGTTGTCTTTATATGCTTATATTATGTTCTCTATTCCAATGATCATGTACATTAAATAACTTCATATGTTTGATCTAAGTATCACTTGTACACATCATTATGTTATATAAACATTCATCTCATGAGAATTGGACCGAAAATATTCCAAATTTCTATACACAATTGTGTCTTTCTATGATACTTTAAAATGACCTTAATCATGTTTAAGCAATTTTATTCTACTACTTCATATGGCTATACCATTTCTTCATGAGTTTATTCAATACTATGGCATATTGCTATTACTTCAAGACCTTCAATCATTTTCCCAACAAGTGCTTCCGCTTACTCTTATTTTCTCCATCCTATCTCTTCCCTTAAGAACTACTCATTCATTTCATATTACCTTTTGCTAATACCAAAAGGGGGAGAATTATAAGTATATTCAAGAAATTAAAAAACCATTACACCTAAATAGTCCACCTAAACAATACATCATTTCAACTTACTTTAACATTTAGCGGGAGCATTAATTTAGGGGGAGCATTCATTTAGGTGGAGCATTCATCTAGGGGGTGATTATTTTTTTAAGAGGAATATATCATGTTATTTTTGTGCACAAACTATATGTTAAAATCAACAACCTAAATAGACATGATTTCTTTTTATACGGATTTGTTTTTATCAAAAGGGGGAGATTGTTGGAGCATGCGTTTCACACTCTTCCAGTTTGATAATAACAAAGTCCCGTTTGTATCTGATTCTATTTTTAATTAATGGTGTGCAGGTAACATGTATGAGATGTTCACAATTCTGCTGGAGCTCAATTTGAGAGTATGAAATTTTCACTGTCGGAATTTTCCGACAGCTGATGTCGCCCAGGCGACAGCAGAGAAGTTACAACAACTTCCCCCACGGCAACACGACGAACGACAGTTTTGAGCTGTCGGAAATCCGACAGCGATGTCGCCCAGGCGATAGCTCGGAGGTTACAACAACTGCCCGCACGACAGCACTACGAGCGACAGTTTTGCGCTGTCGGAAATCCGACATCGATGTCGCCCAGGCGACAGCTCGGAGGTTACAGCAACTACCCGCACGACAACACTACGAGCGGCAGTTTAGCGCTGTCGGAAATTCCGACAGCCGATGTCTCCCAGGCAACAACGAATTTCTATATATTGGCTCTTTTTGTTCGTGCATTCCAAGCATTGAGAATTCTAAGTCCCTTCCTGAGTGCATACGAACCAGAGAGCTCCAGAACCTCATCAACTCCCATTTGTGCTTAGAAGGTTTGAGATTGAAGATGAGATCGGGCGCGCTTCTACATCAACGATCATCTCGAGGCTTCAACCTTCCTTTCAGAGATCCAAATTTCTAGGGAGTTGTTCTTTTCATATTGTACTTTCATTTATATACATTTCATTTTGTATTGGTAGGGAAATCGTCTCCTTGTGCGTGACGTCTAAGTCCTTGCGTGGCTTAGGGGAAAATAGCTTCCTTGTGTGGAGCGTCCAAGTCCTTGCGTGGCTTGGTGGGAAATCGTGGCCTTGTGTGCTACATCTAGATCTTGGGAAGATCTAGAGGATAGGCTTGGGCTTGGTCTAGAGAGAGACAAGTGATAGCCTTCCGATCATTGGGAGAAGGATTGGTAAACACAAATTGTAAAAGGGTTATTATCATATTTGTGCCTTGATCTTAAGCATTGTTAAGATCATATTATTTGTATGTGATTTTCATGATTATAAAATTATGACATTTTCTTTAATTGCAAATATGGTTGTTTAATCTTTAACTTAGAAATTTGTGTTTGAATTTATTCTAAAAATTACATTAGTTTGAAAATTTTATAAGTAATTTTTAGAAAAGTAAAATTTGTTTTAAAATTCTTAAGTAAAAAATCAAAATTTCTAAAAGGCCCTTATTCACCCCCCCTCTAAGGGCGCCACAAGATCCAACAATAAACACAACCAGAAGACACAAGGAATTTATAATGGTTCCCCAATAAATCTGGGTAGTCCACTCTTCTACCACCCTTTGGTAGGAGTCCACTAGGAGGGTTGATCAGGTGCCCTAACACCAAGGTGATTTTGATCAAGTGTCCACACACCACAGAGCTTTTGATCAGGTGCTCAAAATCAACATGATTTTTTGATCAGGTGTCTTGCCACCAAGGAGGTACACTTTTGAAGGGAGTATTAACCCTGTACAAGAGAGGTGAGAAAAAGGGTTATAGTGTTCTTCTCTGTCAAGATGCTGAGAGAAGACTCTAGTGGACTTGTTGTAAAGCTCCCCCTGTCTGATTGAAGTATTTGACAGATGTTGGAGAAGCTTTCTCTTGAAGACTCAAATCTTCTGTAGCAGATAGATCTGGAAGAACGGGTTCTTCAGATTCCTTGTTGCTCTTGTAGAAGACTTGAACTTGCAGCAAAATATCTGAGAGATGGATCTTGAAGATGATGTTCTCAGATTTAAGATGGGTGCTGCTTGAGGAAGAAGAAGAAGACTTGATAATAATAGACTGAATGTTCTTCTTCTTTCTTTCTCTATCCTTGTTGTTATCTTTCTGTGTTCTGCAAGAATGCTAATTTTTAATTCTGTCGAGAGGGATAAGACAATAATGTCTGTCTTTGATATATTCTATTTTTGGAATAGAATAATCTGCCTTTAAATCTTTCTTGGAATAACAACAAAGACAAAACGACTTTTTGTCAGGTCCTTTAATTCCTTAGCCGTGAAAAACTCCTTAGCATTAAATGTCAACGACTATTCTTGTCTTGGAACAAAGGAAATAAGGAATATATTTGAATAATATAATATCCTTATTTGCCTGCCTTGAATACGTCCAAATGTATTGAATATATCTATTGGAGTCGTCGATCTGAGTTCAGAGTATTGACAAATAACTGATATAAATAATCTGGACTTGAATTTGTCGAACTGACCTTTAATATAGAATTTGTCGAGCTCTGGCTGGAATTCGTCGAACGCTGCTCGCCATTTGTCGAACGCTGCTCAGAGATTGTCGAGCGCTGGAACTGGCTATAGTACTTCAGTCTGCTGGGACAAATTCGTCGAACGATGCTAGACATTCGTCGAACGCCACTCGCCATTTGTCGAACACTGGAAACTTAAATTTTCCTTAAGTCCTAGCAACTCTAACAGTATAAAAACTTGACCCTTAAACTATACAATGGGGTCAACTTGATCCTTAGTTAAAACATAGTGATCCTAGCCCAAATCAGTAATAGGGTTGTTCCAACAATATCCCCCTATTTAGGTTAGGATACTATTTGACAATTAATCAAATAAATACAATAGAAAAACAAATAGCAGAGCATAAAAGATATATCTGACAGAATGAAAATTCATTTCAGCAGATAGAATAAAAATAGTGCTCTGAGTTCATTACAGCCAAAATGTTTAAACAATAACAAAAATAAATAAGTCTGAACCTTTTTCACTGATTTGTAGAAGGAGGCTTGAAAATGATTTGTCTGTTAGGATCTTCAGATTTCTTCTTGCTTATGTAGAGATCTTGAGCTCCCAAAATGGTTTGAGATTTACCTTGAATAACAACTGCTTGAGGATGCTGGATCAAGAATTCTTCAGCATTGAAAAGATTCCTTGACTTATACTTTTCAAATTCTTTTCTTCTATATTCTGACATAGTTGAATACTGAGAATAATCCTTTCCTTCAGCTTTAGCTTTATTTATCTGAGCTGTAGCAATTTTTTCCCTGAATCTAGCCATCTGTGCTATTTCTTCAGCTTCTGTATCAATTGGAAAATAAGGCATTTCATCAAGATCAGTGTCCTGCACTGAAGGTTTGTCAAAAGGAATATTTCTTTTCTTGTGTATGGATCCATCAGATATATGATATATGTATTTTGTGGAAACATTTCTGGAAGAACCTGAAGGGAGTCCTGAGGACCAATAACTCTGATAACCACTTGTGTTAGCTGGTCTCCTTGATTGCTGAGGGGTGGACTTTTGAGAAGTAGAAGAAGGTCTTGCTGAGCCTGCTGATCCTGCTAGAGGAGGAGGAGGAGGAGGATGGTTATATTTGACAGGCTTGTCAGAATAGTAACTAGTCTTCTTCATCTTCTTTCTCCTTTTATTCTCATTCCTTGAGAATTTCATCCAATGTGGTGTATCTTTGTCAAGAGTAATGTTATGAAGAACATAATAAGGGATATCATTCTCAGGGTTTGGAGGCTTGGGAACAGCCTTTGACTTTGCTTTTCTTTTCTTTCTGATGAATAATTTCTTTGTATTGCTTTTGTTGGAGCGCAATTCCAAAAATAAATCGATAAGGCAAGTATACCTATCGTTTTAAAGTATAGGATCAAGTGTCGTATGAGACTCGGGGCTTTCGAGTACTTGTACTCACAAAGTAGAGCTGTTATTTTATCTAACCGAAATTTTTGGTTTGAAAAGTGAAGTAAAAAGAAGACTTGGACTAAAGAGAAAATTGATGATTAGAAAGCTAGCACTTGATCTAGAATCCCTTTGGACTAAAATAAACTTCTTAAATGGATAAATTGCAAACTTCTAAATTATAAACTTCGACCGTGGAGGTTCCCAAAGTATGGTAGAACCTCTCTCGAGAGAACTATCAACTAACCTTAGGTTGATCGATTAAGACCTCTCGGCCAGTCGAAACCCCTAAGCTTGCTTTAGGCGGTGAACCCCTCTACTGAATTTGATTCCGGTCCGGAAGATTTAAATCACCCTCTCTCGAGGAGTGTATGAAATTCTTTTTATCTTTGAGTGATCTCCTCGTTTGCACGGATCTCTCGATCATTAGCATACGAATCTTAGATCGAAAAACATATTCGCGACATATGGATTCGACGCAATTAGAATCAAAGATAAATCGAAGCGAAATAATATAGAGAGCTTGCTAATTTTTATAAGAACAAAACAATGTTTATTTTATTCCAAAGTTCATCATGATCAAGTGCTAATTGGAATTTAGCTACTCATCATGATGGAGGAAATACATATGATAAGGAAAAGACACATGATTGATAAAATAAAGAGTACTTAAATTGAAATAGCTTTAACGAGAACTACAACTTGAAACAAAATTCAGAAATAACAACTAGAAATTACAATAAAAAGGTGCAGGATTACATCAATTGGACTCCAAAATCCTCTTCCATGGCATCTGGACAAGGCAGCAATTTATAGTTGAAATTGTTGGGGAGACACGCCCCTAGGTCACGCCCGTGACCTAGGGCGTGTAAGGTACGGAAACGCTGTCTTGAATACCCGGTAACGTTCGGGAGGAAACTGCCAAAATTCATAAATCTGTTGGTCACGCCCCTAGGTCACGCCCGTGACCGTAGGGCGTGTCTTAGCTTGATCTACAAACGGCGGGAAACGACTTGAGCTGGAGTTAATTTGGCGGTTTAGAAGAGGCCACGCCCCTTAGTCACGCCCGTGACTTGGGGGCGTGTAATAATAATCCGACGTGGCTTGCGATGGCTTCGGCAACGGCTGTCACGCCCATGACTGCAGGTCACGCCCCAAGGTCACGCCCGTGACCTTTGGGCGTGTAATATTAATCCGATGTGGCAGATCTCCTGGTGCAGAAGGGGCCACGGCCCGTGACAATGGTCACGCCCATTGGTCACGCCCGTGACAGTGGGGTGTGTACTTGACAAAATCTCAGAACAGGCTCAATCTTTCTCCTGAATAACACTGCTAGCCCAGAAATGCTATCAGCAGCCCAGATTTTCCTGAAAAGGTAAAATAAAGAAATTAAGGAGAATATTCTAATAATTAAAATGAAAATTGGTTGATTATTAAATTAAAAACTAACTAAAAACTATGATAAAACTAGAGTTATCAAATACCCCCATACTTACCCGTTTGCTAGTCCCGAGCAAACAACTTTTTATAGGAGTAGAAAAATTTAAATACTAGAAAAGAAATTTGAACTTAAGGAGACAAAATGCGAAGTCTTGCGCATAAGCGTGTAGAAATCCTAGTAGAAAAACCTATTCAGCATATAGATTAGCTTATAATTTTTCAAAAATGCGTTACAACATATTGTTTTTACTTTTAAATTAAAAATCCGGTAAATCCTAAAATGTTATTTAGGGAGCGGGTAGCGTGCTTACTAAGATCAATATTACGCAAAATCAAATTTCGGGATAGCCTCCAAAGAAATCCATCAATGACGATGGCCATAGGCTTGCCCTTTCACACTCTCGTCACGACACTATTAACTCATAAGTATAAATCAATAGGACTTAATTCGGTTGAAATGTGGGCTTAGGTTATTTTTGGTGAGGAAAAACAAAGATAAACATGATGGCTATTCACACCCAAACCAAAAGTGAGCTCGCACAAAATAATCTAAGCAGTTATGGCATTGTAAGAGCATAGCCAATTTCTAATCTTTTTTTTTTGTTCCTTTTCTCTTTCTTTCTTTTTGTTTCTTTTTTTCTTTTTTTGTTTTTTTGTTTTTTTGTTTTTTTCATAAAAGACAAGAGAAAGTCCACCAAAATAATAAAGACAACAAACACTCACAAATTCTTTTCAAATAATCACTTTCGAGCACTGACTTAGGTGTGTGATTAGGTTGCTTTTTGGGCCTTGGTGAAGTGCTTGGTGGAGCTGAAACAAAAGGTAAAGTAAAAAGGCTCAAAGGGGCTTAACAAAGATAAAATGTTAGGTGCGGGTGCAAAAGCTCAAACGGGCCAATGAAATGCCTATATAATATTCATACGAATGAATTTAACTTATGCAAATGTCTTGAGAGTCGCTAGAGGGCAAGTTCTAGACATCGAGAAAGAATACCCTTCTGTTCAAATTGCGTAATAATTCTCTAGTAAGCTTCTACAAACTCACTTAAATTATTTTTGGATTCTACCGGTTTCAAGTTAAAAGTAAAAAAAAATAATTTTCACGCAGTTAGAAAAACATAAATCTAATTGTATGCTGAATAGTTAATTTGACATGAGATTCTACAAACGCGTTGTTGAAACCAGCAACTGGTCTCCTGAGTTCGGACCCACTGGGGGTGTAGCCGACGCTTACTTCTCCCTCACTAGACCCTCTGACCGGTGGATGAGAAACTTGGAATAGACCCAAGGCTGTAGCGAGGAGGTCCCGCCACACACCCGGAAGATCTTAGAGAGCTTCCCCTCCCAAACCAAAGCTCAGCCGGGCACCTTGGAGGACACAGACTGCCAACCAAAACTAGCCTGGAGGAGAAGACTCTCAAGGAATCGGATCTCCTCCAAGGTGCCCTTAAGGGTCTATTTATAGATTTTTCTAGGCTGGTCTGCAAATAACATGAATCCGCCTTTTAGTTTTACTAACCGCACCCCAAATTGGTCTGCTAATAGCCCAACTCCGCTGTTTCGAAGGGCTATTTGCAGCCCACAAGGGGTATTATGGTCATTCCCCCCTCAAAGCCTTTTGGGCGAGTGGTCCGTGAGGGTACCACCCGCTGGGCACCCGCTTAGCTGGGCGAATGCCCACGCTTCCGGGCGAGTGGTCCGTGAGGGCACCGGGCGAATGATCTGACTGGCCCAGGTCTCGCCAGTTGGCCTGTGGGTCCCACTCGGCGAATACGGGTTGTACACAATCCTCGCTCTTTGCGAGCGGTTCACACGCTCAGAAAGAACAGTCCAACCCGGTATTCGATGAGCGCTGGCTGACTAGTCCTATAAGATTCTGTGGGTCCCACTGTTGCTCTATATATATCTCTTTATGTCAGATTTTCCTGGAACGCTTTCATTCCTCGATTCAGAGCTTCTTCTCTCCCTTGGCCTTTCGCCGATATCAATATCTTCCCACAAACCTTCCGCGAGACCCCTCTCGCAGGAGATGATCGAGCGCCTGGCTGCGGCCCAAAGTGTAACCGCCCCCAAGGCTGTCAAATTTGCTCCCTGGCTTATGTCTAAATGGGATCCGAGTGCCCCCTACGTCTCGCGTCGGGCCAAGGCGATTCGGCTGAATCGTCAAAGAGGCGAGACCGCCTCGGAGTCTCCGGCGAATACTCCTCCGGCGAATACCCCTCCGACGAAAACTCCTCCGGTGAAAACTCCTCTGTCGAGGAATCCTCCGGACCCCGGGATGCAGGTATGAGGATTCCTCCCGTCTTTCTGTTTGGTTCCTGTCCCTTATCCTGCATTCGCTCTGGCCGCCCGCAGGGGATTTCGGTGCCTGATGCTGGCCACGGGGCAGTCTCGAGCAGTGCCGCCGTGCCACCTCTCGCGAACGAGAGGACTCCTCCAGACCTGGACCTTGCTCCTCCGCCTCCTCCGGGCGAGACCACATTGCAGTCCGGTAAGTTGTGAACCCTCTTGATTCGTCCTTCATACTGCTCGTCACTGACCATTGTTTTTGTAGCTCTCGTCCCCGTCTTTTCGCCGCGGGACTTCATTCCTCCGAGCTCCCCTGGTCGACCGAATCCTTCCGTGATTGCGGATGAGCCGAGGGTGTCTCCTGAGAAGGGACCCGGTCAACAGGACCGAGCGGATGGTCCTGTGGATGCTCCAGCTCCTTTTTCACAGCCCTACCATCCTGGAAAGGGAAAGGTCCTACCTCCCGCCGGTTCGCTTAAAACGCACCCCCATTCGTCTCGTCCCTCCGGTCATGGGGACGCCACACTAGGTTAGCGACCTCTGCTGCATTTAGCGCATCCGCTTTGTTTAACGTGACTGATCAGTCTATGATCTCGCAGACTATCGGGAAGCCTCTCCCTTTGGATCCTACCACGAGGGGGAAGACGGAATGCTCTCGCCCCTCCCCTCTCCCGGGGATCTCTCTGACTTCCTCGGCGACTCCTCAGATCATGCGACCCTAAAGGAGCGAGTCACGGAGGTCTTGGGGAAGCTCATCCATATCGAACGGAACATCGCCGGCCAGGTGGATGATGTGCGGATGGAGGTCACGCGCGAGATGAAGGACCTTCGGAAGGACTATTCGCGCCTTCTCGCGGTGGTGCAACGACTGGGAGGTGAAGGGGGGGAGCTTTCTCCCGGCAGGCACGCTGCGCGAGCCCGGGATCAGCTTCAGCTGGCATCTCACGAGATCACCTCCATGCTCGCATACTATCGCCCGCGAATGCCTCCGGAGGCTGTGCCGCGAGGGCATGGTCGGTGGTACTGGGAGGAGCGCTAGTCTGGTCCTCATTCGCCTCCTTTGCATTTTTCCTTTTCTTTTTATTTATGGTGCTAAGGATACTGGACTTTATTTACGCTTGTAATAATTTCATATTTTGTGCTTTACGAATGTTTTCTTTCTATTTCATTTATGTTTCTCGCAACTTGCCTGAGTATGCCGAATGATATCTTATAACCGAATGCCCTTCCAACCTTGTCGCGTAACCGTTGAATGAATAGTCATAGGGCACTCGCCATAAATGGGCGGGAGGGGGTCGGCCCAGGTTTCGAGGCGCCGGGAAGGCGCGATGGCTATCCGCACACCCGTTGCCTCGAAAGCCCAAGCGTTTCCTATTCCCTCTATAAATAGGTCGCTCCAGCTACCGTATTAATTACCTTGCCATCTGCTTCCCTTCTCTCCCTGCACTAGCACTCACGCTTCTCTCTTCTCTGCAATTCCCGTCTTCTCCCGCATTCGTAAAAATGGGTGGCGAGACCGAAGGAAGGGCCAAGTGCGCTAGCGCATTCGTCGACCACGTCTTCGATTCCTGCGACCTCTCCGATGAGGCTTACTTAAACGCGGTTGTGGACTACGTCCCGTCGGGGTTCGAAGCGTGAAAGCCTGGGCCGGATGATCGCCTAAATTCCATCTCGCCGTGTGCTCTCGCGATCCCGTTGGAGCACTTCGAGGTGGGATTTCGCCTCCCTATCTGGCCGGAACTCCGCCAGACCTTCCGGTACTACGGGGTCGTGCCCGACCAGCTTAACCCCAACTCCATCGCCATGCTGGTCGAGTACGCGTGCTATCTGCGGGAAGAAGGGATAGAGTTCTCGCTACCTATCTTCCGCAAGCTCTACACTTTCCGCTGTTCACACGACGTCTACTTCTTCTCAGGCCAAAGCCCTCTCAAGCACCAGGGTCTCCCGAACAAGAACCACGACTGGGTTCGCCGCTTTATCTTTGTCAGCGGGAGACTTGGGAACACCCTTCTCGCCCCGGTGCAGGAGGAGGAGTCAACCTTCCGGCCTCCGACTCTAGGGGGGCACGAGGCCAAACTGCACCAGTACATCCTGGAGCATGGGATGGACCTCATCTACCTCCGGCAAAACGTCAATTCGCTCCCGCCCATCCCGCAGGGTGAGGGTAAGTTTTCTAGATGTTCTTCATTCGCTTAGCTTTTGCCGATTTGCTATCATTCGCTGATTCTTTCGTATTCATACATAGGCGTGCGTGATTTCCCTCTTCACCCACCGCGTCCTTCTGGGGTCTCTGTGTCTCTAGCACAGGCCGCCGCGGATGCCTGTCGGGAGGAACCTTCCACCTCCAAGCCTAGCGGCCGAAAGCGAAAACCCTGGGCGCTTACTTCCTCTGCCTCAAAGAAGTCGAAAAGTCCTTCTGTCAAGGGGAAGGGGGCCTTGGTCGAGACCCCAGGGGCGAGTGCTCCGACCCAAACCCTGGGGATGGGTGTGCCAGGCGAGACTACACTCCATGCGGGATCGTCGTTGTCGCCGCCTCCATTGCCCAGGGACCACCGGAACTTCCCCAGCGGCGAGAAGTACGTGGACCCCTCAGGGGCTCCCCTGGTAAAGTGGGACAGGAATGCCAATGGGGTCTCGCTCTCCACCCTCCATCCGTCGTGGATAGAGAGCGACCTCGCCCGTGGTGAGGTTTACGCCATTGCGTATGCCATCTATGGCCGGGAAGATGCCGAAGTCTTCGATGCCGAGAAGACTCAGGTTCTCGCCCAGGAGACTGCCAGGGCCATGTTGCGGGCGCTTGAACTCGCGCATATGTCTTCGCGCCGAAGCATCAAACTGGCGCAGGGCTTGGCGGAGGTTGAGGAGTCCAGGGCTACTGTTTCCGCCGAGGTGCGTGAACTCAAGGTGAAACTGGAAGCTGCGGAGGCCCTCCTCGCCGATCGCCCCGTCAGAGAGGTATACTCTTTCCCTCCCCGCGAGTGTCCTGTTGCCGATTGACGCACTTTCTTCTTATCACCTTTTTTTTTTCAGAATACAACAGTCACCGAGATGCTTCGTGCGCGGGTGGCCGGCCTTGAGGAGGAAGTCCGGCTGGTTAAGGCCGAGGCCCAGCGGTCGCGAGAAGCCGAAGCCTTAGCACTCGCCTCAAGGAACAGGGGCTCTTTTACCCCCACCATGAGCTCGAGCAGCTGATGCAAGAGAATGCTCAAGGCGCCGTTAAAAACGCGCTGCAGGTGCTGCGGCAGGCCGGGTACCTGAAAGAGGAGGCCGAATGCCTCTCTGCTCGGCAAGTCGTCCCCGAGCTTTACATTCCGATCCCCTTCCCATAGGGTGAGGACGGCGAGCCTGGAGATGACACCCTCCTCCTGGATTCGGGCGAGAGCGACGGATCTTCTAGCGAGAAACCCGCTGACCCATGAGATGGGCCCTTTGTATTTTTTGCTTTTTTTTACTCATCTTTTTGGATGTAATCATGAACAGTGGCGAGTCCCCTTGTCATATATATATTGGTTACAATTTTTGTGCTCTCAATTTTTTCTCATTCGCTGCTATATCTCGCTAGGCTCATTAGGACGCTAGGCCGTAGTGTAACTGTCTTGACCACTCGCCGCTGCTCGTTGACGACCTAGGATGCATCGCTCTTTCCGACTTTCCGCTACCGAGTGAGTCTCTGGACCATTCGCTCATCATGGGGCTGCGTTTAGGTAGTTATTAAAGGGAGGTGAGACCACCGTTTCGGCGCATGGTCTATGCGAGTGCTCTTGAGGTCACTCCTTGAGAATTTAGAACCTGCCACCGAGTGAGCCTTCAGACCTGTCAGCTAGATGAGAGCCTAGACAGCGGGTCTGCTCGGGGCCATTTTTCCTTCAACATAGAACCTGCCACCGAGTGAGCCTTCAGACCTGCCAGCTAGATGAGAGCCTGGACAGCGGGTCTGCTCGGGGCCATTTTTCCTTCAACATAGAACCTGCCACCGAGTGAGCCTTCGGACCTGCCATCTAGATGAGAGCCTGGATTGCTGGTCTGCTCGGGGCCATTTTTCCTTCAACATAGAACCTGCCACCGAGTGAGCCTTCAGACCTGCCAGCTAGATGAGAGCCTGGACAGCGGGTCTGCTCGGGGCCATTTTTCCTTCAACATAGAACCTGCCACCGAGTGAGCCTTCGGACCTGCTAGCTAGATGAGAGCCTGGACAGCGGGTCTGCTCGGGGCCATTTTTCCTTCAACATAGAACCTGCCACCGAGTGAGCCTTCGGACCTGCCAGCTAGATGAGAGCCTGGACAGCGGGTCTGCTCGGGGCCATTTTTCCTTCAACATAGAACCTGCCACCGAGTGAGCCTTCGGACCTGCCAGCTAGATGAGAGCCTGGACAGCGGGTCTGCTCGGGGCCATTTTTCCTTCAACATAGAACCTGCCACCGAGTGAGCCTTCGGACCTGCCAGCTAGATGAGAGCCTGGACAGCGGGTCTGCTCGGGGCCATTTTTCCTTCAACATAGAACCTGCCACCGAGTGAGCCTTCAGACCTGCCAGCTATATGAGAGCCTGGACAACGGGTCTGCTCGGGGCCATTTTTCCTTCAACATAGAACCTGCCACCGAGTGAGCCTTCAGACCTGCCAGCTAGATGAGAGTCTGGACAGCGGGTCTGCTCGGGGCCATTTTTCCTTCAACATAGAACCTGCCACCGAGTGAGCCTTCGGACCTGCCAGCTAGATGAGAGCCTGGACAGCGGGTCTGCTTGGGGCCATTTTTCCTTCAACATAGAACCTGCCACCGAGTGAGCCTTCGGACCTGCCAGCTAGATGAGAGCCTGGACAGCGGGTCTGCTCGGGGCCATTTTTCCTTCAACATAGAACCTGCCACCGAGTGAGCCTTCGGACCTGCCAGCTGGATGAGAGCCTGGACAGCGGGTCTGCTCGGGGCCATCTTTGGAGCTTTCAGAGTTTTTCCCACAAGCTGCAGTGTCGATCTCAAACACATGTTAAACAAAATATTCTTATTTCAAAACATTTTTATTACATAGTTTCAGGGATAGAAACGTTTAAGATCGTCACCATTCCAGGTGTGGCTGAGGGGTTGGCCCTCCATGTTCTGAAGGCAATACCCCCCGGACTTTAGCGCTTCCTCCACGACATTGGGGCCTTCCTAGTTGGGATTAAGCTTTCCTACTGCGGCAGACCTCCCGGCCGCGTCAACCTTCTTGAGTAATAGGTCCCCTTTTTCGAACTGCCTGATCCTGATGTGCTTGTCGAAGTACTTGGCCATCCGCCACTTGACCTCTTCTTGGCGAATGGCTGCTAGATCCCGGGCTTCTTTGATGAGGTCGAGGGAGAGCCGCAACTCCTCTTCGTTCCCAGCTCTCCAATCTTCCTCTCCATTCGTGGCGGCCTTTACCCGTGGCGTCATGACTTCGAACTCTATGGGAATGACGGCCTCGCAGCTGTGAGAGAGCTTGAAAGGGGTCTCTCCAGTGGCGGTGTTGGGGGTGGTTCTTAAAGCCCACAGGACCGAGGGGAGCTGCTCCACCCAATTGCCCTTAAGATTTTCCACCTTCTTCTTGAGCAAGTTCACGATAATCTTGTTTGCCGCCTCCACCTGCCCATTGCTCCTGGGATGGTGGACGGATGCAAACCTGAGGTCTATCCCCAACTGGCCGCAGAAACCAATGAACTCCTCGCTTGCGAACTGCGAATCGTTGTCCGTGACTATGGCCTGCGGAAGACCATGCTGACAGATGATCTCCCCCCATATGAAGTTGCGGACCACCTGGGAGGTGACCTTAGCCAGCGCCTTGACCTCCAACCACTTTGAGAAGTAGTCGATCATGACTAAGAGAAACCTCCTCTGCCCACTAGCCTGGGGGAAGGGTCCTACCAGATCCATCCCCCATATGGCAAATGGCCAGGGTGCCGTGATACTCCTTAGCCTCTGAGCTGGCATGAGCTGAAGCGGGGCGAACATCTGGCACTTATGGCATTTCTTGGCGAAGGTGGCCGCGTCTTTGCTTAGGGTTGGCCAAAAGTATCCCTGCCTCATTATTCTTGCCTCCAACATCCTGCTCCCCGAGTGGCTGACGCACTTGCCGGAGTGAACTTCTTCCAAGATCCTCGGGACTTCATCTTCCGAGATGCACCGGGACAAGAGGCCCGAGAGGGTCTTCTGATACAAGTCCCCCTCATGGAGCACGTAGTAGGCGGACTTATATCGGAAGCGCCTCTGGTCCGGAACCTCCTCCGGAAACTTTCCCGTTGCAAGGAAGGTGATGAAAGGATCCTTCCAGGAGGGCCGCTGCTCCACTTCCATGATCTCTCCCTCCTCGATCGAAGGGCGGAATAGGTCTGTCAGGGTCCCCACGGCTCGAGGACCGGATTTGGCCAACCGATCCGCCGGGGTGCTCTCCTCCCGAGGGATGTGCCGGATGGAGAAAGTTTTGAACGTTCCCACGAGACCTCTCACTTTGGCCAAGTACCTTATGAGCGCCAGTTCCCTCGTCTCGAACTCTCCCCTGATCTGAGAGGCTATTACCATCGAGTCGGTGAGGACCTCCACGTCATGGACTCCGAGCTCCCGGGCCAGCTGCAGACCGGCGATCAACGCCTCATACTCCGCCTGGTTGTTGGTGATAGGGAAGTGTATCACTAGTGTCTGCTCGATCTTCACCCCGTGGGGACTCTCCAGCACCACCCCTCCTCCGAGAGAATTCTTGCCCGAAGCCCCGTCCACCAGCAGCTTCCACGGAACATGACGAGGGGCTCCATCTTCCTCCATCTCGGCCACATAATCTGCCATGAAATCAGCCACCACCTGCGCCTCCATGGATAGTCGAGGGACGAAGGTAATGTTGAATTCACTTAGCTCTATCGACCACTTTGCGAGCCTTCCCGAGTGCTCCACTCCTTCGAAGACCTGGCGGAGAGGGTGGTCTGTCACTACTTGAATTGAATGGGCCTGGAAGTATGGCCTGAGCTTCCTTGCTGCGACGACCAGAGCAAAGGCCAACTTCTCCAAAATCGGGTACCTGAGCTCCGCCTCCCTCAGGACCCTACTCACGTAGTAGACGGGCAGCTGCTTCTTGCCTTCCTCCCGAACCAGGACGGAGCTTACGGCCTCAGCCCCGACCCCGAGATATAGATATAGATCCTCCCCCTCTTTGGGACCTTGGAGTAGCGGAGCCTTGGTGAGTTGGCTCTTCAAGGCCTGGAAGGCCTCCTCGCATTCTTTTGTCCACTCAAACTTCTGGTTACCTCGTAATGTTTTGAAGAAGGGGGAGCATTTCTCCCCGGCTCGGGAGAGAAACCTGCTCAGCCCTGCGAGCCTTCCGGTCAAGCGCTGAACTTCCTTGGCGTTCCGCGGCGACCCCAGCTCCATTATGGCCTTAACCTTGTCGGGGTTAGGTTCTACCCCCCAAGGGGTGAGAAGGTGCCCCTGGAATTTCCCCTTACTGGCCCCGAACACACACTTCAGGGGGTTCAAGCGCATCTTGTACTTGCGTAGGGTGGCGAAGGTCTCCTCGAGGTACTGGATGTGAGAGTTCACGCACTTGCTCTTCACCATAAGGTCATCCATGTAGACCTCCAGGTTCCTTCCCCTTTGCTCCCTAAATACACGGTCCATCATCTTCTGGTAGGTTGCTCCTACATTTTTCAGCCCGAAGGGCATCATCTTATAGCAGTAGCATCCCTCCCTGGTGATGAACGAGACGTCTTTGACGTCCGGGGGGTGCATCCTGATCTGGTGATAACCTGAAAAAGCATCCAAAAAACTCATCACAGAAAAACCGACGGCTGAGTCAACCAGCGCGTCGATCCGAGGCAGGGGATAACAATCCTTAGGGCGGGCCTTGTTTAACAATGAAAAATCCACACACATACGCCAGCGGCCATCAGACTTTCTTACCATTACGACGTTGGAGACCCAGCCTGGGTACTGGATCTCCGATACAAAACCTGCTTCGAGGAGCTTGGCCACCTCCCCGCGGATTGGTTCTTCGAGCTTGCTGGCGAAGGTCCTCCTCTTCTTCCGGATGGGGCGGGCTCCTGGCTCGAGGTTGAGACGATGGCAAGCCACGTCTGCCTCAATGCCTGGCATATCAGCTACGCTCCATGCGAAGACATCCACGTTCTTCTGGATGCATTCCAGCATCTTCACCCTGTCCTCCGGGCTGAGACCCCCGCTGATCCGCACCTCTTTCACCCTTCCCTCCTGGGTGATGACCTCCATCTCTACCACCTCTTCTGTCGCCTCGAGCCGGGTTGGCTCTTCCCATTGGCCCTTTGCTTCTCGCCCCTCCTTCCGGGCCTCTTCCTCTGCGGCTCCTTCTGCCTCCATCGGTTCGATCTCCTGCTCCTCCCGAGCGACCTCCATATTCTCCTCTCGGGCACCGCCCTCTTCCTCTACTCCTCTATTCTCCACTTCTTCTCCTGGCCCCTCCGGCCTCGTCATCTCCTTATCCATCCTCTCAGCCTCCGCCATCCAAGAGATGGTGTTGACGGCAGTCACATAGCACTGCCTCGCCACCTTAGCATCTCCTCGGATCTGGACCTGGACTCCTCCACTATGGAACTTCAGGCACTGGTGGTACGATGAGGGCACGCACCGGAAAGCACTAATGAGAGGGCGTCCGAAGATAGCATTGTAGCTGCTCGGAGCGTCCACAATGACGAACCGGCAGTTCCTTGGGACCCCTCCTAACGTCACTTGGAGACCCACGCCTCCCTCGACCTCCTTTCGCTCCCCTGAGAAACCAAACAGTGGTCCGTCGGAGGCCTGCACCCTCTTCTTCTCCACCTCCATCGCGTCGAAGGCCTTCTTGAAGATCACATTCACTGAGCTCCCGTTATCCACCAGGATCCGGAAGACCGTGAAATTTTCAATCGCCGTCTGGATCACCAGGGCGTCGCAGAATGGATCCTCATAATCTGGCATGTCTTCCGAGGAGAAGGTGAGCTTCTCCGAGGGGGGGGGGGGGGGGTTTGGGAAGTAGACGCGACGTCCCTTCGGAACATCGCCTGGAAGCTCCTCTTGCGAGAGGCCTCTATCCCAACCCCACCATGAATCACCCCGATTCCCCCCTTGCTCCTACATCAGCCCGGTCTTCACACCTATCCTCTTCCCCTTCTGGGAACACCTCCTCAATCCTGATCGGCTGCTGCCATGGCTGCCCCCTCTCCCTCATCTCCAGGAACTCGGGGCAGGTGGCCGTTGCGTGACCCTCTTCCTGATGAAAGTCACAATAGGGCAACACCACCCTGCCCCCTCTTCCCGCTCTTCCTCTTCCTCCTCTTCCTCAGCCTACCGCCATGGCTTGCTCCCGCGGAGGGTGAGGGGGTCGGGGGCCCTGCCTCTACCCCAGATTGACTCCCCCCATCTCCCTTCCTTGGTATCCTCCTTCCTGACCTCTCGCTGGTCCCTCCTGATTCCTCCACCCCAACCTGTTGTGGGGCTCCTGATACCTCCAATTCCGAGGTGGCCTCTCGAACCCCTGACCTCTGGGTTCCTCTTTCCTTCTTCCCTCTTGTTGCCTCACCTCAGGCTCGCTCATCTTTGCCAACCTTTTGTAGAACTCCGGGTTGGCCGCCTCCCCTTCTATCTCCTCCGCCGCTCGCTCCATCAACTCCTCAAAGGAGACCGGAGCCCTCCTCTTCAGGTCCATCTTGAAGAACCCATCTCTCAATCCCACAATGAACGCCATCTTGAGGGCGAATCCCGGCACCTCCTGCACAAGGTGTATCTCCTCCTGGAACCTATCCATGTAATGTGCCAGGGATTCCCCCTCCCTTTGCCTGATCTTGAAGAGAGCCTCCACATCCTTCTTCCTCTTTTTCGACGTTGAGAAGCGCAGCCGGAAGCCCCGGCGCAAATCATCGAACGCGTAGATGGAACCTGTGGGAAGCTGGTGGAACCAGTCCCTTGCTTTCTCCTTCAGGGTGGTTGCGAAGAGTCGGCATTGAAAAGCATCCGACATGGGAAGGATTGACGTCATGTCCTCAAACCACTGCAGGTGCACGACCAGGTCCTCCTTGCCGGTGTAGTAGGACATCTCCAGCCCCCGAAACCCCTCTGGCACTAGAGCCGAGAGGATCATCTCGCAAAAGGGGCTCCCTACCCCTGCTCGGCGAATGGTCCTCTCGCGCGGAGCCAATTCGCACACCTCAGCACTCGTCGGATTGCTGAACAGCTACCGCCCCGGGAGATCTCGCGCACTGCCTTCTGCTGGCACCTCCTTCCCCAGCCGCTGCCCCGGTGCGTTCTCGCCGATCTGCAGGGGCGGAACCACGGGGACTGCCGGGGTCTCGCACTCGCCCCTTGCCGCGAGAACTGTCTGCAGGACTTCTCGCTTGAATTTCTCGAACATCTCCAACCACTCCCCTGTCGCTGGTGGCTGCGAGTGGCCTGAGTCAGAACCATTCCCTCCATCTCTTGTCATCGAACCTAGCTTGAGATTTTCCTTCACCGGCTACGGTCCACGCTCACCGCACCAAAAATGTTGAAACCAGCAACTGGTCTCCTGAGTTCGGACCCACTGGGGGTGTAGCCGACGCTTACTTCTCCCTCACTAGAACCTCTGACCGGTGGATGAGAAACTTGGAATAGACCCAAGGCTGTAGCGAGGAGGTCCCGCCATACACCCGAAAGATCTTAGAGAGCTTCCCCTCCCAAACCAAAGCTCAACCGGGCACCTTGGAGGACACAGACTGCCAACCAAAACTAGCCTGGAGGAGAAGACTCTCAAGGAATCGGATCTCCTCCAAGGTGCCCTTAAGGGTCTATTTATAGATTTTTCTATGCTGGTCTGCAAATAACATGAATCCGCCTTTTAGTTTTACTAACCGCACCCCAAATTGGTCTGCTAATAGCCCAACTCCGCTGTTCCGAAGGGCTATTTGCAGCCCACAAGGGGTATTATGGTCATTTCCCCCTCAAAGCCTTTTGGGCGAGTGGTCTGTGAGGGTACCACCCGCTGGGCACCCGCTTAGCTGGGTGAATGCCCACGCTTCCGGGCGAGTGGTCCGTGAGGGCACCGGGCGAATGATCTGACTGGCCCAGGTCTCGGCAGTTGGCCTGTGGGTCCCACTCGGCGAATACGGGTTGTACACGCGTGCGCTTAACTAGGAACACTACATGAGTTAACATTTTTACTCCAAAATTCAAAATCTAATTAAGCATATAAAAATTTCCTACAACACTATGTAAAAGTAAGTCCACTAAGGATTTTGCAAACAAGTAAATATAGAAATATTAAGATAACTATTTTTTTTTGTTTTTTTTTTAAATTTTGGGTGTCGCTTTGCAATAAAACCGGCGTGAAATACCCTCCCCCCATACTTAAAAGAAAACAGTGTCCCCAATGTTTTATATCTAAGAAAAAAAACAACCAAGTATGGAATGAAGAAACTTCCCTGAGTGGAGGCCAAATCCGCACCGAGTGATCCTGATAAAACAAACACACATTTTTTTTATATATTTTTTATAATTTTGTAACGAAAACAAAAATACAAGAAAGCATAAAAATAGAGGTACATGAAGGCAGTAAAAATAAAAAGACAGATACAGAGACAAAAGATAAACCAAAAGAAACCTAATCCTCATCACTATCATCCCTACTCGGAGGATAGTGAGTCCGCAGAACCCCAAACTCCCGCAAAATGCGATCCATCGAAGAGTCCTGACGCTGCTCAAGTGCGGTGAATCGACTATCAAAGTGTGCAAACCGCCCATCAAAATGGGTCTCCATCTGCTCCAGCTGAGTGCGGATAGTCCCGAACTGACGATCCCAATAAGTCGAAGGACCAGGAGCTGGGGAAGAGTGCGGCGGCGGTGGGGGTGGAGAATGAGTAACACCAGGGAGATCAGCATCGAGATCAAATGCTCCGCCGCCAACCGCCGGTGGCACAGCCTCGTACTCACCATCGCGTCAGCGTGCTAATCCTAGGGCTTGGAGATTCTGAAATTGAATGGAAATCGGTGTCTGAACAGAGCGCATCCGCGGAAGAGCATCCCAGACCCCCAGCTGCTTGGCGAGATGGGTAATGAAGTGCCCGCCGTGGACAGCTCCCAACCTCGCATTTTCGGCCTGATGGCGAAAGAAGATAGCGAGCAACTGGCCGAGGTTAAGAGGTACCCGATGGTGCATACTATATAGACATAGTAAGTGCCGCCTGGTAACTACACCATGGCTATCGTCGCGGCCGGTGAGAGTGAAGGTAAGGAGGTCGTGGAGAATACGAAAGGCAGGAGAGATGAGGTGGCTACCTTTTGGATCTTTTGGGGGTGTAAGGAAAAATATCATTGCTGATTTCCAACCATAAGTGAAAAAGATTAAAATCAGTGGGGAAATCAACACAAAGATCGGCGTAGGCGGGAGAAAGAGAAAATGCGTCGTCGCAAAATCCCATAAGAACATTGAGTTGGCGAATGGAAAGTTGATGCGGAAGACCGCCCATTCGAAAGGCAATGACATCATCATTCCCGACCCACCGAAACTCAAAAGAGGCCAAGAACTCAACTGTGAGTTCGAAGTAAGCGGCCTCGGAGATGGAGAAAAGAGCATTCCAGCCGGGGGTGGATAGGAAATTTCTCACCAACTCAGCCGCTCCGAAAGCTGCAAGGATGCCCCAGTCCAAGATACGGAAGACGCCAAAGGGTTTGGCGCCCAACCGGTTGCTCCATTCTTGTTGGGTGGGGTTGTCAAAAAGAAGCATAGCTTCCGCTGCGGCGGGGTCCGCGGGGTGCTCAGAAGAGGAAGCGGTGGAACGAGTGTGATGGCGAGGCATTGGGAGAAAATTGGCTCAAAGGAAAAGGAAAATGGAAAAGAGAAAGAAGGAGAGGTGTGGAGAAAATGGAAAGGATGAAGCCCTTTAAATAGGGGAAAAAATAAGTCACGCCCCCCTGTCACGCCCGTGACTAGGGGGCGTGTAATAATAATGAAAAAAAAAGAGAGTCTCATGAGGGAGGTCTGTCGGGGAGTGGAAAAAGAGAACACGCCCCAGGGTCACGCCCGTGACTCTGGGGCGTGTACCTGAAAGGAATCCGATGCGATTTCCCTGCGAAATGGGACCCACCATCGGTCACGCCCGTGTCCTTTGGGGCGTGTAATAGCAGGTCACGGACGTGACATAACAGAATGCAGCCGAACCGAGACAGAAGAGTTCCGTACCGGTCACGCCCGTGACAGTGGACTTGTCACGCCGGTGACACTGGCGGGAGACGGACCCACCCCACTCACAAGAAAGGCCCATCATTCGAGACAAGCATCCGGACAGGCCACGCCACCTATACACACCCGTGACCCGTAGGTCACGCCCGTGTACTATGGGCGTGTAAGAGAATTTTTTTCCCCAGTTTTTTTTTGCTATATATTTTTTTGTCATTTTTTTTATAAAAGAAAACATAAAAACATGACAATAAAAATAGAAAATACCGACTTGCAGAGCGGAGTTTCATGTACGTGTGAGCGTTCGTTATTTTGCAAATCTCCTACAAACCTGCAAAAACCTCAAAATAGAATAATAAAAATAATAACATTTTTTATTTGTTTTTTTATTTTATTTTATTCTTTAAAATAAAAAAACTTAGAAATTTATGTTAAACGGAAGAAAAATAAAATACGATAAAAACATGGGTTGCCTCCCAAGAGCGCTTTGGTTACGGTCGTTGAGCTCGACCATGGTGGCACGTCGATTTAGGTGTTCGGAAGGAGAATTTCCTCCCGGTGCTCATGAAAATTATCGCCGGTGAAATATAATTTTAATCAGTGCCCATTCACTTTAAATTCACCTTTTTCGGGATGCATTATTGAAACGGTCCCGTAGGGCCAAACCTCTTTGACGATAAAGGGGCCAGACCAACCGGACTTAAGTTTTCCCGGAAAAAGACGCAAGCGCGAGTTATAGAGGAGAACTTGGTCTCCCGGTCGAAAAGTTTTAGGATGCCTAAGTTTCTTATCATGTTAAAAGTTAGTGCGCTCCTTGTATAATTTATTACTTTCATAGGCAAAGGAGCGCCACTCATCGAGCTCGTTAAGTTGGAACTTGCGGAGATCGGAAGAAATATTGTTATCTAGATTAAGAAATTTAAGCGCCCAAAAGGCGCGATGCTCAAGCTCGACCGGTAAATGACATGCTTTTCCATAGACCAATCGATACGGCGTACAACCGATGGCGGTCTTGTACGCGGTCCGATAGGCCCATAAAGCATCATCGAGTTTAAGCGACCAATCCTTCTTATTGGTGGAAACCATTTTTTCTAAAATTTGTTTTAATTCTCGGTTAACCACTTCTACTTGACCACTTGTTTGAGGGTGATAGTGGGTGGCCATCCTATGTGTAACGCCATATTTAGATAAAACTTTAGTAAATTGGGTGTTACTAAAATGAGTCCCTCTATCGCTAATTATCGCCCGCGGTGCTCCAAATCGTGAAAAGAGTTTTTTGAGAAATTGGGTTACGACTCGGGCATCATTGGTGGGAAGGGCTTGCGCTTCCGCCCACCTAGACACGTAATCGACCGCTACCAAAATATATCGATTTCCAAAGGAAACTGGTAGCGGCCCGACAAAATCGATCCCCCATAAATCAAAAACCTCAATTTCTAAAATAGATTTTAAAGGCATTTCATCAAGACGGGAGATATTACCTGAGCGTTGGCATTGTTCACAACGACATACATGTGCGTGGGCGTCTTTGAAGATGCTCGGCCAATAGAAGCCCGCTTCAAGTACCTTCCGCGCCGTCCGATTTGCTTTATAATGCCCACCGGCGGGTCCCTCGTGGCAATGCTTTAAAATTTGAGCGCCCTCCTCATGAGATACACACCTCCGCACCACTTGGTCCGCACAAACTCGAAAAAGGAACGAATCCTCCCAAAAATAATTTTTCAAATCGGAAAAGAATTTCTTCTTTTCTTGATAAGAAAAATCTTTTGGGAGAAATCTCGCAACAAGGTAGTTGCGAAATCGGCGAACCAAGGGGTGGGGAGATCTATTACCTTATGAATAACAAGGAGGCGTTCCTCGGGAAAAGTGTCATTAATTTCCTCCTCTATGAGTTCCTCCGAATTGGGATTCTCCAACCGAGAAAGATGATCCGCCGCCAAATTTTCCGCTCCCCTTTTATCCCGGATCTCCAAATCAAATTCTTGTAAGAGTAAGACCCACCTAATCAATCTTGGCTTGGCATCAGTTTTTGTTAGCAAATAACGTAAAGCCGAGTGATCAGTAAAAACAATTACTTTAGATAAAGTAAGATAAGAGCGAAATTTATCAAAAGCGAAAATCACGGCTAAAAGCTCTTTCTCGGTTGTTGTGTAATTCTCTTGTGCGTCGGTAAGTGTCTTGCTCGCATAAAAAATAGGATGAAAATTTTTATTTATGCGTTGTCCTAGGACTGCACCAACGACAAAACTACTAGCGTCGCACATAATCTCAAAAGGAAGATACCAATTGGGAGCTATCATAATCGGCGCGTTTATTAATTTTTCTTTAATAATAGAAAAAGAATGCAAACAATTTTCATCAAAAATAAAAGGTGCATCTTTTTCTAATAAGTAAGTGAGGGGCTTGGTTATTTTAGAAAAGTATTTTATAAACCGGCGATAGAAACCGACATGCCCAAGAAAACTACGTACGACCTTAACATTTGAAGGGGGAGGTAATTTTTCTATAGTTTCAATTTTAGCTTTATCCACCTCTATACCCTTACTAGATATTTTATGGCCTAAAACCAAACCTTCCCGTACCATAAAATGACACTTCTCCCAATTTAACACTAAATTTGTTTCTTCACATTGTTGGAGAATGCGGGAAACGTTAGTCAAACATAAATCAAATGAATCTCCGAAAATGGAGAAATCATCCATAAAAACCTCCACAATATCCTCCACTAGTTCGTCAAAAATTGCTAGCATACACCTTTGGAATGTAGCCGGCGCATTGCATAATCCAAATGGCATCCTACGATAGGCGAAGGTGCCAAATGGACAAGTGAATGTTGTTTTCTCTTGGTCCTCGGGCGCAATTGGGATTTGAAAATATCCCGAGAGACCATCAAGAAAACAATAAAATGAGTGTCCGGATAGTCGTTCAAGGATTTGGTCGATGAACGGCAAAGGAAAATGATCCTTACGGGTCGCATCATTTAATTTACGATAATCAATACAAACCCGCCATCCGGTAACGGTTCTAGTTGGGATTAATTTATTTTTATCGTTTGACACTACCGTAAATCCTCCTTTCTTTGGCACCAATTGGACTCGACTGACTCAAGAGCTATCCGAAATCGGATAGATAATGCCTGCATCTAATAATTTGATTACCTCCGCCTTAACCACCTCCTTCATATTAGGATTTAGGCGGCGTTGTGGTTGAATAGATTTGCGCGAATTTTCTTCCAATAAAATCTTATGCGTACAAAAGGAGGGATTAATCCCTTTTAAATCTGAAATTTTCCACGCAATTGCGCGGCGATGAAGTTTTAAAACATTTAATAATTTTATTTTTTCTTCATCGGACAGAAATGCCGACACAATTACGGGAAGGTTAGAATCCTCCGCTAAAAATAAATATTCTAAATGATCAGGCAATTGTTTTAGTTCTAGCACGGGAGGTTCTTCATAAGAAGTTTTTAAACAATCATTACCTAATTCTAAAATTTCAAAAATAGGCGCGTGAGTGATCGTGCCATCAATAATTTCATGAGAAATAAGATCGAGATTTTCAATGTCTTCATCATAAAGAGATGACGGTGAAATATATTCAGAAAATAAAATGGAGTCTTCATCAGGTGAAGTCTCCAAGAAAAAACAAGAGTCGTCATTTGAGAGCGTATTTTTCATAGAAGAATTGATAGTAAAGGTAACTTCTTCATCTCCGACTCTAAGGAGAAGTTTACCATTACTAACATCAATTATGGCGCGCGAGGTGGCAAGGAAAGGGCGACCGAGAATGAGTGGTACCTCGGCGTCCTCTTCGATGTCAAGGATGACAAAATCTACCGAAAAGATAAATTTATCAACCTTGACAAGCACATCCTCGATAATACCCATTGGGTATTTTATGGATCGATCCGCCAATTGGATGCTCATTCTCGTAGGATTAGGCTCTCCTAAACCAAATTTTTGGAAAAGAGAATAAGGCATCAAATTTATAGAGGCGCCTAGATCGGCCAACGCATGTTTTACTATGAAATCGCCAAATAAACATGGAATTGAGAAACTACCCGGACCGGTTAATTTCTTAGGCAATTTATTAAGTAAAACTGCCGAGCACTCCGCGTTCAAGTGAACTGTAGAAATATCCTCAAGTTTCTTTTTATTGGATAAAAGATCCTTGAGGTATTTAGCATACTTCGGCATTTGTGCGATGGCTTCGCAAAACGGTAGATTAATATGAATTTGTTTAAGCATGTCTAAAAATTTACCGTAATGCTCATCCATCTGATCTTTTTTAATTTAGACGGATATGGAAGCGGTGGTTGAAATTCCTTAATTTTATTTTGCGTTATAATTTGAGGAGGAGGAGAAGATGGAGAAATGGTTACCTCTGGTTCAACCAATTTCGCAGGAGTAGTTACCTCCTTCCCGTTCCATAACGTGATAGCCTTTGCTTGCTCCTTTGGGTTGGGCTCCGTATTGCCCGGTAGTGCTCCCTGTTGTCGATCGGAGAGCATCTTTGCAATTTGCCCAATTTGATTCTCCAAATTGCGAACAGATCCGGTAAGATTCCGAATATTTGCGTCGTTAGTTGCTGCATATTTGGTGAACACTTCCTCAATAGTGGGAGCTTTTGGAGCTAGTGGTGGAGGAAAGCCAGGTGGAATTGTGTTGGGTGGTTGTGCCGCATTCCCTGGATTACTCCAAGAGAAATTGGGGTGATTCCTAAAACCTAGGTGATATGTGTTACCATAATGAGTGTTTCCCGAATTAAAGGTTGGCCGATCCGGATTACCCATGTAATCCA
Source organism: Dactylorhiza incarnata (assembly GCA_033032865.1). Taxonomy (NCBI): domain Eukaryota; kingdom Viridiplantae; phylum Streptophyta; class Magnoliopsida; order Asparagales; family Orchidaceae; genus Dactylorhiza; species Dactylorhiza incarnata. The sequence continues at coordinate 70,082 of JAWHQI010000205.1, read as the reverse complement.
CATGTTCGGTAATGGTGGAGGGGGATCCCCAGGTAGGTGTAGAAGAGGAAGCAGTAATCTCTTCTATTTTTCTATTCAAAAGCTCAACCTGGACAGATAAATTTGAAATCGTATCAACTTCATATATCCCGGCCGGTTTATTTGGGCGCGACCGAAGTGTACTCCATTGATACGTATTCATGGCCATACTCTCTAAAAGCTCTTGCGTGCCTGCCGGTGTTTTGTTATTCAAGGTACCACCGGCGGCGGCGTCAATCATTTGACGCGTTTGCGAATTTAGGCCGTTATAGAATGTCTGAATTTGCAACCAATCGGGGATTGCATGATGGGGGCATCGACGCAAATATTCCTTAAACCGCTCCCAAGTATCATAAAGCGTTTCCGATTCAACTTGGGAGAAAGAAATGATATCCTTACGCAATTGGGCTGATTTAGCGGGCGGAAAATATTTCGTGAGAAATTGTTCCGTCATTTGGGCCCATGTGGTGATAGATCCTCTTGGAAGAGAACTGAGCCACTGCTTAGCTTTATTGCGCAAGGAGAAAGGAAAAAGCCGAAGCCTAATTGCATCATCAGATACCCCCGTTAATTTTGAAAGTATCGCATATTTCTAGAAAACTAAAAATATGCGCGTTGGGATCCTCATCTTGAAGCCCACCAAATTGTACATATTGTTGTACCATTTGAATGATGCTCGGCTTCAACTCAAAATTATTGTTCGCTATAGCGGGGCGAACAATACTAGAAGTGGTATCCTCCAGATTAGGCCGGGCATAATAGGACATAGTCCGTTGCGCGACCTTATCCGGATTTGGATCACCCGTATTAGAAGAAGTAGAAGAGGAAGAATAAGAAGAAGAAGAAGAAGAGGAAAAAGTATTCGGAAAGGAAGTGTCACCTACGGATTCCTCAATCGGATCTTGAGAATTTGGCCGTTGGAATCTTAAGCGTCGCTGAATGGTTTGCTCGATTTCCGGATCCAATTCAAGAAGATCTGACGGATTCCTTTGGGTCATACATCAAAGAGAAAAAACGAAAGAAAGAGAAAAAAATGATAAAATTAACAGAACCATGCTTTCAAAATATCGACATAAAATAACTCCCCGGCAACGGCGCCAAAAACTTGATGAATAATTTCTTTGTATTGCTTTTGCTGGAGCGCAATTCCAACAATAAACCGATAAGGCAAGTATACCTATCGTTTTAAAGTATAGGATCAAGTGTCGTATGAGACTCGGGGCTGTCGAGTACTTGTACTCACAAAGTAGAGCTGTTATTTTATCTAACGGAAATTTTTTGTTTGAAAAGTGAAGTAAAAAGAAGACTTGGACTAAAGAGAAAATTGATGATTAGAAAGCTAGCACTTGATCTAGAATACCTTTGGACTAAAATAAACTTCTTAAATGGATAAATTGCAAACTTCTAAATTATAAACTTCGACCGTGGAGGTTCCCAAAGTATGATAGAACCTCTCTCGAGAGAACTATCAACTAACCTTAGGTTGATCGATTAAGACCTCTCGGCCAGTCGAAACCCCTAAGCTTGCTTTAGGCGGTGAACCCCTCTACTGAATTTGATTCCGGTCCGGAAGATTTAAATCACCCTCTCTCGAGGAGTGTATGAAATTCTTTTTATCTTTGAGTGATCTCCTCGTTTGCATGGATCTCTCGATCACTAGCATACGAATCTTAGATCGAAAAACATATTCGCGACATATGGATTCGACGCAATTAGAATCAAAGATAAATCGAAGCGAAATAATATAGAGAGCTTGCTAATTTTTATAAGAACAAAACAATGTTTATTTTATTCCAAAGTTCATCATGATCAAGTGCTAATTGGAATTTAGCTACTCATCATGATGGAGGAAATACATATGATAAGGAAAAGACACATGATTGATAAAATAAAGAGTACTTAAATTGAAATAGCTTTAACGAGAACTACAACTTGAAACAAAATTTAGAAATAACAACTAGAAATTACAATAAAAAGGTGCAGGATTACAGCAATTGGACTCCAAAATCCTCTTCCATGGCATCTGGACAAGGCAGCAATTTATAGTTGAAATTGTTGGGGAGACACGCCCCTAGGTCACGCCCGTGACCTAGGGCGTGTAAGGCACAGAAACGCTGTCTTGAATACCAGGGAACGTTCGGGAGGAAACCGCCAAAATTCATAAATCTGTTGGTCACGCCCTTAGGTCACGCCCGGGACCGTAGGGCGTGTCTTAGCTTGATCTGCAAATGACGGGAAACGGCCTGAGCTGGAGTTAATTTGGCAGTTTAGAAGAGGCCACGCCCCTTAGTCACGTCCGTGACTTGGGGGCGTGTAATAATAATCCGACGTGGCTTGCGATGGCTTCGGCAACGGCTGTCACGCCCATGACTGCAGGTCACGCCCCAAGGTCACGCCCGTGACCTTTGGGCGTGTAATATTAATCCGACGTGGTAGATCTCCTAGTGCAGAAGGGGCCACGCCCCGTGACAATGGTCACGCCCATTGGTCACGCCCGTGATAGTGGGGCGTGTACTTGACAAAATCTCAGAACAGGCTCAATTTTTCTCCTGAATAACACTGTTAGCCCAGAAATGCTATCAGCAGCCCAGATTTTCCTGAAAAGGTAAAATAAATAAATTAAGGAGAATATTCTAATAATTAAAATGAAAATTGGTTGATTATTAAATTAAAAACTAACTAAAAACTATGATAAAAATAGAGTTATCACTTTCTCTTCCTTGATAACGTATTATCAGAATCACTTTCATTATCTTCTTCATCAGAATCAGAAGAAGGAATTGGATTATCATATAAATCATTGACCATTTTAAGAGCTTTGATTCTTTGCTCTTCAGCTTCATAAGCTTCATCCTCTGCTTTCCAAATTTCATCAAAATCTGGAATTGGTGATTCATCAAAGACAAAAGTTGGGAATTCAAAACTATTGATAATTTCTTCTGAAATTTCAACTGATTCACTTGCATGACTTTGAACTGGAACTGAAACATGAACTGGATCTGCTCTTTGAACTGCAAAACTGCTGATAATCTTTTTCAGCTAAACTTTATCAATTGGAGCAGTGTAAGGAACAATTGCTCTAGAATAATCTTGATATTTTGGCAGAACTAAGTAAATGGGATTGAACTTAGACAGCAAATGAGTAATATCTAAAGAAGAATGAATGTAGATAATATTTGTCTCTTCGATGGCTGGTATTCCAGATGCTTCAACCAAATCAAACATTTCTAAATCAGAAATTTGAACTGTTTCTTCAATAACAACTGTATCTGTATCTTCAACAAAAACTGTGGCCTCTGAAATTGGAGCTTCTGGAGCTTCTTCATAAGGCATCTCCCCCTGCCTAGCTTCAGGGAGACCTGAATCTAGGCCCCTAGAAGAAGGGACAGAAAAAGAGGAAGGAATTGAAGATATAGTAGAAGATAGCTCAGAAATTGCTTGAAGAATTGGAGCAATTTTTGCATCCAAGGTGGATTCAAGAGTAGAGAGAATGTTATGGACTGGAGCAAGTTTTGCATCCAGGATTTGATCTATCTTGGGAAGAATATAGTCAAGAATTTGATCTGCAACAGTTTGGAAATGTAGAAATAGCATTTCAGGTTGATGAGATGAAGATGGTTGAGAAGTGGATGGAATGGAGGTTGGTACAAAGATGTTTGCAACATTTGCATGTTATTGAGGAATGTCAGAATGAATAGGGCAAGAGTGATGGATAGGTGAATGATGGTCATCATGCATGGGAGATGGAGGTGGAGAATTATGAGGAGGTAGAAGAGTAGATGAGGATGGAATGTCATCAATGAGTATGGGAGAATTTGGAGGTGGAGATTGTGCAGGGGAAATGTTCTGAGGTGGAGATGGGATAGGAGGAGAAGAAACAAGAGGAGGAGGAGAAGGAGCTTCTAGAAGGGTTGAGGGAGTGACTGGATCAGTCCTTGTGCCTTCAGAAGTTTTCTTCTGTGTAGCTGCTCCTGGGTTCTTCTTGGTAAACACCCTGTCCTATTTAGCAAAGAGAGCTGAGGTCAGCTTCTTGCTAGTATTAATGGTCACCTTGGGAAAGACCAGAAGGTCTTGGTGTCTTTCCTGCAATACAATTCCAATAATTCTTCCAAAACAAACATTTTCCTTAGAAATCTTCTTCTTAATCAATCCAAAGAGGATTGATCCCCAGTTTACTTTCTTCTTTTCCATTAAGGCCACCATCAACATAAATTGGTGCCTATTAATATAATCATGACCTATTGTTTTCCCTAACAACACTTTTCCAACATTATCAGAAAGAAACTTATATTCCAAAGATAAGTTTTTCTTAAGCAGATGATTAGGGTTTTCAGTAGAATGACCCATTTTAATCAATGTTTCACCATTTTCAACAGAACTTAGTTCTAATTCATCATCACCATTCACAAAACCAAAAACCTCAGTGAGAATGGTAGGGGTAAGAGAGACCTGTTGTCCTGAGATGGTTCCTGTTAGACTTTCATCATCTGGCTTAGCCGTGAAACACCATTCCTTAATCTCTGCTGTGTGCAGCTTTATCCTCATGCTCATTAACTTCTTTAACTGCTGCTCTTCAAAGAGTTGAAGGATATCTTTGAAGACTTGGTCAGATTGAGCTAAAGATTCCATGTCGATGTCAAACCCGGCATCGAACTTCATCGAGTAGAGCGCGGCTTGCGAAATTGCCATTTGTACCTGCAAGAGAGAAAGATCAAGTGCAGAGGGGAACTGGAGGGAAATGTTTTCTGTAGGCGTGATCTATTAAGAAATAAATTAGAGATTATATAGACCGGAGAAGGGGGCGCATTTGAGGAGTGGGGTTCGACAAAAACCTAATAAAAACAGAAGTCGAAAAGACTTTAGGTCTCCGTCTGACGCCGTTCGACAAAAATATCTTTTCCGTCGACCACCGTTCGACAGGTGAAATTTTCTTTATCGATTATGAAGATATAAGGTTTCATCGACCACCGTTCGACAAATGATACAAATTTGTCGTCCTCCGTTCGACGAATTTTGGGGATAAATAGAAATGTTAATTTTTTTAACAGATTGAATCTCCATATATCATTCCTAATTGATTTATAAAGAAGATATGCTTCTTTTCATCCAATGGCTTAGTGAAAATGTCAGCTCTTTGTAAATCAGTAGAAATAAATTGTAGGCAAATTTTATTTTTATCCACATTATCCCTAAGGAAGTGGTGCCTAATTTCTATGTGTTTAGTCCTACTATGGAGAACTGGATTTTGTGCTATAGATATTGCACTAGTATTGTCACAAAATATAGTTGAATTATTTAAGTTGACACCATAGTCTAGAAGTTGATTTTGTATCCACAACATCTGTGAGCAGCAACTGCCAGCAACCATGTATTCAGCTTCAACTGTTGATGTAGACACAGATGTCTGCTTTTTACAAAACCAAGACACAAGCCTATCACCAAGAAACTGACAAGTTCCTGATGTGCTTTTCCTGTCTACTCTGCATCCAGCATAATCTTAATCTAAGAATCCAGTTAATTCAAATTCAGATGCTGTTGGATACCAAAGTCCTAGATTAGGGCAACCCTTTATATATCTCAAAATCCTTTTTAATAAAATTAAGTGAGATTCTTTGGGGTTAACTTGAAACCTAGCACAAATACATGTAGCAAACATTATGTCAGGTCAACTAGCTTTTAAATAAAGTAGTGAGCCAACAATTGCTCTATATAATTTTGAATCAACAGGTTTCCCTGATTCATCATTATCAACAACAGCATTTGAGGGCATGGGTGTTTTCATGGTGGAAGAATCAGACATACCAAATCTTTTCACTAATTCCTTAGCATACTTAGATTGGGATATGAAGATTCCATTTGGAGTTTGCTTCACTTGAAGACCAAGGAAGTATGATAACTCACCCATACTACTCATTTCAAATTTAGATTGCATTAGATTTGAAAATCTTTTGCACAAATTTGAATCAGTAGATCCAAAAATAATGTCATCTACACATATTTGAACTAGCAATGTTTTATTTTTATGAATCTTAAAAAATAGGGTTTTATCTACTAAGCCCCTACAGAAATTGTTTTCCAAAAAAAACTAGCTAAAGTCTCATACCATGCTCTAGGAGCTTGTTTGAGACCATAAAGAGCTTTCTTAAGCTTAAATACAAAAGAGGGTTGAGTTGGAGAGATGAAACCTGGTGGTTGTTCCACATAGACTTCTTCTTTGATTTCTCCATTTAAGAATGCACTCTTCATATCCATTTGAAATACTTTGAACTTCTTGTATGCAGCAAATGCAAGAAAAATTCTGATTGCTTCAAGTCTTGCAATAGGAGCAAAGGTCTAATCATAATCAATGCCTTCTTCCTGTGAATATCCTTGAGCTACCAGTCTTGCTTTATTTCTCACAATGTTGCCTTGTTCATCTAGCTTGTTCCTGAAGACCCATTTGGTGCCAATCACTAGATGGTCTTTTGGTCTAGGAACCAAATCCCATACTTTGTTTGTCTCAAACTGATTGAGTTCCTCTTGCATAGCAATGATACAGTTGGGATCTTGTTCTGCATCTTGTAGAGATTGAGGTTCAATCTGAGAGAGAAAACATGTGTGCATCATGTTCTGATTTACTTGATTCCTTGTTTGCACACCTGCTGAAATATCACCAATCACTTGTGATATTGGATGATCTCTAACAGTGATGTGGTCAACAGTTGGAGTTGGTTCAACAATGATATTTTCTTGAGGAATTTGATCAGCTGTCATTTGGATTGATTTGTCAGCAAGATCTTCTGGATGATCTTCTTCTTCACTATCTTCAAGTGTTTGAGTTGTTGGAGGTGAAGAATCTCTTTTCTCTAGATTTAGCTCACTTAGTTCTCCACATAAATCTGACACCTGCAAGGTATTTATGGTAGAGGTGGTATTCCTCTCCTCATTCAATAGGTTAGTTTCATCAAAAGAAACATGCATGGACTCCTCTATTTTAAGAGTAGATTTGTTGTAGATTCTATATGCCTTACTAGATAGAGAGTATCCAAGGAATATGCCTTCAGCTGCCTTAGCTTCAAACTTCCTTAGATATTTCTTATCATTGTTATGCACATAGCATTTACAACCAAAAATCTTAAAATAGCTAACCTTAGGCTTTTTATTCTTGAGTAGTTCATAGGGAGTCTTACCCTTAAGTTTATGTATCAGGCTTCTATTCAACACATAATTTGCTGTGTTCACTGCCTCTGCCCAAAAGGAGAGTGGCAAATGAGCATCAACAAGCAATGTAGTTGCTGATTCAATTAATGTTCTATTTTTCCTTTCAGCTACCCCATTTTGTTGAGGGCTTCTAGGAGCAGAGAAACACTGCATGATCCCTTCTTTTCCACAGAATTCTCTCATCAGAAGAGACTCAAACTCAGTACCATGATCACTTCTGATCAATGCAACTAAATTAGAGTACTCAGTCTTGATGGACCTAAGAAAGTCTGTTAGAACTTTGAAAGTGTCAGACTTGTTTCTAAGAAAAAACACCCAAGTGAATCTTGAGAAGTCATCTACAATAACTAAAGAATAATGCTTCCCTCCTAAGCTCTGTATAGCAGTAGGTCCAAGGAGATCTAAATGCAATAAATATAGAATCCTAGGTGAATTACTCTTGGATAAAGATTTGAAACTACTTCTAGACTGCTTACCTAACTGACAAGCCCTGCAAAGTCCTTCCTTCTTGTTGGGGAAATGATTTATCTTAACCCCTAGAATTAAGAAGAATATAAATTCTAAGTATGAAAAATTAGGCTAAGTAAATATGCGTCGAATAGTATTCGACGCAACGTCGAAATATAGTCGACGTTTCTCTCAGAATGAGTCGAAGTAACTCTTAGAAGAATTTGACGTAATCTTAGTCGACGTACCTCTGACTTCTAGTCGACGCATGTGATAAAGCCGACGCATCTTAGTCGACGCACCTTCCTTATTCTCCTCTCAACGTCCAGTCAGGATGAAATCGACGTTTACGTCGAATAGTAATCGACGCACGTCGATATCCATAAGTAATTCAAAAACACGCCAGATCTCTTTCCTTCTTTCTGTAGATCTGATTTATATGGAATGATATTATTCTTTTATAGCCATTCTGAATCAGCCTTTCCTTCTATTTGATTCTTGGATAATTTGATTAAGACTATTATGGATATTATTTGAAATCAGAATGAATTCATTTCCTTCTACAGAAATATTAATTATGGAAACTCTTATCTATTTCTAATTCCCTGTCTGCTAATTAATTATTCTCCTTTAGCAATATATTTTAAACAGAGCTATAAATAAGAAGGAGGTCGGCAGAGAATAAGAACAAGTGATCCACCATATAAATTTGAATAAGAGGAAGAGCTCCCAAGTGAAGAGTGAGAAAGTTGAGAAAAGAGAAAGTGTGTTGCAGCAAAAGAAAAAGCCTTCATCTTCTCCTTATTCTGAAGCCATTCTGCTGCAAATTTTGAAAGCTCTCACAAAAGAGAGAAAAGCTTACAAATCTCCTTCTCACTATAGAAGAGAGATCATATTCACTATACTTGTGCTTCTAATCTTCTTGCTAGGAAGAAGATTCCTTATTATATATATTGTCTTCTATTCTCCTACTTGTTCTACTTCTTCTTCTCTTTCTTATTTCACTTTTAAACTGTGTAAAAGAGTTTTTAGAATCTCTCTTCAAAAAATTCAGTTGTAGTGGTTCTAAGAGTCTCCTTACCAAAATACTCAGTTTGGTTCTAAGAGTCTCCTTATAAAAAGACTCAGTCTGGTTCTAAGAGTCTCCTTATCAAAAGACTCAGTGCAAGTTAGTGAATTCCTACCAAGGGGGTAGAAGAGTGGACTACCCAAAGTTTGGGGAACCACTATATTTCCTTGTGTTGTGCTGTGATTTTCTTGTTGTCATTTTTCTTCTTTACTTGCTTAATTCTTGTTGGTGTGTGGGAAGCCTAAATATGTGATTATTACACACACACATATATATATATATATATATATATAATAGCACAAAGTATTTTTAAATCTCTATTCTCCCCCCTCTAGAGAATTCTAGTGAGGTTAACTGTGCTCTTTCAATTGGTATCAGAGATAGGTTGATCTAAAAAGGTTAACTCCTCGATCAAAAAGATCCTACCTCTTTTATACTTATATATATATTTCTAAAAATATTTTTCACATGGCACAAATCAAATATTATGCTTCCACCAGACCACCAATTTGCAACCTTGAAAAGTTTGCACTTTGGAAAACAAGAATTAAAATTTATCTAAACTCTATTGATGGAGAATTATTTGATGTTATCATGACAGGTCCTCCCAAGCCATTCAAGAAGGACTCAAGTGGAAAGGACACACAAACACTTGCTCCAAAGGCTGAATGGACAGATGAAGAAAAGAAAGCTCAAGCATGTGATGCCAAGGCTATGAATATCCTTGTCTCAACTCTCTCAGATGAAATCTTCCAAAAGATTGCTGAATATGAGTCAGCTAAGGAAATATGGGAAGCTCTCAACAAAATGGTAGAAGGGAGTGCTGATGAGAGGAAGGATAAAAAGGCATTACTTATCTCTCAATATGAAAACTTCCAGAAGAAAGAAAATGAAAGTGTTGCTGATATGTATGCCAGATTCAGCCTCATAATAAATGAGCTAAAAACACTTGAGAATGACATATCTCTCACTGAGATAAATGACAAATTGCTGACTTGCTTCCCTAGCTCTTGGGATTCAAGAATCTGGCCAATTAAAGACTCCAGAAGTCAAAAATAAATCTCAACAGATGTCCTGTTGGGTAAATTAAGATCTTATGAACAACTGCTGAAAACAAGAGCTGAGAAAGAAGAGAAAGAAAAGGCTTCTCCACTCTCAAAAGAAAAGAGCATTGCTTTGAAGGCTACTGAAGGAGAACCCTCTACAAATGATGAAGAGCTGATCAATCTACTGGCCAGAAGGTTCAAGAAGTGGATCAAAACAGAAGGATCCAGAAGGAGAGACTCAAGAACCAGGTATGACAAAACTCCTAATAAAGAGATTATATGTTACTCTTGCAGGGAACCTGGACACATTGCACCTGAATGTCCTAAAGAGATCAGCAATAAGAAAGATCTGAAAAGAATAGATCTAAAGAAGAAGAAGAAGAAAGAGAAAGGATTCATTGCTCAATCATGGAGTGATTCAGAATCTGAAGTGAGTACCTCATCTGAAGATGGTCAGGAAAAGGCTAAGCAAGAGGAAACCTGCTTGATGGCTACTGAAAAGCCTGAAGATACATCTCTGGTAAATATATTTGATGATATAGATTTCTCTTCCACTGATTTCAAAAATAGTTTCAAAGAACTCTGTTTAGATCTAGTCAAATCTGAGAAAGAAGTAAAGGAACTAAGAAATGAACTAAACAATCTCAAACAAACAAATACACAACATAAAAGCTATGAGCTCAGCCTAGGACTCTTAGAGGAATAACTAAATAAAATCAATACTGAAAATCAAGCACTAAGAAATGAGCTAGCAAAGGCAAAAGCTTTTGAAGACTCTCTAAATGGTAGAAGTCAGAAGCTCAAGAATATCTCTAACAATCTCACTGATAGATTTAGACAACTTGAATATAACACTGAACCCAAACCCCAATCACCCAGCAAATCTGTCTGGAGACATCCTATTCACTTCACTAGGGAAAATCATTTGACAGGAGAAAGATCACAAGAAAATTCAGAAACAACCACTGTGTTTAACAAAAATAGTCCCACTATGTATGAAGGAATCCTAGGAAAATATCCTCAGAAAAGAAACAAACTTGCGTCGAATTATTATCGACGTGCGTCGAATTCTACTCAACGCAACTCAAATAATGCATCGATTTCTAATCAACGCAGACACCAAAATACGTCGACTCCGAATCGACGCAATCTCTCCTATGCTTTGACTAGAAGTAACCACAGAATGAAGGAAGCATCGACTTCCACTCGACGCAACTTTAAACATACGTCGAATGCATATCGACGCAACCAATCTAACAGAAATGTCTCCTCTTCCAAAAAGTCTTCTCAATCCATTTCCTTTTATTATGAACACTACTTCTGCAACATTACCAAAGACAATTGGTATGATAAGCCAATACCCCTAAAGGAGGAAGGATATTCTGAAAAACCCTCTTATTCTTTCATCAAACCTGCCACTGATGGGAGGAAGGGACCCCAGCTTAGGAAGGTCCAAACTAATGTTTAAAATTTTATGTGCAGATGTATCACATCTCCAGGCTGGTGTGGTACTTGGACAGTTGATGCTCCATGCACATGTCAGGATTACCAAAAACCTTCTGGGCTGAAGCAGTCAACACTGCAAACTATGTTCTAAATAGAAGCCTCATACACAAAACTAAGTCAAAAACTCCATATGAGCTCCTGAAGGGAAAAACACCCATTGTTAAATACTTTAAAATATTTGGATGTGCTTGCTTTATCTTAAATAATGGGAAAGATCATCTTGCCAAGTTTGACAAGAAGTCCGATGATGGAATATTTCTTGGGTACTCATCATCTAGCAAAGCTTATAGATGCTATAACAGGAGAACTCTCAGAATTGAAGAATCTATGCACATTATATTTGATGAAACTAACATGCTGTTTAAGGGGGAGGAAACTTCCACCAATCCTTTTCCACAGGAAAATAGCAGCATAGAGACTCAACTTGAACAACTGACTTTAGAAAACAAAGACACTGGGAAAGAAAACCTGCTACAGGAACCAAGTGAGGAGTCTGAACAAGAGCATGAAGAAGGACCAGAGAAGAGCAATCAAAACCAACTCCCACAAGAGAACATGGTTCAGGAAGAACAGGTGGACAATGATCCCATTGTTAATGAGGAAGAAGAGCATCTGACAAATCCAAGCAGGACAGGGATCAATATGAAAAATCATCCACAATCCCAAGTAATTGGAGACCCCAATACTGGGGTAAGAACAAGACACCAAGTCTCTAATGGGATGATGCTCCAATGCTTCTTATCTCAAGTTGAACCAAAGAAGTTTGAGGAAGCAAATTGTGATCCTCACTGGATTATAGCCATGCAAGAAGAACTAAGCCAATTTGAGAGAAACAAAGTGTGGAACTTAGTTGAGAGACCAAGAAACTACCCAGTTATTGGTACAAAATGGGTATACAGAAACAAACTAGATTCCACTGGAGTAATTGTCAGGAATAAGGCAAGACTTGTAGCACAAGGATACAAACAAGAAGAAGGAATAGACTACAATCAAACCTTTGCTCCAATAGCTAGATTGGAAGCAATCAGACTCTTTCTTGCCTATGCAGCCTTCATGAAGATGAAACTACCAGATGGAGACCTTCAAGAAGAGGTGTATGTAGAGCAACCACCAGGTTTTGTCAATCCCTCCTCACCTAAATTTGTTTATAGACTTAATAAAGCACTTTATGGTCTTAAGCAAGCACCTAGAGCTTGGTATGAAACTCTCTCCAACTTCCTTTTAGAAAATTCTTTTGAAAGAGGAAAAGTAGATAAAACACTCTTTACTAGAACCCATAAAAATCAACTCCTTCTTGTTCAAATCTATGTAGATGACATCATCTTTAGCTCAACTCATCCCAAACTTTGTCAAAGATTTGCTAATATAATGCAATCAAAATTTGAAATGAGCAGTATGGGAGAACTCTCTTATTTCTTAGGGCTACAAGTGAAACAAAGCAGTGAGGGAATCTTTATCTCACAATCTAAATACACTAAAGAATTAATCAAAAAGTTTGGTATGGAATCAGCCTCTACCATGAAAACACCTATGGCAACTAATGCCATTATAGAAAAGGATGATAAGGGAAAATCAGTAGATCAAAAGACATATAGGGCAATCATAGGATCCCTTCTCTATCTAACAGCTAGCAGACCTGACATTATTTTTGCAACCTGCATATGTGCTAGATTTCAGGTTGATCCAAAAGAATCCCATCTCACCTCTGTAAAAAGGATTCTTAGATACCTAAAGGGCACACCTGAACTAGGTCTGTGGTACTCAGCAGAAACAAATTTTGAATTAATAGGATTCTCAGATGCAGACTATGCTGGATGTAGGGTTGATAGAAAAAGCACATCTAGTACTTGCCAATTCCTAGGTGACAGATTAATATCATGGTTCAGTAAGAAACAAACTTCAGTCTCAACCTCAACAGCTGAAGCTGAATATATAGCTGCTGAGAGCTGTTGTTCACAAATTCTCTGGATGCAAAATCAGCTTCTTGACTATATTGGAAGTCAATAACTCTAAAATTTATTGTGATAACTCTAGTGCCATATCCATAGCATCCAACCCAGTCCTTCATAGTAGAACCAAACATATAGAGATCAGACATCACTTTTTTAGAGACAATGTAGAAAAAGGTAAGATAACCTTAGAATATATTCCTACAGATAGTCAAAGAGCAGACATTTTTACCAAACCCTTAGATGAAACTAAGCATACTTACTTTATCAACACCTTGGGAATGCTTGATGGGAGCTTGTAAGCATCATTGTTGGGGAAATCTATAATAGATCAGAACAACTAAGCAAGTACTTACAGATACGCCGATTACCTATCGACGCACCGTCGAGAGGAACTCAATGCTAGCATTGATTTCTTAAAGACAAAGATACGTCGATCCCTTATCGACGCATCGTCGATCTGATATCGACGTAAGTCTGCAACCACATCGACAGAACATTAGGGTGACAAAGTTTCGACGGAGCGTCGACTCCATATTGACGCATACGTCGACATCAATGACCAACGTCACAGATGCTCCGACACATTGACCATGCGTCGACTCCAATTCGACGTAACGTTGACTTCATAATAAAACAGGAAACAAATATTCCCTTCTTCTTTTGACGATTGGTTAACTAATATACCTTGATTTCAGTTTCCTTTTCGACGTTTCACCTCCTTTAAATAACACTTCTTATTTCATAACTTATACTCTCCCAAACCGCCAAAATCTTTGTCTTCTACCTCTCTCTCTACATCAATGGCGCCAATCCCTGCTCAATCTGCTCTCCTCAAAACAATAAACGATGCTCTGGAACAACTTCTGAATGACTTCCAGACACGTCTGACCACCTTCTCCAATGAGTGCGCCGACATGCTCACCACCTGTGAAGCCAAATTGGCCAACCTATCTGCTTCTCTTCCCGAGCTTCACGTTCTTCTTCAAGAACAACCTCTGTCGCCAAAAGGGTTTACATCCTTTATGAATGATATAAACCAGGGGGGAGAGTTGCTCCAGAAACCCCCCTATCTAGGTTTTTCTTCAAGCTCAGGGCTAACTTTTCTCCAATCTCTAAATACTATCTTTAAGTATTAAACAAACCTCATTTTTTCTTTTACCATAGGCTCCAATCTTTTCCAATCACTCTGACTACACTTTCAACAAACACCTTGGTGAATCCTCCTCCTATCATACAGAAGGAGATCATGCTGTGGATTCAGCATTCAAAATTGATGCCCCACATGTTCAGGGGGAGACTGTTGCAGTACAGAATATAGAAGTCCAGGGGGAGGAAGAAATAGCTTGTTCTGATGACCTAAAAGGGCTAGTTTGGATTGAGGCACCCCTGTGTGAGGAAGAATATCAGCATCATTCTTCTGGCTTCTCTGCCAGCTACATCAAACTCAAGACACCCTTACTTGAGGATATTCCTCCAGAGGACATTTTGCCTGCTGTTCCCCTCCTAGAAAAGTCCCTTCTCCACCTTCACCTTCTAAAGAGAAAACTACATCTCCACCTATGCCTCTTCCACCACTTCAACCTCTATCTCTACCTCCTCTACTACCTCTACCTCCACAAAAACTATCTAAGGAAAACCAAGAGAACAAATGAAAAGAAGAAGTGAAGCCATCCCTCATTGGCAAAAATTTTCCAAAGAAGAAAGAAAAGAGTATGCAAAGGAAAAGAAATATAGAAAGGCTGTTGAGGAGATAAAGAGGTTTGAAAAAATGCCTAATATCACTCCTAACAGTCCTATAAAGGAGTACCATGATCCTGACATGGAAAAGTTGCATGAAGAAATAAGAGAAAGAGAGCTGTATGAATATGAAGCAGCTATGAAAGAAGTAGAAAATAAGAGAAATGTCTGGTTGGAAAAGATCAAAAAGGGGATGACTAAAGAACAGATCCTTGCAAAATCTTCCATCAAACTTCCAAAGAAACTGTTTGATGTTGAAGCTTATCAAAAGAAAAATCCTCAGGCAGGACTCATCCTAGAAAAGGGACAAAAACACAAGAGGGGTGTAGGGTGTGCTGAAGATACTTACATTCCCTATAAGAAGCCCAAAAGACCTGCAAGATTAGACAAATGGCATGACTCACCCTGGAAAGGGAGAGGAAAGATGACTGAGATCCCTGAGAAACAACAATCAGAAAAGAGAAAATATAGGCCAAAGGTTGACAACAAAGGACCACCTGAGCCCAAGCCTACTCAAAAGAAACCTCAAAATATTACAATTGAGATGATTGATGAAAAGGCAGCAATCATCATCAGCAAGGGCTATTCTCTAAATGACACTCTCCCTGATGCTGACAAAGTCCTGGAGAAATTGCACACAATCATCAGAAATGTCCAGGAGCATCCAGATAGATCCAGGGGCTATATTTTTGATGCTATTGAAAACTTATCTAGAAAACTTTATTCTGCCTTTGTCAATTTGATGCACAACAAGAAGTTTCTAGTTTAAATCTTGTGAAAGACAATTTCTTATTCTATCTTCTTCTGATTACTTAGCATATTTCTTCTCTATATAAATGCTTTGCTATGATGATTAAATACTGATACAATTTCTCTCTAAATAGGGTTAAGACAAATAGGGGGAGATTGTTGGGGAAATGATTTATCTTAACCCCTAGAATTAAGAAGAATATAAATTCTAAGTATGAAAAATTAGGCTAAGTAAATATGCATCGAATAGTATTCGACGCAACGTCGAAATATAGTCGACGTTTCTCTCAGAATGAGTCGAAGTAACTCTTAGAAGAATTCGACGTAATCTTAGTCGACGTACCTCTGACTTCTAGTCGATGCATGTGATAAAGTCGACGCATCTTAGTCGACGCACCTTCCTTATTCTCCTCTCGACGTCCAGCCAGGATGAAATTGACGTTTACGTCGAATAGTAATCGACGCACATCGATATCCATAAGTAATTCAAAAACACGCCAGATCTCTTTCCTTCTTTTTGTAGATCTGATTTATATGGAATGATATTATTCTTTTATAGCCGTTCTGAATCAGCCTTTCCTTCTATTTGATTCTTAGCTAATTTGATTAAGACTATTATGGATATTATTTGAAATCAGAATGAATTCATTTCCTTCTACATAAATATTAATTATGGAAACTCTTATCTCTTTCTAATTCACTGTCTGATAATTAATTATTCTCCTTTAGCAATATATTTTAAACAGAGCTATAAATAAGAAGGAGGTCGGCAGAGAATAAGAACAAGTGATCCACCATATACATTTGAATAAGAGGAAGAGCTCCCAAGTGAAGAGTGAGAAAGTTGGGAAAAGAGATATTGTGCTGCAGCAAAAGAAAAGCCTTCATCTTCTCCTTCTTCTGAAGCCATTCTGCTGCAAATTCTGAAAGCTCTCACAAAAGAGAGAAAAGCTTACAAATCTCCTTCTCACTATAGAAGAGAGATCATATTCACTATACTTGTGCTTCTAATCTTCTTGCTAGGAAGAAGATTCCTTCTAATATATATTGTCTTCTATTCTCCTACTTGTTTTACTTCTTCTTCTCTTTCTTATTTCACTTTTAAACCGTGTAAAAGAGTTTTTAGAATCTCTCTTCAAAAAATTCAGTTGTAGTGGTTCTAAGAGTCTCCTTACCAAAAGACTCAGTTTGGTTCTAAGAGTCTCCTTATCAAAAGACTCAGTCTGGTTCAAAGAGTCTCCTTATCAAAAGACTCAGTGCAAGTTAGTGAATTCCTACCAAGGGGGTAGAAGAGTGGACTACCCAATGTTTGGGGAACCACTATATTTCCTTGTGTTGTGTTGTGATTTTCTTGTTGTCATTTTTCTTCTTTACTTGCTTAATTCTTGTTGGTGTGTGGGAAGCCTAAATCTGTGATTATTACACACATATATATATATATATTTATAATAATAATAACACAAAGTATTTTTAAATCTCTATTCACCCCCCTCTAGAGAATTCTAGTGAGGTTAACTTTGCACTTTCACTTCTTGTATGAACCAGAAGGAAGTTCTCTGACAAGATTGTCCTTAGAAAGCTTAGAGATAGTTCTAAGGTTAATGTGCCCTAGCCTTTTATGCCATAGTTCATTTGTCTTACTTATTGAATTAAATAGACAGATGTCAGTATTGGCAGAGTCAAAATTGACAAGATAAATGTTTCCTTGTCTAATACCAGATAATACATTTTTATTTTTATTATTGGTAATAAGACATTGGGAAGGGTTAAAGGTTACCTGATAACCTTCATCACATAACTGACTTATGCTGATGAGGTTGTGCTTGAGACCTTTCACATATTATACTTCTTTGAATGTGACTACTCCAACTTTGACTTGTCCATACCCTTTTGTCTGTCCACAGTTGGAGTCTCCAAAGACAACTTTGGGTCCAAGCTTTGCCTTATAGTTGCTCAGGTTGGCCTTGTTTCCTTTCATATGCTTTGAGCATACAATATCCAAGTACCAATATTCTTTTATCCTTGGACAGATGTGTGCTTGCAAAGACAGAAAAATAAACTAGTTGTTTTTGACCCAGACTACCTTGGGTCCTTTTGTTTGTCCACAATATTCAGAAATAAAGGACATTTCAGGTTGATCCTTGTAGCCTTGTGGATGATATCTCCTTGGAGGTATAATCCATTCAGTAAAAGGATTTTTAGTGTGTTTAGAATTAGAATTCCTGAAATTCTGTGTATAGTTTCTGTTCGACAAATTTGGGTAAATTCGTCGACCGTCGTTCGACGAATTTATATGATTTCGTCGAGCGCCATCCATGTAATAATTATACTGAAAATCTGTATTCAGTTTTCGTCGATCTCCGTTCGACAAATTTGAATCTTTTTGTCGAGCTCCGTTCGACGAATTCTTCTGAATTCTCTTATTCTTAACAGACTTGCTTGAAATGACTTTATTTGCTTCTACAACCTCTTTGACTTTAGCATATATGAATTTTATGGGTGTAGATAATATATTCTTCTTAACTAGATGTGGCTCACTTGATGAGGCACCCAAGCCCAGTTTGCTATTAAGTCTAGCATTAATCGTGCTTGTTATGTCCATCAGTTTGATGCTTCTCCCATTTAGGGATTCTTCAAACTTTTTGGCTTCAGACAACTTGTTCTCAATGAGAACAATCTGTTCCCTGGAGGCAGCCAAATCCTTTTTAAGGTTTATATTTTCTCCACTTATAATTTTCATGACAACTAGCTTATTTCTGAGTGAGATTATTTCTTTCTCAGATTTTAATAAGTCTAAGCAAAGAACTTTGAATTCAGCCTAAAAAAAACTTTGAATTCAGCCTTGAATTCAACTGAAGTAAAATCAAAATGAGATAATACCTGATCTGCATCATCTTCTGCTTCAGAGTCTGATTTTTCCTTATCAGAATTGTGTCCTGAGGCATTGATAGCCATCATGCAGAATGTTCTCTCTTCTTCATCATCACTGGAGCTGGATGAGGAAGCATATCCTGACTCAGTGCCTGAGTCATATATTGCCATCAGACATTTGTCACTTTCATTTGATTTTTCTTCATTATCATCAGATGAACTGGATGATGGTTCAGATATGGTTTCACTCCAGGATTCTGCAATGAATCCTCTTCCCTTTTTTTGTGCTTGTGTGAGGAAGATTTGTTGGAGCTTCTTTTCTCTTCTTTCTCCTTTTTCTTTTCTTTCTTTGTTGCTGGAGATCTAGTGGATGATTCAGCTTCCCTGGACTTGATGAGCTGCTCATAAGATTTGAGTTTGCCCAACAAAGCTTCAGTGGTAATCTCATTCAGACTTCTAGCTTCCTTGATTGGCCAGATTCTAGAACCCCATATGCTGGGGAAGCACATTAGAATCTTATCATTTATTTCAGTGATAGAAATCACTTTGTCTAGAGATTTCAACTCATTAATTATGAGACTGAGTCTGTTGTACATGTCAGCCACTGTCTCTGTGTCTCCTTTCTTGAAGTTTTCATACAGAGAGATCAAGTGTGATCTTCTATCTTTTCTTTCATCTGCAGAACCTGCAACAATGTTATTTAGTGAAATCCAAATTTCTCTAACTGAAGTACATTCAACCACTTTTTGAAATATGTCATCAGACATAGTTTGAGCCAATATGTTCATGGCTTTAGCATCTGCACTTCTTTGCTTCTTTTGAGTTTCTGTCCACTCAGGAGGTGGGACAACATGATTGTCTCCTGTAGCTTTAGTGCTGGTAGATGCTGTAGGTGCTGCAGGCCCTGTCAGGATAACGTTGAAAATTTCTTTATCAATAGAGTTTATATAAAGCCCAATCCTTGCTTTCCAAAGTGCAAACTTGCTAAGATTGCACATTGGAGGTCTTGTGCTTGAGTACTCCTTGTTCTGTGCCATGAGTTTTTAACAGAAAATAGATAAACAAAAACTCTAAATTAATTTAAGATCTAATTGATCTTTGTGATTCAGGTGTTAGCCTGTAAAGAATCAACTGCCTCTGATACCAATTGAAAGTGGAGGTTAGATCTTAAGTTACTCTAGAGGGGGGGGGGGGGGGGGGGGATGTGAATAGAGTATTAAAACTTTTCCTTAGTTTTATAGTGTAAATAAAATAGTGTTATATATATATGTGTAAGCAGAGTGAGAAATATATAAACAGAATGGCTGAATAAATAAAAGCACACAGCACATCACAAAGAAATAAACACAACCAGAAGACACAAGGAATTTATAGTGGTTCCCCAATAAATCTGGGTAGTCCACTCTTCTACCACCCTTTGGTAGGAGTCCACTAGGAGGGTTGATCAGGTGCCCTAATACCAAGGTGATTTTGATCAGGTGTCCACACACCACAGAGCTTTTGATCAGGTGCTCAAAACCAACAGGATTTTTTGATCAGGTGTCTTGCCACCAAGGAGGTACACTTTTTAAGGGAGTATTAACCCTGTACAAGAGAGGTGAGAAAAAGGGTTATAGTGTTCTTCTCTGTCAAGATGCTGAGAGAATACTCTAGTGGACTTATTGTAAAGCTCTCCCTGTCTCATTGAAGTATTTGACATATGTTGGAGAAGCTTTCTCTTGAAGACTCAAATCTTCTGTAGCAGATAGATCTGGAAGAACAGGTTCTTCAGATTCCTTGTTGCTCTTGTAGAAGACTTGAACTTGCAGCAGAATATCTGAGAGATGGATCTTGAAGATGATGTTCTCAGAGTAAAGATGGGTGCTGCTTAAGGAAGAAGAAGAAGACTTGAGAATAATAGACTGAATGTTCTTCTTCTTTCTTTCTCTATCCTTGTTGTTATCTTTCTGTATTCTGCAAGAATGCTAATTTTTAATTCTGTCGAGAGGGATAAGACAATAATGTCTGTCTTTGATATATTCTATTTTTGGAATAGAATAATCTGCCTTTAAATCTTTCTTGGAATAACAACAAAGACAAAATGACTTTTTGTCAGGTCCTTTAATTCCTTAGCCGTGAAAAACTCCTTAGCATTAAATGACAACGACTATTCTTGTCATGGAACAAAGGAAATAAGGAATATATCTGAATAATATAATATCCTTACTTGCCTGCCTTGAATACGTCCAAATGTATTGAATATATCCGTTGGAGTCGTCGATCTGAGTTCAGAGTATTGACAAATAACTGATATAAATAATCTGGACTTGAATTTGTCGAACTGAGCTTTAATATAGAATTTGTTGAGCTATGGCTGGAATTCGTCGAACGCTGCTCGCCATTTGTCGAACGCTGCCCAGAGAATGTCGAGCGCTGGAACTGGCTATAATACTTCAGTCTGCTGGGACAAATTCGTCGAACGATGCTAGACATTCGTCGAACGCCACTCGCCATTTGTCGAACACTGGAAACTTAAAATTTCCTTAAGTTCTAGCAACTCTAACAGTCTAAAAACTTGACCCTTAAACTATACAATGGGGTCAACTTGATCCTTAGTTAAAACATAGTGATCCTAGCCCAAATCAGTAATAGGGTTGTTCCAACAAGATCGCCGACCTCAAGCTGGAGTTCGTCGAACTCAGAACAACGGATTGCGTCGAGCGCAAATTGAAGTTCGTTGGACGCAGATTGGAGTTCGTCGAACGCGGATTGGAGTTAGTCGATCGCGAAGATCTGGCTCGCCCGCCTTCCTTCGAGCGGTCGGCGAGCACTCGGCTCGCCCGCCTTCTTTCGAGCGAACTCTGAGACTCTGGCTCGCCTTCCTTGCCACTTTTTCCTGGAGACTCTAGTCGGCGAGTTTGCCACTCTGCTCGTCTTCTTGCGAGCGGACTTTGAGAGTCGGGCTCGCAGGGACATGACTCGCATGCCTTCCTGCGAGCTTCCCTTAGCCTTGCGGAGATCTGCTGAACTGGCTGGGAGAATAAGCTCGTCGAGCTAAAAGCGATATCATCGAACTGGAGCGCGAGGCTCGCCGAACGTTAAACGGATTTTGGCAAACGCAGATTGGAGTTCGCCGAACACGAAAACTTGGAAAGAATCTGGCTCGTCCAGAATACTGCTGCGAGTGGACCGCACTGATCTGGCTCGCTTGCCTTCCTTCGAGCGGTCGGCGAGTGCCCGACTCGCCCGCCTTCTTGCGAGCGAACTCTGAGAATCTGGCTCGCCTTGCCTGTTACCTCCTCCGCCTGCCGACTTCTCAAATCTATGCCCAACTCCTTGCAAATATCAGGGTTGTACATAATCCCTGCTCTTCGCGAGGCTACCTGGGCTCACGAAGAATCATCCAACCTCGGATATTCGCCGGCCTTTCAACGACGTGACGCGAATCTTTTGGTGGGGCCCATGCCCACTACGATAAATATCATCCCTCCCGGCTGGTGTCCAAACTTTTTCTCCTTCTCTCCCTTTTCTTAGTCGCCGCGAGCCCCAACGCTATGTCCAAAAAGGTGGAGATGTTGGCTTGCCTGAAGGCCTCGCAGGCAGCGCAAAAAGGGAAAGCCACTGCACTCGCTTCCTGGGCCTCTCCGCTGCGTGCGCCGCCTCCTCCCCTCGTCAAAATGGCGAAGACCGTCCGACGCCCGCCTAGCAAAGATAGGTCCTCTTTTTCGTCTCCATCCCCTTTTGACGAGCTCGCCTAGCAGGTACTACTATCAAGTTCGCCGATTTAATGCCTTTCCCTTCTGACATTGCTTCTTCAATCGCAGAATGCTTCCCCGCGGGAGAATACCTTGGAGAAAATGATTATGGAGACCAGCATTCCCACCCATGGCGGGGCTGGTACTCTTCTCGCAGATGTGGGGATCGCCAACCTGCGTGGCCCGCCTTCGCCACGAGGTGAGTAGTTCTCCTCGCCTTCCTATGTAACATATTTTCTTACTCGCTAAGTTTTCTCTTATTATGCAGTGTCTGATGTGGCGAATTTGGAGGACCGAATTCCTCCTCCCTCGGACCCGCCGGTCCCGTCGAATCAGACTATCATCACTCCTAGATTAGGCAGTCTGGGACTAAGGAGCCCTGGAGGGACATTACTTCCCGAGCCAGGACTTGCTGCAAAAACCATGTTCCCTCCCGGACTGGGGAAGGCCGTCACCCCTGCCTTCGTCGAAGCGTTCCAGGGCCGGCCGGGCACCTCTCGCCAGTGGCCCAGTACCCAAATTTCTCCATTAGGTTAGACCGTCCCCGCGAAGTGTCATTTTCCACCTCCCTGCTGATTTCTATCTCACAGGTGATCCCTTGACCCCGCCCACCGAGTTGGAGCCTGGAGCGTTGGAAATGTCGCCACCCCCCTCGCCGAGTCAGGTCGTGGATTTTCTGGGGGACCCCGGTAATCCAGAGCAAATGAAGAGGCGGGTCACCGAGATATTCCAGAAGCATACTTCCCTTCTGCGAGATTTACACGAACAAAATCGACAGGATCGGCTCGCGTTTGAGGAAAGATTTGCTGCGATGGAGGATGCGAATGTGCGCGTCCTCGCCGAGGTGCGGCCAGTCGATCATGGCGAGGCGACTTCCCCCGGGGTGTACGTTGCTCGGATTGAGGATTACGTGCGGCTGATAACTCACGCGGCCCGGTAGGTTAGCGAGTACCACTGCCCGCGAGTTCCCCCTCGCTCTGGTGTGCGAGGTCGCGGTCGCTGGAAGTGGTTGCGCTATTAAGGAGCCACTCTTCGCAGTTCGCTTTTTATTTTTCTTTCCCCTCCCCTTCGTAGGGAGGGGTCACAAACAATTTACCGGTCTGTGATAATGGTACTTTGACTCACCTGCGAGTCCATACTTCCGTTTCTATTTATCTTTTCCTTCGCTATGGCTAGCTCGCTTGTTCATTGATTACTACTGCTGATTATTATACTTTTATCGCTCATTGTCATGACCAGCTCTCGCATTTCGCTTTATTTCTTTATCTGGACCTAGCTCGCCGATGACTAGAGGGAGGGATTTTGGCGAGACGCCAGCTCGCTAGGAGCGGATAGAGCCCCTGGAGGCGGAAAAATACCGCGCGCATCAGCTATCCGCATCTATCGGCGCTTCAAATTCTTCCCGCTCTTTTCATTTCTATAAATAGTCTGCATCTTTACTTTCTAACCACCGCATTTACTGTTCTTCCTTCGCATTTCTCTTCTTCTAACTCTCTCGCAAACCCTAGCTCGCTCTCGCGAATTCTCTGACTTGCAGCTCTTCAACGCCATGGTCACAGACGCGGAGACAGAGGGGCAAGCCAAGTGAGCTGGAGCCTTTCGCGAGGGCCCCTTCTTCTGCGCCAACCTCACTAAAGAGGAATACTTAGCCACAGTGGACAGATACTTGCATTCTGGGTTCGTGGCCCGCTGCCCCACCGACAGAGATACCATCAATGATCCCCCCGCAGACGAGCTCGCCATCCCCATTGCTCACTTTGAGAATGGGTTGCGACTCCCGATATGGCCTGAAGTGCGCCAGGTACACCTTTCTAGATCGCCTAGCGAAGAATATTCTTAGTATTTTCTGGCTCGCCTTGCGAGCAGCATTCCAACCCTTAAGGGCTCTTCCAGGTACTCAAGTATTTTGGTATACTGCTCAGCCAGCTGACGCTGAATGTGATCGCCTTCATGGTCGCGTTCGCCAGACACTTGCGAGCTGAGAAGATTGAGTTTAGTCTACTCATCTTCCGCAAGGTGTTTTCGTTTCGCGCATACAGGGATGGGACGGCTCACTTCGCGAGCCAACAAGTCACCCTCTGCGAAACCGTCAACAAGTCACCCTCTGCAAAACCGTCAACAAGTCCCACTACTGGACGCAGAAGTATGTACTGGTGAAGGGTCCCTTTGGCAACATCTCTTACACTCCACTCCAGCGAGACGAGGCCACATTCCCTTTGGCAAGCCTAAGCCGACGAGCCACAAGAATTTCGGGCTTGGTGAAGGGTCCCTTTGGCAAGCCTAAGCCGACGAGCCACAAGAATTTCGGGCTTGGTGCGAAGCTCCCGGACGCAGTTGGCGAGCCGTTGCTCACGTGGGACGCCAAGCAGAATAAGATCGTATGCTCCTCCCTCCTCCCGTCCTGGGTGGAGAGTAAAAAAATTGGAGGCCAAGCGTTCGCCCTTGCCTTTGGGCTCTACGGCCGCGAGGACGCCTCCCTCTTTAGGACCTTCACGCCGAAAGGGCTCGTATATGAGGCCATGCAAGCCTAGTTCTGGGCAATGGAGCTTACCCACATGGTGGGCCGCCGGTACTTCACTGCGGACAGGGAAATCAGAGAGCTCAACGTCGAGCTTCGGAAGTCCGCGGAGCTTAAGGGAAAGGAGGCCTTGTCTGAGGGCCTCCTCGCTAGCCTTCAAGGCGGACTGGTAAGTAATGCTTGTAAAGAGTCTTTTTTCGTCTCGCTACCCCTCGTCTTTCTCTAATTTCCTTTTCGCAGGATGCCGAGTCCGCGGGTAAACTCACTGCAAGGATCACTGACCTAGAGATGGAGAATTCTTTCCTCAAGGCTCAGATTTGCGACCTAACCCTGGCGGTGCTCCCCCACCTCCTTCGTGAGCTAGGGCTCGCGTCCAGTCGCGAGATGAAAAGGAGGCCGCCCGCAAAAACTCAATAGGGATCGCCGAACTTGTCCTCGACACCCTTAAAGGGGCGGACCTGATTGTTCCTGACGCCATGGAGTTCACCGCGGAAGACGTCGTCCCTGACCTGTTCGCGCCAATCTCAGAGGTGGAGGATCGCGAGGGCGATTGAAGGATTCCTCGGCGGGCGGCTTTGATGTTTTTGTTTTTATTATTTTTTTTGCCAAGTGTAAAAAACTTTTGCTTTTGACCCGCGAGTTCCTGGTTGGCTGTAAAACGTCTTTGAGCAAGTGAAGGAAATATTTTGTCTATCTTTTAAGCGTAACTTCTTTTTCATCTCTTACTCGCGCCCGCACATTTATTTATGCTCGCATGATTCCAACGTTCTATACTTTTGCTTTCCTTGCGCTCGCGTCTTAATGTTTTCACTTGGCACTAGCGTTCGCATCTCCTTACTTAATAATTCCTCCGTACCGGTGTTGTATCTAGGTCGCTCCCGCGCCTTTCTCTTCCGCAGCGATGATAAGGCTATCACACTGTAGGACACCATCCCTACTTAGACTACACCTCACAGGGAAACATTGCGAGCGGGGTCAATATTACCTCGCTCTCGCTTCTCACGAGCTTCTCTTGTTACTCGTGGGATGCCGCGACGATGAGCCCTCCCTGATTTGCCGTTTTTACTCACGCCACCAAAATTTACTAGTAAATTTGCGAACTCGGGCCGGGATTAGCTCGCCTCGCGAACAACAGGCTCAGTCGCTCTGTCGCGACCTATTCTCTTACGCGAACGAACTCCTGGTCTCGCCTTGCCTGGGCCTTGAGGTTGTTTGCGAGACAGGTCCTCTACTAGGAGCAACCTACTTTCCAGCCCCTCCCGAGATCATTCTGACCCACCGTTCATGAGAGCCCGACAGCAGAATCGATCTGGGGCATTCCAACACAAAAGGACTTGTAACCTTGCCAGCCTCTCCAGAGATCAACCCGACCCACCGTCTATGAGAGTTTGACAGCGGAATCGATCTGGGGCATTCCACCACCAAAGGACTTGTAACATTGCCAGCCTCTCTAGAGATCAACATGACCCACCGTCTAAGAGAGCTCTGCAGCAAAATCGATCTGGGGCATTCCAGCACCAAAGGACTTGTAACCTTGTCAGCCTCTCCAGAGATCAACCTGACCCACCGTCTATGAGAGCTCGGCAGCGAAATCGATCTGGGGCATTCCAGCACCAAAGGACTTGTAACCTTGCCAGCCTCTCCAGAGATCAACCTGACCCACCGTCTATGAGAGCTCGGCAGCAAAATCGATCTGGGGCATTCCAGCACCAAAGGACTTGTAACCTTGCCAACCTCTCCAGAGATCAACCTGACCCACCGTCTATGAGAGCCCAACAACGGAATCGATCTGGAGCATTCCAGCACCAAAGGACTTGTAACCTTGCCAGCCTCTGTAGAGATCAACCTGACCCACCGTCTATGAGAGCCCGACAGCGGAATCGATCTGGGGCATTCCAGCACCAAAGGACTTGTAACCTTGCCAGCCTCTCCAGAGATCAACCTGACCCACCGTCTATGAGAGCCCGACAGCGGAATCGATCTGGGGCATTCCAGCACTAAAGGACTTGTAACCTGCCAGCATCTCTAGAGATCAACCTGACCCACCGTCTATGAGAGCCCGACAGCGGAATTGATCTGGGGGCATTCTAGCACCAAAGGACTTGTAACCTTGCCAGCCTCTCCAGAGATCAACCTGGCCCACTGTCTATGAGAGCCCGGCAGCGAAATCAATTCGGGGCATTCCAGCACCAAAGGACTTGTAACCTGCCAGCCTCTCTAGAGATCAACCTGACCCACCGTCCATGAGAGCCCGACAGCGGAATCGATCTGGGGCATTCCAGCACCAAAGGACTTGTAACCTGCCTAAGAACTACTTCAAAATATTTGTATTGAGGAGGAAACATACAAAAGTCAGTTACAAAAATTGCTAAGGATAAAATCTCTTCAAATCATCCCCACTCCTGGCTCGGCCGAGAGATACCCCTTCCACATCCTGGAGGTGGTACCCCCCCAACTTGAGCACTTCGCTTACAATGTAAGGCCCTTCCCAATTGGGCTCTAATTTACCCACAACGGCTCCTCTCCCTGCCGCATCTACCTTCTTCAGGACCAAATATCCTTTCTCGAATTGCTTTATCCTGATATGTTGATCAAAGTACCATGCCATCCGCCTCTTTACTTCCTCCTGTCGGACAGTGGCGAGGTCCCGGAGCTCTTCTACCAGGTCCAGGGAAAACCTTTGCTCTGCATCATTTTCTATTAGCCATTCTACATCTCCTTCGCCCGCGGTGATCACCCTGGGGGTTTTGACTTCGAATTCTATCGGGAGGACGGCCTCAGACCCATGAGACAGTTTGAAGGGGGTCTCTCATGTGGCCGTGTTTGGAGTAGTCCTCAAGGCCCATAGGACCGAGTGTAGCCGCTCTACCCAATTGCCTCTGAGATTCTCCACCTTCTTCTTCAGCAGGTTGACAATTATCTTGTTCGCCGCCTCCACCTTACTGTTACTCCTCGGGTGTTGGACTGACGCGAACCTATGGTCTATGCCGAGTTGGGTGCAAAAACTAACAAATTCCTCGCTGGCAAATTGGGGTCCGTTGTCTGTCACTATGGCCAACGGATGCCCGTGCCTGCAAATTATCTCGCCTCATACAAAATTTCTCACCACCTGGGATGTTACCTTGGCCAGCGCTTTCACTTCTACCCACTTGGAGAAATAATCAATCATTACCAATAAGAACTTCCTTTGACCACTAGATTGCGGGAGGAACCTACCAGGTCCAAGCCCCATATAGCGAAGGGCCACAGAGCTGTAATGGTCCGGAGCCTTTGAGCTGGGAGGAGTTGGAGTGGAGCATAGAGCTGACAATTGAACACTTCCTTGCGAATTTTGCCGCATCCTTGCTGAGGGTAGGCAAAAAATAGCCTTGCCTCAACACTCTTCCATCCAGAGTTCGGCTCCCGGAGTGACTGCCACATTCCCCCGAGTGGATTTCTTCGAGGACTCTCGGGACCTCCTCCTCCAATACATAACGAGCTAGGAGCCCCGAGAGTGTCTTTCTATATAGTCCTCCTGCATGTAAGGAATAATAGGCCGACTTGTACCTGAAGCGCCATTTATCTACGTCTCCTTCGGGGAACATTCCCGATTCCAGGAAGGTGATGAAGGGATCCATCCACGATGCTCGCTGGTCCACCCCCATCAGCTCCCCATCTTCGATGGAAGGTCGGAAGAGTTCCTCAATTGTCCCTCCAGCCCGAGGACCAAACTTGGCTAGGAGGTCTGTCGGGGTGCTCTCCTCCCTCGGCACATGTGTGATGGAGAAAGTGCGAAATTGGTCGATGACCCCCTTAACCTTCTCCAGGTAGCGTTGGAGGGTCGGCTCCCTTGCTTCAAATTCTCCCCTGATTTGGCATGCCACCACCATGGAGTCCGTTGAGACCTCCACATCCTGCACTCCCAGTTCCATGGCTAGCCGCAGGCCCGCTATGACTGCCTCGTACTCGGCCTGGTTGTTGGTAATCGGGAAATGGATGCTCAAGGCCTGCTCGATATGATCTTTGTCCCCTGGGGGCTTATTAGGATAATTCCCCCTCCATAGGAGTGCTTCCCTGATGCACCATCCACCAACATCCTCCAGGCCACCGGGGGAGGTCATTCACGTTCCTCCACTTCAGTCGCGTAGTCCGCCATGAAGTCCGCCACCTCTTGTGCCTTGATTGACATCCTAGACACAAATGTGATGACGAACTCACTTAGCTCTACGGACCATTTGGCTAGCCTTCCCGAATGTTCCACCCCTTCCATGAATTTGCGAAGCGGGTGGTCGGTCACCACTTTAATGGAGTGTGCTTGGAAGTATTGCCGGAGCTTTCGAGCCGATACCACCAAAGCGAAAGCCAACTTCTCCAAGATTGGGTATCGGAGCTCCTCCTTCCTCAGCACCCGGCTAACGTAGTAGATGGGGAATTGCCTCCTCCCTTCTTCCCGGACCAACACCGAACTTACTGCTTCAGATACTACCCCCAAGTATAGGGATAAATCCTCCCCTTGCCTTGGTCCCTGGAGTAGGGGAGTCCGGGTGAGCTGCCCCTTGAAATCTTGAAAAGCTTCCACGCATTCCGAGGTCCACTCAAACTTCTTATTTCCTCGTAACACCTTGAAGAAAGGTGCACACTTCTCACCCGCCTTGGAGAGGAACCTGCTGAGACCGACCAACTTTCCCGTGAGGCGCTGAACCTCCTTCGCGTTCCTTGGTGCCTCCAACTCCAAGATGGCCTTAACCTTATCTGGGTTAGGCTCCACCCCTGCCGGGGTGAGCAAGTGACCCAGAAACTTTCCTCTGCTAGCCCCGAAGACACACTTCAGAGGATTGAGTTTCATCTTGTACTTCCGCAAGGTCCTAAAGGTCTCTTCTAGGTCTTGGAGGTGAGACTCGAGATCCCGGATCTTTATCATGAGGTCATCAACATAAACTTCCAGGTTTCCTCCCTTCTGCTCTCGGAAGACCCTGTCCATCATTCATTGATACGTAGCCCCTGCATTCTTGAGTCCAAAGGGCATCATCTTATAACAGTAGCACCCATCTCCTGTGATGAAGGAGACATCTTTGATGTCGGGGGGGGGGGGGGGGTGCATTCGGATCTGATGGTAACCTGAAAAAGCATCTAGAAAAGACATTACAGGAAAACCGACGGCTGAATCAACCAGCGCGTCGATCATAAGCAAGGGATAACAATCCTTGGGGCACGATTTATTAAGCAAGCAAAAATCGATACAGATCCTCCACTTACGTCCTCCCTTTTTTACCATCACCACGTTGGAGACCCAGCCTGGATACTGGATCTCCGATACAAAACCCGCCTGTAGGAGCTTACCCACCTCCTCTCGGATGGGTCCCTCCAACTTGTCTGCTGTGGCCCTTTTCTTTTGACGGATGGGGCGGGTGCCTGGGTCGAGGTTGAGGTGGTGGCAAACCACATATGCATCGATCCCGGGCATCTCCGCGGCACTCCAAGCGAAGACATCCACGTTTTCCTGGACGCAAGCCAGGATTTGCTTCTGCTCCTCGAGGTCGAGCTCCCCGCTGATGCGGACCTTCTCCACCACCCCAGCTCGGGTGGTGACCTCAAGCTCTACGACTTCCTCCACGGCCTCCAGCCGGGACTATTCTCCCCAACCTTCTTCCTTCTCCTCTTCTTCTCCTTCTTGGACCTTCATCACTTCTTCCGCCCCTTCCTCCTGGGCCCGACTCTCTACCTCTTCCTTCTCCTCCTCCATCGGATCCGCCGACCCCTCCTCCCCTTCTCCTCCTTTGCCTCTCCGAGACCCGCCGGCTCTCCCACCTCCTGGTCCCATTTTTCCGCCTCGGTCATCCAAGAAATGGCATTGACCGCCGTCACGTAGCACTGCCTTGCTACCTTCGGATCCACTCTTACCCGAATCTGGACTCCCCTTGAGCTGAACTTGAGGCATTGGTGGAAAGTGGAGGGGACGCAGCGGAAGGCACTGTTTAGTGGTCGTCCGAAGATGGCACTATAACTGCTGGGGGCATCCACTATGACGAAGCGGTAATTCCGAGATTGCCCGCCTAGGACCACGTAGAGTCGCACTCCCCCCTCTACCTCCTTCCTCTCTCCGGAGAACCCGAACAATGGTCCATCTGAGTCCAACACCCTTTTGGCTTCCACCTTCATCTCGTCGAACGCCTTCTTGAAGATGACGTTGATGGAGCTTCCGTTATCCACGAGAATACAGGACACTGTGAATTTCTCGATGGCGGTCTGGATGACCAATGCGTCGCAGAAAGAGTCCTCATGACCCGACATGTCCCTTTGAGAGAAAGTGTTTTTTTCTGTTGGGGGTGGGGCCGTGGATGTCAAAGCCACGCTCCGACGGTAGATGGTATGGAGACTCGCCTTGCGGGTTGCCTCTATCCCTACTCCCCCATGGATCACTCCGATCCCTCCTCGGGTCCCCACATTGGCCCGGTCCTCACACCTCTCCTCCTCATCCTCCCGAGGAAGGACCTCCTCAATCCTCACCTACTGCTGCTGCCGCTGCGCTGGCATTCTGGCCCTCTTTGTCTCTAAGAATTCTGGGCAGGTGGCCGTTGTGTGACCTTCCTCATCATGGAGGTCACAATATGGCAATGCCACCCCTCCCCTCCCGGCCTCCGCCGCCTTATTTCCCCTTCTCCTTCCTGCTCCTGCTTCTGCTCCTCTCCATCCTCTTCCTCCTCTTCCTCGCCTGATTGCCATGGCCTGCTGAGGCGGGGGAGGCACCGGCCTTGGACCTTGCCTCCATACCAACTGTTGGGGTCTTCCTTACCCCCCATAGAAGTTACCCCCTCCCGGGGCGTAACCTCTTCCTTGACCTTGCATCCCCCCGCCATGCTGCCTCCATCCCCCTCCGGGGCTCTTCCCTTCTCTGCACCTCCTGCTGCTTGAACTCCGGCTCACTGAGCTTTGCTAGCCTCTTGGTGAGCTCTATATTGGCCTCCTCACTCTCGACCTCCTCCACCACCCTCTCCATCAACTCCTCGTAGGAGACGAGGGCCTTCCTCTTCAGATCCATCTTGAAGAAACTCTCCTTCAGTCCCAACGTGAAGGCGAGCTGAAGGGCAAACCCGGGCATCTCCTGGGTGAGAAATACTCTTCCTGAAACCGATCTGCATAATGAGCCAACGACTCCTTGGGCTCCTGCTTCAGCTTGAAGAGGTACTCGTCGTCCTTCTTCCTCTTCTTCGAAGTTGAGAACCGCAACAAGAAACTTCTACGCAAATCCTCGAACGCGTAGATCGACCCGACAGGGAGTTGGTGGAACCACTCCCTGGCCTTCTCCTTTAGGCTGACGGCAAAGAGCCGACACTTGAAGGCGTCTGACATCAGCCTGATAGAAACTGAGTCCTTGAACGACTGTAGGTGCTGGACTGGGTCGTCCCAGCCGTGGTAGTAGACCCTATCCCACTCCCCGAACCCTTCCGAGACGGGCGCAGAAAGCACCAGTTCGCAGAAGGGGATTCCTCTACCTGCTATCCTTTCCTGCTCTACTCGCCCCCCCCCCCCCCCCCCCCCCCCCGAGCTCCCTCACTTGGCTGGCGCTTGCTGGGGCACTGCTCGCGAGAGATACCCTCGCCGAAGCTGCTCCTACGGGTGCCGCGTCCGCTAGGATCGCGCTCGCATGCGCCTCACCCACCTGCTTCGCACTCGCATGTGCCACACTCGCTGGCACCGAACTCGCCGGAATGGCGAATAGCACTCGCCCCTCCAGGTCTTGCACTGACCCCCCGACCACCTCCTTTCCAGCCCTTTCACCTGGGGCATCCTCGCCAACCGCTGCCAGAGGTTGGGACATCTGGACCGCTGGGTCACGAACTCGCTATGCAGCGATGCGACCGTGAACCCGAGGGTGTCGAGGACCTCCCTCCTGATGTTCGAGAATATCCTTTGCATCACCGCCGGGGGTGACCCGCAGAACTCCTCTCCCTGCTCCTCATCTCCTGCCATGTCCCTTCCTTGGAACTTTCTTGGACCAGCCACGCTCCATGCTCACCGCACCAAAATGTTGAAACCGATTTCTCGGTCTCTTGTGAAGCTCGGGCCCTCAACAAGCTGAGGGGTAGCTAGCCCTTACTAGTCCCTCGGAAGGAGCAGACTGGAGATTCGGGAACACACTAAGACCTTAGTCACAACAAGGAGGTCCCACCACAAACCCGGAAGATCGTTGAGCGCTTCCCCTCCCAAGCCAAAGCTGAGACTTGGGGACCTTGGGGAGCTAGAGAGCTAAACCAAAGTAACCAAAGGAGGAAGAAGCTCATAGAACTGAGATTGGAATCCTCTCCCAAGGTGCCCTTCAAGGTCTATTTATAGTTTTTTACTCGTGGTCTGCTAATAGCGGAGTTCCGCCTTTTGGTTTTACTAAACGCACCCCAATTTGGCCTGCTAATAACCAAACTCCGCTGTTTGGAAAGGCTAACGACAGACCACCAGGGGAAGAGGGGTTATTTCCCCCTTTGCCTATGGGTAAGTGGTCTGCGAGAGAGCTACTCGCGAGAGCTCCCACGAGTCCCCTCGCGAGTATGGCTCGCAAAACCCCTCTTGGGCGAGCGCTCTGTGAAGGCCCCGCTCGCCCTCCTTCCGGCGACGTTCGCCGAGGCCGGGTCTCGCATTTACCCCTGCGAGCTCCACTCGGCCCTACAAAAATCTACTAAATTGGCTGGACGACTGAACTCGTCGAGCTGAGAAGTAATTCCGTCGGATTGAACATCTTGTTACTCATACGTCGAACGCAGAGCTGAGATCGCCGATCTCAAGCTGGAGTTCATCGAACTCAGAACAATGGATTGCGTCGAGCGCAGATTGAAGTTCGTCGGACGCAGATTGGAGTTCGTCGAACGCGGATTAGAGTTCGTCGATCGCGAATATCTGGCTCTCCCGCCTTCCTTCGAGCGGTCGGCGAGTACTCGGCTCGCCCGCCTTCTTGCAAGCGAACTCTAAGACTCTGGCTTGCCTTCCTTGCCACTTTTTCCTGGAGACTCTGGTCGGCAAGTTTGCCACTCTGGCTCGCCTTCTTGCCAGCGGACTTTGAGACTCGGGCTCGCAGGGACATGACTCGCGTGCCTTCCTGTGAGCTTCCCTTAGCCTTGCGGAGATCTGCTGAACTGGCTGGGAGAATGAGCTCGATGAGCTAAAAGAGATATTGTCAAACTGGAGCGCGAGGCTCGCCGAACGCCAAACGGATTTCGGCGAACGCAGATTGGAGTTTGATGGCGCAAATCTTAGCACACCGCTATAGGCGGTAGTAAGACTGCGGCACGAAATGGCAGTGTACCGATCGTTCAAGTAATATAAAACGAGGAGTAATCTTCGATTATCGAATCTCTCAAGGAACACAGTAAGGTGGAGTTAACGTTCGAGGAAGGACTTGAGATCGAAGTCCAGCGATAGGTGGAGTGCGGACGAAAGGGATTTGGTTTGTGAATAATAAAATAAAATATTACAACTACTCATATGCAATGCTTCGCTTGGCGGGATGGAGACTAGGCAGGCCTTGAGCGCGCTGCGTCGCAAGGGCAGATGGACGAGTAGGCAAGCGGAATTGAACTATGCAGGCCTTGAGCGCGCTGCTTCGTAGGGCGAGATGGATTACACGGGCCGCGATGCCACACTTCGATAGGCGGATGGACAAGTAGGCTAACGGAATGAGGGTCGCAAACACCTCGTCGACAAGCACGCCACTAGCAATTGCTAGTGCGGCACCGGACACGGTGGTGGAGTGGAAAATGGATGGCGGCGCACCTCATTAACACATATGAACTAAATATAACTTCACATAAACATGAAATTAAGATTACAAGCACGATTCATAGTGTTCATCATCATTAAATGAGAGATCTAGCTACAAACACATCAATAAGAAAAGAACAAGGCAAGAAATCGACCGAATCCGAAGTCTCGTTGTAGATTCACGGTTGGAATCGCCGGGTTGTCAATCCACGTCCAAGATCGGTCCGCAACTACGTCCGGGGTAGAGAGAGCTGTCACTACTCTCCACTGAGCCCGTCTTCTTCGTGTCACGATTCGATGGAGGTTGCAAACTTCCTCTTGCTTGATGGCGATGGCGGCTAAACCTTCCTTGAAGCTCTAGGATGAAGGAGGAGGCCGAGAGGAAGCTCCGACTCAAGAATGGCGTGAAGAACAAGCCCGGAGCACCTCCCGATGGTGGGCGGCGATGGAGGGGCGAAATCGGGCGGAACGACGGAGCTGGGAGAACGAAAGATCGGAGGATCCGACCTAAATTGCGAGCAGGAATATTTATAGGCGCTGGAATAAACAGTGCGCATGGTCATTGGCGCACGACCAGTGGTCGTGCGCGCTGGAATCCTGTGATCATGCGCCTGCCTGACTGTGCGTGCAATGTAAGAAATTTATAAAATACCATTTTTGCACGACCAGTGGTGCACGACCAGTGGTCGTGCGCACTATCGTAGGTGGTCGTGCGCACTATCGTAGGTGGTCGTGCGCACTGGTCGAAACAGAACTCATAAAATTGATGTTAAGTGCGCACGCACAGTGGCGCACGACCGGCGGTCGTGCGCACTATCGTAGGTGGTCGTGCGCACTGTCCGAGGCAGAACTCAAAAAATAGGGTTAAGTGCACACGATCAGCGGCGCACGACCAGTGGTCGTGCGCAATAGAAATAGTGATCGTGCGCAGTGTTCCTGTACAGAATTGTACCGGGAACACCTGCACGACTCCTGTTCCAGCACAACCACGAATCCAACAACTGAAAGTGGCACTTAACAATGCATGAAAACTACTAAAGAAGAAGAACATGAAATAACACCAAAAATGGGCCTAGAGGTGCACTTAGCATGGAGTATCAAATATGAGTGAAAACATGTCTAAAGTGAAGTGCATAGACTAGAAAATCGGCCCAAATGAGTCCATAAATGTGTATATATTTGGGACTCATGACACCCCCAGACTTAACTGTTTGCACGTCCTGAGCAAACCATCTCTCGCGGACAGGAAAAACATAAGCTGGCGAAGAAATTATCAAGCGGAGTACCATGCGAAGTCGCATGCTCATGTGCGTAGAAGTACAGTAGACAAAATTTCTAATTATACATATTAGTTTATACTTTTCTTAGGGGCGTATTTATATATTACATTTACTCAAAAAGTGAATCACGGTGAATCATAAGGTCGTACATAGGAAGAAAGTAAACTGAACGCTGAGGCGAGCATTGCCAAAGATCGGGGCTTGGGACAACTCCATTGAAATCCATCAATGTCGGTGACCATAAGCTTGCCCGTTTGCACTCTCTCCACGGCACTGGTTTGACTCAAATGCGTGAATCAATAGGACTTAAGGTTTTAGATGAGGCTTGGGTTTAGGTGAGGTAAACAAATATAAACATGAAGGCTTAGAACACAAAAACCCAAATGAGCAAATGCATAACACTATCCAAGTAGCCAAAAAAACACGCGGATGCACCACACCCCCATACTTAGACTTAACAACATGGGTGTGTGCACTGCCTACTCCCAAACATATATTTTTACACAGATTTTTCATTAAAGCTCATATCTTTTTCTTTTCTTTTCACTTCTTTTCTTTCTCTCATTTTCTTCTTTTCTTTTCTTATCATTTTCAGCAGCTAAACAATAAAACACATCCACATCTTCACAAACATATCACCAAATCAACAACCCAACTCATGAAAATAATAAACAGCTAAAGCTCAGATTTGGGTGTGCGACTAGGATTGGCATTTAGGCTTTGGTGAGACAACAGTGGGGCTGAATCAAAGAACGGGTAGGCACAACTGGGCTAACGAGGATAAAGCGATAGGAGTGGGCACAAAGGCTCAACCGGGCCAAAGTGATGGCCTATATCACATTCACGCAATTGACTAACCGTATACCCATGCTTCGAGAATTGCTTGGGGCGAGTTCTAGCCACCGAGAAAGATAATCCTTCCCCCCCGACTCGGGCAATACGAGACTAATGAACGTCTCGCTATAGCGGGGCGAACAATACTAGAAGTGGTATCCTCCAGATTAGGCCGGGCATAATAGGACATAGTCCGTTGCGCGACCTTATCCGGATTTGGATCACCCGTATTAGAAGAAGTAGAAGAGGAAGAATAAGAAGAAGAAGAAGAGGAAAAAGTATTCGGAAAGGAAGTGTCACCTACGGATTCCTCAATCGGATCTTGAGAATTTGGCCGTTGGAATCTTAAGCGTCGCTGAATGGTTTGCTCGATTTCCGGATCCAATTCAAGAAGATCTGACGGATTCCTTTGGGTCATACATAAAAGAGAAAAAACGAAAGAAAGAGAAAAAAAATGATAAAATTAACAGAACCATGCTTTCAAAATATCGACATAAAATAACTCCCCGGCAACGGCGCCAAAAACTTGATGAATAATTTCTTTGTATTGCTTTTGCTGGAGCGCAATTCCAACAATAAACCGATAAGGCAAGTATACCTATCGTTTTAAAGTATAGGATCAAGTGTCGTATGAGACTCGGGGCTGTCGAGTACTTGTACTCACAAAGTAGAGCTGTTATTTTATCTAACGGAAATTTTTGGTTTGAAAAGTGAAGTAAAAAGAAGACTTGGACTAAAGAGAAAATTGATGATTAGAAAGCTAGCACTTGATCTAGAATCCCTTTGGACTAAAATAAACTTCTTAAATGGATAAATTGCAAACTTCTAAATTATAAACTTCGACCGTGGAGGTTCCCAAAGTATGATAGAACCTCTCTCGAGAGAACTATCAACTAACCTTAGGTTGATCGATTAAGACCTCTCGGCCAGTCGAAACCCCTAAGCTTGCTTTAGGCGGTGAACCCCTCTACTGAATTTGATTCCGGTCCGGAAGATTTAAATCACCCTCTCTCGAGGAGTGTATGAAATTCTTTTTATCTTTGAGTGATCTCCTCGTTTGCATGGATCTCTCGATCACTAGAATACGAATCTTAGATCGAAAAACATATTCGCGACATATGGATTCGACGCAATTAGAATCAAAGATAAATCGAAGCGAAATAATATAGAGAGCTTGCTAATTTTTATAAGAACAAAACAATGTTTATTTTATTCCAAAGTTCATCATGATCAAGTGCTAATTGGAATTTAGCTACTCATCATGATGGAGGAAATACATATGATAAGGAAAAGACACATGATTGATAAAATAAAGAGTACTTAAATTGAAATAGCTTTAACGAGAACTACAACTTGAAACAAAATTTAGAAATAACTACTAGAAATTACAATAAAAAGGTGCAGGATTACAGCAATTGGACTCCAAAATCCTCTTCCATGGCATCTGGACAAGGCATCAATTTATAGTTGAAATTGTTGGGGAGACACGCCCCTAGGTCACGCCCGTGACCTAGGGCGTGTAAGGCACAAAAACGCTGTCTTGAATACCCGGGAACGTTCGGGAGGAAACCGCCAAAATTCATAAATCTGTTGGTCACGCCCTTAGGTCACGCCCGGGACCGTAGGGCGTGTCTTAGCTTGATCTGCAAACGGTGGGAAACGGCCTGAGCTGGAGTTAATTTGGCAGTTTAGAAGAGGCCATGCCCCTTAGTCACGCCCGTGACTTGGGGGCGTGTAATAATAATCCGACGTGGCTTGCGATGGCTTCGGCAACGGCTGTCACGCCCATGACTGCAGGTCACGCCCCAAGGTCACGCCCGTGACCTTTGGGCGTGTAATATTAATCCGACGTGGCAGATCTCCTAGTGCAGAAGGGGCCACGGCCCGTGACAATGGTCACGCCCATTGGTCACGCCCGTGACAGTGGGGCGTGTACTTGACAAAATCTCAGAACAGGCTCAATTTTTCTCCTGAATAACACTGTTAGCCCAGAAATGCTATCAGCAGCCCAGATTTTCCTGAAAAGGTAAAATAATGAAATTAAGGAGAATATTCTAATAATTAAAATGAAAATTGGTTGATTATTAAATTAAAAACTAACTAAAAACTATGATAAAAATAGAGTTATCACTTTCTCTTCCTTGATAAAGTATTATCAGAATCACTTTCATTATCTTCTTCATCAGAATCAGAAGAAGGAATTGAATTATCATATAAATCATTGACCATTTTAAGAGCTTTGATTCTTTGCTCTTCAGCTTCATAAGCTTCATCCTCTGCTTTCCAAATTTCATCAAAATCTGGAATTGGTGATTCATCAAAGACAAAAGTTGGGAATTCAAAACTATTGATAATTTCTTCTGAAATTTCAACTGATTCACTTGCATGACTTTGAACTGGAACTGAAACATGAACTGGATCTGCTCTTTGAACTGCAAAACTGCTGATAATCTTTTTAAGCTAAACTTTATCAATTGGAGCAGTGTAAGGAACAATTGCTCTAGAATAATCTTGATATTTTGGCAGAACTAAGTAAATGGGATTGAACTTAGACAGCAAATGAGTAATATCTAAAGAAGAATGAATGTAGATATTATTTGTCTCTTCGATGACTGGTATTCCAGATGCTTCAACCAAATCAAACATTTCTAAATCAGAAATTTGAACTGTTTCTTCAATAACAACTGTATCTTTATCTTCAACAAAAACTGTGGCCTCTGAAATTGGAGCTTCTGGAGCTTCTTCATAAGGCATCTCCCCCTGCCTAGCTTCAGGGAGACCTGAATCTAGGCCCCTAGAAGAAGGGACAGAAAAAGAGGAAGGAATTGAAGATATAGTAGAAGATAGCTCAGAAATTGCTTGAAGAATTGGAGCAATTTTTGCATCCAAGGTGGATTCAAGAGTAGAGAGAATGTTATGGACTGGAGCAAGTTTTGCATCCAGGATTTGATCTATCTTGGGAAGAATATAGTCAAGAATTAGATCTGCAACAGTTTGGAAATGTAGAAATAGCATTTCAGGTTGATGAGATGAAGATGGTTGAGAAGTGGATGGAATGGAGGTTGGTACAAAGATGTTTGCAACATTTGCATGTTGTTGAGGAATGTCAGAATGAATAGGGCAAGAGTGATGGATAGGTGAATGATGGTCATCATGCATGGGAGATGGAGGTGGAGAATTATGAGGAGGTAGAAGAGTAGATGAGGATGGAATGTCATCAATGAGTATGGGAGAATTTGGAGGTGGAGATTGTGCATGGGAAATGTTCTGAGGTGGAGATGGGATAGGAGGAGAAGAAACAAGAGGAGGAGGAGAAGGAGCTTCTAGAAGGGTTGAGGGAGTGACTGGATCAGTCCTTGTGCCTTCAGAAGTTTTCTTCTGTGTAGCTGCTCCTGGGTTCTTCTTGGTAAACACCCTGTCCCATTTAGCAAAGAGAGCTTTGGTCAGCTTCTTGCTAGCATTAATGGTCACCTTGGGAGAGACTAGAAGGTCTTGGTGTCTTTCCTGCAATACAATTCCAATAATTCTTCCAAAACAAACATTTTCCTTAGAAATCTTCTTCTTAATCAATCCAAAGAGGATTGATCCCCAGTTTACTTTCTTCTTTTCCATTAAGGCCACCATCAACATAAATTGGTGCCTATTAATATAATCATGACCTGTTGTTTTCCCTAACAACACATTTCCAACAATATCAGAAAGAAACTTATATTCCAAAGATAAGTTTTTCTTAAGCAGATGATTAGGGTTTCCAGTAGAATGACCCATTTTAATTAATGTTTCACCATTTTCAACAGAACTTAGTTCTAATTCATCATCACCATTCACAAAACCAAAAACCTCAGTGAGAATGGTAGGGGTAAGAGAGACCTGCTGTCCTGAGATGGTTCCTGTTAGACTTTCATCATCTGGCTTAGCCGTGAAACACCATTCCTTAATCTCTGCTGTGTGCAGCTTTATCCTCATGCTCATTAACTTCTTTAACTACTGCTCTTCAGAGTTGAAGGATATCTTTGAAGACTTGGTCAGATTGAGCTAAAGATTCCATGTCGATGTCAAACCCGGCATCGAACTTCATCGAGTAGAGCGCGGCTTGCGAAATCACCATTTGTACCTACAAGAGAGAAAGATCAAGTGCAGAAGGGAACTGGAGGGAAATGATTTCTGTAGGCATGATCTATTAAGAAATAAATTAGAGATTATATAGACGGGAGAAGGGGGCGCATTTGAGGAGTGGGGTTCGACAAAAACCTAATAAAAACAGAAGTCGAAAAGACTTTAGGTCTCCGTCTGACGCCGTTCGACAAAAATATCTTTTCCGTCGACCACCGTTCGACAGGTGAAATTTTCTTTATCGATTATGAAGATATAAGGTTTCATCGACCACCGTTCGACAAATGATACAAATTTGTCGTCCTCCGTTCG
This sequence comes from Dactylorhiza incarnata, assembly GCA_033032865.1. NCBI lineage: Eukaryota > Viridiplantae > Streptophyta > Magnoliopsida > Asparagales > Orchidaceae > Dactylorhiza > Dactylorhiza incarnata. The sequence continues at coordinate 28,966 of JAWHQI010000205.1, read as the reverse complement.
ACGAATTTTGGGGATAAATAGAAATGTTAATTTTTTTAACAGATTGAATCTCCATATATCATTCCTAATTGATTTATAAAGAAGATATGCTTCTTTTCATCCAATGGCTTAGTGAAAATGTCAGCTCTTTGTAAATCAGTAGAAATAAATTGTAGGCAAATTTTATTTTTATCCACATTATACCTAAGGAAGTGGTGCCTAATTTCTATGTGTTTAGTCCTACTATGGAGAACTGGATTTTGTGCTATAGATATTGCACTAGTATTGTCACAAAATATAGTTGAATTATTTAAGTTGACACCATAGTCTAGAAGTTGATTTTGTATCCACAACATCTGTGAGCAGCAACTGCCAGCAACCATGTATTCAGCTTCAACTGTTGATATAGACACAGATGTCTGCTTTTTACAAAACCAAGACACAAGCCTATCACCAAGAAACTGACAAGTTCCTGATGTGCTTTTCCTGTCTACTCTGCATCCAGCATAATCTGAATCTAAGAATCCAGTTAATTCAAATTCAGATGCTGTTGGATACCAAAGTCCTAGATTAGGGCAACCCTTTATATATCTCAAAATCCTTTTTAATTAAATTAAGTGAGATTCTTTGGGGTTAACTTGAAACCTAGCACAAATACATGTAACAAACATTATGTCATGTCAACTAGCTTTTAAATAAAGTAGTGAGCCAACAATTGCTCTATATACTTTTGAATCAATAGGTTTCCCTGATTCATCATTATCAACAACAGCATTTGAGGGCATGGGTGTTTTCATGGTGGAAGAATCATACATACCAAATCTTTTCACTAATTCCTTAGCATACTTAGATTGGGATATGAAGATTCCATTTGGAGTTTGCTTCACTTGAAGACCAAGGAAGTATGATAACTCACCCATACTACTCATTTCAAATTTAGATTACATTAGATTTGAAAATCTTTTGCACAAATTTGAATCAGTAGATCCAAAAATAATGTCATCTACATATATTTGAACTAGCAATGTTTTATTTTTATGAATCTTAAAAAATAGGGTTTTATCTACTAAGCCCCTACAGAAATTGTTTTCCAAAAAAAAACTAGCTAAAGTCTCATACCATGCTCTAGGAGCTTGTTTGAGACCATAAAGAGCTTTCTTAAGCTTAAATACAAAAGAGGGTTGAGTTGGAGAGATGAAACCTGGTGGTTGTTCCACATAGACTTCTTCTTTGATTTCTCCATTTAAGAATGCACTCTTCATATCCATTTGAAATACTTTGAACTTCTTGTATGCAGCAAATGCAAGAAAAATTCTGATTGCTTCAAGTCTTGCAATAGGAGCAAAGGTCTAATCATAATCAATGCCTTCTTCCTGTGAATATCCTTGAGCTACCAGTCTTGCTTTATTTCTCACAATGTTGCCTTGTTCATCTAGCTTGTTCCTGAAGACCCATTTGGTGCCAATCACTAGATGCTCTTTTGGTCTAGGAACCAAATCCCATACTTTGTTTGTCTCAAACTGATTGAGTTCCTCTTGCATAGCAATGATACAGTTGGGATCTTGTTCTGCATCTTGTAGAGATTGAGGTTCAATCTGAGAGAGAAAACATGTGTGCATCATGTTCTGATTTACTTGATTCCTTGTTTGCACACCTGCTGAAATATCACCAATCACTTGTGATATTGGATGATCTCTAACAGTGATGTGGTCAACAGTTGGAGTTGGTTCAACAATGATATTTTCTTGAGGAATTTGATCAGCTGTCATTTGGATTGATTTGTCAGCAAGATCTTCTGGATGATCTTCTTCTTCACTATCTTCAAGTGTTTGAGTTGTTGGAGGTGAAGAATCTCTTTTCTCTAGATTTAGCTCACTTAGTTCTCCACATAAATCTGATACCTGCAAGGTATTTATGGTAGAGGTGGTATTCCTCTCCTCATTTAATAGGTTAGTTTCATCAAAAGAAACATGCATGGACTCCTCTATTTTAAGAGTAGATTTGTTGTAGATTCTATATGCCTTACTAGATAGAGAGTATCCAAGGAATATGCCTTCAGCTGCCTTAGCTTCAAACTTCCTTAGATATTTCTTATCATTGTTATGCACATAGCATTTACAACCAAAAATCTTAAAATAGCTAACCTTAGGCTTTTTATTCTTGAGTAGTTCATAGGGAGTCTTACCCTTAAGTTTATGTATCAGGCTTCTATTCAACACATAATTTGCTGTGTTCACTGCCACTGCCCAAAAGGAGAGTGGCAAATGAGCATCAGCAAGCAATGTAGTTGCTGATTCAATTAATGTTCTATTTTTCCTTTCAGCTACCCCATTTTGTTGAGGGCTTCTAGGAGCAGAGAAACACTGCATGATCCCTTCTTTTCCACAGAATTCTCTCATCAGAAGAGACTCAAACTCAGTACCATGATCACTTCTGATCAATGCAACTAAAGTAGAGTACTCAGTCTTGATGGACCTAAGAAAGTCTGTTAGAACTTTGAAAGTGTCAGACTTGTTTCTAAGAAAAAACACCAAAGTGAATCTTGAGAAGTCATCTACAATAACTAAAGAATAATGCTTCCCTCCTAAGCTCTGTATAGCAGTAGGTCCAAGGAGATCTAAATGCAATAAATATAGAATCCTAGGTGAATTACTCTTGGATAAAGATTTGAAACTACTTCTAGACTGCTTACCAAACTGACAAGCCCTGCAAAGTCCTTCCTTCTTGTTGGGGAAATGATTTATCTTAACCCCTAGAATTAAGAAGAATATAAATTCTAAGTATGAAAAATTAGGCTAAGTAAATATGCGTCGAATAGTATTCGACGCAACGTCGAAATATAGTCGACGTTTCTCTCAGAATGAGTCGAAGAAACTCTTAGAAGAATTTGACGTAATCTTAGTCGACGTACCTCTGACTTCTAGTCGACGCATGTGATAAAGCCGACGCATCTTAGTTGACGCACCTTCCTTATTCTCCTCTCAACGTCCAGCCAGGATGAAATCGACGTTTACGTCGAATAGTAATCGACGCACGTCGATATCCATAAGTAATTCAAAAACACGCCAGATCTCTTTCCTTCTTTCTGTAGATCTGATTTATATGGAATGATATTATTCTTTTATAGCCATTCTGAATCAGCCTTTCCTTCTATTTGATTCTTGGCTAATTTGATTAAGACTATTATGGATATTATTTGAAATCAGAATGAATTCATTTCCTTCTACAGAAATATTAATTATGGAAACTCTTATCTCTTTCTAATTCCCTGTCTGCTAATTAATTATTCTCCTTTAGCAATATATTTTAAACAGAGCTATAAATAAGAAGGAGGTCGGCAGAGAATAAGAACAAGTGATCCACCATATAAATTTGAATAAGAGGAAGAGCTCCCAAGTGAAGAGTGAGAAAGTTGAGAAAAGAGAAAGTGTGTTGCAGCAAAAGAAAAAGCCTTCATCTTCTCCTTCTTCTGAAGCCATTCTGCTGCAAATTTTGAAAGCTCTCACAAAAGAGAGAAAAGCTTACAAATCTCCTTCTCACTATAGAAGAGAGATCATATTCACTATACTTGTGCTTCTAATCTTCTTGCTAGGAAGAAGATTCCTTCTTATATATATTGTCTTCTATTCTCCTACTTGTTCTACTTCTTCTTCTCTTTCTTATTTCACTTTTAAACTGTGTAAAAGAGTTCTTAGAATCTCTCTTCAAAAAATTCAGTTGTACTGGTTCTAAGAGTCTCCTTACCAAAATACTCAGTTTGGTTCTAAGAGTATCCTTATAAAAAGACTCAGTCTGGTTCTAAGAGTCTCCTTATCAAAAGACTCAGTGCAAGTTAGTGAATTCCTACCAAGGGGGTAGAAGAGTGGACTACCCAAAGTTTGGGGAACCACTATATTTCCTTGTGTTGTGCTGTGATTTTCTTGTTGTCATTTTTCTTCTTTACTTGCTTAATTCTTGTTGGTGTGTGGGAAGCCTAAATATGTGATTATTACATATATATATATATATATATATATAATAGCACAAAGTATTTTTAAATCTCTATTCTCCCCCCTCTAGAGAATTCTAGTGAGGTTAACTGTGCACTTTCAATTGGTATCAGAGATAGGTTGATCTAAAAAGGTTAGCTCCTCGATCAAAAAGATCCTACCTCTTTTATACTTATATATATATTTCTAAAAATATTTTTCACATGGCACAAATCAAATATTATGCTTCCACCAGACCACCAATTTGCAACCTTGAAAAGTTTGCACTTTGGAAAACAAGAATTAAAATTTATCTAAACTCTATTGATGGAGAATTATTTGATGTTATCATGACAGGTCCTCCCAAGCCATTCAAGAAGGACTCAAGTGGAAAGGACACACAAACACTTGCTCCAAAGGCTGAATGGACAGATGAAGAAAAGAAAGCTCAAGCATGTGATGCCAAGGCTATGAATATCCTTGTCTCAACTCTCTCAGATGAAATCTTCCAAAAGATTGCTGAATATGAGTCAGCTAAGGAAATATGGGAAGCTCTCAACAAAATGGTAGAAGGGAGTGCTGATGAGAGGAAGGATAAAGAGGCATTACTTATCTCTCAATATGAAAACTTCCAGAAGAAAGAAAATGAAAGTGTTGCTGACATGTATGCCAGATTCAGCCTCATAATAAATGACCTAAAATCACTTGAGAAGGACATATCTCTCACTGAGATAAATGACAAATTGCTGACTTGCTTCCCTAGCTCTTGGGATTCAAGAATCTGGCCAATTAAAGACTCCAGAAGTCAAAAATAAATCTCAACAGATGTCCTGTTGGGTAAATTAAGATCTTATGAACAGCTGCTGAAAACAAGAGCTGAGAAAGAAGAGAAAGAAAAGGCTTCTCCACTCTCAAAAGAAAAGAGCATTGCTTTGAAGGCTACTGAAGGAGAACCCTCTACAAATGATGAAGAGCTGATCAATCTACTGGCCAGAAGGTTCAAGAAGTGGATCAAAACAGAAGGATCCAGAAGGAGAGACTCAAGAACCAGGTATGACAAAACTCATAATAAAGAGATTATATGTTACTCTTGCAGGGAACCTGGACACATTGCACCTGAATGTCCTAAAGAGATCAGCAATAAGAAAGATCTGAAAAGAATAGATCTAAAGAAGAAGAAGAAGAAAGAGAAAGGATTCATTGCTCAATCATGGAGTGATTCAGAATCTGAAGTGAGTACCTCATCTGAAGATGGTCAGGAAAAGGCTAAGCAAGAGGAAACCTGCTTAATGGCTACTGAAAAGCCTGAAGATACATCTCTGGTAAATATATTTGAGGATATAGATTTCTCTTCCACTGATTTCAAAAATAGTTTCAAAGAACTCTGTTTAGATCTAGTCAAATCTGAGAAAGAAGTAAAGGAACTAAGAAATGATCTAAACAATCTCAAACAAACAAATACACAACATAAAAGCTATGAGCTCAGTCTAGGACTCTCAGAGGAATAACTAAATAAAATCAATACTGAAAATCAAGCACTAAGAAATGAGCTAGCAAAGGCAAAAGCTTTTGAAGACTCTCTAAATGGTAGAAGTCAGAAGCTCAAGAATATCTCTAACAATCTCACTGATAGATTTAGACAACTTGAATATAACACTGAACCCAAACCCCAATCACCCAGCAAATCTGTCTGGAGACATCCTATTCACTTCACTAGGGAAAATCATTTGACAGGAGAAAGATCACAAGAAAATTCAGAAACAACCACTGTGTTTAACAAAAATAGTCCCACTATGTATGAAGGAATCCTAGGAAAATATCCTCAGAAAAGAAACAAACTTGCGTCGAATTATTATCGACGTGCGTCGAATTCTACTCAACGCAACTCAAATAATGCATCGATTTCTAATCAACGCAGACACCAAAATACGTCGACTCCCAATCGACGCAATCTCTCCTATGCTTTGACTAGAAGTAACCACAGAATGAAGGAAGCATCGACTTCCACTCGACGCAACTTTAAACATACGTCAAATGCATATCGACGCAACCAATCTAACAAAAATGTCTCCTCTTCCAAAAAGTCTTCTCAATCCATTTCCTTTTATTATGAACACCACTTCTGCAACATTACCAAAGACAATTGGTATGATAAGCCAATACCCCTAAAGGAGGAAGGATATTCTGAAAAACCCTCTTATTCTTTCATCAAACCTGCCACTGATGGGAGGAAAGGACCCCAGCTTAGGAAGGTCCAAACTAATGTTTAAAATTTTATGTGCAGATGTATCACATCTCCAGGCTGGTGTGGTACTTGGACAGTGGATGCTCCATGCACATGTCAGGATTACCAAAAACCTTCTGGGCTGAAGCAGTCAACACTGCAAACTATGTTCTAAATAGAAGCCTCATACACAAAACTAAGTCAAAAACTCCATATGAGCTCCTGAAGGGAAAAACACCCATTGTTAAATACTTTAAAATATTTGGATGTGCCTGCTTTATCTTAAATAATGGGAAAGATCATCTTGCCAAGTTTGACAAGAAGTCCGATGATGGAATATTTCTTGGGTACTCATCATCTAGCAAAGCTTATAGATGCTATAACAGGAGAACTCTCAGAATTGAAGAATCTATGCACATTATATTTGATGAAACTAACATGCTGTTTAAGGGGGAGGAAACTTCCACCAATCCTTTTCCACAGGAAAATAGCAGCATAGAGACTCAACTTGAACAACTGACTTTAGAAAACAAAGACACTGGGAAAGAAAACCTGCTACAGGAACCAAGTGAGGAGTCTGAACAAGAGCATGAAGAAGGACCAGAGAAGAGCAATCAAAACCAACTCCCACAAGAGAACATGGTTCAGGAAGAACAGGTGGACAATGATCCCATTGTTAATGAGGAAGAAGAGCATCTGACAAATCCAAGCAGGACAGGGATCAATATGAAAAATCATCCACAATCCCAAGTAATTGGAGACCCCAATACTGGGGTAAGAACAAGACACCAAGTCTCTAATGGGATGATGCTCCAATGCTTCTTATCTCAAGTTGAACCAAAGAAGTTTGAGGAAGCAAATTGTGATCCTCACTGGATTATAGCCATGCAAGAAGAACTAAGCCAATTCGAGAGAAACAAAGTGTGGAACTTAGTTGAGAGACCAAGAAACTACCCAGTTATTGGTACAAAATGGGTATACAGAAACAAACTAGATTCCACTGGAGTAATTGTCAGGAATAAGGCAAGACTTGTAGCACAAGGATACAAACAAGAAGAAGGAATAGACTACAATCAAACCTTTGCTCCAATAGCTAGATTGGAAGCAATCAGACTCTTTCTTGCCTATGCAGCCTTCATGAAGATGAAACTACCAGATGGAGACCTTCAAGAAGAGGTTTATGTAGAGCAACCACCAGGTTTTGTCAATCCCTCCTCACCTAAATTTGTTTATAGACTTAATAAAGCACTTTATGGTCTTAAGCAAGCACCTAGAGCTTGGTATGAAACTCTCTCCAACTTCCTTTTAGAAAATTCTTTTGAAAGAGGAAAAGTAGATAAAACACTCTTTACTAGAACCCATAAAAATCAACTCCTTCTTGTTCAAATCTATGTAGATGACATCATCTTTAGCTCAACTCATCCCAAACTTTGTCAAAGATTTGCTAATCTAATGCAATCAAAATTTGAAATGAGCAGTATGGGAGAAACTCTCTTATTTCTTAGGGCTACAAGTGAAACAAAGCAGTGAGGGAATCTTTATCTCACAATCTAAATACACTAAAGAATTAATCAAAAAGTTTGGTATGGAATCAGCCTCTACCATGAAAACACCTATGGCAACTAATGCCATTATAGAAAAGGATGATAAGGGAAAATCAGTAGATCAAAAGACATATAGGGCAATCATAGGATCCCTTCTCTATCTAACAGCTAGCAGACCTGACATTATTTTTGCAACCTGCATATGTGCTAGATTTCAGGTTGATCCAAAAGAATCCCATCTCACCTCTGTAAAAAGGATTCTTAGATACCTAAAGGGCACACCTGAACTAGGTCTGTGGTACTCAGCAGAAACAAATTTTGAATTAATAGGATTCTCAGATGCAGACTACACTTTCAACAAACACCTTGGTGAATCCTCCTCCTATCATACAGAAGGAGATCATGCTGTGGATTCAGCATTCAAAATTGATGCCCCACATGTTCAGGGGGAGACTGTTGCAGTACAAAATATAGAAGTCCAGGGGGAGGAAGAAATAGCTTGTTCTGATGACCTAAAATGGCTAGTTTGGATTGAGGCACCCCTGTGTGAGGAAGAATATCAGCATCATTCTTCTGGCTTCTCTGCCAGCTACATCAAACTCAAGACACCCTTACTTGAGGATATTCCTCCAGAGGACATTTTGCCTGCTGTTCCCCTCCTACAAAAGTCCCTTCTCCACCTTCACCTTCTAAAGAGAAAACTACATCTCCACCTCTGCCTCTTCCACCACTTCAACCTCTATCTCTACCTCCTCTACTACCTCTACCTCCACAAAAACTATCTAAGGAAAACCAAGAGAACAAATGAAAAGAAGAAGTGAAGCCATCCCTCATTGGCAAAAATTTTCCAAAGAAGAAAGAAAAGAGTATGCAAAGGAAAAGAAATATAGAAAGGCTGTTGAGGAGATAAAGAGGTTTGAAAAATGCCTAATATCACTCCTAACAGTCCTATAAAGGAGTACCATGATCCTGACATGGAAAAGTTGCATGAAGAAATAAGAGAAAGAGAGCTGTATGAATATGAAGCAGCTATGAAAGAAGTAGAAAATAAGAGAAATGTCTGGTTGGAAAAGATCAAAAAGGGGATGACTAAAGAACAGATCCTTGCAAAATCTTCCATCAAACTTCCAAAGAAACTATTTGATGTTGAAGCTTATCAAAAGAAAAATCCTCAGGCAGGACTCATCCTAGAAAAGGGACAAAAACACAAGAGGGGTGTAGGGTGTGCTGAAGATACTTACATTCCCTATAAGAAGCCCAAAAGACCTGCAAGATTAGACAAATGGCATGACTCACCCTGGAAAGGGAGAGGAAAGATGACTGAGATCCCTGAGAAACAACAATCAGAAAAGAGAAAATATAGGCCAAAGGTTGACAACAAAGGACCACCTGAGCCCAAGCCTACTCAAAAGAAACCTCAAAATATTACAATTGAGATGATTGATGAAAAGGCAGCAATCATCATCAGCAAGGGCTATTCTCTAAATGACACTCTCCCTGATGCTGACAAAGTCCTGGAGAAATTGCACACAATCATCAGAAATGTCCAGGAGCATCCAGATAGATCCAGGGGCTATATTTTTGATGCTATTGAAAACTTATCTAGAAAACTTTATTCTGCCTTTGTCAATTTGATGTACAACAAGAAGTTTCTAGTTTAAATCTTGTGAAAGACAATTTCTTATTCTATCTTCTTCTGATTACTTAGCATATTTCTTCTCTATATAAATGCTTTGCTATGATGATTAAATACTGATACAATTTCTCTCTAAATAGGGTTAAGACAAATAGGGGGAGATTGTTGGGGAAATGATTTATCTTAACCCCTAGAATTAAGAAGAATATAAATTCTAAGTATGAAAAATTAGGCTAAGTAAATATGCATCGAATAGTATTCGACGCAACGTCGAAATATAGTCGACGTTTCTCTCAGAATGAGTCGAAGTAACTCTTAGAAGAATTCAACGTAATCTTAGTCGACGTACCTCTGACTTCTAGTCGACGCATGTGATAAAGTCGACGCATCTTAGTCGACGCACCTTCCTTATTCTCCTCTCGACGTCCAGCCAGGATGAAATCGATGTTTACGTCGAATAGTAATCGACGCACATCGATATCCATAAGTAATTCAAAAACATGCCAGATCTCTTTCCTTCTTTTTGTAGATCTGATTTATATGGAATGATATTATTCTTTTATAGCCGTTCTGAATCAGCCTTTCCTTCTATTTGATTCTTGGCTAATTTGATTAAGACTATTATGGATATTATTTGAAATCAGAATGAATTCATTTCCTTCTATATAAATATTAATTATGGAAACTCTTATCTCTTTCTAATTCACTGTCTGATAATTAATTATTCTCCTTTAGCAATATATTTTAAACAGAGCTATAAATAAGAAGGAGGTCGACAGAGAATAAGAACAAGTGATCCACCATATACATTTGAATAAGAGGAAGAGCTCCCAAGCGAAGAGTGAGAAAGTTGGGAAAAGAGATATTGTGCTGCAGCAAAAGAAAAGCCTTCATCTTCTCCTTCTTCTGAAGCCATTCTGCTGCAAATTCTGAAAGCTCTCACAAAAGAGAGAAAAGCTTACAAATCTCCTTCTCACTATAGAAGAGAGATCATATTCACTATACTTGTGCTTCTAATCTTCTTGCTAGGAAGAAGATTTCTTCTTATATATATTGTCTTCTATTCTCCTACTTGTTTTTCTTCTTCTTCTCTTTCTTATTTCACTTTTAAACCGTGTAAAAGAGTTTTTAGAATCTCTCTTCAAAAAATTCAGTTGTAGTGGTTCTAAGAGTCTCCTTACCAAAAGACTCAGTTTGGTTCTAAGAGTCTCCTTATCAAAAGACTCAGTCTGGTTCAAAGAGTCTCCTTATCAAAAGACTCAGTGCAAGTTAGTGAATTCCTACCAAGGGGGTAGAAGAGTGGACTACCCAATGTTTGGGGAACCACTATATTTCCTTGTGTTGTGTTGTGATTTTCTTGTTGTCATTTTTCTTCTTTACTTGCTTAATTCTTGTTGGTGTGTGGGAAGCCTAAATCTGTGATTATTACACACACACCTATAACACAAAGTATTTTTAAATCTCTATTCACCCCCTCTAGAGAATTCTAGTGAGGTTAACTGTGCACTTTCACTTCTTGTATGAACCAGAAGGAAGTTCTCTGACAAGATTGTCCTTAGAAAGCTTAGAGATAGTTCTAAGGTTAATGTGTCCTAGCCTTTTATGCCATAGTTCATTTGTCTTACTTATTGAATTAAATAGACAGATGTCAGTATTGGCAGAGTCAAAATTGACAAGATAAATGTTTCCTTGTCTAATACCAGATAATACATTTTTATTTTTATTATTGGTAATAAGACATTGGGAAGGGTTAAAGGTTACCTGATAACCTTCATCACATAACTGACTTATGCTGATGAGGTTGTGCTTGAGACCTTTCACATATTATACTTCTTTGAATGTGACTACTCCAACTTTGACTTGTCCATACCCTTTTGTCTGTCCACAGTTGGAGTCTCCAAAGACAACTTTGGGTCCAAGCTTTGCCTTATAGTTGCTCAGGTTGGCCTTGTTTCCTGTCATATGCTTTGAGCATCCAATATCAAAGTACCAATATTCTTTTATCCTTGGACAGATGTGTGCTTGCAAAGACAGAAAAATAAACTAGTTGTTTTTGACCCAGACTACCTTGGGTCCTTTTGTTTGTCCACAATATTCAGAAATAAAGGACATTTCATGCTGATCCTTGTAGCCTTGTGGATGATATCTCCTTGGAGGTATAATCCATTCAGTAAAAGGATTTTTAGTGTGTTTAGAATTAGAATTCCTGAAATTCTGTGTATAGTTTTTGTTCGACAAATTTGGGTAAATTCGTCGACCGTCGTTCGACGAATTTATATGATTTCGTCGAGCGCCATCCATGTAATAATTATAGTGAAAATCTGTATTCAGTTTTCGTCGATCTCCGTTCGACAAATTTGAATCTTTTTGTCGAGCTCCGTTCGACGAATTCTTCTGAATTCTCTTATTCTTAACAGACTTGCTTGAAATGACTTTATTTGCTTCTACAACCTCTTTGACTTTAGCAGATATGAATTTTATGGGTGTAGATAATATATTCTTCTTAACTAGATGTGGCTCACTTGATGAGGCACCCAAGCCTAGTTTGCTATTAAGTCTAGCATTAATCGTGCTTGTTATGTCCATCCGCTTGATGCTTCTCCCATTTAGGGATTCTTCAAACTTTTTGGCTTCAGACAACTTGTTCTCAATGAGAACAATCTGTTCCCTGGAGGCAGCCAAATCCTTTTTAAGGTTTATATTTTCTTCACTTATAATTTTCATGACCACTAGCTTATTTCTGAGTGAGATTATTTCTTTCTCAGATTTTAATAAGTCTAAGCAAAGAACTTTGAATTCAGCCTAAAAAAAACTTTGAATTCAGCCTTGAATTCAACTGAAGTAAAATCAAAATGAGATAATACCTGATCTGCATCATCTTCTGCTTCAGAGTCTGATTTTTCCTTATCAGAATTGTGTCCTGAGGCATTGATAGCCATCATGCAGAATGTTCTCTCTTCTTCATCATCACTGGAGCTGGATGAGGAAGCATATCCTGACTCAGTGCCTGAGTCATATATTGCCATCAGACATTTGTCACTTTCATTTGATTTTTCTTCATTATCATCAGATGAACTGGATGATGGTTCAGATATGGTTTCACTCCAGGATTCTGCAATGAATCCTCTTCCCTTTTTTTGTGCTTGTGTGAGGAAGATTTGTTGGAGCTTCTTTTCTCTTCTTTCTCCTTTTTCTTTTCTTTCTTTTTCTCTTCTGAACATTCTGTCAGGTAGTGTCCAGGTTTCCTGCAACCATAACAAATAACTTCTTTAGGAGTTGATTTGTCATACCTTTGCTTTTCTCTTGATCTGGACTCCTTCTTTCTGAAGTCCTTCTTGGCCATTTTGTAGAATCTCTTGGCTAAGAGACTCATAAACTCCTCATCTTGTGGAGTCTTTTCTTCTTCTGCATCAGCTGCTTTGAAAGCTATGCTCTTTTCTTTCTTTGTTGCTGGAGATGTAGTGGATGATTCAGCTTCCCTGGACTTGATGAGCTGCTCATAAGATTTGAGTTTGCCTAACAAAGCTTCAGTGGTAATCTCATTCAGACTTCTGGCTTCCTTGATTGGCCAGATTCTAGAATCCCATGTGCTGGGGAAGCACATTAGAATCTTATCATTTATTTCAGTGATAGAAATCAGTTTGTCTAGAGATTTCAACTCATTAATTATGAGACTGAGTCTGTTGTACATGTCAGCCACTGTCTCTGTGTCTCCTTTCTTGAAGTTTTCATACAGAGAGATCAAGTGTGATCTTCTGTCTTTTCTTTCATCTGCAGAACCTGCAACAATGTTATTTAGTGAAATCCAAATTTCTCTAACTGAAGTACATTCAACCACTTTTTGAAATATGTCATCAGACATAGTTTGAGCCAATATGTTCATGGCTTTAGCATCTGCACTTCTTTGCTTCTTTTGAGTTTCTGTCCACTCAGGAGGTGGGACAGCATGATTGTCTCCTGTAGCTTCAGTGCTGGTTGATGCTGTAGGTGCTGCAGGCCCTGTCAGGATAACGTTGAAAATTTCTTTATCAATAGAGTTCATATAAAGCCCAATCCTTGCTTTCCAAAGTGCAAACTTGCTAAGATTGCACATTGGAGGTCTTGTGCTTGAGTACTCCTTGTTCTGTGCCATGAGTTTTTAACAGAAAATAGATAAACAAAAACTCTAAATTAATTTAAGATCTAATTGATCTTTGTGATTCAGGTGTTAGCCTGTAAAGAATCAACTGCCTCTGATACCAATTGAAAGTGGAGGTTAGATCTTAAGTTACTCTAGAGGGGGGGGGGGGGGGGGAGGTGAATAGAGTATTAAAACTTTTCCTTAGTTTTATAGTGTAAATAAAATAGTGTTATATATATATGTGTGTAAGTAGAGTGAGAAATATATAAACAGAATGGCTGAATAAATAAAAGCACACAGCACATCACAAAGAAATAAACACAACCAGAAGACACAAGGAATTTATAGTGGTTCCCCAATAAATCTGGGTAGTCCACTCTTCTACCACCCTTTGGTAGGAGTCCACTAGGAGGGTTGATCAGGTGCCCTAACACCAAGGTGATTTTGATCAGGTGTCCACACACCACAGAGCTTTTGATCAGGTGCTCAAAACCAACAGGATTTTTTGATCAGGTGTCTTGCCACCAAGGAGGTACACTTTTTAAGGGAGTATTAACCCTGTACAAGAGAGGTGAGAAAAAGGGTTATAGTGTTCTTCTCTGTCAAGATGCTGAGAGAAGACTCTAGTGGACTTATTGTAAAGCTCTCCCTGTCTCATTGAAGTATTTGACATATGCTGGAGAAGCTTTCTCTTGAAGACTCAAATCTTCTGTAGCAGATAGATCTGGAAGAACAGGTTCTTCAGATTCCTTGTTGCTCTTGTAGAAGACTTGAACTTGCAGCAGAATATCTGAGAGATGGATCTTGAAGATGATGTTCTCAGAGTAAAGATGGGTGCTGCTTAAGGAAGAAGAAGACTTGAGAATAATAGACTGAATGTTCTTCTTCTTTCTTTCTCTATCCTTGTTGTTATCTTTCTGTATTCTGCAAGAATGCTAATTTTTAATTCTGTCGAGAGGGATAAGACAATAATGTCTGTCTTTGATATATTCTATTTTTGGAATAGAATAATCTGCCTTTAAATCTTTCTTGGAATAACAACAAAGACAAAATGACTTTTTGTCAGGTCCTTTAATTCCTTAGCCGTGAAAAACTCCTTAGCATTAAATGACAACAGCTATTCTTGTCATGGAACAAAGGAAATAAGGAATATATCTGAATAATATAATATCCTTACTTGCCTGCCTTGAATACGTCCAAATGTATTGAATATATCCGTTGGAGTCGTCGATCTGAGTTCAGAGTATTGACAAATAACTGATATAAATAATCTGGACTTGAATTTGTCGAACTGAGCTTTAATATAGAATTTGTTGAGCTCTGGCTGGAATTCGTCGAACGCTGCTCGCCATTTGTCGAACGCTGCTCAGAGAATGTCGAGCGCTGGAACTGGCTATAATACTTCAGTCTGCTGGGACAAATTCGTCGAACGATGCTAGACATTCGTCGAACGCCACTCGCCATTTGTCGAACACTGGAAACTTAAAATTTCCTTAAGTCCTAGCAACTCTAACAGTCTAAAAACTTGACCCTTAAACTATACAATGGGGTCAACTTGATCCTTAGTTAAAACATAGTGATCCTAGCCCAAATCAGTAATAGGGTTGTTCCAACAAGATCGCCGACCTCAAGCTGGAGTTCGTCGAACTCAGAACAACGGATTGCGTCGAGCGCAAATTGAAGTTCATTGGACGCAGATTGGAGTTCGTCGAACGCGGATTGGAGTTAGTCGATCGCGAAGATCTGGCTCGCCCGCCTTCCTTCGAGCGGTCGGCGAGCACTCGGCTCGCCCGCCTTCTTGCGAGCGAACTCTGAGACTCTGGCTCGCCTTCCTTGCCACTTTTTCCTGGAGACTCTAGTCGGCGAGTTTGCCACTCTGCTCGTCTTCTTGCGAGCAGACTTTGAGAGTCGGGCTCGCAGGGACATGACTCGCATGCCTTCCTGCGAGCTTCCCTTAGCCTTGTGGAGATCTGCTGAACTGGCTGGGAGAATAAGCTCGTCAAGCTAAAAGCGATATCATCGAACTGGAGCGCGAGGCTCGCCGAACGTTAAACGGATTTCGGCGAACGTAGATTGGAGTTCGCCGAACACAAAAACTTGGAAAGAATCTGGCTCGTCCAGAATACTGTTGCGAGTGGACCGCACTGATTTGGCTCGCTTGCCTTCCTTCGAGCGGTCGGCGAGTGCCCGACTCGCCCGCCTTCTTGCGAGCGAACTCTGAGAATCTGGCTCGCCTTGCCTGTTACCTCCTCCGCCTACCGACTTCTCAAATCTATGCCCAACTCCTTGCAAATATCGGGGTTGTACGTAATCCCTGCTCTTCGCGAGGCTACCTGGGCTCACGAAGAATCATCCAACCTCGGATATTCGCCGGCCTTTCAACGACGTGACGCGAATCTTTTGGTGGGGCCCATGCCCACCACGATAAATATCATCCCTCCCGGCTGGTGTCCAAACTTTTTATCCTTCTCTCCCTTTTCTTAGTCGCCGCGAGCCCCAACGCTATGTCAAAAAAGGTGGAGATGTTGGCTCGCCCGAAGGCCTCACAGGCAGCGCAAAAAGGGAAAGCCACTGCACTCGCTTCCTGGGCCTCTCCGCTGCGTGCGCCGCCTCCGCCCCTCGTCAAAATGGCGAAGACCGTCCGACGCCCGCCTAGCAAAGATAGGTCCTCTTTTTTGTCTCCATCCCCTTTTGACGAGCTCGCCTAGCAGGAACTACTGTCAAGTTCGCCGATTTAATGCCTTTCCCTTCTGACATTGCTTCTTCAATCGCAGAATGCTTCCCCGCGGGAGAATACCCTGGAGAAAATGATTATGGAGACCAGCATTCCCACCCATGGCGGGGCTGGTACTCTTCTCGCAGATGTGGGGATCGCCAACCTGCGTGGCCCGCCTTCGCCACGAGGTGAGTAGTTCTCCTCGCCTTCCTATGTAACATATTTTCTTACTCGCTAAGTTTTCTCTTATTATGCAGTGTCTGATGTCGCGAATTTGGAGGACCGGATTCCTCCTCCCTCGGACCCGCCGGTCCCGTCGAATCAGACTATCATCACTCCTGGATTAGGCAGTCTGGGACTAAGGAGCCCTGGAGGGACATTACTTCCCGAGCCAGGACTTGCTGCAAAAACCATGTTCCCTCCCGGACTGGGGAAGGCCGTCACCCCTGCCTTCGTCGAAGCGTTCCAGGGCCGGCCGGGCACCTCTCGCCAGTGGCCCAGTACCCAAATTTCTCCATTAGGTTAGACCGTCCCCGCGAAGTGTCATTTTCTACCTCCCTGCTGATTTCTATCTCACAGGTGATCCCTTGACCCCGCCCACCGAGTTGGAGCCTGGAGCGTTGGAAATGTCGCCACCCCCCTCGCCGAGTCAGGTCGTGGATTTTCTGGGGGACCCCGGTAATCCAGAGCAAATGAAGAGGAGGGTCACCGAAATATTCCAGAAGCATACTTCCCTTCTGCGAGATTTACACGAACAAAATCGACAAGATCGGCTCGCGTTTGAGGAAAGATTTGCTGCGATGGAGGATGCGAATGCGCGCGTCCTCACCGAGGTGCGGCCGGTCGATCATGGCGAGGCGACTTCCCCCGGGGTGTACGTTGCTCGGATTGAGGATTACGCGCGGCTGATAACTCACGCGGCCCGGTAGGTTAGCGAGTACCACTGCCCGCGAGTTCCCCCTCGCTCTGGTGTGCGAGGTCGCGGTCGCTGGAAGTGGTTGCGCTATTAAGGAGCCAATCTTCGCAGTTCGCTTTTTATTTTTCTTTCCCCTCCCCTTCGTAGGGAGGGGTCACAAACAATTTACCGGTCTGTGATAATGGTACTTTGACTCACCTGCGAGTCCATACTTCCGTTTCTATTTATCTTTTCCTTCGCTATGGCTAGCTCGCTTGTTCATTGATTACTACTGCTGATTATTATACTTTTATCGCTTATTGTCATGACCTGCTCTCGCATTTCGCTTTATTTCTTTATCTGGACCTAGCTCGCCGATGACTAGCGGGAGGGATTTTGGCGAGACTCCAGCTCGCTCGGAGCGGATAGAGCCCCTGGAGGCGGAAAAATACCGCGCGCATCAGCTATCCGCATCTATCGGCGCTTCAAATTCTTCCCGCTCTTTTCATTTCTATAAATAGTCTGCATCTTTACTTTCTAACCACCGCATTTACTGTTCTTCCTTCGCATTTCTCTTCTTCTAACTCTCTCGCAAACCCTAGCTCGCTCTCGCGAATTCTCTGACTCGCAGCTCTTCAACGCCATGGTCACAGACGCGGAGATAGAGGGGCAAGCCAAGTGTGCTGGAGCCTTTCGCGAGGGCCCCTTCTTCTGCGCCAACCTCACTAAAGAGGAATACTTAGCCACAGTGGACAGATACTTGCATTCTGGGTTCGTGGCCCGCTGCCCCACCGACAGAGATACCATCAATGATCCCCCCGCAGACGAGCTCGCTGTCCCCATTGCTCACTTTGAGAATGGGTTGCGACTCCCGATATGGCCTGAAGTGCGCCAGCTACACCTTTCTAGATCGCCTAGCGAAGAATATTCTTAGTATTTTCTGGCTCGCCTTGCGAGCAGCGTTCCAACCCTTAAGGGCTCTTCCAGGTACTCAAGTATTTTGGTATACTGCTCAGCCAGCTGACGCTGAATGTGATCGCCTTCATGGTCGCGTTCGCCAGACACTTGCGAGCCGAGAAGATTGAGTTTAGTCTACTCATCTTCCGCAAGGTGTTTTCGTTTCGCGCATACAGGGATGGGACGGCTCACTTCGCGAGCCAACAAGTCACCCTCTGCGAAACCGTCAACAAGTCACCCTCTGCAAAACCGTAAACAAGTCCCACTACTGGACGCAGAAGTATGTACTGGTGAAGGGTCCCTTTGGCAACATCTCTTACACTCCACTCCAGCGAGACGAGGCCACATTCCGCCCTCCCGCAATGTTAGGGGGCGATGACGTGAAGCTTTACCAATATCTCCATGGGAAGAACTTCGAGGTCGTCTTCCTCCGGCAGCGGGTGGACTAGCTGATGCCTGTCCCCCAAGGGGAAGGTCTGACTCACGCTGGCAAATTTCCCTATTCTCCCCCCCTTTTTGTTAGCTAACGTTCTTAGTAACCTTTGCAGGAGAACACGATCTTCCGCTCAACCCTTCGCACGCGCCTTCTTCCTCCCTCGCCACTAGCCCGCTCGCGAGCGTGGCCGCCGAGGCATTTCGTGACCTCCCGAGCTCTTCGTCGGGAAAGATGCATCCTCGTCCTCCAAGACGGCCCGCCTCGCAAGGACAGGCGAAGAAGGCCAAGAAGGCCCCCATTGCTGCTAAGGGGAAAAACATTGTTGATCTATCCGGATCTGAGCCCCCTCTTTCCCCGCTGGCGAATCCGGAATCCGCCTACGTGGGTGGCGAGCCAGAAGAAGCGACCGGCAAGCCTAAGCCGACGAGCCACAAGAATTTCGGGCTTGGTGCGAAGCTCCCGGACGCAGTTGGCGAGCCGTTGCTCGCGTGGGACGCCAAGCAGAATAAGATCGTCTGCTCCTCCCTCCTCCTGTCCTGGGTGGAGAGTAAAAAAATTGGAGGCCAAGCGTTCGCCCTTGCCTTTGGGCTCTACGGCCGTGAGGACGCCTCCCTCTTTAGGACCTTCACGACGAAAGGGCTCGTATATGAGGCCATGCAAGCCTAGTTCTGGGCAACGGAGCTTACCCACATGGTGGGCCGCCAGTACTTCACTGCGGACAGGGAAATCAGAGAGCTCAACGTCGAGCTTCGGAAGTCCGCGGAGCTTAAGGGAAAGGAGGCCTTGTCTGAGGGCCTCCTCGCTAGCCTTCAAGGCGGACTGGTAAGTAATGCTTGTAAAGAGTCTTTTTTCGTCTCGCTACCCCTCGTCTTTCTCTAATTTCCTTTTCGCAGGATGCCGAGTCCGCGGGTAAACTCACTGCAAGGATCACTGACCTAGAGATGGAGAATTATTTCCTCAAGGCTCAGATTTGCGACCTAACCCTGGCGGTGCTCCCCCACCTCCTTCGTGAGCTAGGGCTCGCGTCCAGTCGCGAGATGAAAAGGAGGCCGCCCGCAAAAACTCAATAGGGATCGCCGAACTTGTCCTCGACACCCTTAAAGAAGCGGACCTGATTGTTCCCGACGCCATGGAGTTCACCGCGGAAGACGTCGTCCCTGACCTATTTGCGCCAATCTCATAGGTGGAGGATCGCGAGGGCAATTGAAGGATTCCTCGGCGGGCGGCTTTGATGTTTTTGTTTTTATTATGTTTTTTGCCAAGTGTAAAAAACTTTTGCTTTTGACCCGCGAGTTCCTGGTTGGCTGTAAAACGTCTTTGAGCAAGTGAAGGAAATATTTTGTCTATCTTTTAAGCGTAACTTCTTTTTCATCTCTTACTCGCGCCCACACATTTATTTATGCTCGCATGATTCCAACGTTCTATACTTTTGCTTTCCTTGCGCTCGCGTCTTAATGTTTTCACTTGGCACTAGCGTTCGCATCTCCTTACTTAATAATTCCTCCGTACCGGTGTTGTATCTAGGTCGCTCCCGCGCCTTTCTCTTTCGCAGCGATGATAAGGCTATCACACTGTAGGACACCATCCCTACTTAGACTACACCTCACAGGGAAACATTGCGAGCGGGGTCAATATTACCTCCCTCTCGCTTCTCACGAGCTTCTCTTGTTACTCGTGGGATGCCGCGACGATGAGCCCTCCCTGATTTTCCGTTTTTACTCACGCCACCAAAATTTACTAGTAAATTTGCGAACTCGGGCCGGGAATAGCTCGCCTCGCGAACAACAGGCTCAGTCGCTCTGTCGCGACCTATTCTCTTACGCGAACGGACTCCTGGTCTCGCCTTGCCTGGGCCTTGAGGTTGTTTGCGAGACAGGTCCTCTACTAGGAGCAACCTACTTTCCAGCCCCTCCCGAGATCATTCTGACCCACCGTTCATGAGAGCCCGACAGCAGAATCGATCTGGGGCATTCCAACACAAAAGGACTTGTAACCTTGCCAGCCTCTCCAGAGATCAACCCGACCCACCGTCTATGAGAGTTTGACAGCGGAATCGATCTGGGGCATTCCACCACCAAAGGACTTGTAACCTTGCCAGCCTCTCTAGAGATCAACCTGACCCACCGTCTATGAGAGCTCTGCAGCAAATTCGATCTGGGGCATTCCAGCACCAAAGGACTTGTAACCTTGTCAGCCTCTCCAGAGATCAACCTGACCCACCGTCTATGAGAGCTCGGTAGCGGAATCGATCTGGGGCATTCCAGCACCAAAGGACTTGTAACCTTGCCAGCCTCTCCAGAGATCAACCTGACCCACCGTCTATGAGAGCTCGGCAGAAAAATCGATCTGGGGCATTCCAGCACCAAAGGACTTGTAACCTTGCCAACCTCTCCAGAGATCAACCTGACCCACCGTCTATGAGAGCCCAACAACGGAATCGATCTGGGGCATTCCAGCACCAAAGGACTTGTAACCTTGCCAGCCTCTCTAGAGATCAACCTGACCCACCATCTATGAGAGCCCGGCAGCGGAATCGATCTGGGGCATTCCAGCACCAAAGGACTTGTAACCTTGCCAGCCTCTCCAGAGATCAACATGACCCACCGTCTATGAGAGCCCGACAGCGAAATCGATCTGGGGCATTCAAGCACTAAAGGACTTGTAACCTGCCAGCCTCTCTAGAGATCAACCTGACCCACCGTCTATGAGAGCCCGACAACGGAATCGATCTGGGGGCATTCTAGCACCAAAGGACTTGTAACCTTGCCAGCCTCTCCAGAGATCAACCTGGCCCACTGTCTATGAGAGCCCGGCAGCGAAATTAATTTGGGGCATTCCAGCACCAAAGGACTTGTAACCTGCCAGCCTCTCTAGAGATCAACCTGACCCACCGTCCATGAGAGCCCGACAGCCGAATCGATCTGGGGCATTCCAGCACCAAAGGACTTGTAACCTGCCTAAGAACTACTTCAAAATATTTGTATTGAGGAGGAAACATACAAAAGTCAGTTACAAAAATTGCTAAGGATAAAATCTCTTCAAATCATCCCCACTCCTGGCTCGGCCGAGAGATACCCCTTCCACATCCTGGAGGTGGTACCCCCCCAACTTGAGCACTTCGCTTACAATGTAAGGCCCTTCCTAATTGGGCTCTAATTTACCCACAACGGCTCCTCTCCCTGCCGCATCTACCTTCTTCAGGACCAAATATCCTTTCTCGAATTGCTTTATCCTGATATGTTGATCAAAGTACCGTGCCATCCGCCTCTTTACTTCCTCCTGTCGGACAGTGGCGAGGTCCCGGAGCTCTTCTACCAGGTCCAGGGAAAACCTTTGCCCTGCATCATTTTCTATTAGCCATTCTACATCTCCTTCGCCCGCGGTGATCACCCTGGGGGTTTTGACTTCGAATTCTATCGGGAGGACGGCCTCAGACCCATGAGACAGTTTGAAGGGGGTCTCTCATGTGGCCGTGTTTGGAGTAGTCCTCAAGGCCCATAGGACCGAGTGTAGCCGCTCTACCCAATTGCCTCTGAGATTCTCCACCTTCTTCTTCAGCAGGCTGACAATTATCTTGTTCGCCGCCTCCACCTTACTGTTACTCCTCGGGTGGTGGACTGACGTGAACTTATGGTCTATGCCGAGTTGGGTGCAAAAACTAACAAATTCCTCGCTGGCAAATTGGGGTCCGTTGTCCGTCACTATGGCCAACGGATGCCCGTGCCTGCAAATTATCTCGCCTCATACAAAATTTCTCACCACCTGGGATGTTACCTTGGCCAGCGCTTTCACTTCTATCCACTTGGAGAAATAATCAATCATTACCAATAAGAACTTCCTTTGACCACTAGATTGCGGGAAGGGACCTACCAGGTCCAAGCCCCATATAGCGAAGGGCCACAGAGCTGTAATGGTCCGGAGCCTTTGAGCTGGGAGGAGTTGGAGTGGAGCATAGAGCTGACAATTGAACACTTCCTTGCAAATTTTGCCGCATCCTTGCTGAGGGTAGGCCAAAAATAGCCTTGCCTCAACACTCTTCCATCCAGAGTTCGGCTCCCGGAGTGACTGCCACATTCCCCCCGAGTGGATTTCTTCGAGGACTCTCAGGACCTCCTCCTACAATACACAATGGGCTAGGAGCCCCGAGAGTGTCTTTCTATATAGTCCTCCTGCATGTAAGGAATAATAGGCCGACTTGCACCTGAAGCACCATTTATCTACGTCTCCTTCGGGGAACATTCCCGATTCCAGGAAGGTGATGAAGGGATCCATCCACGATGCTCGCTGGTCCACCCCCATCAGCTCCCCATCTTCGATGGAAGGTCGGAAGAGTTCCTCAATTGTCCCTCCAGCCCGAGGACCAAACTTGGATAGGAGGTCTGTCGGGGTGCTCTCCTCCCTCGGCACATGTGTGATGGAGAAAGTGCGAAATTGGTCGATGACCCCCTTAACCTTCTCCAGGTAGCGATGGAGGGTCGGCTCCCTTGCTTCAAATTCTCCCCTGATTTGGCATGCCACCACCATGGAGTCCGTTGAGACCTCCACGTCCTGCACTCTCAGTTCCATGGCTAGCCGCAGGCCCGCTATGACTGCCTCGTACTCGGCCTGGTTGTTGGTAATCGGGAAATGGATGCTCAAGGCCTGCTCGATATGATCTTTGTCCCCTGGGGGCTTATTAGGATAATTCCCCCTCCATAGGAGTGCTTCCCTGATGCGCCATCCACCAACATCCTCCAGGCCACCGGGGGAGGTCATTCACGTTCCTCCACTTCAGTCGCGTAGTCCTCCATGAAGTCCGCCACCGCTTGTGCCTTGATTGACATCCTAGACACAAATGTGATGACAAACTCACTTATCTCTACGGACCATTTGGCTAGCCTTCCCGAATGTTCCACCCCTTCCATGAATTTGCGAAGCGGGTGGTCGGTCACCACTTTAATGGAGTGTGCTTGGAAGTATTGTCGGAGCTTTCGAGCCGATACCACCAAAGCGAAAGCCAACTTCTCCAAGATTGGGTATCGGAGCTCCTCCTTCCTCAGCACCCGGCTAACGTAGTAGATGGGGAATTGCCTCCTCCCTTCTTCCCGGACCAACACCAAACTTACTGCTTCAGATACTACCCCCAAGTATAGGGATAAATCCTCCTCTTGCCTTGGTCCCTGGAGTAGGGGAGTCCGGGTGAGCTGCCCCTTCAAAGCTTGAAAAGCTTCCACGCATTCCGAGGTCCACTCAAACTTCTTATTTCCTCGTAACACCTTGAAGAAAGGTGCACACTTCTCACCCGCCTTGGAGAGGAACCTGTTGAGACCGACCAACTTTCCCGTGAGGCGCTGAACCTCCTTCGCGTTCCTTGGCGCCTCCAACTCCAAGATGGCCTTAACCTTATCTGGGTTAGGCTCCACCCCTGCCGGGGTGAGCAAGTGACCCAGAAACTTTCCCCTGCTAGCCACGAAGACACACTTCAGAGGATTGAGTTTCATCTTGTACTTCCGCAAGGTCCTAAAGGTCTCTTCTAGGTCTTTGAGGTGAGACTCGAGATCCCAGATCTTTATCATGAGGTCATCAACATAAACTTCCAGGTTTCCTCCCTTCTGCTCTCGGAAGACCCTGTCCATCATTCATTGATACGTAGCCCCTGCGTTCTTGAGTCCAAAGGGCATCATCTTATAACAGTAGCACCCATCTCCTGTGATGAAGGAGACATCTTTGATGTCGGGGGGGGGGGGGGGGGTGGTGCATTCGGATCTGATGGTAACCTGAAAAAGCATCTAGAAAAGACATTACAGGAAAACCGACGGCTGAATCAACCAGCGCGTCGATCATAGGCAAGGGATAACAATCCTTGGGGCACAATTTATTAAGCAAGCAAAAATCGATACAGATCCTCCACTTACCTCCTCCCTTTTTTACCATCACCACGTTGGAGACCCAGCCTGGATACTGGATCTCCGATACAAAACCCGCCTGTAGGAGCTTACCCACCTCCTCTCGGATGGGTCCCTCCAACTTGTCTGCTGTGACCCTTTTCTTTTGACGGATGGGGCGGGTGCCTGGGTCGAGGTTGAGGCGGTGGCAAGCCACATATGCATCGATCCCGGGCATCTCCGCGGCACTCCAAGCGAAGACATCCACGTTTTCCTGGACGCAAGCCAGGATTTGCTTCTGCTCCTCGAGGTCGAGCTCCCCGCTGATGCGGACCTTCTCCACCACCCCAGCTCGGGTGGTGACCTCAAGCTCTACGACTTCCTCCACGGCCTCCAGCCGGGACTATTCTCCCCAACCTTCTTCCTTCTCCTCTTCTTCTCCTTCTTGGACCTTCATCACTTCTTCCGCCCCTTCCTCCTGGGCCCGACTCTCTACCTCTTCCTTCTCCTCCTCCATCGGATCCGCTGAACCCTCCTCCCCTTCTCCTCCTCTGCCTCTCCGAGACCCGCCGGCTCTCCCACCTCCTGGTCCCATTTTTCCACCTCGGTCATCCAGGAAATGGCATTGACCGCCGTCACGTAGCACTGCCTTGCTACCTTCGGATCCACTCTTACCCGAATCTGGACTCCCCTTGAGCTGAACTTGAGGCATTGGTGGAAAGTGGAGGGGACGCAGCGGAAGGCACTGTTTAGTGGTCGTCCGAAGATGGCACTATAGCTGCTGGGGGCATCCACTATGACGAAGCGGTAATTCTGAGATTGCCCGCCCAGGACCACGTGGAGTCGCACTCCCCCCTCTACCTCCTTCCTCTCTCCGGAGAACCCGAACAATGGTCCATCTGAGTCCAACACCCTTTTGGCTTCCACCTTCATCTCATCGAACGCCTTCTTGAAGATGACGTTGATGGAGCTTCCGTTATCCACGAGAATACAGGACACTGTGAAGTTCTCGATGGCGGTCTGGATGACCAATGCGTCGCAGAAAGGGTCCTCATGACCCGACATGTCCCTTTGAGAGAAAGTGTTTTTTTTCTGCTGGGGGTGGGGCCGTGGATGTCGAAGCCACGCTCCAACGGTAGATGGTATGGAGACTCGCCTTGCGGGTTGCCTCTATCCCTACTCCCCCATGGATCACTCCGATCCCTCCTCGGGTCCCCACATTGGCCCGGTCCTCACACCTCTCCTCCTCATCCTCCCGAGGCAGGACCTCCTCAATCCTCACCTACTGTTGCTGCCGCTGCGCTGGCATTCTGGCCCTCTTTGTCTCTAAGAATTCTGGGCAGGTGGCCGTTGTGTGACCTTCCTCATCATGGAGGTCACAGTATGGCAATGCCACCCCTCCCCTCCCGGCCTCCGCCGCCTTATTTCCCCTTCTCCTTCCTGCTCCTGCTTCTGCTCCTCTCCATCCTCTTCCTCCTCTTCCTCGCCGGATTGCCATGGCCTGCTGAGGCGGGGGAGGCACCGGCCTTGGACCTTGCCTCCATACCAACTGTTGGGGTCTTCCTTACCCCCCGTAGAAGTTACCCCCTCCCGGGGCGTAACCTCTTCCTTGACCTTGCATCCCCCCGCCATGCTGCCTCCATCCCCCTCCGGGGCCTGGGGCTCTTCCCTTCTCTGCACCTCCTACTGCTTGACCTCCGGCTCATTGAGCTTTGCTAGCCTCTTGGTGAGCTCTATATTGGCCTCCTCACTCTCGACCTCCTCCGCCACCCTCTCCATCAACTCCTCGTAGGAGACGAGGGCCTTTCCTCTTCAGATCCATCTTGAAGAAACTCTCCTTCAGTCCCAACATGAAGGCGAGCTGAAGGGCAAACCCGGGCATCTCCTGGGTGAGCAATACTCTTCCTGAAACCGATCTGCATAATGAGCCAACGACTCCTTGGGCTCCTGCTTCAGCTTGAAGAGGTACTCATCGCCCTTCTTCCTCTTCTTCGAAGTTGAGAACCGCAACAAGAAACTTCTATGCAAATCCTCGAACGCGTAGATCGACCGGACAGGGAGTTGGTGGAACCACTCCCTGGCCTTCTCCTTTAGGCTGACGGCAAAGAGCCAACACTTGAAGGCGTCTGACATCGGCCTGATAGAAACTGAGTCCTCGACGCAACTTTAAACATACGTCGAATGCATATCGACGCAACCAATCTAACAGAAATGTCTCCTCTTCCAAAAAGTCTTCTCAATCCATTTCCTTTTATTATGAACACTACTTCTGCAACATTACCAAAGACAATTGGTATGATAAGCCAATACCCCTAAAGGAGGAAGGATATTCTGAAAAACCCTCTTATTCTTTCATCAAACCTGCCACTGATGGGAGGAAGGGACCCCGGCTTAGGAAGGTCCAAACTAATGTTTAAAATTTTATGTGCAGATGTATCACATCTCCAGGCTGGTGTGGTACTTGGACAGTTGATGCTCCATGCACATGTCAGGATTACCAAAAACCTTCTGGGCTGAAGCAGTCAACACTGCAAACTATGTTCTAAATAGAAGCCTCATACACAAAACTAAGTCAAAAACTCCATATGAGCTCCTGAAGGGAAAAACACCCATTGTTAAATACTTTAAAATATTTGGATGTGCCTGCTTTATCTTAAATAATGGGAAAGATCATCTTGCCAAGTTTGACAAGAAGTCCGATGATGGAATATTTCTTGGGTACTCATCATCTAGCAAAGCTTATAGATGCTATAACAGGAGAACTCTCAGAATTGAAGAATCTATGCACATTATATTTGATGAAACTAACATGCTGTTTAAGGGGGAGGAAACTTCCACCAATCCTTTCCACAGGAAAATAGCAGCATAGAGACTCAACTTGAACAACTGACTTTAGAAAACAAAGACACTGGGAAAGAAAACCTGCTACAGAACCAAGTGAGGAGTCTGAACAAGAGCATGAAGAAGGACCAGAGAAGAGCAATCAAAACCAACTCCCACAAGAGAACATGGTTCAGGAAGAACAGGTGGACAATGATCCCATGTTAATGAGGAAGAAGAGCATCTGACAAATCCAAGCAGGACAGGGATCAATATGAAAAATCATCCACAATCCCAAGTAATTGGAGACCCCAATACTGGGGTAAGAACAAGACACCAAGTCTCTAATGGGATGATGCTCCAATGCTTCTTATCTCAAGTTGAACCAAAGAAGTTTGAGGAAGCAAATTGTGATCCTCACTGGATTATAGCCATGCAAGAAGAACTAAGCCAATTTGAGAGAAACAAAGTGTGGAACTTAGTTGAGAGACCAAGAAACTACCCAGTTATTGGTACAAAATGGGTATACAGAAACAAACTAGATTCCACTGGAGTAATTGTCAGGAATAAGGCAAGACTTGTAGCACAAGGATACAAACAAGAAGAAGGAATAGACTACAATCAAACCTTTGCTCCAATAGCTAGATTGGAAGCAATCAGACTCTTTCTTGCCTATGCAGCCTTCATGAAGATGAACACTACCAGATGGAGACCTTCAAGAAGAGGTTTATGTAGAGCAACCACCAGGTTTTGTCAATCCCTCCTCACCTAAATTTGTTTATAGACTTAATAAAGCACTTTATGGTCTTAAGCAAGCACCTAGAGCTTGGTATGAAACTCTCTCCAACTTCCTTTTAGAAAATTCTTTTGAAAGAGGAAAAGTAGATAAAACACTCTTTACTAGAACCCATAAAAATCAACTCCTTCTTGTTCAAATCTATGTAGATGACATCATCTTTAGCTCAACTCATCCCAAACTTTGTCAAAGATTTGCTAATCTAATGCAATCAAAATTTGAAATGAGCAGTATGGGAGAACTCTCTTATTCTTAGGGCTACAAGTGAAACAAAGCAGTGAGGGAATCTTTATCTCACATCTAAATACACTAAAGGAATTAATCAAAAAGTTTGGTATGGAATCAGCCTCTACCATGAAAACACTATGGCAACTAATGCCATTATAGAAAAGGATGATAAGGGAAAATCAGTAGATCAAAAGACATATAGGGCAATCATAGGATCCCTTCTCTATCTAACAGCTAGCAGACCTGACATTATTTTTGCAACCTGCATATGTGCTAGATTCAGGTTGATCCAAAAAGAATCCCATCTCACCTCTGTAAAAAGGATTCTTAGATACCTAAAGGGCACACCTGAACTAGGTCTGTGGTACTCATCAGAAACAAATTTTGAATAATAGGATTCTCAGATGCAGACTATGCTGGATGAGGTTGATAGAAAAAGCACATCTAGTACTTGCCAATTCCTAGGTGACAGATTAATATCATGGTTCAGTAAGAAACCAAACTTCAGTCTCAACCTCAACAGCTGAAGCTGAATATATAGCTGCTGAGAGCTGTGTTCACAAATTCTCTGGATGCAAAATCAGCTTCTTGACTATATTGGAAGTCAATAACTCTAAAATTTATTGTGATAACTCTAGTGCCATATCCATAGCATCCAACCCA
The DNA here is from genome assembly GCA_033032865.1 of Dactylorhiza incarnata. Taxonomy (NCBI): domain Eukaryota; kingdom Viridiplantae; phylum Streptophyta; class Magnoliopsida; order Asparagales; family Orchidaceae; genus Dactylorhiza; species Dactylorhiza incarnata. Next base: position 120 of record JAWHQI010000205.1, on the reverse strand, counting down.
GTCCTCATAGTAGAACCAAACATATAGAGATCAGACATCACTTTTTTAGAGACAATGTAGAAAAAGGTAAGATAACCTTAGAATATATTCCTACAGATAGTCAAAGAGCAGACATTTTTA